>JALAZF010000487.1:1200000-2400000 GCA_022829125.1 Lathyrus tuberosus | reverse complement strand
CCTCTGTACATTTTCAAAAACTTCGGCACGATCGCCAGTTCAAAAAATCAAAATCCACTGGGCTTCTCCTTGAGCTAAAAGACCCATTTTTGTTCATCTTCAAACAAGTGGGCCTCTCCTTGAATTGTAAGCCCCATTTATTTTCTTTAAATAAACACTTTTGGGCCTCTTGAGAGAGTGTAAGACTCATCCCTTTGTACAGAAAACCTTTTTGGGCCTCTCCCTGAGCTGTAAGCCCCGATCTCTGTTCAAAATACTTTCTCCTTTGATTTTGAATCCAAATACATAGTTGTTATCAAAACTTTCTTTAATTTCTTTGTTGAACAACTAACAAAACAGCATGGAAGCTCTACAACGAGTAAGTGTTTATCCGCTTTCTTTTATCTACTTTCATATATATAACTGTATTGTGGGAAGCGGCGCATGGTTAGTCTTCTTTCATTCTTTTAAATACATGTCAAATATATATAACTGTATTGTGGGAAGATGCGCATGGTTAGTCTTCTTTCATAACCTTTTAAAATACTTGTCGTATATCAACTGTGTATATACTAGTATAGTTATTTAGAGTTTTCCCCGGCAACTACGTCTAGAACTAGGTAAAGCCCTGTTGGTCACTCTTAAATACAAATAAAACTAGATCCCTCATAGGATTCCAGATACAGTCTTCCCTCCTCTTGGGGTTAAACAATATGGAACAAAGAGAAAGGCAGTATTCCTCGTGAACCTTTTCTCAGATTGTCACCCCTAGAAATTGTCAAAGAAATTCTACTCCCCAGAGGTGATCTATTCTCAGTGAATGGTATCTCTTGAGTTTCTTCAAACCTCAAACTTTCATGAAATGATCTCTTCTCGGTGAATTGCATTTCTTGAACTTCTCTCGGTTTGAGACTCACAAGCTTCCTAAAAGTATCCCCGCCTCCTCTTGGGCGTTGTACAAGGATCCGTCGGCTTCTTAGAAGTTCTCATGCCTTCTCTTGGGCTTAACACAAGGACCCTGACGACCTCTTAAAGGTATAAGAAAGAACTTAGTCATCCTTTGCTAGAGCAGTCTTTCCAGTGTCAAAACTCCGGCCATTTTAGGGTTGATTCTCATCCCTTAATGCTCGTGCCTCCTCTTAGGCATTGTACAAAAGATAAAACTCTAGACTTGGACAGTCTAATCCCCTTGAGTCTCAAAGACATTCTCAAGTTTCTCCTAAACATAGGAAGAAACCTTGGTCAATATGGATCAATCTCCAGCAGAAACCCAGTCTCTCTCATGAGAGTTCCCCATACTTGGACCTGCCTAGGGATCTCAATAATCCTCAGCAGTAAGATAGCCTTCTCTTAGGCTTTGTATAATGATCCTTCCTCAGCGAAGTCATCCTCCTCTTGGGCTTTGTGCAATGATTCTCCCCAGCGGAGCTAACCTTTTCAGACTCTCTTGTTGAGTCAATCACTCTTTAGACTCTCTTGTTGAGTCAATCTCCTTTTAGCCTCAATCTCGGGCTTCGTACGAGACAACAAATCACTCTCTTGTTGAGTATAAAAGACTCTTTTGTTGAGTCAATCACCTTTTCAACACTCTCTTGTTGAGTCAACCCTTTTAGCCTCAGTCTTGGGCTTTGTACAAGACAGATAAAAACACTCTCTTGTTGAGTCAAACCTTTTCAGCCTCCATCTTGGGCTTTGTACAAGATACATATAAAAGTCTCCCCAACGGAGTCAAAATCCCTTTCAGCCTCAATCTTGGGCTTTGTACGAGACAGAAAGAACATTTTCCCCAGAAAATTCACATGTTTAGCCTCCTCTTAGGCTTTGTATAATGATATCCCCAAAGAGTCAGTCTCTTTTTGCGTCAATCTTGGGCCTTGTACAAGACACCGATATATAAACTCTCTTGTTGAGTTAGTCTTATCCAGCCTCCTCTTAGGCTTTGTATAAAGAAATCCCCGGTTGAGTCAATCAACCTTTTAGCATCAACCTTGTGCTTTAACCAAGGCACACAAAAATCAACAATCCCTCTTTAGAGATGACAAGTTCTCTCTCAGTCAAACCTTTAGCTTCATATCTTGGGCTTTGAACAAGATACAAATCACCTTTAGCTTCAATCTTGGGCTTTGAACAAGACACCAAAACATCTTTTTCCTCCCTTAGAATAGAAGGAACTACGATCGCTCTGATTTCCCTGTTTCGTTAAACGGGAATACGTAGGCATAAGATTGCGAAATCTTAGCGAGCATACTAATACAAAACTCTAGGTCCAGTACCTTCATACATCAATCAAAACAGCGGATACAAAACCTCACCAAAAGCCTCACATACACTCTGTTCTTAAGCAAAATAACCTAAGAGAGACCCACTATTATGATAGCATATATAAACCAACAGACATCTGTTTAAACTCAGTATGTAAGCAGGGTTAATTGGAGACATCTATTTCCGTTCCTTAATCAGCTTCACAGGATAAAAAATGAATCAAACTGTAGTACCAAAGCGATAGTGATTCGAAACCACAAAAACCGCGCTACAGAAAAAATGGCGACCACAGTGGGAGTCATTCTTTCTTACAGTTTTAGGTAGAAACCTTGAACAAGTCATTTTCACTGTGGCTGCCACAGAAAAAATGGCGACCACAGTGGGAGGTATTCTTTCTTACAATCTTAGGTAGAAAACCTTAAGTTCACAAAGTGCCACAGAAATGGCGACTCTGTTGGGGAGTCATTGTCTGTATAGGATCATAGGACTAGAGGTCTAGGATGTTAGGACAAATATATATACAACTTTTCCTAATTGATATCCGTGTTTATTTTTATGCTAATGGGAATGCGTGTGATGCCGCATGTGGAAAGATTGAGTATACACCTAAGATAAGTGATGGCACTAGAAGAGTAATCTTACAGGGAGTGACTCCCAAATAAGAGACCTCGGTCGACCATCGAATCAGTGGAGACACCCTTTGCAGATTCAATGCCTATACGACTTCAGTTATTGAAATTAGATTGTTCGATTGTGGTTGTCAGAGAAACTAAGGATTTTAGTAGACTGAAACCATTTAGTAGTGCGGAAGCTATCAGAAATAGTTGTCACGCGATACTACCCTCATTTGAGATTTCTCTCTAAGATACTACAGCTCGCTCGGGTGAACCAGCCTACTGTTGTTATCCCAAGAGGAATCAATGATTTTGAGAGACAGGTACAAAAATCACCAATATAAACCTTTGGGGATGGGTAGAGCCTTGACTTCATGACACCGAACCTTTGACCCCATGTTTTTTCTATGTTTTTGTGTGCTGCATTCATGCATTCATTTCATTAAAAAACATTAAACAAATAAAAAATATTCTCTTATAGTCTCTCTTTTTCAAATTAAACTAAGACAATGATTGCAAATGTCAGAAAAAAAGATTGCGCTAATGGATTTTGGTAGAAGGAAGACTCACAAGTACACCTTCAAGGTTCCAAAATTAGAGGATTTGAGAAGGTTGGCAAGGATGATCACCAACCCTGATGCTTTCAGAGTTAAGTACGGAGGTCTGCTGTCTCTATTAAGGGTCCATGTAATTGAAGGAATCCTGGCTACAGTCATTCAGTTCTACGATCCGGTCTATCACTATTTCATCTTCCTGGATTATCAGCTCGCACAAACACTGGAGGAGTACTCTCACCTGACTGATTTACCCATTATTGATCAAGCTCCCTTTTCTGGACTGGAAGAAATTCCAAAGGATCAAACCATTGCAAGAGAAATTTATTTGGACGAGTCAGAAGTCAGGACTCATATGACCACTAAGGGTGGGATCCAAGGTTTACCAGCCATGTTTTTGGTAAAGAAGGCTCTATACTTTGCTAGCATAGGGAACGTGATTGCTTTCGAGAGCGTCTTTGTTTTGCTCACCTACGGGTTATTTCTATTTCCCAACATAGACAACTTCGTTGATATCAACGCTGTTAAGATATTTCTGATTGAAAACCATGTACCGACCTTGCTCGCAGATGCGTATCATTTTGTGCACTTAAGGAATTTGTACAGCGGAGGAATGATCACATGCTGTGTACCCCTGCTATACAAACGGTTCACTTCCCATTTACCTAAGTCTGCTGCTTTTTGGGATCATAGGAGTGCTCAACGTTGGTCACAGAGAATCATGGCTCTTACCAACTATGACATAGATTGGTACAATCGAATCTATGATGAGATCAGAATCATTGATCGTTGCGGAAACTTCCTGTTGCGGTGAGAATTGGATACCATAGTTATTAATGAACTAGGATCACATTTCTTTAAATGTTCACCACCGACTTTGATTTATCCAAAGGAAAGGTTCAAAAGCGAAAAAAACCTAAAGATCTAAGGTTCAGGGGTAGGTTACGCCTAGGGAAGGTATTAGCATCCTAAATGTCCATAGTACTCTACGGGAACTTCTTGTTAGTATTTATGTTATCTCTCATTCGCTTGCTACGGGAACATGTAATCAGACCTTCTCCCTTCAGAGCCTTCGAGTGAATAGAGTGGTAGGCATCAGCTAACAACGTCGGCACTGGATTTTTTAGCATAAAAATCCTTATGGCATGTACGTCGACAAAGTCTTCAACATTGGGAAATAAGAACAAACCGTAGGCCCGCAGTGCAAAGATGTGCTCGAATGCCCCAGCGTTCCTTACATTAACAAAGTGTCGAGCTTTCTCGAATAAGAACTGGGCGGGCAAATCGTCAATTCCTCCTCTAACCGTCATGTGAGTTTGGATCTCCAACAGCTTTATGCGGGTCGCTCTTGCGATGTCTTCCTGGCTGGGTCTTCCCTCTCCACCGGAGAACGGAGGTGAATCTTTGACCGGGATACCCAACAGAGCGGAATACTCTTCCAAAGTGGGCATCAGTTGGAAATCTTGGAAGATGAAGCAATGGTAGATCAAGCTGTAACGCTGAACCAGCGTTTCCAATAAACCAGCGGCTACTCGAGTCTGCAACAACGGGAGGATATTTCCATACTTCTCAGCGAATGCCTCAGAATCTTTGATCTGGCCTCCTAGTTCCCTTAGTTTTCCAACATCCGAAACCTTGAAGGTGTACGGAAAAACTCCTTTCTTTCCGTAATCCATCGTACAATGCCTGCAATACAAGATTCCAAGTTCCTTGATAGAGAGAGATGCGAAATGCAAATGCTATGCAAAAAGATTCATGGAAACTCAACTATTTATAATCATCGTGGGATATTGAAAGATGCGTTTATTAATCATAAAAGTCGGTTACAAAAAGCAATAACGTCTGGAATACCGAAAGATGAAACCGTAAATTAAACAGAAATTATTATAAAGCGGCAGTACACTTTTCAGGAATCGTAACGGAAAAGCTAAATAAAAGCTAATGAAGGAAGATCTAAGGAGATTCTCCAAAAAGCCTAGTCTTGAGCTTCCTGATTTCTGCTTCCTTCTGACTATTTTCCAAAATGAGTTTGTTGACGACCGAATTCTGATGTGTTGACTGAGAGCTAGAAGAAGGTAACTCTTCTCGTGTTTTCCTCTTCTTGTAAGAAGTGATTTCTTCATCCTTTGCTTTGAGCTGCTGTTGAAGTTCTGCATTCTCCTCCACAACTATCTGGTACTTGTTCTTCCAAGCCTCTTCCATTTGTTGAGATTTATCCAAAGCAATCTTCAGCTTTTCCGCGTCAGATGAGAAGTATAAGACCGGCTTTTCTTTTAGGACCATTGGCTCCTGGCGCTTATAAGGCATCTTCCACTCAATGGCTCTTTTCCGGACCCATTGGAGATAGGGTTCTAGAGAGACACAATTATGTTTCCCTAAATTACTCTTATCCTTCTTGATCTTTTGACTCCAAGCGTCCAAAACCTGTTCTCTTAACTCCCTGCTTAATTGCTCTCCTTCAAAATAAATGGCTTCCACATGAGCGCTGGCAGGCTTTTCTTTCAGGGGGAACCCTAATTATCTGCGGGCCAAGACCGGATTATAGCTGATTAATCCATTGATGCTAAGGAGAGGTACATTACCGAAATTTCCACAGTTGTCTATGATGACCACCTTATCATAAACACGGTTGTACCAGTCGATGTCGGAATGGGTGAGAGACATTATCTTCTGTGACCACCACCCCTTCTTGAGATCCCAGAAATCATGTGCTTTGGGCAAGTGCGAAATAAACCACTTGTACAACAGAGGGACACAACATGTAATCATTCCCTTTCCACGAGCACTCCTTGAATGAACAGAATAGTAGACTTCAGCTAACAAGGTTGGTACAGGATTCTTCTTCAAGAAAATTTTAATGGCATTGAGGTCCACAAAATTTTTGAAACTTGGAAATAGAAGAATGCCATAGATGAGTAAGGCAAAAAATGCTTCGAAAGCATCCTTATTCTGTTGAGTGGCATAATGTCGGGCTTTGGCAACCAGAAAATCTGTAGTAAAACCGGAAGTTCCCCCTTTTGAAGTCATATTGGCTTGAATGTCAGCTAAATCCAGGCGGGTATGTTTAGCGATTTCTTTTTCATCAGGTTTGTTTGCGAAGATAGGGAAAGGATACTTGTCCTGAATAGGTGACCCAATTATCTGAGAGTACTCTTCAAGTGTAGGTACCAGCTGATAATCTGGAAAGGTGAAGCAGTGATACAGCGGGTCATAAAACTGGAGTAAGGTAGAAAGCAGTCCTTCATCAACCTTTGCATTCATGACATATAAAAGTCTTCCATATTTGCCTCTGAAACTATCCTCATCTTTTACCAAAGCTCCTAACCTCCTTAGATCATCCAAGTTAGGAATCTGAAAAGTGTACTTCTTTGTGTTCCTTCTTTCGGTATCCATAGTATCCCTACAAAGTTTATAAATATAGTCAAGTTCCATGAATCTTTATGACATGATGCTTATGAAATGTATGCAACACATAAGGCACACAACACAAAGCACACACGAGCAGAAAGGCCCTAGGTTTGAAAGGTCACAGCATGGAGCCAGGGTCTACCTTCCCATAAGGTATGTACTATAGTTTCAAATGTACCTGCCGAACGGGTTCTAGAAGTTCCCAGAGTCTACAACCCATCTTTCGGATATTATCGATTTTCCAAATCACTTGGTGGTCAATAATATTCTCAAGAGAATCTCGTCCGAGTGTAGTATCGCGTAGCGACTATTGAAGAAATAGACTCCCGCATAGTCCCCGCACTACATCCTAATAGGCCAAGTTGGGTTAAAGGTAACTACGGTCCCCAGTCTCGATGGCTTTTAGTTCGAAATAATAGCGTCTTCACGAATAGACTCGTTGGACAAAATTAAATTCGAGAGGGCCTAGACTGAGTGGTGAAGTCTCAATTCAACTTTTTCAGGAATCGACTCCCTCAAAGTATCCTTGAATTCTCACCGTTCCTATCATAATTTTCACTCTAGTCCGGGTGTAGGACTTTGTCTCACCACACAAATAGTACCCAGAAAACCAACATAGATAATAAGCAAGCAAAATAAAGAAAGATAACATAAGTAAAAAAACAAGATAGGGGAAACCCTCGACATAATCCCCAGTGAAGTCGCCATTTCTGTTGCGGTGAGAATTGGATACCATAGTTATTAATGAACTAGGATCACATTTCTTTAAATGTTCACCACCGACTTTGATTTATCCAAAGGAAAGGTTCAAAAGCGAAAAAAACCTAAAGATCTAAGGTTCGGGGGTAGGTTACTCCTAAGGAAGGTATTAGCATCCTAAACGTCCGTAGTACTCTACGGGAACCTCTCGTTAGTATTTATGTTATCTCTCATTCGCTTGCTAAGGGTGCTATGCTGAAGGTTAAACCCTAGGGGTTAGTATCTAAGTATACTCGATAAGGTATCGCACCTTACGCCTATGTATCCTCAGGTGTAGAATCAGAGTATGTGTAGTTCTGAAAAGAGGAACTTCTTGACGGGGTCAAGGTTCCAAGGGGAGGTAAAATCTTGGGCAAGACCTTACGAAGAGTGCGGCGACTCTAAAGTTGTAGGTTGGTTTAAGAGGGGTAGGATTGTAAATGTTTGCGGCGGAGCATTTACTTGGAGTGCGGCGACTCCGATCCTAAGGCTAAGATTCTAAGTGTCTACGGCGAGACGTGGAGTACGGCGACTCCGCATCCTAAGGCCAAGGGTTCTAAAGTGTTAGTCCTATGACGGTTTAGTCAATTATTAAGGGAACCTTTCCTTTGGAATGTCGAGGGGACAAAACTAACTTAAGAGTTCGTTTAGTTGTGCGCACTAGCGAGGTGGGCTAGTACTGTGTATAGTGATAGAAGGTCGAATGCGACGCCCGAAGGTAGTCGACTTACATGGGTATAAAAGTGGCTCGACGTTGGATCGAGAGTTTTTGTGTTTTTGAAAAGGGTTTTAGACATAGTAAACATACATCAATATAAGCATAGAGCAAGCAAACATATCAATCATAAAATGGCACACAACATGCGATTCACTCACGTGAAGGGGATCTAACGAGTTTGATTTGAGAGGAGAGTTTATTAGGAAAGTTGATTTTAACGTTTATTGAGAAAAGTTGATTTGGTACTTATTGTTGTGAGAATTATTAAGAATTACTTTCACTTAGAAAAATGTTTATTATATTGAGGATTATTTTAAAAAAAGTTTTAATTAGAATTACTTAAAGATTTATTAACTTGGAATTCGGGGTCCTCTTCAATTAAAAAAGTTTTAATTACTTAAATAAACTTAAAAGTTGGTTTTCTTTTAAAGATTTTATTATAAAGAGTCATCGAAGGTTAATATTTAAAAAAGTTATTTATTTATTTTAGAATCATTTTAAATGAGAAAGTTAAAGATTTTTTTTTAATATATAAAAAAAGAATCACTTAGTGTTAGCGTTTATAAAAAAGGTTTGTTGATAAAAAAAAGGGTTAATTTAGTGTTTACGAAATGGTTTTCTGATTATGACGGATTATAAAAAGATTCTTTTTAGTAATTATGCTAAAAAAAGAGAAAAAAAGTGTTAAGTTATTCTAAAAAACTAATTGTTTTAAATAAAAAAACAACAAGAAGATGAAACGGACGATCTCAATCTCACCTCTCTCTCGCCTATGTTCCCTTTTCTCTCTCGGAAATTAGGATTTGGAGAACCCTAGCGGCGGCGGTATCTCGTCCTCTCCCTCTCTCTCCGATCGACACATAAACAGCAAAAAACAAACACCCCACCCCCATAATCCCGACCCCCATTCTCATTATATTTTTCAGATTACATTTACAAATAGCTTTGGCAAAATGAAAAAAGGGAAACGGAGCTTCGCGGCGGCGCCGATTGGTTCGATCAGGGAAGAAAAATCCTTTCTTTACCTTTTTCCTTCGCGGATTTGGCTTGTCGTTGTTTTGCTTCTTTTGCTTTGAATGTGGCGGCGATGATGATCACCTCCGGTATTCTGAGCCTGAGTCGGTGGGTTTGGAAATAGTTTGGTATTTGCTGATTTGGGATTTTTTGTGATTTTCTCTCTTCGTCTCTTTTTCGTATGGTTTTCTCTCTGATTTTTTCCGTCCTCTTTCTGATGGAAATAGGTCCCTTTATAGCTGATGGCCAATGATGAGATTTTGGAAGGTTTTAATGTGGTATTGAAGGCGTAATAACGTGTGATAATATTGCTGATATGATTTGAGAATTGGTTTGGTTTGGGGCTTATTTGGGAAAGTTTTGCTGCTGATATGATTTGATTCTCTAATTTGGGAAGTTTTTTGAATTTGACATTGTTTGAAATCACTGGTACGATCTGTCGCTTGATTTGGAATTTTTGAAAGCTTTGAAAGCTGCTTTTAAAACGTGATTTCTACACTTGATGCTCTTGATGATTTTGTCCGATTTCGGTTTTTGGAAAGTTTGCTGGCGGTATCTTTGGATATTGCCCATAACTCTCTTAATTTTAAACATGATTAAAGAAGTCCTTCTGATTCAAAACTCTGAGGCCACTTTAGGAAAATTTTCAAATGTCGTCTGGTGAAATTATGATGGATGATGTTGTCTGAAACCTGTCTTGGGACAAGTTAAAACATTCCTGTTCTGTTTAAAACATGTCTTAGAAATGTCTGCTAACTATTTTGGAAAGTAAATGATTGGGTCTGATTCTATTTTGAATTCTCACCGCACAACACCTCCTTGAAGGATTTACACAAGGTAACTGTACAGATCATATTACCCCAAACTTGTGTCAATATATAAGACTGATATAATATCCTCATTATCAACATTCTGAACGAATTTAGTAAGTTAATGGTTGATCGTTCTTATACATAGCTCGTTTAAGCCAGTCATATTCCAAGTGTTTTTTCCTGATTATTGTGCTCATGTATTATGGTTTTGTATGCAGGGCTGGTTTCTATTCAGTCTGGGTTGGAGTAACAACTAATACATTGTCACTTGAACTATACAACACCGCCAAACCTCGTGTCTCTACTGGATTGAAGCGCTGTGAACTCCGACTTCAACCCCATCTCCCGTGAGTTTGGCATCAGTTTTATTTCTAGAGTTCGCGTCCTAATCAGTCGAGTCTTGTAGTACTGTTTAATGCCCCATGTTTAGTCAAGACTCTGAACATAGCCTGTTATGCTTTGGGTTGCAAATAATTGTTCTTCAAATGACCACTTGTAAACAAAGCTTCTCTTATGTGATGTTCCTAGCTTCGGTTGATTTCTAGGAAGTATGACTGATTGAATGTTTATTTGGAACTGTTTTGAGCAGGTTCGCAGCAAAAATCGAGCCATTGGGTTCATCACGAAGTTGGTTCAATCTTGCAAGGCAAACAATAGTCGAGAATAAACTCACGGTTTTGCAGGTGGCGGGAACATTGGCTGTGGCTGAAGGTTTTTTTTTTTAATGTGTCCGTGGCTGAAGGTGGTGCGGTTGCTGATGTTCAAGCACCGTCTCAACCTGTTATTTTCTTAACATTATTGGAACTATTAGTAGGAGGTTCCTTGCAGCAAAAACTTGTATTATTCAGTATGTCCATGATAACTTGAAAATGGTACCTTGAATTGACTTTCCATGCTTGTTTTACTTTGAGATAAATGTTTTGAATTTGAGAGTTAATGTGGACTTTCAATTCTTGCGCTTGAACTTGGGATTTCTAGAAATGAGTTTGACTTGTAGCCTTAACTTTCAAGTGACTCCCAAAAAGGACTGCAAAGAATCTTTTTGTTAGTTTCCATAATGAAACTTGGACCACCGTTTACATCTTTGTACAAATTGCAACTTGAATTTCAACAAATGGTGATTGACATTTTATAACATAATATATTCTCCTTATTTGGCTCTTGTGATATGTATTGAATTAACTTGCATTTCGGATGAGCCTTGAATGACCTTGGAATTTTGATTCAGCCAATATTTTGAGACACAAGTGCCTGGCTATTAATTAGAAAGGTAGAAAATCAGTTTCTATAGGCCAGTTCAAAGCTGGTACCACAAGAGATTTGGAATAAATGACATAATGACACTGACATGCATCCTCTCCATTAAGAAACATATGATCACGTTGATGTCAATGCCCATTATTTGAAATCAAAGTCTCCAATGATTATATAACCTTCATACCAAGATCAATTTGGCCCATTTCTTTCCTCAAGCATGCTTCTTCTAATCCTTATCTCATCTGCACTTATTTCACCATTCGTTGCTTTCACGAGTCGGGCTTGAACTTCATGAATTGGTAACTTTGACATGGAATCTTAAATTGGGATTTGAACATCATAAATCAACTTGACTTTGCACTGCCTAAAGGGCCATGGGCCTGTCATTCCTTTATTCCCACAGAAGTTCATCATCACTTGCAAGAGACCAGAACCTCGATGAACACTTGCACGACCTCCTTAAATTTTGATTCTTCCGCAGCAGATCTAATTTCACAAATGAAAACAAATAGACAAAGCCTGATAAAATCGGTTAGCCACGCACGAATGAATGCCCTAATACGTTAGGCAGACGCATCAGTGTATCTAAGGGAAAAATTTGGGGTACAACAGTTGCCCCTATTTAAATATCTTCACCGGATGACAGGACGATGAAGATCGTCATTAGGTCATGGTGAAAGATATTTAAATACAGATAACCGAAAATTTTGCCCTTAGATGCAATGATCATGCAATGTTATGGACAAAACCTAGACCTAATGCTGACATGCCATGAACTCTAGCATGATGAAAAATGATGGGATGGAAAAAAGCAAGAAGATGCAGACAAAGACAAAACAAACACAGAGCGGCAAACAAACACCAAGAGCAACGAACTCACTGGGGACGACCAGACGCACTGGGGAAAAGGAGACAAAACTGGGGACTCCGAAGGCGATGACCCAGCAGGTTCAAGCGTGACCAGTTGATATCTAAGATACAAAAAGATAAGATAGGATCCACACGGCGGTAGGATCAATGAAACCTGGAAATTCCTTCAAATGAAGAGATCAAACGGGATCTTCAGGAACCACCAAGGAAAAGAACAGGGTTATTAAAACTCTCCTGTATGCCAAGTAAATGGACTTCGTAGGGAAGATGCCCTGTGACTTATCGTTGCACGGGACTTACACACCACAAAAAAAAAATAACATGGAGCTCGGCGACTCGAAACAAAAATAACAAGGAGCGCAGCGATTCGAGACAAAACATGGAGCTCGGCGGCTCGAAACAAAGATAACATGGAGCTCGGCGACTCGAAGCAAAAATATAACAAGGAGCGCGGCGACTCGAAACAAAACATGGAGCTCGGCGGCTCGAAACAAAGATAACATGGAGCTCAGCGACTCAAAGCAAAAATAACATGGAGCTCGGCGACTCGAAGCAAAAATGTAACAAGGAGCGCGGCGACTCGAAACAAAAATAGCATGGAGCTCGGCGGCTCGAAACAAAAAGGCATGGAGCTCGACGGCTCGAAACAAAAAGGTATGGAGCTCGGCGGCTCGAAACAACAATAACAAGGTGAGGCAAAAATAAAATATAGAGCACAACGACTCAAAATGTACAAAGTGTAGGTGCACGCTTAAACTTTGCTAGGCGCCTTGCAGGCAAGTTGTCAAAGACCAAAGTTCAATCTAGGATCAAACTAGAATGAAACGGTCAAATAAGACCTGTCATTGAGAAATGAACTCAAACGACGATTTTATCTTATCCAAGCAAGGAAAAAGATAACTGAAATAACCATCATCCATGAGGGTTGAACTCTGTGGGGAGACTTAGCAATAGATAGCACTTTCTGCCTAAAGCTGACGACTCTATTTGGAGAGATCGGACAACCCAAACTTGGCGTAAACACAACCGACGATCAAGATCAAGCGACAAGAGACAAATAGAAGGCGAACATGCACGGAGGCGAATGCAAATGATGTCATGCGATGCTTATGCTCATGCTGACAAAACAAGAAAAGAAAACAAGAGGAAAACAAAACAAAGAGGAATCCCGTCCATCCTCTGCACGAAAGATACGTCTGTCAAGCTCTGTATAAATCCAAAGATAGAACTCAATAGTTAAACTCCAACGTCCAAACTTCTTTGGGGAAATAACAATCCACTTGGGGACACGATATCATGACTTCACTTAGAGGACCGTCAAGATGAATCTGATTATTCGGATGAGAAAGGTCCATTGGGCACGGATCAAACTTGTATACATAGAGACTCTGATGGGGGTAAAATAAATATTCGCTGCTTTGTTGACGAAGGTTGATGATCAAGAAGGTTCACTGGGGATCTCTAGGTCAACCAGATGCTGCATTCTTGTATTGATCCTGTCATAATTGCTTGAAAAAAATGATTCACCAGGGAAACATCGCGAATTCCCGCAGTAGCGGCTTGCTGGGGAGTGAGGACCTCTTTAGGATCATTCCATAAGTCAAAGCAGTTTATCTTACCGGAAATCTTTTGGAAAAAAGTTAAGTTTGAAAATTTTCCACTTTCAAAATTATTATCAATGAATAGGGGTCGAAAACGAGGAGACAAAAGTAAAAGTCTGATTTTATTCAAAATAATAGTTTGTAAACAGCGAAAAGCTTCAAAAAGCATTACAATTGAAATTGACAATAGAGTAAGGCTACATTGAATTCAACAACACTTATTAACCCTACAACTAAGACCCCTAAACTATGCTCTGGTCACGGCGGACTCTTCACGCATAATACTTTCGGACGATATCAGAATTGACTGGATGGGCGAGCTCCTCTCCATCCATAGTGGTGAGCATCAACGATCCTCCTGAGAAGACTGTCTTCACGACAAATGGGCCTTCATAATTGGGTGCCCATTTTCCGCGCATGTCTTTATGAACAGGCAAAATCTTCTTAAGTACCAGTTCTCCTTCCCGAAATTCCCTGACTCGAACCTTCTTGTCAAAGACTCTCTTTATCCGTTTCTGGTATAACTGACCATGGCACATCGCAGTTAAACGCTTATCGTCAATGAGGTTCAAATGGTCCAGTCTTTCTTGGATCCATTCTGCTTCATCCAGTTTGGTCTCCATCATTACCCTTAAAGATGGTAACTCTACCTCAAATGGGAGGACTGCGTCCATTCCGTAAACTAGCGAGAAGGGAGTAGCCCCTGTCGAGGTTCGCACTGAGGTTCTGTATCCATGCAATGCGAAAGGTAGCATTTCGTGCCAGTCTTTGTATGTCTTCACCATCTTCCGCAGAATCTTCTTGATGTTCTTATTTGCAGCTTCCACGGCCCCATTCATCTTAGGACGATAAGGAGAGGAATTATGGTGAGTAATCTTGAAAGTTTCACACAACTCCTTCATAGTTTTGTTGTTCAGATTGGTTCCATTGTCTGTTATGATTCGGCTTGGCATCCCATAACGGCAGATAATGTTGTTCTTGATGAAGCGGGCTACCACCTGCTTGGTCACGTTGACATAAGAGGCAGCTTCTACCCACTTAGTGAAGTAGTCAATGGCGACCAGAATGAATCGGTGACCATTGGAGGCTTTAGGTTAAATTGCCCCAATCATGTTGATGCCCCACATTGAGAACGGCCATGGCGACGACAAAACATTCAACTGCGTCGGAGGCACATGCATCTTGTCCGCATGGATCTGACACTTGTGGCATTTTCTGGCATATTGTATACATTCAGACTCCATAGTTAACCAATAATACCCAGCTCTCAGGAGTTTTTTCGACATGGCATAACCATTGGCGTGGGTTCCGAACGTCCTTTCATGAATCTCTTGGAGTAACATATCTGCTTCATACTTATCAACACATCTAAGCAGGACCATATCATAGTTCCTCTTATACAATACATCATTACTGATAAAGAACTTGGATGCTAGTCTTCTTAGAGTCTTTTTGTCAAGGTTTGTAGCGTTAGCAGGATATTCTTGCTTCAACAAGTAGTTCTTAATGTCATGGAACCAGGGTTTGTCATCAGTTTCTTCTTCCACCAGCTGACAGTAGGTGGGCTCAGTCTTTCGTTCGATTCGAATGAGAGTAGCTTCATTAACAAATCTGACCTTCCACATAGAGGCTAGCATGGCTAAAGCATCAGCCACATGATTCTCAGATCTCGAAACATGTCGGAAAGTGACTTCATCAAAGTATTGGATCATTTCCACAATGTAAGCACGGTACGGAATTAACTTCTCATCTCGAGTTTCCCATTCGCCCTTGACTTGATATATCACTAAAGCTGAATCTCCAATTACCTCGAGGATTTTGATTCGGAGGTCGATAGCCGCTTCAAGACCTAGAATACATGCTTCATACTCTGCAATATTATTTGTACATTCAAAATCCGACCTTGCTGTGAATGGGGTGTATCCACCATCTGGGTTCTCCAAAACTACGCCTATACCATGTCCACTATAATTGGAGGAACCATCAAACATCATCTTCCAATGGGAACTTGGCTCGGGACCTTCATCCGGACCGGGCTCTTCATAATCTTTTACTAACATGATGTCTTCGTCAGGAAAGTCGAATTTCAGAGGTTCATAGTCTTCGACTGGTTAGTCTGCAAGATAGTGTGATAAGATGCTTCCTTTGATAGCCTTTTGAGTCACATACTGGATGTCATACTCGGATAACAGCATATGCCATCGTGCCAATCTGCCAGTCTGAGCAGGCTTCTAAAAAATATACTTTATGGGATCCATCTTTGATATCAACAGGGTGGTATGACAGATCATATATTGTCTAAGACGTTTAGCGGCCCATGCCAGCGCGCAACAAGTCTTTCCCAATAGCGAATACCGGCTTTCACAATCTGTAAACTTCTTACTTAAATAGTAGATGGTGTGTTCCTTCCGTCCAGTCTCATCATGTTTCCCCAAGACGCAACCCATAGACTTCTCAAGAACGGTCAGATACATAAACAAAGGTCTTCCAGGCACAGGAGGAATCAAAATAGGAGGTTCTCGCAAATAACCCTTGATCTTCTCAAATGCTTGCTGACAATCGGAATTCCATTCAATGGTCTGATATTTACGGAGTAACTTGAATATTGGTTCACAGGTAGCAGTCATATTAGAAATGAATCTGGAGATGTAGTTCAGACGCCCAAGAAATCCTCTGACTTGCAATTCAGTTTGCGGGGCAGGTATCTCCTGGATGGCTCTGACCTTATCAGGATCCACTTCAATTCCTCTTTGGCTAACAATAAATCCAAGCAACTTCCCGGATCTGACACCAAAAGTACACTTAGCGGGATTCAACTTCAACTGATATTTCCTTAATCGTTCAAACAGCTTCAACAAATGCTCCAAATGGTCTTCTTCATTCTGGGACTTGGCGATCATGTCATCCACATATACCTCAATCTCCTTATGCATCATGACGTGGAAGAGAGCGACCATTGCTCTTTGATACGTTGCCCCTGCGTTTTTCAGACCGAAGGGCATGACTTTGTAACGATAAGTTCCCCAAGGAGTAATGAAAGCGGTCTTTTCTCTATCTGCTGGGTCCATCTTGATCTGACTGTAACCAAAAAAACCATCCATAAAAGAGAACACTCCGAAGCGGGCTGTATTATCCACAAGTGTGTCGATGTGTGGCAAAGGGAAATCGTCTTTTGGGCTTGCTTTGTTCAAATCCCTGTAATCCACACACATTCTAACTTTGCTGTCCTTTTTTGGCACCGGTACAATGTTGGCTAACCACTCTGGATATCTTGCTACTGTCAGAAAACCTGCATCAAGTTGTCTCTTAACCTCATCTTGAATCTTCAGAGCCATGTCGGGTCTAGTTTTTCGAATTTTCTGCTTGACAGGTGGGCACTCTGGTTTAAGTGGCAATTTGTGAACAACGATATCGGTGTCTAGGCCAGGCATGTCCTGATATGACCAAGCGAATACGTCCACATACTCTTCTAGCAACTTGACCAACCTCTGTCTGACATTTGCCCCAAGTGTAGTACCAATTTTGACCTCTTTCTTGTCTTCATCGGAGCCAAGATTAATCAAAACCACTTGCTCTTTGTGCGGTTGAAGCTCAGTGTACTCATACTCTGCCTACTTGACCAGTTCATCGAGAACTTCGAGATCTTCTTCACCCTCATCCTCTGCTTGATAGATGGGCGAGTCAAAGTTAGGGATAATAATAGGGTCGTCGGATTCAATGTGATTTAAATTCAATCTGCAAGTTTTAAAATAATTTGTCTTATTAAAATGCACAAAGGACAGTGCAGATTTAAATCTTTTACTTATTGCCAATTTCTTAAAGCAATGACTCATGAATGAAACCAACACACATGATAAAATGCATTCATTGATATTTATTCGAAAGTGGAAATGGTGGCCCACAAACATGATCCAATAGCCCTGGGCGGAGCTATGGACTTATTAAAATAACAAAATAAAAGATGACAAGTTACTTTGACACAGGAATAATCACTAGGATTTCTATTGCTTCCCAATTGGTAAGAGCAGCAGCACTTTTGAACACAAAATCACTTGAGTCTTCATCTTCATGATTATCTCCAATAGCATTAACTTGATAACCTCCGCTGATAAACACTTCATGAACTGTTCTCGGATAACTGGCGACAAATGTTGATTGTTTACCTTTAGTTGGTTTGTAACCCAACCCTTGATGATCTGGATTTGCTGTAGCTTCTATGATCTTGCCCCAACCTTCAGGCACACCTTCTGCAATGGTCGACTTGATGCTCTTGAAAGATGCGAAAGATGGATTACCCTTACCCGTTGTTTCCTCAACTTCCAACATAACAGCATTTGATATCTCGAGTGCTTGGAAAGCAGTTTCCAAAGCATCCTCATCAGCCTCTATATAGCGAAATAAAGACAAGTTACTGACCATAAAGTCTTCTTCACCATGAACGATTACCAGTTTATCATCAATCACAAACTTCATTCTTTGATGTAGGGTCGAAGTTACAGCACCGGCGGCATGGATCCAAGGTCTTCCAAGTAGACAACTATAACCGGGGTTAATATCCAACACCTGGAAGGTAATATTGAAAACATGTGGACCCACCAAGATTGGTAACTCAATTTCTCCCATTACAGTCCTTCGAGAACCGTCGAAAGCTTTAACTATAAGAGATGTAGGTTTCAATTCTGCCCCTTTGTAGGCCAACTTGTTGAGAGCCCTCTTAGGTATCACATTTAAGGAAGAATCAGTGTCTACAAGTACTCTTGCCAGCGTATCTTCCTGACATTTCACAGATACATGCAAAGCTCGATTATGACTCCGACCTTCTCTTGGCAACTCCTCGTCACTGAAACTGAGGGTGTTACAAGCAGTAATGTTGGCAATCACACTATCGAATTGGCCAGTGGTGATGTCTTGTGCAACATGAGCTTGCGCTAACAATTTCTGCAACGAAGCTCGGTGAGCAGGTGAATGCATTAATAAAGACAAAATAGAGATTTTTGAAGGAGTTTGATGGAGCTGGTCAACGACTTTATAATCACTCCTCTTGATAATCCTCAAGAACTCAGCGTCTTCGCCATTAGCAACAGCTTCTTGTTCTTTACCTTTGTTGTTGGTAGGAATAGTCGTAACGGTTTCTTTTGGCGGAGCTTCACTGAAATGGGGTGTGTAAATACGACCACTACGTGTCATCCTGCTTGCCCCAGCTATATTAGTCACTTCTCTGTCAGCACTCTTCACTTCTTCTTTTGGAAAAACCTTTCTAAAATCTTTATCGTATTTCCAGGGTACCGTTGTAAAATCTTTGAGAGGGGAAGGGCAAGGTTTTTGAATAATCACGGTCTTCGGCGAACCAACTAAAGCTGTAGTAGCAGAGTTCGGTATGTTGAAGATTGGCTTTGGTGTGGTGGAAGCAGCCACTAAAGGACTTGATCCCGGCAAATTGAAGACGGGAGCCTTACTACCTGGAACTGGAAAATTGAATATGGGCTCAACCACGGCGACCTCATTCTTCTTTTGCTTACCACTCACTCGTAAGAAACCATCGTTGATCAAAGTTTGAACATCATCTTGAACCATTTGACATCCCCTGACACTGATCTCACAATCTTCACAATCTCTATGGCAAACCTTCACGATACTGGCTTCAAACAACTTTGAATGAAAAGCTTGGAGAGGGGTTTTAATTTCTGCCACATCCAGAATTAAATTTTCCTCTGACGCTTCTTCAATAGCATTGGCACTTTCGTGATTAGGCAGTGTATTACTCTTAACATTCGGCTGAGCATCACCAAAGGATAGAATCTTCTTTTCCATTAAATCTCTTACGAGATTTTTCAGGGAATAACAACCTTCCAAGTCGTGGCCGGGAGCTCCTTCATGAAATAAACAGTGGGCATTGGGATTATAGTTAGGTGGAAGTGGATTTGGAGGTGGACCCAAAGCTCTGGTAGTTATCAAGCCTTGCTGAACCAAAGAAGGGTACAACTCCGTATAGGTCATCGGGATATGAGGATGAGGTCTGTAAGGTCTTCTGGCTGGAGTATTCTGGCGAGGAGCGTTGGGCGCTCGTTGATAGTTGGGAACGTTGGGCGCTCGTTGATAATTTGGTGGAGTTTGGGCTGGCTGATAAGCACGAACTGGCTGATATGCAGGAGGCTGCTGATTAACAAATGGTTGGTAGACAGGATCCGGTTGAATTGTATGGTAGGCAGGGGTGACAGCGGCCACATAGGGTTGTTGTGCAAACTGGGCAGGGTAACCTTGTTGTTGATTATAAATTGGCTGATGTTTCTGAGGTTGACTTCTCCTTCTGTCATTCATCACGACATTGGTCTCACCTTTTTTCTTTTTGTGAGGACTACTGAAAGTCTTTCTAACGTGGTCCTTATTGGCATTAGGGTTATTTGCAGGACTGGGCATCTTTCCACTTTTCATACCAGCTTCTATTCTTACACCCACAGCAACGATGTCGGAGAAATTGGCAGTTACACTTCCAACCATCCTCTCAAAGAATTCTGGGCGAACTGTATCAACAAACCACTCGGCTAACTCTTTATCAGACAAAGGAGGTTCTACCTGTGAAGCGACTTCTCTCTACCTCTGGGCATATTCCTTAAACGATTCAGTGCTCTTCTGTGACATACTTAGGAGTTGCCTCCGATCAGGGGCCAAATCTATATTATACTTATAATGCTTGACGAAAGCGTCTGACACATCCTGAAAGCATTTCACACGAGACTGATCTAAACTCAGATACCATTTTGATGAAACACCCTACAGACTATCCTAAAAGCAATGGATCATTAGCTTATCATTTTTGACATGGGCAACCATCTTCCGATAATACATGATTAAATGGCTTTTTGGGCACGTGGTTCCATCATACAGGTCAAATTTCGGAGTCTTGAATTTCGGAGGAATGACCAAACCAGATACCAGACATGCTTCTCTAGCAACAGTGCCAAATACTTGATCACCTTCTACTGCCCTTAATCTCTTGTCAAGGGTATCCATATTCTCCCTGAGTTTCTCATGGTTCTCGTCCCCATCTTCAGACATGTCGGGAACATCATAAACTTGCTGATTCTCATTGAAATAAGGTTGTACACGAGTGTGCACAACAGCTGGAGCAAATGTAGGGATTACTTGAGGAGCTTCAGTGATTAGAGGAACGGCTTGATGCACTTGCTGAACAACAGGACCTGCGGTAGGTAGGGGTACGAATCTAAGTGGCAAACCGTACGGAGGCACATTTACAGTAGTGACAGCAGTGGGTTGAGTGTCTATAACAGTGTTGGTAATCTCAGAAACAGCCATGGTTTGGGTATCCATCTTCGCACGGATGACATTCAGCACTTCCATAATCTGTCCTACATTGCCACGTAGGTCTTCCAACTCGTTACTGACGCGATCAAGTTCCTGATTGTGTTCCATAATCCTTCTTCGAGCTTGAGCTCTAGTGTTGTATCGGTGCAGAGGATTCAGGGTGACGAAACTGAAGAGGAAACAACGGACATAAGAAAAGGGACGAAACGTGCACATGTTGATGATATGAAATGCGAATGCGATGCAACTATCAAGGAACTAAAAATCATATTGCATTCATTGTAGATATTGGAAATAATGCGTTTTATTAAAATTTTCCAAAAGGCCGATACACCTCCAGAGTTTTATTACATAGGCAACATAACACGAAAGGAACTAGGAGTCTAAACTGCTGGATGATGCCCCTTGTCCTGCATTCTTGCTTTGTCCAGAGTCAGCTTCTCTATTTCAGCCTTCAGCTTCAAAACTTCATCTGATTGGACCACGGGAGGCTTGGGACGGGGATAAGGCATACTCAAGGTCAGAGCCCTTTCACGCGCCCATGCTAGACATTCTTCAATAACTGAGCAATCAGGTTTTATTGTCACTGTCATCCCTTGACGATTGATGCAACGCCAAGCAAACACAATTCTGGTCTTCAATCCAAGATCCTATCCTTGATAGAGGAAAATTCTGGTCAGGTTTTCTGGATCGGGTACTTCTTCCATTGGGTGCCCCAGTTGACGACGGGCGAGCACGGGATTATAGCTGATACATCCCTTTGTACTAAGAAGAGGTACATTGAGAAAGTCCCCACAGCTATGAATCATGGGAATTCCTCCGTACATCGGGTCATGTCAAACGATATCCGAATGAGTAAGAGCCATGAGCTTCACGGGCCATTCTAAACCATCTTTCATGTCCCAGAAATCAGTAGACCTCGGTAGGTGCGAAATAAACCACCTATAGAGGATAGCGGTGCAACATGTAATCAGACCTTCTCCCTTCAGAGCCTTCGAGTGAATAGAGTGGTAGGCATCAGCTAACAACGTCGGCACTGGATTTTTGAGCATAAAAATCCTTATGGCATGTACGTCGACAAAGTCTTCAACATTGGGAAATAAGAACAAACCGTAGGCCAGCAGTGCAAAGATGTGCTCGAATGCCCCAGCGTTCCTTACATTAACAAAGTGTCGAGCTTTCTCGAATAAGAACTGGGCGGGCAAACCGTCAATTCCTCCTCTGACCGTCATGTGAGTTTGGATCTCCAACAGATTTATGCGGGTCGATCTTGCGATGTCTTCCTGGCTGGGTCTTCCCTCTCCACCGGAGAACGGAGGTGAATCTTTGACCGGGATACCCAACAGAGCGGAATACTCTTCCAAAGTGGGCATCAGTTGGAATTCTTGGAAGATGAAGCAATGGTAGATCAAGCTGTAAAGCTGAACCAGCGTTTCTAATAAACCAGCGGCTACTCGAGTCTGCAACAACGGGAGGATATTTCCATACTTCTCAGCGAATGCCTCAGAATCTTTGATCTGACCTCCTAGTTCCCTTAGTTTTCCAACATCCGAAACCTTGAAGGTGTACGGCAAAACTCCTTTCTTTCCGTAATCCATCGTACAATGCCTGCAATACAAGATTCCAAGTTCCTTGATAGAGAGAGATGCGAAATGCAAATGCTATGCAAAAAGATTCATGGAAACTCGACTATTTATAATCATCGTGGGATATTGAAAGATGCGTTTATTAATCATAAAAGTCGGTTACAAAAAGCAATAACGTCTGGAATACCGAAAGATGAAACCGTAAATTAAACAGAAATTATTATAAAGCGGCAGTACACTTTTCAGGAATCGTAACGGAAAATATAAATAAAAGCTAATGAAGGAAGATCTAAGGAGATTCTCCAAAAAGCCTAGTCTTGAGCTTCCTGATTTCTGCTTCCTTCTGACTATTTTTCAAAATGAGTTTGTTGACGACCGAATTCTGATGTGTTGACTGAGAGCTAGAAGAAGGTAACTCTTCTCGTGTTTTCCTCTTCTTGTAAGAAGTGATTTCTTCATCCTTTGCTTTGAGCTGCTGTTGAAGTTCTGCATTCTCCTCCACAACTATCTGGTACTTGTTCTTCCAAGCCTCTTCCATTTGTTGAGGTTTATCCAAAGCAATCTTCAGCTTTTCTGCGTCGGATGAGAAGTATAAGACCGGCTTTTCTTTTAGGACCATTGGCTCCTGGGGCTTATAAGGCATCTTCCACTCAATGGCTCTTTTCCGGACCCATTGGAGATAGGGTTCTAGAGAGACACAATTATGTTTCCCTAAATTACTCTTATCCTTCTTGATCTTTTGACTCCAAGCGTCCAAAACCTGTTCTCTTAACTCCCTGCTTAATTGCTCTCCTTCAAAATAATTGGCTTCCACATGAGCGCTGGCAGGCTTGTCTTTCAGGGGGAACCCTAATTGTCTGCGGGCCAAGACCGGATTATAGCTGATTAATCCATTGATGCTAAGGAGAGGTACATTACCGAAATTTCCACAGCTGTCTATGATGGCCACCTTATCATAAACACGGTTGTACCAGTCGATGTCGGAATGGGTGAGAGACATTATCTTCTGTGACCACCACCCCTTCTTGAGATCCCAGAAATCATGTGCTTTGGGCAAGTGCGAAATAAACCACTTGTACAATAGAGGGACACAACATGTAATCATTCCCTTTCCACGAGCACTCCTTGAATGAACAGAATAGTAGACTTCAGCTAACAAGGTTGGTACAGGATTCTTCTTCAAGAAAATTTTAATGGCATTGAGGTCCACAAAATTTTTGAAACTTGGAAATAGAAGAACGCCATAGATGAGTAAGGTAAAAACTGCTTCGAAAGCATCCTTATTCTGTTGAGTGGCATAATGTCGGGCTTTGGCAACCAGAAAATCTGTAGTAAAACCGGAAGTTCCCCCTTTTGAAGTCATATTGGCTTGAATGTCAGCTAAATCCAGGCAGGTATGTTTAGCGATTTCTTTTTCATCAGGTTTGTTTGCAAAGATAGGGAAAGGATACTTGTCCTAAATAGGTAACCCAATTATCTGAGAGTACTCTTCAAGTGTAGGTACCAGCTGATAATCTGGAAAGGTGAAGCAGTGATACAGCGGGTCATAAAACTGGAGTAAGGTAGAAAGCAGTCCTTCATCAACCTTTGCATTCATGACATATAAAAGTCTTCCATATTTGCCTCTGAAACTATCCTCATCTTTTACCAAAGCTCCTAACCTCCTTAGATCATCCAAGTTAGGAATCTGAAAAGTGTACTTCTTTGTGTTCCTTCTTTCGGTATCCATAGTATCCCTACAAAGTTTATAAATATAGTCAAGTTCCATGAATCTTTATGACATGATGCTTATGAAATGTATGCAACACATAAGGCACACAACACAAAGTATACACGAGCAGAAAGGCCATAGGTTTGAAAGGTCACAGCATGGAGCCAAGGTCTACCCTCCCATAAGGTATGTACTATAGTTTCAAATGTACCTGCCAAACGGGTTCTAGAAGTTCCCAGAGTCTACAACCCATCTTTCGGATATTATCGATTTTCCAAATCACTTGGTGGTCAATAATATTCTCAAGAGAATCTCGTCCGAGTGTAGTATCGCGTAGCGACTATTGCAGAAATAGACTCCCGCATAGTCCCCGCACTACATCCTAATAGGCCAAGTTGGGTTAAAGGTAACTACGGTCCCCAGTCTCGATGGCCTTTAGTTCGAAATAATAGCGTCTTCACGAATAGACTTGTTGGACAAAATTAAATTCGAGAGGGCCTAGACTGAGTGGTGAAGTCTCAATTCAACTTTTTCAGGAATCGACTCCCTCAAAGTATCCTTGAATTTTCACCGTTCCTATCATAATTTTCACTCTAGTCCGGGTGTAGGACTTTGTCTCACCACACAAATAGTACCCAGAAAACCAACATAGATAAGAAGCAAGCAAAATAAAGAAAGATAACATAAGTAAAAAACCAAGCTAGGGGAAACCCTCGACATAATCCCCAGTGAAGTCGCCATTTCTGTTGCGGTGAGAATTGGATACCATAGTTATTAATGAACTAGGATCACATTTCTTTAAATGTTCACCACCGACTTTGATTTATCCAAAGGAAAGGTTCAAAAGCGAAAAAAACCTAAAGATCTAAGGTTCGGGGGTAGGTTACTCCTAGGGAAGGTATTAGCATCCTAAACGTCCGTAGTACTCTACGGGAACCTCTCGTTAGTATTTATGTTATCTCTCATTCGCTTGCTTAGGGTGCTATGCTGAAGGTTGAACCCTAGGGGTTAGTATCTAAGTATACTCGATAAGGTATCGCACCTTACGCCTACGTATCCTCGGGTGTAGAATCAGAGTATGCGTAGTTCTGAAAAGAGGAACTTCTTGACGAGGTCAAGGTTCCAAGGGGAGGTAAAATCTTGGGCAAGACCTTACATAGAGTGCGGCGACTCTAAAGTTGTAGGTTGGTTTAAGAGGTGTTGGATTGTAAATGTTCGCGGCGGAGCATTTACTTGGAGTGCGGCGACTCCGATCCTAAGGCTAAGATTCTAAGTGTCTACGGCGAGACGTGGAGTACGGCGACTTCGCATCCTAAGGCCAAGGGTTCTAAAGTGTTAGTCCTATGACGGTTTAGTCAATTATTAAGGGAACCTTTCCTTTGGAATGTCGAGGGGACAAAACTAACTTAAGAGTTCATTTAGTTGTGCGCACTAGCGAGGTGGGCTAGTATTGTGTATAGTGATCGAAGGTCGAATGCGACGCCCGAAGGTAGTCGACTTACATGGGTATAAAAGTGGCTCGACGTTGGATCGAGAGTTTTTGTGTTTTTGAAAAGGGTTTTAGACATAGTAAACATACATCAATATAAGCATAGAGCAAGCAAACATATCAATCATAAAATGGCGCACAGCATGCGATTCACTCACGTGAAGGGGATCTAACGAGTTTGATTTGAGAGGAGAGTTTATTAGGAAAGTTGATTTTAATGTTTATTGAGAAAAGTTGATTTGGTACGTATTGTTGTGAGAATTATTAAGAATTACTTTCACTTAGAAAAATGTTTATTATATTGAGGATTATTTTAAAAATAGTTTTAATTAGAATTACTTAAAGATTTATTAACTTGGAATTCGGGGTCCTCTTCAATTAAAAAAGTTTTAATTACTTAAATAAACTTAAAAGTTGGTTTTCTTTTAAAGATTTTATTATAAAGAGTCATCGAAGGTTAATATTTAAAAAAGTTATTTATTTATTTTAGAATCATTTTAAATGAGAAAGTTAAAGATTTTTTTTTAATATATAAAAAAAGAATCGCTTAGTGTTAGCGTTTATAAAAAAGGTTTGTTGATAAAAAAAAAGGGTTAATTTAGGGTTTACGAAATGGTTTTCTGATTATGACGGATTATAAAAAGATTCTTTTTAGTAATTATGCTAAAAAAAGAGAAAAAAAGTGTTAAGTTATTCTAAAAAACTAATTGTTTTAAATAAAAAAACAACAAGAAGATGAAACGGACGATCTCAATCTCATCTCTCTCTCGCCTATGTTCCTTTTTCTCTCTCGGAAATTAGGATTTCGAGAACCCTAGCGGTGGCGGTATCTCGTCCTCTCCCTCTCTCTCCGATCGACACACAAACAGCAAAAAACAAACACCCCACCCCCATAATCCCGGCCCCCATTCTCATTATATTTTTCAGATTACATTTACAAATAGCTTTGGCAAAATGAAAAAAGGGAAACGGAGCTTCGCGGCGGCGCCGATTGGTTCGATCAGGGAAGAAAAATCCTTTCTTTACCTTTTTCCTTCGCGGATTTGGCTTGTCGTTGTTTTGCTTCTTTTGCTTTGAATGTGGCGGCGATGATGATCACCTCCGGTATTCTGAGCCTGAGTCGGTGGGTTTGGAAATAGTTTGGTATTTGCTGATTTGGGATTTTTTGTGATTTTCTCTCTTCGTCTCTGTTTCGTATGGTTTTCTCTCTGATTTTTTTCCGTCCTCTTTCTGATGGAAATAGGTCCCTTTATAGCTGATGGCCAATGATGAGATTTTGGAAGGTTTTAATGTGGTATTGAAGGCGCGCAATAACGTGTGATAATATTGCTGATATGATTTGAGAATTGGTTTGGTTTGGGGCTTGTTTGGGAAAGTTTTGCTGCTGATATGATTTGATTCTCTAATTTGGGAAGTTTTTTGAATTTGACATTGTTTGAAATCGCTGGTACGATCTGTCGCTTGATTTGGAATTTTTGAAAGCTTTGAAAGCTGCTTTTAAAACGTGATTTCTACACTTGATGCTCTTGATGATTTTGTCTGATTTCGGTTTTTGGAAAGTTTGCTGGCGGTATCTTTGGATATTGCCTATAACTCTCTTAATTTTAAACATGATTAAAGAAATCCTTCTGATTCAAAACTCTGAGGCCACTTTAGGAAAATTTTCAAATGTCGTCTGGTGAAATTATGATGGATGATGTTGTCTGAAACCTGTCTTGGGACAAGTTAAAACATTCCTGTTCTGTTTAAAACATGTCTTAGAAATGTCTGCTAACTATTTTGGAAAGTAAATGATTGGGTCTGATTCTATTTTGAATTGTCACCGCACAACACCTCCTTGAAGGATTTACACAAGGTAACTGTACAGATCATATTACCCCAAACTTGTGTCAATATATAAGACTGATATAATATCCTCATTATCAACATTCTGAACGAATTTAGTAAGTTAATGGTTGATCGTTCTTATACACAGCTCATTTAAGCCAGTCATATTCCAAGTCTTTTTTCCTGATTATTGTGCTCATGTATTATGGTTTTGTATGCAGGGCTGGTTTCTATTCAGTCTGGGTTGGAGTAACAACTAATACATTGTCACTTGAACTATACAACACCGCCAAACCTCGTGTCTCTACTGGATTGAAGCGCTGTGAACTCCGACTTCAACCCCATCTCCCGTGAGTTTGGCATCAGTTTTATTTCTAGAGTTCGCGTCCTAATCAGTCGAGTCTTGTAGTACTGTTTAATGCCCCATGTTTAGTCAAGACTCTGAACATAGCCTGTTATGCTTTGGGTTGCAAATAATTGTTCTTCAAATGACCACTTGTAAACAAAGCTTCTCTTATGTGATGTTCCTAGCTTCGGTTGATTTCTAGGAAGTATGACTGATTGAATGTTTATTTGGAACTGTTTTGAGCAGGTTCGCATCAAAAATCGAGCCATTGGGTTCATCACGAAGTTGGTTCAATCTTGCAAGGCAAACAATAGTCGAGAATAAACTCACGGTTTTGCAGGTGGCGGGAACATTGGCTGTGGCTGAAGTTTTTTTTTTTAATGTGTCCGTGGCTGAAGGTGGTGCGGTTGCTGATGTTCAAGCACCGTCTCAACCTGTTGTTTTCTTAACATTATTGGAACTATTAGTAGGAGGTTCCTTGCAGCAAAAACTTGTATTATTCAGTATGTCCATGATAACTTGAAAATGGTACCTTGAATTGACTTTCCATGCTTGTTTTACTTTGAGATAAATGTTTTGAATTTGAGAGTTAATGTGGACTTTCAATTCTTGCGCTTGAACTTGGGATTTCTAGAAATGAGTTTGACTTGTAGCCTTAACTTTCAAGTGACTCCCAAAAAGGACTGCAAAGAATCTTTTTGTTAGTTTCCATAATGAAACTTGGACCACCGTTTACATCTTTGTACAAATGGCAACTTGAATTTTAACAAATGGTGATTGACATTTTATAACATAATATATTCTCCTTATTTGGCTCTTGTGATATGTATTGAATTAACTTGCATTTCGGATGAGCCTTGAATGACCTTGGAATTTTGATTCAGCCAATATTTTGAGACACAAGTGCCTGGCTATTAATTAGAAAGGTAGAAAATCAGTTTCTATAGGCCAGTTCAAAGCTGGTACCATAAGAGATTTGGAATAAATGACATAATGACACTGACAGGCATCCTCTCCATTAAGAAACATATGATCACGTTGATGTCAATGCCCATTATTTGAAATCAAAGTCTCCAATGATTATATAACCTTCATACCAAGATCAATTTGGCCCATTTCTTTCCTCAAGCATGCTTCTTCTAATCCTTATCTCATCTGCACTTATTTCACCATTCGTTGCTTTCACGAGTCGGGCTTGAACTTCATGAATTGGTAACTTTGACATGGAATCTTAAATTGGGATTTGAACATCATGAATCAACTTGACTTTGCACTGCCTAAAGGGCCATGGGCCTGTCATTCCTTTATCCCCACTGGAGTTCATCATCACTTGCAAGAGACCAGAACCTCGATGGACACTTGCACGACCTCCTTAAATTTTGATTCTTCCGCAGCAGATCTAATGTCACAAATGAAAACAAACAAACAAAGCCTGATAAAATCGGTTAGCCACGCACGAATGAATGCCCTAATACGTTATGCAGACGCATCAGTGTATCTAAGGGAAAAATTTGGGGTGCAACACTTCCCTAACGTACCCCTCATAGGAACTAAATGAGGAATTAATTATCATCCAGTTTTAGTCCGTCGTCAATTTGGACACCCGATGAGACATGTCCCGCGTAATGTTCATCTGGAAGGTCTTTTCTTCAAGGAAGGAGAAAGTGACAGGGCACTAAAGACAGAAATAGTGCACGCCTGGAAACATGTTCACAGGAAAGGATGAGAGTCTCTAGGAAAATCGGACTGTGTCTCGGTGGAACCTTATATCCACTGGGTACAAACTAGAGCTCTCAAGCTGAGGATGCCTTACCCTTGTCAAGAAGTTCTTCCGTTAAGGGATCCTGTCCTTTATTTTATGTCTGATGCGGAAAAACTACAGGTTACTCTCAACAAAGTTCAATAGGAGAAGAGGTCTTGGAAGAACAAATATCGTATTCTCAATGTGGAGTGTAACAAAATACAGCAACTGTTAAAAGAAAAAGATGCTCTGATCGAGATTTTAGAGCAACATGCTGTAGAAAATCAGGAAGACCAAAGGAATTTACTCGCTCCTTTAACCTGGCAAAGGAATGACAACCCGACAATGGCTCAAGAGCCCTGGTCAAAGAAAAGGAAAGTACCAGAACCATCAACTGATCCCTCCTCAGAGAGGACTCAGGATCCATTAGCTTAGGCATTTCCTTTTACAACACTTTGTAAACTATTGTATTTCCATTTCCACAATCTTTGAATTCAATAAAATGGGGTTTCCCCACTGTTTGATATTTGCAATCCAATTGTCGAAGTTTATTTTGATTAAACAAAAAAAATTTAATTAAATATAATCATTGTATATCATTCATCATTCTCACTTAACGCATTCTTCTTACCTACGAATCTCACGTTTGTGTCTCGATTCTAAAGTAAAACTGTCTCATTCGTACAATACTCGGGCCAATCGACAAAAGAAGATGGATAATCTCGAGGAAGAGAATAGAGAGTTGAGAGAAGAACTCGACGCTCTGAAAGAAGATCTAAGGAAGCTTCACAATGACATGCAAGCTCTGGCAGAAGCTCAGCTACAAAGGACTGTAATCTCAGAGATCACATCAACGCCTATAGTGGAGAAGTATGATCCTAGGTATAACATGCTGAAATATCGTCCCTGGGGCATGCCTATTAACTATATCCCGGAAGGATATGTTCCGCCTATCACTGAAGATCAGGGAACTGCAGCAAGAACCGCTGGGCCTGAAGGTTACAAACTTTGGGAAAGCGAAGATGCCGGGGGCATAACGACAACTCCTGAAGGTTACAAACTTCGGGAAGCACCAAGAGTCACTGCCGTAATGACTGTACCACCACCTGTGGTGCACATTGTCCCAGAAGGACAGATCCCCCAGATACCTTCTAGTGGAAACAAAAGTATGGATGGCAGAATGAAGGAGTTTCAGGAACAGTTCCTGGAGATGTAAAAAGAACTGCAAGCCATTCGCAGTCAGGATCTATTCGGAAAGGACGCCACAGACCTTTGTTTGGTCCCCAATGTGAAATTTCCGCACAAGTTCAAAGTGCCCGAATTTGAAAAGTACAAGGTTAACTCTTGCCCTTAAAGTTATCTGGTGATGTACGCTCGGAGGATGTCAACTCAGACAGAGAATAACCAGCTACTAATCCACTACTTCCAGGATAATTTAACCAGTGCCGCACTCAAATGGTACATGGGTTTAAACCGCACTAAGATTGTCACTTTCAGAGATCTTGGCGCTGCCTTTGTTCAACAATATAAGTACAACCTGGACATGGCACCAGACAGAGATCAACTCAGAGCCATGTCACAAAAGGACAAGGAAACCTTTAAGGAATATGCTCAGAGATGGCGTGAAATTGCCGCTCAGATTTTTCCACCTCTTAAATAAAAAGAGATGACAAAAATCTTCTTAAAGACCTTGAGCCCATTTTACTACGACAGAATGGTCGCCAGTGCGCCCAGCGACTTCACCGAGATGGTAGGCATGGGAGTTTGTCTCGAAGAAGCAGTTTGAGAGGGACGTCTGGTCAAAGATGTCGGATCATCAAGCAGTACAAAATGATACATAAGTGCTCTCCCTAAGAAAAAAGAGCAAGATATTGGTAATATCTCTCTCGAAAAGCTAAGGCGACGATACCAACCGGTAGCAGCTGTAACTCCTACTATTAACCCTGCGCCTGTTCCTACGTATCAACCTTAGGTTGCTCAAAGCCAACCGAATCACCAACAGTTTCAGCAAAGGACACAACAGCCTCTTCAGCAGGCTCGTCCTCCATACAACAACAACCGTACAACGCGACCTCCAGGGTTCGACCCTATACCAATGTTATACACAGAACTGTTTCCATTACTACTAGTTAAGGGGCACATCCAAACCAGGGCTCCTCTCACAATTCCGGAAAGTCTGTCATTTTGGTTTAAAGAAGATCAGACTTGCCCTTACCATCAAGGAGGACCAGGGCATAACATAGAAAACTGTCTCAACTTCAAATCCGACGTACAAAAGCTTGCTAGGAGCAGGGTCTTATCCTTCAAAGATACAAATCCAAATGTTCTCACGAACCCACTGCCTCAACCCGAGAAAGCTGCGGTAAATTTGATAGAGGGAGAGTCTAACCACAACTATCAAATTAGTGATGTACTCTTATTAAGGGCCAACTTGGTCAAGATGCATCGTAGACAGAGCGGATACGGTCTTGTATCACCTCATAATTATCACCAGTGTGATATCTTCTCTAAAACCAATCAAGGATGTTCGGTGGTGCAAACAGCTCTACAGGAACAATTGAATCTCGGATGGATCCAGGATCACCGAATTCGTGAGGTCAACATGACTTATACGAATTCCAACATCATTCAGAACCACGACATCCGTGCGATGAATGTCAACTTGGTGGCAATGCACTCAAGACAAAGCCAACATCATAATCTGCCCCGACACGATTACGATTCCTGTCTGATTTGCTCGGTAAATAAACAGGGATGCTCTTTTGTACAAGAGGCCCTCCAGCGTCAAATAGATCTTGGGTGGATTCAGGATTACCATGATAGAAGTCCTTATCAAGTGAATATGATTCAAATCTTTGATATTCGCCTGATGAATACCAGCTTGGTAGAGTTACATGCTACACAAGTCCAGCTCAGTTTTCTGACTTCGCATAATTATCAGAACTGTACAGTATGCCGTGAGAGCGACCAAGGATGTGCTCTCGTTCAAAGAACGCTGCAACACTTGTTAAACCATTAGTGGATTCCGATCTATATGGATGAAGACACACAACAAGTCAGCATGACTAACGGGAACCCTACTAGGCATCAAAGTCAGGATGTTCGATCTATGGAGACAGACCTAGTAAGGTTACACTGCATACAAAGCGGACGTGGCCAGGTGCCACCACATAACTATGAACATTGTAGAGTTTGCTCGAAAGATAATTAAGGATGTTACCTCGTGCGAGCAGCCCTTCAAAGTCAGTTGGACCACAAAGAAATTCGACCGTGTCCAAGTTCGAGGTCAATCAACTTGATGCCAGACTATTTCGCTGATCAAATCAAGGACGTTGTCGTAATCTCTGATCATAAGAGGACCAAAGATGTTTGTGCTATCATCCCTCTACTTGACGAATCAAAAGTTCCCAACTAGGAACTGATTGAAGTTATTTACAATGGTCAGAAGAATCAGAAGGCTCCTGTAGTTATCTATTTGCTGGGACCTCTACCGTACGAGTCAACTAAGGCTATCCCTTACAAATACGGCGCAACAACAATTGAGAATGGAGAGGAAACTCCATTACCCTCCGTCGTGAATATTGCAGACATCAGTCGAGTAACACGGAGCGGTCGAATCTTCAACCGAGGAGTTGAAGAACCCAACAAATAGAAGGAACCTCAAACAGAAGTCCCTAATCAACCAGTCGGGTAATCCAGTGATCCCGACCTTTCAAAAAACAATGATGAGATGCTGAAGCTCATCCAAAAGTGTGAATACAACATTGTTGATCAACTGTTGCAAACTCCTTCAAAAATCTCTGTGTTATCACTTTTACTCAGTTCCGAAGCTCACAGGGAAGCTCTACAGAAAGTCTTAGAGCAAGCCTTTATGGAACAGGATGTAATAATCAGACAGTTCGATAGCATCGTATCCAACATCCCTTCCTGCAATAACTTAGGATTCAGTGATGAAGAACTACCGGAAGAGGGCCACCGTCACAACATGGCACTCAACATCACAGTCAACTGCCAGGACGTTGCATTAGCCAGTGTACTAGTAGACACCAGATCAACTCTAAATGTGATGCCAAAGTCTACATTGATGCTATTATCATATCGAGGATCTCTGATGAGAGCTAGTGAGGTCACCGTCAAAGCATTTGACGGGTCCCGTAAAATAGTTATCAGCGAAGTCGACCTTCCCATAACTATCGGTCCTCAACTTTCCAAGTCACTTTCCAGGTCATGGACATCCGAGCAGCATATAACTGTTTGTTAGGAAGACCTTGGATACACGAGGTTAGGGCAGTCACTTCGACACTTCACCAGAAGCTGAAGTTCGTCAAGAACGACCAACTAGTCACAGTCTGCGGAGAGCAAGCCTTGATCGTGAGTAACTTATCGTCGTCCACTTGTGTAGAACCAGAGGAGGTTATTGGAACCCAGTTTCAAGCACTTTCGGTGAATAATGACAATCAATCAGAAAGAGGAACATCGATATCCTTGTACAAATATGTTCTCGAAGCGATTAAAAGTAACAATACGAAAGGGTGGGGACAACTTGTCATTCCTACTGATAACAAAGCGAAGAAAGGTCTTGGTTTTTCTTCAAACTGTGCCCCGACTGCTACTAACGATGAAAGTCTTCATCCTATTCAAAACTTCTTCCACAGTGGAGGTATCCTTCACCCAGTATCTCAAGAAGTACATACCATCAACGAGGGAGATTCCTTCGATACAGATGAAGAATGGAAGTCCTATCTTAACGAGGACGGTTATATGTCTCAGGACGAAACACATGTACCATTTTGCTTTCCCACGCAGAGTCTAAGATTTATACCAAGGTCAGATGTCAAATGATATACGGAGATTGTGATCCGGAAGGATGCCGTGCTCCACCAAAATCATTAGAGGAGGACACTCTGATGAAAGACAACTTTGACCGTGACTATTATGGCCCAATGGATGGCTTGCTTATCTGGCAGCCGTACCCAGGAAACTCGGAGCAAGAGAATCATCCGAACGATGCATATCAGCTAAGCATCATCGAAAAGAATACCCGCATCCCCATAGAAGCATGGGATCATTACTCAGGTCATTCAGAAAATATCCAGTACAACGATGAATTTGCAAAGATCACACGACAAGAGTTCCTTAACTATGCTTTTCCCGAGGTCAACGTCATCGAAAGGGATGACTCCTCCAGTTCCAAAGAAGTGTGGGACACCTTAGGACAACCGAGTGGTGTCATACCCCGAATTTGTCCTACCTGTATATATTTTATCTGTACTATCCATCCACTAACCATTATTCAAAAATCCAAAAATATGTCGCTTTGTTTGGTCAGACAGAAGTTTGTTTTCAAGATCAAGGTCTGGGTATGACTTATTTAAGTCGTGTGAGGCTTTCATTAGGGTTTATACCTATTCAAGTCATCTGTGTGTGGGTCAGGTTATCAGGCTGTGCAAAGTCAAGTGCTTTAATGATTGAGGATCATCAGTGACTGGTTCATTTTCCAATCAGGGTTTTCATAGTGAAGTTTATCAGGGTTGATTTGTGATTCAGAGTTCCTGAGGCTGAAATTGGTTCATTGAATTTCTCGAGGACAACCCATTCATAATCCATTTCAAAGATATTTTATCCGCAATATCCATATCCATTTTTAATATCCATCAAAACTCATTCCTATCCAATTATCCATAATTCAATTCCATTTTAAGTTTATCGTTTTAACCACTTTTAAGCTTATCATCTAATTATGTCCATTTCCATTATATCCAATCCATTCTTTTTACCACTTTTCTTTCATGATCCAATCCCGTTTTTAGTCCATATCATTCTTTTTGAAACTCAAAATTCTAAAGTTCCATATCCATATTCATCTATATGCCATTTTTTTTTCAACATTCGTATCACAAATCACCTTCATTAAACCTTTTATCATAAAGCCAAAAATAAATTGTCACACAAATAGAAAAGACCATTGTACAAAAAGTCAATTCCAATTCAAAAAAATCCATAGTCCATTTTACAATCACAAATCCAATGCCAAAAATGAATTAAAAAAATTACAATACATTAGCCACTTGCAAATGTGAGAATGCTACAATAAACCATAAATCACTTGCCATCATAAGTCACAGCAAGGCCCACACGCCTCTTCAAGACCATCGACCTGCAACCAAAATGCCTTTCACAAATTCACTGCAGTGACAAAACCGAAACTGGTACGAGTTCATGGCCCGCGCGAACCACCATGTGTCAATCACAACCTTGCCTTGACCTTGCCAAAGCACCTGCATATCATCCGCAATACATAACCAGCCACACCGTCCCAGCCAAGTTCCTCGGACCCATAAAAAATAATAAGCTGCAGCATCCATGACAAAGAAAAGTCATACCGCATACCCGACCCCACCTGCAGAGTAATAAAAAGAAGCAACATTGAGCAAAAAGCAAGTCGTATTAGAAAGTGAAATGAGGAAACGCAGCACAACCAATTTTTCAGCACATACGACAAAAAAACATTGAACAAATCCTTTGCAAAACCGTTATACCACAAACACGTCACCTCTCATTTCTTTCCCCGTTCTACCCTCCGTCTCCTCCTATAAAACCACACTCTTCTTCAAGCTCAAGGGGGAGACCTAGCCGCCTCTCCAAGAGACTCCAAAACCTCTGCTCAAATTCATCCTCCAACCATCTCAGCTCACCTCTAAAATCAACCTTCCATATTTTTGCAAATAAGAAACCGCAAACCTCCAAACAACCATACGAATCCAACCCGCACCTCATCATCTTCTTCAAAAAAAATTTCCTCAACCGCACATTCTTAGCCAACAAAGCATCAAAACCACCATACTTGTTGTCATTCCTTTTCTCCGGAAACTCAACAGAATAACGAGGCCTGCAATTTTAAACAACCAAGACCACTTTCCATTTTGTTTTAAAACAGAACCACTACACATATGAGAAACCCCTCTTCCTAAGCTTCTTCAATCCACCACCTTCATTCTTAAACCCTTTCAAAACCCAAATGCGTCCGAAACAGAGAGAGATTGGAGAAGAAAAGAAAGGATTCTGAGAAACCGAACATAAACCGTTCACCGAAACAGAAAGGAAGAAGAAGATGATTCAAAACTCAGAAAGAACAAAAAGTGGATTGATCTATTAGAAACCCACACCTGATTCGAACAAACCTAGATCGAAAAAGAGTGATGAAGTGAGATTTGACCCAAACCAAAACCCAATGTCAGAAATCAGAAGAAAGAAGACGCTTTACAAAAGCATCACACAAAGAAGAGAAGCAGAGTACCTGGTGTTAAAGCTCCAATGCGTCTTAACGGTTGGTGGACCCTTAAACCTTTTTTTTATATATTTGCATTTCTGGTTCTGATCTCAAATGTACATGTAATCACGCCCAAAATAATGAAAGAGGGGTATTGGGTTTGCATGGGATAAGGGTATTCATTCTTGGATGAAGTTTGCTCAGATTCGTGCTTATGTTGTTGTTTGACCGACGATTTTGTAAGGTTCGGTTTGCGGTGCCGATGATGTTCGATGAAGGTTCTGTTATTTTCCTTTTTGGAGAAGAAGAAGAACTGAGAATAAGGCATACATGTTTTCTTTGAAACGTTCAGTTCCACTTTTTAGAGGGCATTGTTTTTTTTGTGGTTTTAAAGTGTATTCAATGAGGGTGTATTGGTTTTGATCTCAAACACATGCGTGTTTTATTGATTTAATAGGGTTTAATTTAATTTATTGGTTTTTTCAATGACTCAATTATTTATTCATTTATCAGTTTGCACTGTTCAAGGCATTTTGGTCCTTGTTCCTAGCCTTATTTGATGGCTGATTTGTCAGCGTGATTAATGCAAAGGCATCATACCTTGACCGAATACTTGCTTTTGCCGTTAGGGTTTTGTTTGGCTTTTCCCTTTGTGTTGGTTACTCCGCGGATTATAGTGAGTGGGCCAGGAACCCGAGCCTAGTCATTCTGAGCCTTATACTCCCTCTACGAAGTGCACCCGGGCCTATTCAGCTAAAGATTGATATTATTGGGTTTAAGCTTGACTTTTCATTTTTATTGGCCCAACAGTATGTTTTTGTGTCATGTTCTCTTTGTTTTCTTCAACCATTGATAATTTCTTTTATCAAAACATTAATCAATTTCTTTTTTTTTTTTTTAACATTTTTAAATAAAATAGCTTGCTTAGATGTTTTTTTTACCTCTTCCTAAGAAGAAAAAAACGTGAAAAATAAATTGTAATAGAATTTATGTCCTTGTTAAAATTGATGTTAGAATTCATGATTAGAACTTGGATTACTAATCCTAATTTTGGTATCCCTTCCATGGTCGTATGAATGTTTGATATACCTAGTTGGTACTTGCTTAAATGATTTCTTGCATGACCTTGTTTGGTATTATGTGGGTGATTTTATATTTGGACTTACGTGAGCTATTCTTAAATGATCGTCTATGGTTAGTAAGTTAAACACTTCACACGCTTTTTTTAATTAATTACGAAAGTAGTGGGCTTTTGGGGTCTAGCACTCCTTGGGTCCTTGGATGAATGCTCTTGAGGCGCACGCTTTGAGTTGTGTTCATTTCGTCTTTCATTTATTAAAAAACACCTAAAACAATTAATCTTTACTTAAACAAAATATAATTAACCCTTAGCCACAATCTAAAAAACTCCTAACCATTTTAAAATACTTAAAATCTTCAATCTATATCAAAATACTTAACTCCAAAAAATACAATATTTTCCTAAGTTAAAATACCTAATCTAATTAATTTCTTAACTAAAAAATAATTCTCCTAAATCAAATTAAAATTCACTTTGTTAGATTCCTAATAATTTTTCCAAGACAAATTAAATCATAAAACTTTGCCTAATCATTAACTATTTTCTTAAATCAAATCATGGAATATTTAGATTAATATTTAAAAATCTATTTTCTCAATTAAATTATGGAAGTAGTGGGCTTTTGAAGTCTAGCACTCCTTGGGTCCTTGAACGATCGCTCTTGGGGCGCACGCCTTGGGCTGTGATCGTTCCGTCTTCCATTTTTTAAAATACTTAAAGATATTTTAATTTAACATTCAACTTTAATAAAAGTTTTGACTTATAAATCTTAGTTCAAATTTTAAAACAATTACCTAATATTTTACAAAATTTATTTCAACTTAAAATTTTTAATCGACTTTAAAACATTTAAATTATTTTCTTATATAAAACATTTAATTAATACTTCTAAAATCTATTTTCCTACTTAATCGTGGAAGTAGTGGGCTTTTAGAGTCTAGCACTCTTTGGGTCTTGAAACGATCACTCTTGGGGCGCATGCCTTGGGTTGTGTTCGTTCTGTCTTCCATTTCTAAAACACTTAAAATACATAATCTTTTTAAAAAACTAACTCCTAAAAAAACTCTTAAGTCGTTTAAACCCTAATTCAATTAACGCGTCTATTAAGATACATCAAATTCAAATCTTTTTCCTAATCAAACTACGAAAGTAGTGGACTCTTGAGGTCTAGCACTTCTTGGACCCTTGAATGAACGCTCTTAAGGCGCACGCTTTGGGTTGTGTTCGTTACGATCTTTCGTCCCCAAAACACTCGCCCTAATTATATGGACAAGTAAGTCAATTGTCCAACAAATATAATTTCATAATTAATAGAATGAAAAAGGTGTTATTGAGATCAAGCATTTCAGTCATGCCCCGATTAATTGGTTGCGAGGCCGACGTCTCGTTTATCGAATAATCGTCATTCTCGCTCAAAACACTTAACAAACTAAACGCTTCTTACACAACCAAAACCCTAAAAACACGTCAAAATCCAAACTCTTTTCTCAATCAAATCTTAACACACTTAATCCAATTCCAACAACTTTCAACAAAAAAGAACATTGTTTAAATCCATTCTTCCGCGCATATGAACTAGTGCTTCAGCCTCCTTAACGAGCAGACAAGCCAACGTTTAGCAGTTAGAATGCAAATTAAACACTCGTTCGTTTAAAAAATACAAACCAACAGTAGTCCCACGAACTACGAATGCTCTGACTTTCCCATTGCACGAGGGAATACGTAGGCCCGAGGATCTTAATCCTTGTCGAGCACACTAATAAAAAACCACCCATTTCCCCCCTTAGGAAGCAATACCTACCTTAGAAGAAAACAAACAAACTAAGCTAACTTATCTCCCGAATCGAATCAAGAGGTTCCCGTTAAGTACAACGGACGTAGAGGGTGCTAATACCTTCCCTTTGCGTAACCGACTCCCGAACCTGAATTTGGTTGCGACGACCATTTTCTTATCCCTTTCAAAGGTTTTATCAATATTTTCCTATTCCTTCATTGGAATAAATAAAGTTCGGTGGCGACTCTGTTTCGAACAGTTTTTTCCGCGTCCATCGCGAGGATCGTATTTTTCGAGGTACGACAGATGGCGACTCTGCTGGGGATCATGCATTGCCCTATGCTAGAGAGAGTCAAGCCTAACTTGACTCGATTCGAGAGTGTTAGATTCGCTTGTTGGATTTCTTGTTTGGTTTCTCCTATTATTTCTTTATTTGCTTTGTGTTACTTTCTTTTTATTACGTGCTTTATGTCATATTTACCTGTTGGATTTGGGTTGATATCACAAGTAAGGCTCTACACCCGAGTCTTGGAAAAAGAAGAGAGAACACCTAGTTTAGATTTTGGAAGTCATTAGTGTTAGTCCCCAAGGACCCGCTCCTTGTGTGCCTAGCATGAAAGCTCCCCCTAGAGTCGACCTTTTCGTAGATCTTGTTGTAACGCTGCTAGCTTGCCGCACGACTTGATTCATGAAGGGTCCGTGACTCTGGGAACCACTCTTAGCACCAGTTTCCATCTTGGTGGTCGTTAGTGTTAGTCTCCGAGGACTCGCTTCTCGTGAGCCTAGCATGAAGACTACACTCAGGATAGACCTTTTTGTATCCCCGTCACAATGCAGCTAGCCTGTTGCGTGGTGTTGACGTGATTAGTGTCCGAGACCCTGGGAACTATATCCATCAACATAAGAGTTATCCCGTGAGTGGGCTTATGGGTAAAGAATCTAGAATTGTCCCTATAAAGCTTACCTGTTACGAGAGTTGGAAAGTTACTTGTGATATCCTGGATCCTGGATCTTCCTGCATTGCATTTGTTTGCATACCATTGCATTCGCATCTCATTTGCACGGCATACCTTTCCAGCCAAAACTCATCTGATCCTCTGTCCATTTCCTGCCAGCTGATATCCCGACGCTCATATTGAACCTGTGGTAGCTGCAAAGCATTGGAATCAAGTTCAAGCAGAGATAAAAGGAGCATAGATACTTTGAAAGTTGTGATGGCTATGTCAGAGGACAGCTTTCAACATGTTGGGATGGAGGATTTTACCACCTCATCAGGTTTTACTGTGACGACTAACCCATTGTATGATCGTCTACCTGGTGATCATACTCCATAGGTGAACATCCCTGCTCAGTCTCAGATGATATCTGATTCCATGGAGAAAAGGTTGTGCGCCCTCGAAGAGAAAGTTCAAGCTATGAAAGCGCGCGATACTTCTGGGCTCGATGCTGTTGATATGTGCCTAGTGCCAGACTTGGTAATTCCCCCGAAGTTCGAAGTACCCAACTTCGAGAAGTACGCTGGTCTCAATTGCCCAAAGCGTCATTTGGTGATGTTCTGCCGAAAGATGACTCCTCATGTCCGCGATGACAAGTTGATGATTTACTGCTTTCAAGACAGTTTAAGTGGCGCGTCTTAGAATTGGTACATGGATTTAGAAAGAAACTGTATCCAATCATGGAAAGACTTGTCCAATGCTTTCCTAAAGCAATATGAGTACAATTTGGACATGGCTCCCAGTCGCATGCAGTTGCAAAGTCTATCTCAGAAGAGCGGTGAATCCATTAAGACCTACGCACAACGGTGGAGAGAATTCGCAGCCAGGGTACAACCACCACTCTTGGACAAAGAACTGATTAACATGTTCTTGGACAGTCTGCAAGCCACCTATCTTGGAAGAATGACTGACAGTTCATTCTCAAGCTTCTCTGACCTTATAATAGTAGGAAACGCATCGAGAGTTACCTCAAGGCTAAACAAGTCAAAGACGTCTCGAGCAACCAAGATGGTGAGACTGAATCCTTCAGCAATCCCCAAGAGGAAGAGGATAATGAAATTGATGCAGTCATAGCAAATGCTGAGTATTCTCAAGGTGCAGCAGCAAAACTTTATGGTCCCCCAGCTTCTAGGAAGTTATCATTGTCAGCGCCATATCATCCTTATGGGCAACCTGTCAATCCTAGGGCGTCATACCAGAAACCCATGAGTTCTCATACAAATCAGCGAACCCGTGGTCGAGGATATCAGAATCATCATCAGAATCAGCATAGGCCTCGAAACAACTTGGAAAGAAGGACTGCTCCTCTTCACCTAGTTCCTATGTCGTACAGTCAACTTCTGCCGCACCTGGTCAGAAACTCACTGGTAGAGCCCAAAGCTATCAAGCCTTTGCCAGAACCATACCCGCCTGGGTATGACCCCAATGTGCATTGTGGATATCATGCTGGATCAATTGGGCATTCGACTGAAGATTGCAAAGCATTTCAAGCCAAGGTGCAACAGCTGATTGACAAAAAGTACATATCATTTCCAGAAGGGAACTTGGTTCTGCACGTCAGCTTCTCGCCCAAATAAGTTCCAAGACTTCAAGAGGCAGCTAGTGGGCCAGACAAGAAGACTTCCTCAGATACTGGCAATCATTGGATTTTTTTTATCATTCGCATTTGTAATTCTTTATGATTAAATGCTACTTGTTTCGAACATTGTTTATTCTGAATGGTAATATTAATGAAGTGATCATGCATTTTTTGAACTAATCACGTCGCATTCGTTCATTTTTCTTCACTTATATCAAAAAGCAAAAAATATGTTCATCTATATACCTCTCTTCCTTTTTTCTTTACCAAGTTGTTTAGCAAGTATTGGAGGGAGGATGATGAAAACAAGATACCCATAATTGCCGATGGTATGCTTTCGGATAGAATCCCGCCAAGGATGTACAGGCATTGTTTCAATTCCCCAAACACCGGAGATATAAGGAGTTAGTCCCTAGTTAACCACATCGAGCCTAGAAGTAGAAGTTTCCTTCGGACTTAAAAACCCTTATGCTTAACCTGGGGCAGGGTAGTTTTCAGTCAACCTGATTACACACTCAAATCATGCAAAAACTATGATGGTTATCCTTCAATGATCAATGACTTGGCAGTCACAAGCCTGACTCAAAAACAAAATAAAAAAAAAAACACAAAGCCTGCTAAGTCAAATACCTCAAAGGAGACTTAGGCAAAAATCAAGGCAACCCTGATGGACTCGAAAAGAAAAATCAGTCCATGCAAAAGATAGGGATCAAAAAGCAAAAGAGGTCCTCAAATCCTCAGAAAAACAAAATAAGATACAGTGACCACCAAATCAAAACCAAAGGGTCACCGACATCAAGACAAAAGCGAAATAAGATGATTTCCATTTCAAGAAGACCTTGAATCCTTATCTTCACTATTATACTGTCAAGATCTCTTAGGAGATGAATGTGTGTGTCAACTTAACTGAACGTAGGACTGGAGAGCATCACGAAGAAAGGGTGGGCACAAAACACACTTTGAGCCTTATATCCTTTGTTTCTACAACCATGAACCAGACCACGTTACAACCCTCAAAAGACCTAATTGAGGCGGGGTTTATTCTGAAAGCATATTACAGCAAGGTTGCGTAAACTGACTCCTACAAATTTGCTAATAACTTGCATCGGTGTCATATTCTTGCTATATCTTTCACACCAGCTAAATTAGCACCACGTTTGGACTAATGGTCCATCCGTCACACATTATCACATCATTCTAATAATGACTGATTTTTCAAAACTTGCATGAACATCGCATTAAAATTACCATTTGTGAATGAACAATTTTGACTGCAAATCGGTGTTTGACATCAAGGAAATTCCAGCAAGGAGCAATCAAAGGGGGCTGGGTCATTCAACAATATTGGCTGTAATTGACATCACCTCATAACCCTATGGAACAGGGGCATTGACATCCAATGATTACAGAATCAGTCAGTTTCAAGCAAGTCCCCGAAGCATTAGTTGATTATGGGGCAAATCGTTCAAGAACAGGTTGGGCAGAGTAAATCATCTCTAGAATCTACCAACCAGGGGCAGGCCACCCAGAGGTTCTTTTGATTAAAGGAAAACCTCTCCAATGTTCAATCAGCACAAGTTAAGTCGCTCCAACGCTCATTCGGAGGCAAACTACCTCAAGGGTACTTCAAAACCAAATACTGCAAGAGCCAGTCAATCAAGGAAGAATCCTTTCATGGCTTAGAATTCTGGGGCAAGCCATCTCGAGTTCATCTCATGGTACAACTGCTTCCAACTTCCTGTCAAGGAGAAATTCTTCATAGACCCAGACTGAGGCAGGATGAGCCACACAGGGGCAAATCTCTCAGTTGCTTTCAACCTGCTCAAGCGAACATCATTAAGTGACCTTTGAGTTCAAAACGAGTGTCGGGGAATCATGATATCACCCCACCATATAACCTGTTACCTTCCTTCTGACGAGAAACCATGCTGCTAAGGAACCTATCCATCCCTTATTTTGGGGCATCTTTGGAACCTTTCATATCATCGCTCATATGCATTAGTCATGTCGCTTCGCTCATTGCATAGACATGCGTATCATATCATTTCTTGAGCCTAACCTTCCAACAAGATTTGACATCTCCAAGCCTGATACCGCAAGACTTGACACCAAAGTCCAACTTAGCTTGGCAATCCAAAGTCCAACTTAGCTTGGCAATCCAAAGTCCAATTTCATTTGGCATATATCCAAAGTCCAACTTAGCTTGGCAACCCAAAGTCCAATTTAGCTTGGCAATCCAAAAGTCCAATTCTTTAGTGGCAAGTACTCAAAAGACCACACTCGTTGGCACCTCCAAACATTTTAAAGGCCCAGTTCCCGCCTGGCGAATCTTTTAAGGTCCAGTTCCCGCCTGGCAAACCAATTTAAGGTCCAGTTCCCGCCTGGCAAATCTTTTAAAGGTCCAGTTCCCGCCTGGCAAACCCATTTAAGGTCCAGTTCCCGCCTGGCAAATCTTTTAAAGGCCCAGTTCCCGCCTGGCACACCAATTTAAAATCCAGTTCCCGCCTGGCAAATCTTTTAAAGGTCCATTTCCCACCTGGCAAATTTTTTAAAAGTCCAGTTCTCGACTGGCAAACCATTTAAGGTCCAGTTCTCGTCTGGCGAATACCCTTTTTCTCACCAGTTCTCGTCTAGTAAACTATCCAAAGGTCAGTTCTCGTCTGACAAATAAAAGTTTAAACACCCGTTCTCGTCTGGTAATCTATCCTCCAATCCAGTTTTAGTCTGGAAGTTTGACCCAAAGTCCAAATTCATTTGGTAAAACACCAAATACCAAAGTCCAATTTCATTTGGCAATTACCAAATCCAATCCCTAATAACACCCTCGACAAGGAAACCTATCCCCAGCACGCTCGATCATTTGCATCGTCATATGCATAACATGCTAGCATAACATCACATAATCATATCTGGCATTAGCATATTAGTCTTGTGTATTCGTACGTGCATTAGATTCTCCAGCAGTTGCATCTTAGCATGTGTTTCAGTGCATTTTTTAGTGCATGGCATACTCATCCCCAGCAATATAGCATAACAGGATCCAGGATCAAGCATCTTGGCCAGTCCTCCATCAACGTCGGCAGTTTTCCTCCAAAAAGAGTTGTTACCCCCGCACGTGCTCAAGGAATTCTATTCCCCAGCAAGTTCTCCAACCATGCAATTAATAATGTCAATCCCCAGCAAATGTTGTCAGTATTCCCCAAGCAGAGGATATCCTAGAAAGTTTCTTGTGAGTCTTCCCCTGCAAAGCCAACGCATTTCCTCCGACATGAATCTTGCTCAACTATTCTTCAGCAAATTTTCCTTTCAGAGATACTGCTTTGGTATCGTTGAGGAACCTTAATGGATAAGGTACTGCTTCAATGCTCCAGAGAATCTTCTGCTTTCCAAGATACTGCTTTGGTATCGTTGAAGAACCTTAACGGATAAGGTACTACTTCAATGTTCCAGAGAATCTTCTGCTTTTCAAGATACTGCTTTGGTATCGTCGAGGAACCTTAATGGATAAGGGACTGCTTCGACGACCCAGAGAATCGTCTGCCTTTCAGAGATACTGATTTGGTATCATCGGGGAACCTTAATGGATAAGGGGCTGCTTCGACGACCCAGAGAATCGTCTGCCTTTCAGAGATACTGCTTTGGTATCATCGAGGAACCTTAATGGATAAGGGACTGCTTCGACGACACAGAGAATCGTCTGCCTTTCAGAGATACTGCTTTGGTATCATCGAGGAACCTTAATGGATAAGGGACTACTTCGACGCCACAGAGAATCGTCTGCCTTTCAGAGATACTGCTTTGGTATCATCGAGGAACCTTAATGGATAAGGAACTGCTTCGTCGATCCAGAGAATTGCCTGCTTACAGAAATATTGCTTTGGTATCATCGAGGAACCTTAATGGATAAGGGACTGCTTCGACGATCCAGAGAATCGCCTGCTTACAGAAATATTACTTTGGTATCATCGGAGAACCTTAATGGATAAGGGACTACTTCGACCACCCAAAGGACCTCATGTTATGTTGTTCAGTTTGAACCCCGCTACTTCATTCTGTCAGCTCTTACTCTACAAACACTTTACCTTTTGTGAGACAAATTTTTGGGGCATTCTTATATCTAATTGACTTCTACCCTTAAAATGAACGCCATGCAGTCGTTCACTCTCTCGGGTTCAAGCCAATTAGATAGGGGCATCTGTCATACCCCAAATTTGTCCTACCTGTATATATTTTATCTGTACTATCCATCCACTAACCATTATTCAAAAATCCAAAAATATGTCACTTTGTTTGGTCAGACAGAAGTTTGTTTTCAAGATCAAGGTCTGGGTATGACTTATTTAAGTGGTGTGAGGCTTTCATTAGGGTTTATACCTATTCAAGTCATCTGTGTGTGGGTCAGGTTATCAGGCTGTACAAAGTCAAGTGCTTTAATGATTGAGGATCATCAGTGACTGGTTCATTTTCCAATCAGGGTTTTCATAGTGAAGTTTATCAGGGTTGATTTGTGATTCAGAGTTCCTGAGGCCGAAATTAGTTCATTGAATTTCTCGAGGGCAACCCATTCATAATCCATTTCAAAGCTATTTTATCCGCAATATCCATATCCATTTTTAATATCCATCAAAACTCATTCCTATCCAATTATCCATAATTCAATTCCATTTTATGTTTACCATTTTAACCACTTTTAAGCTTATCATCTAATTATGTTCATTTCCATTATATCCAATCCATTCTTTTTACCACTTTTCTTTCATGATCCAATCCCGTTTTTAGTCCATATCATTCTTTTTGAAACTCAAAATTCTAAAGTTCCATATCCATATTCATCTATATGCCATTTTTTTTTTCAACATTCGTATCACAAATCACCTTCATTAAACCTTTTATCATAAAGCCAAAAATAAATTGTCACACAAATAGAAAAGACCATTGTACAAAAAGTCAATTCCAATTCAAAAAAATCCATAGTCCATTTTACAATCACAAATCCCATGTCAAAAATGAATTAAAAAAATCACAATACATTAGCCACTTGCAAATGTGAGAATGCTAAAATAAACCATAAATCACTTGCCATCATAAGTCACAACAAGGCCCACACGCCTCTTCAAGACCATCGACCTGCAACCAAAATGCCTTTCACAAATTCACTGCAGTGACAAAACCGAAACCGGTACGAGTTCATGGCCCGCGCGAACCACCATGTGTCAATCACAACCTTGCCTTAACCTTGCCAAAGCACCTGCATATCATCCGCAATACATAACCAGCCACACCGTCCCAGCCAAGTTCCTTGGACCCATAAAAAACAATAAGCTGCAGCATCCATGACAAAGAAAAGTCGTACCGCATACCCGACCCCACCTGCAGAGTAATAAAAAGAAGCAACATTGAGCAAAACGCAGGTCGTATTAGAAAGTGAAATGAGGAAACGCAACACAACCAATTTTTCAGCACATACGACAAAAAAACATTGAACAAATCCTTTGCAAAACCGTTATACCACAAACACGTCACCTCTCATTTCTTTCCCCGTTCTACCCTCCATCTCCTCCTATAAAACCACACTCTTCTTCAAGCTCAAGGGGGAGACCTAGCCGTCACTCCAAGAGACTCCAAAACCTCTACTCAAATTCATCCTCCAACCATCTCAGCTCACCTCTAAAATCAACCTTCCATATTTTTGCAAATAAGAAACCGCAAACCTCCAAACAACCATACGAATCCAACCCGCACCTCATCATCTTCTTCAAAAAAAATTTCCTCAACCGCACATTCTTAGCCAAAAAGCATCAAAACCACCATACTTGTTGTCATTCCTTTTCTCCGGAAACTCAACAGAATAACAAGGCCTGCAACTTTAAACAACCAAGACCACTTTCCATTTTGTTTTAAAACAGAACCACTACACATATGAGAAACCCCTCTTCCTAAGCTTCTTCAATCCACCACCTTCATTCTTAAACCCTTTCAAAACCCAAATGCGTCCGAAACAGAGAGATATTGGAGAAGAAAAGAAAGGATTCTGAGAAACTAAACATAAACCGTTCACTGAAACAGAAAGGAAGAAGAAGATGATTCAAAACTCAGAAAGAACAAAAAGTGGATCGATCTATTAGAAACCCACACCTGATTCAAACAAACCTAGATCGAAAAAGAGTGATGAAGTGAGATTTAATCCAAACCAAAACCCAATGTCAGAAATCAGAAGAAAGAAGAAGCTTTGCAAAAGCATCACACAAAGAAGAGAAGCAGAGTACCTGGTGTTTAAGCTCCAATGCGTCTCAACGGTTGGTGGACCCTTAAACCTTTTTTTTATATATTTGCATTTCTGGTTCTGATCTCAAATGTACATGTAATCACGCCCAAAATAATGAAAGAGGGGTATTGGGTTTGCATGGGATAAGGGTATTCATTGTTGGATGAAGTTTGCTCAGCTTCGTGCTTATGTTGTTGTTTGACCGACGATTTTGTAAGGTTCGGTTTGCGGTGCCGATGATGTTCGATGAAGGTTCTGTTATTTTCCTTTTTGGAGAAGAAGAAGAACTGAGAATAAGGCATACATGTTTTCTTTGAAACGTTCAGTTCCACTTTTTAGAGGGCATTATTTTTTTTTGTGGTTTTAAAGTGTATTCAATGAGGGTGTATTGGTTTTGATCTCAAACACATGCGTGTTTTATTGATTTAATAGGGTTTAATTTAATTTATTGGTTTTTTCAATGACTCAATTATTTATTCATTTATCAGTTTGCACTGTTCAAGGCATTTTGGTCCTTGTTCCTAGCCTTATTTGATGGCCGATTTGTCAGTGTGATTAATGCAAAGGCATCATACCTTAACCGAATACTTGCTTTTGCCGTTAGGGTTTTGTTTGGCTTTTCCCTTTGTGTTGGTTACTCCGCGGATTATAGTGAGTGGGCCAGGAACCCGAGCCTAGTCATTCTGAGCCTTATACTCCCTCTACGAAGTGCACCCGGGCCCATTCAGCTAAAGATTGATGTTATTGGGTTTAAGCTTCACTTTTCATTTTTATTGGCCCAACAGTATGTTTTTGTGTCATGTTCTCTTTGTTTTCTTTAACCATTGATAATTTCTTTTATCAAGACATTAATCAATTTCTTTTTTTTTTTTTTAACATTTTTAAATAAAATAGCTTGCTTAGATGTTTTTTTTTTACCTCTTCCTAAGAAGAAAAAAACGTGAAAAATAAATTGTAATAGAATTTATGTCCTTGTTAAAATTGATGTTAGAATTCATGATTAGAACTTGGATTACTAATCCTAATTTTGGTATCCCTTCCATGGTCGTATGAATGTTTGATATACCTAGTTGGTACTTGCTTAAATGATTTCTTGCATGACCTTGTTTGGTATTATGTGGGTGATTTTATATTTGGACTTACGTGAGCTATTCTTAAATGATCGTCTATGGTTAGTAAGATAAAAACTTCACACGCTTTTTTTAATTAATTACGAAAGTAGTGGGATTTTGGGGTCTAGCACTCCTTGGGTCCTTGGATGAATGCTCTTGAGGCGCACGCTTTGAGTTGTGTTCATTCTGTCTGTCATTTATTAAAAAACACCTAAAACAATTAATCTTTACTTAAACAAAATATAATTAACCCTTAGTCACAATCTAAAAAACTCCTAACCATTTGAAAATACTTAAAATCTTCAATCTATATCAAAATACTCAACTCCAAAAAATACAATATTTTCCTAAGTTAAAATACCTAATCTAATTAATTTCTTAACTAAAAAATAATTCTCCTAAATCAAATTAAAATTCACTTTGTTAGATTCCTAATAATTTTTCCAAGACAAATTAAATCATAAAACTTTGCCTAATCATTAACTATTTTCTTAAATCAAATCATGGAATATTTAGATTAATATTTAAAAATCTATTTTCTCAATTAAATTATGGAAGTAGTGGGCTTTTGAAGTCTAGCACTCCTTGGGTCCTTGAACGATCGCTCTTGGGGCGCACGCCTTGGGCTGTGATCGTTCCGTCTTCCATTTTTTAAAATACTTAAAGATATTTTAATTTAACATTCAACTTTAATAAAAGTTTTGACTTATAAATCTTAGTTCAAATTTTAAAACAATTACCTAATATTTTACAAAATTTATTTCAACTTAAAATTTTTAATCGACTTTAAAACATTTAAATTATTTTCTTATATAAAACATTTAATTAATACTTCTAAAATCTATTTTCCTAATTAATCGTGGAAGTAGTGGGCTTTTAGAGTCTAGCACTCTTTGGGTCTTGAAACGATCGCTCTTGGGGCGCATGCCTTGGGTTGTGTTCGTTCTGTCTTCCATTTCTAAAACACTTAAAATACATAATCTTTTTAAAAAACTAACTCCTAAAAAAACTCTTAAGTCGTTTAAACCCTAATTCAATTAACACGTCTATTAAGATACATCAAATTCAAATCTTTTTCCTAATCAAACTACGAAAGTAGTGGACTCTTGAGGTCTAGCACTTCTTGGACCCTTGAATGAACGCTCTTAAGGCACACGCTTTGGGTTGTGTTCGTTACGATCTTTCGTCCCCAAAACACTCGCCCTAATTATATGGACAAGTAAGTCAATTGTCCAACAAATATAATTTCATAATTAATAGAATGAAAAAGGTGTTATTGAGATCTAGCATTTCAGTCATGCCCCGATTAATTGGTTGCGAGGCCGACGTCTCGTTTATCGAATAATCGTCATTCTCGCTCAAAACACTTAACAAACTAAACGCTTCTTACGTAACCAAAACCCTAAAAACACGTCAAAATCCAAACTCTTTTCTCAATCAAATCTTAACACACTTAATCCAATTCCAACAACTTTCAACAAAAAAGAACATTGTTTAAATCCATTCTTCCGCGCATATGAACTAGTGCTTCAGCCTCCTTGACGAGCAGACAAGCCAACGTTTAGCAGTTAGAATGCGAATTAAACACTCGTTCATTTAAAAAAATACAAACCAACAGTAGTCCCACGAACTACGAATGCTCTGACTTTCCTATTGCACGAGGGAATACGTAGGCCCGAGGATCTTAATCCTTGTCGAGCACACTAATAAAAAACCACCCATTTCCCCCCTTAGGAAGTAATACCTACCTTAGAAGAAAATAAACAAACCAAGCTAGCTTATCTCCCGAATCGAATCAAGAGGTTCCCGTTGAGTACAACGGACGTAGAGGGTGCTAATACCTTCCCTTTGCGTAACCGACTCCCGAACCTGAATTTGGTTGCGACGACCATTTTCTTATCCCTTTCAAAGGTTTTATCGATATTTTCCTATTCCTTCATTGGAATAAATAAAGTTCGGTGGCGACTCTGTTTCGAACAGTTTTTTCCGCGTCCATGCGAGGATCGTATTTTTCGAGGTACGACAAGTGGCAAGTACGACTTTATGGTCAAATACACCGCTCCCGAAAGCTCTCATATCAGACTCGAAGACATCCAGCCAACTGGATGGGGAGACATACATTAGAGTACAAAGACTATGCAAAATACAGCTGAAGAATCCTCATACAACAACTCTGCCTGGGAGACAGATTCAAACGAGCCTGCTCCGCCAGAAATCAACGTCATTTCTGAAGACAAGCCAAGAAAGAAGGTACCAGACTTTGTGATTCACCGAGGAGTTCGCCGCCAATGGGTTGCAGTCAACGTTCCGAAAGTTGTTCATAAGTCTAAGTAATTGTCGACTTTATCTTAACCTTTCACCCTGCCCAAGTGGAACAGATGTTTTGATAGGGCTCACTTTCTGTAAATGTACCTCTTCGCTTTGGCCAAAGCGACAGAGTTTTGTTTTATAGGGCTGTAATTTCAAGAATTGACAAAATCATAAATAAAATAACGTTGTTCTGTAATTTCCGCATTTATTGTTGTTTTCTCTTTTTGCTTTTTCAGAAAATGGTAATCCTAAAAAACAACTCAAATAATAAAAACAAGCATTTTTCAGAAATTACACTGCACACACTCTTGCATTCTCTTTATCTCTTATAAAAAAACAAATCATCACGTCTTGCAGACTGCTTATTTTAAACTCCGTTGAAACATACGATCCAATGCCTTCTCCCAACTTTGAATTCCCGGTATTCGAGGCTGAAAAAGAAAATGACGAAGAAGTTCCAGAAGAGACCTCCCGATTACTCAGACAAGAGGAAAAGTCCATTGAACCTTACAAAGAGCTGTTGGAAACGGTCAACTTGGGTTCAGAAGAAGAGAGAAAAGAAGTCAAGATTGGGGCGCTGCTCAGTCCGATTATCAAAGAAAGTTTGATAAAGCTTCTCAAAGAGTGTCTCGATGTATTCGCTTCGTCCTATCAGGATATGCCAAGGTTAGATACCAGCATCGTGGAACATAATCTACCGTTGAGATCAGAATGTCCGCCGGTAAAAAAAAGACTAAGACAGACTCATCCAGACATGGCCATCAAAATCAAAGAGGAAGTACAGAAACAGATTGATGCGGGTTTCCTCGCCACATCGGAATATCCTCAATGGTTAGCCAACATAGTACCAGTTCCGAAAAAGGACGGAAAGGTCAGGATGTGTGTCGACTACAGGGATCTAAACAAAGCCAGTCCAAAGGATGACTTTCCCCTACCGCACATAGACATGCTGGTAGAAAGTACAGCGAAGTTCAAAGTCTTCTCCTTCATGGATGGATTTTCGGGCTATAATCAAATCAAAATGGTGCCGAAAGATATGGAGAAAACTTCATTCATCACCCCATGGGGCACCTTTTCTTACAAGGTAATGTCGTTTGGCTTAAAGAACGTCGGGGCAACCTATCAACGGGCCATGACTACTCTGTTTCACGACATGATACACAAAGAAATCGAAGTATACGTTGATGAAATGATTGCCAAATCTAAGACAAAAGAGGAGCATGTGACCCACCTGTTAAAGCTATTCGAGTGTTTGAGAAAGTATAAACTCCTCTTGAATCCCAACAAATGCACATTCGGTGTTCGTTCAGGGAAACTTTTAGGGTTCATCGTCAGCCAGAAAGGAATTGAGGTTGATCCTGACAAGGTCAAGGCCATTCAAGAAATGCCTTCTCCAAAGACTGAAAAACAAGTCAGAGGATTCCTGGGACGTCTGAACTACATTTCCATATTTATATTCCTCATGACCCCGACATGTGCGTCGATCTTCAAATTACTCAAAAAGAATCAGGATTGCGTTTGGACAGAAGACTGCCAAACCTCCTTCGACAGTATCAAGGAATACCTGTTGAACCCACCGATTCTATCACCTCCAGTGGAAGGAAGACCACTGATCATATACCTAACAGTCTTGGAAGACTCAATGGGTTGTGTAGTTGGCCAACAAGACGAAACAAAAAGGAAAGAGTCTGCCATTTACTATTTAAGCAAGAAATTCACCGACTGCGTGACTCGGTACACTATGCTCGAGAAAACCTGCTGTGCTCTGGCTTGGGCAGCCAAACGTCTTTGCCAATATATGATTTGTCACACTACTTGGTTAATCTCTGAGATGGATCCAATCACGTACGTCTTTGAAAAACCTGCTCTCACGGGAAGGATTGCCCGTTGGCAAATGTTGTTATCAGAATACGACATCGAGTACCATGCTCAGAAAGCCGTCAAAGGAAGTGTTTTAGCTGATCATTTGGCTCATCAATGGAACGAATTACCTAAGATTGACATAATGCGCCTAGAACGGCCCGCTTACATCTTCGCGATTGAAGCAGTCATAGATAACAAACCCTGGTATCATAATATCAAATGCTTCCTTCAGAAACAAGAGTACCCACCTGGGGCATTAAGAAAAGACAGAAAAACCCTCAGAAGGCTACAACCAGCTTCTTTTGAGCTGTGATATGCTCTATAAGAGAAACTTTGACATGGTCTTGCTCCGATGCGTAGACAGACCCGAAGCAAACATGCTGATAAAAGAAATTCACGAAGGATCCTTTGGCACTTATGCCAACGGACACACAATGACGAGAAAAATTCTAAGAGTCGGGTACTATTGGTTGACCATGGAATCCGACTGCTACAAGTACATGAGGAGATGTCACAAGTGTCAGATATACTCAGAAAAACTCCATGCATCGCCAACACATCTCAAAGTTCTTTCTTCCCCGTGGCCTTTTTCCATATGGGGAATCGACATGATTGGCATGATTGAACCCAAAGCTTCAAACGGACATCGGTTCATCCTAGTAGCCATTGATTACTTCACCAAGTGGGTTGAAGCAGCGTCATACGCCAATGTAACCCGACAAGTGGTGGTCCGATTTATCAAGAATAATATCACATGTTGTTATGGTGTTCCTAGCCAGATCATTACGAATAATGGATCTAACTTGAACAACAAGATGATGAAGGAGTTGTGTGCTGAGTTTAAGATCGAACACCATAACGCATCTCCCTACCGGCCTAAGATGAACGGAGCGGTAGAAGCGGCTAATAAGAACATCAAGAAGATCGTTCAAAAGATGGTCCTAACCTACAAAGACTGGCACGAGATGCTACCCTTTGCCCTTCACGGTTATCGCACATCTGTCCACACTTTAGCAGGGGCAACCCCTTTCTCTCTAGTATATGGCATGGAAGAAATCCTTCCCATCGAAGTAGAGATCCCGTCAATCTGGGTATTGATGGAAGCCAAGCTAACAGAGGATGATTGGTGTCAAAGTCGACACGACGAACTGAATCTGATCGAGGAAAAGCGAATAACTGCTTTGTGCCACGGTCAGTTGTATTAGTAAAGAATGAAGAAGGCGTTTGACAAAAAGGTTCGACCCCGTGTCTTCAGGAAAGGAGACCTCGTGCTCAAGAAGATACAATCATTTCTCACTGATTCCCGGGGAAAATGGACTCCAAATTATGACGGCCCCTATGTGGTCAAGAAAGCCTTCTCAGGCGGTGCCTTGAGACTCGTAACCATGGACGGAGAGGAATTTTCCTACCCCACAAATGTTGACATAGTAAAGAAATACTTCGCCTAAATAAAAAAGAAAAAAAAACGTCTCGGTGGATTGAAAACTCGAAAGGGCGATCCAGGAAAAAATTAGAGACATAAGCGAAAATCATCCTGATGGATTGGAAATCTCAAAAGTACAATCCAGGCAAAAGTTAGGGATAATGGTAAGTAACTACATCTGGTTAGGTTAAATTCCAAGCAGCAGTAATGCGATCTATCAGGAAAACTCCAGTCAAGGTTATCTTCGACAGAAGCTCAGGATGTCCAGAATTCAAAGTTGGTAGAAGGATAACGGTCGTTATGTTTCAATGTAGCCCTTTTCCCTTAAATTACCATTTTCTAAACTTTGTAAATACTCCATGGAATCACGCGTTTGGCTGATTTCCATCCTGTAGCGCGATTTTTATGGTTGCGAATCACTATCGTTTTGGTACTACAGGTCGATTCATTTTTTATCCTATTGTGAACTGATTAAGGAAGGGAAATAAATGTTTCAAATTAACCCTGCTTGCATACTGAGTTTAAATAGATGACTGTTGGTTTACAGATGCTATTCCAGATATTGGGTCTCTCTTCGGTTATTTTGTTTAAGAATAAAGTGTCTTGTCTGTTCGGGAGGATTTTGGGTAAGGTACTAAATCTGATGTTTTGATTGATATGTGAAGATGCGGGGCTTAGAGTTTTTTTTTATGAGTATGCTCGCTAAGATTTCGCAATCTTATGCCTACGTATTCCCGTTTTAATGAAACAGGGAAATCAGAGCGATCGTAGTTCCTCCTATTCTATAGGAGGAAAAAGGTGTTTTGGTGTCTTGTTCAAAGCCCAAGATTGAAGCTAAAGGTGATTTGTATCTTGTTCAAAGCCCGAGATGTGAAGCCAAAGGGGTTTGACTGAGAGAGAATTTGTCATCTCTAAAGAGGAGTTGTTGATGTTTGCATGCTGTGAGTAGAGCACAATTTGATGCAAAAAGGTTGATTGATTCATCCGGGGAGTTCTTTATACAAAGCCTAAGAGGAGGCTGGCTAAGACTTTTCCGGGGAAAATATTCTTTCTGTCTTGTACAAAGCCCAAGATTGAGGCTAAAAGGGTTAACTCAACAAGAGAGTGTTTTATCTGTCCTATACAAATCCCAGGATTGTGGTTGGAATGGTTGACTCAACGAGAGAGTCTGAAAATTGGTTGACTCAATGAGAGAGTCTTTTATACTCAACAAGAGAGTGATTTGTTGTCTCGTACGAAGCCCGAGATAGAGGCTAAAAGGAAATTGACTCAACAAGAGAGTCGTTTATACTCAACAAGAGAGTGTTTTTATATGTCTTGTAAAAAGCCCAAGCGGAGGCTAAAAGGGTGATTGACTCAACAAGAGTGTCTTTTATACTCAACAAGAGAGTGATTTTCTGTCTCGTACGAAGCCCGAGATTGAGGCTAAAAGGAAATTGACTCAACAAGAGAGTCGTTTATACTCAACAAGAGAGTGTTTTATATGTCTTGTACAAAGCCCAAGACGGAGGCTAAAAGGGTTGACTCAACAAGAGAGTGTTTGAAAATTGATTGAATCAACGAGAGAATCTTTTATACTCAACAAGAGAGTGATTTTCTATCTCGTACAAAGCCCGAGATAGAGGCTAAAAGGAGATTGACTCAACCAGAGAGTCGTTTATACTCAACAAGAGAGTGATTTGCTGTCTCGTACGAAGCCCAAGATTGAGGCTAAAAGGAAGATTATCTCAACAAGAGAGTCTGAAAAGGTTAGCTCTGCTGGGGAGAATCATTTGTACAAAGCCCAAGAGAAGGCTATCTTACTGCTAAGGGTTATTGAGGTCCCTAGGCAGGTCTAAGTAGAGAACTCTCATGAGAGAGGTCGGGTTTTTGTTGGAGATTGATCCATAATGACCGGGGGTTCTTCCTAATGAAGTTGAGAATATCTTTGAGACTCAAGAGGAAAAATAGACTGTCCAAGTCTACGGGGTGTGTCTTTGTACAATGCCTAAGAGGAGGCAACTGTTTGCGGGATGAAGATCTAGACTCCTTTGAAAGACTGCTCTAGCAAGATGACTAGTTTTTGTTGCTATACCTTTAAGAGGTCGCCGGGACAATTTATACAAAGCCCAAGAGAAGGCAGAAGAAATTTTTAAGAAGCCGAAGGGACAATTTGTACGAAGCCCAAGAGGAGGCTATCTTCGCGGAGGAAGGATCATTATACGAAGCCTAAGAGAAGCCTGTAAGAAACTTCTAAGAAGCCGAAGGGTCCTTGTACAATGCCCAAGAGGAGGCGGGGATGCTTTTAAGAAGCCCGTGGGTCCCAAACCTAGAAAGTTCAAGAAATGCTATTCACTGATAATAGATCATTTAGTGAAAGTTCTGAGATTTGGAGGAATTCAATAGATGTTATTCACCGAGCATATATCAACTATGGGGAGTAGAATTCCTTTGACAATTTCTAGGGTTACAGTCTGAGAAAAGGTTCCCGAAGAATATTGCCTTTCTCTTTGTTCCATATTGTTTAACCCCAAGAGGAGGTAAGACTGTATCTGGAATCCTATGGGGATCTAGTTTTGTTTGTTTTCAAGAGTGATCAACGTGGCTTTACCTAGTTCTAGACGTAGTTTCCGAGGAAAACTCTAAATAGATATACTAGTATATATACAGTTGATATATGAGAAGTATATATGAGGTATGAAAAAAGACTAACCATGTGCAGCTTCCCACAATACAGTTATATATATGAAAGCAGTAAATGAAAGCGGATAAACACTTACCCGTTGTAGAGCTTCCATGCTCTTTTGTTAGTTGTTCAACAAATAAAATTTGATAACAACAGTATATTTGGATTCAAAATCAAAGAGAAAGTATTTTGAACAGATATTGGGGCTTACAACTCAAGGAGAGTCCCAGGGGTGTTTGTTAACAAGGTGACGATCGCACCGAACATTTTGACAGCATCGGGACTTACAATACACTGAGGCCCAAAGATAGGTTTTATTTACAAAACGATGGGTCTTACACTCTCTCAAGAGGCCCAATGTTTATTTAAAGAAAAGAAACGGGACTTACAACACGAGGGTAGGCCCGGATGATTTTCCGTATGAAAATGGCGATCGCGCCGAGATTTTAAAAATACAGTGGGACTTATACAATGCCTGAGGCCCAAAAGAAAGGTTTTCTGTACAAGGAGGTTGGGTCTTACACTCTATTAGAGGCCCAAAAGATTTTAAAGCAAAGAAATGGGACTTATAACACGAGGGGAGGCCCAGATGATTTGATTTTGAACTGGCGATTGCGCCGAGGCTTTTCTTTTAACACAGAGGGACTTATACAATATCTGAGGCCCAAAAAATGGTTTTGGTTAAAAGGGGGTTGGGTCTTACACTCTATCAGAGGCCCATTGTGTTTTTGATATTTTGAGTATGATTGAAAAATCAAAGAAACCCTAATTTTCACTTTTTTAAAGTAATTTTCAAAGAAAATTAATAAAAAAGGATAAAAAATACCAAATAAGTTTGAATAAACAACTTTGATTTTTGGTTTATGTTTGAAAAATGAGGTTTTAATCACAAGATGAATTAAAACTCGTTTGGTTTTGATTTTCAAGATGAATATTCATTTTAAAATGTTTAAAAAACAATAAAAATGAACTAATAAAAAAATACTAATTATATTAAATAAATAATATAAATCTGATTTTTTTTGTGGAATAAAATATTTCAACATTTTTGTAATTTTTTACAAAAAGAACCAATAAAAAATAATTAAAATTGAGGGAGTTATTAATTTTTCAAATCATTATAAAATAATATGAAAAATAATAAAAATAGGAAAAAATGGTAAAAAGAGGATCTGGGGCGAGGGGGATTCGAACCCCAAACCTCTTGTGTGTAGTGCGCGCTCTCTACCACTGGGGTGGTGATACATCCGTGTATTAAGCCCAACCTATAAATACATAAGGCATGCCTTGTTTTTAGGCCTGGCAAAGGCAAGGCAAGGCAAGGCAAGGCAAGGCAAGGTTTTGGCCAAAAACGTGAAGCTTGTAACTTTCTTATTTCTCCATGGATTGGGACAAAATTTAGGTCCATCCTGCCTAGAATTTCACAAGGAATCCAATGGTGGTGGTGGTTTTTTCAGATGAGGCTCCCATTTTAAAACCCGATAGTGGTTTTGAAATAGGCCATGATTTTCATTTTCTGTGCTATCTCTTGTTGCAGGCATGAATTACATGATGAATTGGTTCAAACACAACATATATAACATGTATAAGAGGTGCAGGATCAATGCACTTCAAAGCAATGCATATTCTAAAGAGTTCAAGTTGTGATGCTTACCTATTTAGGAGCTTTTGTCCAATCTTCTAAGTGCTTTGTTTCAGAAATGGTTTGATGCTTTAGACACTCCCAAATGATCCCTTAGAAGCTTTTAGAATGGTTGGAATCAGCTGGAAACCTCAGGAACGGAAACTGGTTCTTTCTTGCAAAAGGGGCAAAAGTGGCCAATATAGCAACTCTCTCAAATGGTGTTCCAGATGTGGGGAACCATTTGGGACAGTTCAAGGATGATATTTGGAGTGTGTTTGAGGTCTTATCTGGTTTTGAAAGTGACTGAATCAAGACATGGCTTCAAAAATGCAAAAAAGTCCAATTTTGAGGTTTTAAGAAGGGACTTTGTGATTTTGGTGTTACAGGTCACTTATGAGAGTTTGGACATCTTAGATATGACATATTGGATGTGTTTGGATCATGAGCTATGATGGAAATGCTCTCTAACTCAAAAACTCAGAGTTACCTTGCAAAAGAAGGCATTTTGGCCTAGAGAAAGTGATTTTGAGGAAAGCAAGTGTTGTAGTGCTTTTGTGTACTCAAACTGAGCACAAATGAGCTCTATTTATAGTAGAGCAACTTTGTTTTGGCTGCAATAGTGTTTGGTAATTGCTGCAGAGGTTTGGCCAATGTGGTTCAAAAGGAATCTCAAGTGTCCTCTAGCCATTGACTAGAGGTTAGAGCACAGGCCTACGTGTCTTTGGTTCAGAGCTTATCCTTGACTCATTCAGTTGGAAATGGCTCAGTTCATGCCACCTTGGTGCATCCATTGAATGCTCCAAAACAAAATTGGAGTCTTGTCCCCCTTTTAGGCTTTTTTAGGTTTGGCATGCTACTTGTAGTTCCAAAGACTTGGGATGCTTATGGATCAGTGTTGGTTCCTCCTTGGTCCCCCCTTGAGGTGTTCAGATGGATAAACTTGCTTGCCATTTGCAAAAATTGGCCAAATCGAGCCCTAATGCACAACCGGCCTTGCCAAGACAGTTTGCAGCAAGGCATATTGCCACTGTCATAACTCCTAGCTCAGATTGAGTTTGATGGAGTTCTTGGTCATTTTGGAAAGCTCTCATGTGATACAACACATGTGTGATCATAGTTTGTTTTGACACTTTTTGGATCCAAATGAAAATGCCCTTAAATTTTGGAAAAAGTGAAACAGATTCTGACTTAATGAAAATTTCACTAAGTGTTGGAAAAAGAGACATTTTCATGTTTTTATCATTTTGGCCACTCCATAACTTAAAATCCATGAGGAAAAGGAATGAGCTGTAGTTGACACTTTTAAAGTATGCCATGAGATCTACAAATCCATCTTTGGATCATTCAAAATGGTTGCCTGGATCTCAAGTTATGATCCTTGGAAGTTGGTACCCTAGCCACTTTGTTCCATAACTTAGAAAAATTCTATGTTTTTATGGTTACCCCTTTTACAAGTTATCCCACTTTCTTTGATTTTTCTTGATGAATGATGATTCCAATCACACATTAACATCATCTTAGGGTCAAGGAACCATAATTATGAAAAATCTCAAAAAGTCAAAGTTGACTTTTGTGCACAGTTGACTTTTTGTCAGATGAATTCCAAACTGTGCGATCCTTGGTGAAATCAAGTCCTTGACCTAAATCAAACCTAATGGATATGTTCCATAGGTGTTGTAGGGTGTATTGAATAATGTCCCAAGGTTTGGGAGCATGTCCTGGTCAAAAGTCAAAGGTACAATTGACTTTTCCCTCAAAACCCTAATTGTGGTCCTGATGAAATTGAAACATGTTGATCAAGCTTCTTGAATCAAACCATTATTGCAAATGGATCAATATAATGTGTTAGAGACCCCCAAATCATGTCTTGAGGTCTTGGCTCATGTTTTGTCCCAAAAGTCAACTTAGGGGTGAATTAGGTCAAGAAACCCTAATTCCTGTTTTTTTTTTTTTTATAAATGCATCCCCTGGTGTTAAATTGACTTGATGATTAGGTCCAAGAGGTTCCTTGGAGTATATTGATTTATGCTTTGAAGCATTGGCTCATGCCTAGAGGAAAATTTCCATCTGGAGGCCCTGGTCAACCAAAACCTTAATTTGGTGACACTGACGATCCGGAGGCTTAATCCACTTGGAATGTTGCAACTTTTTGCTTGATCCTTGATGTGGGAGTCCTCTTTATCTCTTATGGGTGTTTGAGAGATTAGACAAGTTAAAGATCATGTCCTTTCTTGATTGATCATTTGTCTAAATGCTCTGAGAGGGCTCAAAACCCTAATTCTTGATTGTAGAGGATGCTTGACAATCTTTGAGGACTTTGATGAGTCATGTTAGTACATCCATATTGTGATGATGATTTTCACAATAATGGGAAATCTTAGTGGTCAAAATTTGGGGTATGACAGATGCCCCTATTTAATCTTCTTGGACCCGAAGGTGTGAATGGCGAAGATATTCGGGCATTCGAGGTACAAGAGGATTAAATATCAGAATACCCGAAATTTTGATGGTGGTTATGAATGGCAGCTTGCTCATCCATCTTCTTTTTCTAAGGAATGATGCTTAGAAAAGGTAAAAACTTCCCCTCGATCCTGGTCTTCAGCCAAGGAACTGGTCTAAGTTTTCTTTTGAAATAAACTTCCCCTCGATCCTGGTTTCCTACCAAGGAACTGGTCTCAGTTTTTGTTATAAACTTCCCCTCGATCCTGGTTTCCTACCAAGGAACTGGTCTTAGTTTCTTTTGTAAACTTCCCCTCGATCCTGGTTTCCTACCAAGGAACCGGTCTTAATTTCTTTTGTCAATAAACTTACTTGACAAGGGACGCTATTCGTAGCGGTTTTCCTCAAACTTCTCGCCGAATTTTCCTGGAGAGATACCATTTGATAGGAAAAAAAATTTAATGTCAGACTTGCTGGGGAAACCCCATCTGTTTGAGTTATATAGGTGTTCAAACTTCTCTTGTTGGAGACGCCATTTGTGGACTCTACTGGGGAAAACGAGTCTCTTGGGTGACTGCTTCAGCTTGGGTATATTACATCATACTTTCCCTCGAGATCTTCTTGAAAGAAATGCCATGTGATGTAATCCACTTTGGAGGTACTGATGACCTTTTCGTCAGCGAATCTTTCAGAGAAAAACTGTTGTATTGAGAATCTTTGGTCACGAGGCTTTCCCTGGGGATTTTCCTTAATCCGGGAAAGCAAAGATATCATCTTCAATGGCGAAGAGTGACGTTGGTCGAAGGTTTTCTTGCCTTTCAGAGGTTCAAGTTATCAAAGTGGTCAAAGGACCCACTTCAATCCAGAAGTAAACTGGAGAGAGATTGTTTAGATGATTCACTTCCTGACGAGGAAATGACTGACAACTCAACTGACAAGAGGACTTTACCACTTGGGGGTAAGACTGATCAGAGTGATAGTGATGCAATATGATTATGAATGCAAATTAATAATGCATGATGTATGTATGTTTATGCTGACAAAACTGACACGACATATAAACTAGTTGATGAACACGACTGGATACTCGGCCACTGCAGGGGACGAAGAGATATCTTCAGTTCAAAGTAGAAATTATGCCTTGCCTAGGAGAGATAGTTCCTGCGGGAACAACGTTGGTCGGGCTTAGGAGGTAAGAACTCGGTCGGGGATGTCAGATGAAACATGGTCTCTGACACAGTTGATCCTTCATTCAGGTGTGCTGGTTTAGAAAGAGTACTTTCATTCTGCACTTTGAGGTTCGATTACTTCTTGAGAAGCGATCAACGTTCTTTCGATGTTCAATAGTCAAAAGAAATTGCCATCTTTATTTTAAAAGCAGAAAAAAAATTTGACAAGTAAATTCATTTTTGTTTTATTTCAAGAATCGTTAATCATATTAAAATGTCGTTCTATAAAGCTAAAACAAATAAGAATTGCAAACAAAAGCACTAGGGCTCAAATTTTATTGATAGAATGGAAATCAGCCAAGCGCATGATTCCATAGAGTATTTAAAAAGTTTAGAAAATGGTAATGTAAGGGAACAGGGCTACATTGAAACATAACGACCGCTATCCGTCTTCCAACTTTGAATTCTGGACATCCTGAGCTTCCGTCGAAGATGACCTTGACTGGAGTTTTCCTGTCAGATGGCATGACTGCTGCTGGGGGATTTGCCCCTTTGCTGGACGTAGTTACTTGCCATTTATCCCTAACTTTTTCCTGGATTGTACTTTGAGATTTCCAATCCACCGGGATGATTTTTAATTATGTCTCTAACTTTTGCCTGGATCGCCCTTTCGGGTTTTCAATCCACCGAGACATTTTTTTTTTATTATTTAGGCGAAGTATTTCTTGACTACATCAACATTGGCGGGGTGGGTAAATTCCTCTCCGTCCATGGTTGCGAGTCTCAAGGCGCCGCCTGAGAAAGCTTTCTTGACCACATAGGGGCCGTCATAATTCGGAGCCCATTTTCCCCGGGAATAAGTGAGAAATGATTGTATCTTCTTGAGCACGAGGTCTCCTTTTTTGAAGACACGGGGTCGAACCTTTTTGTCGAACGCCTTCTTCATTCTTTGTTGATACAACTGACCGTGGCATAGAGGTATTATTCACTTTTCTTCTATCAGATTTAGTTTGTCGTATCGACTTTGACACCATTCTACTTCTGTTAGCTTAGCTTCCATCAATACCATGATTAATGGGATCTCTACTTCTATGGGGAGCACTGCTTCCATGCCATATACCAGAGAGAAAGGGGTTGCCCCTGTTGAAGTGCGGACATATGTACGATAACCATGAAGGGCAAAGGGTAGCATCTCGTGCCAGTCTTTGTAGGTTACAACCATCTTTTGAACAATCTTTTTGATGTTCTTGTTAGCCTCTTCTACCGCTCCGTTCATCTTGGGTCGGTAGGGAGACGAGTTATGGTGTTCGATCTTGAAATCAGCGCACAACTCTTTCATCATCTTATTGTTCAAGTTAGATCCATTATCCGTAATAATCTGGCTTGGAACACCATAACGGCAGATGAGATTATTTTTGATAAAGCAGACCACCACCTGTCGGGTTACGTTAGCATATGACACTGCTTCGACCCACTTGGTGAAGTAGTCAATGGCTAGTAGGATGAACCGATGTCCATTTGAAGCCTTGGGTTCAATCATGCCAATCATGTCGATTCCCCGTATGGAAAAAGGCCGCGAGGAAGAGAGAACTTTGAGATGTGTTGGCGGTACATGGATCTTGTCAGCGTATATCTGACACTTATGACACCTCCTCATGTACTTGTAGCAATTGGATTCCATTGTCAACCAATAGTACCCTGCTCTCAGAAATTTTCTCGCCATTGTGTGCCCGTTGGCATGAGTGCCAAAGGATCCTTCATGAATTTCTTTCATCAGCATGTCTGCTTCTGGTCTGTCTACACATCGGAGCAAGACCATGTCAAAGTTTCTCTTATAGAGTGTATCACCGCTCAGGAAGAAACTGCCAGCCAGCCTTCTGAGGGTCTTTCTATCTTTTCTTAACGCCCCAGGTGGGTACTCTTGTTTCTGAAGGAAGCATTCGATATCGTGATACCAAGGTTTGTCGTCTATGACTGCTTTAATTGTGAAGATGTAAGCGGGCCGTTCAAGGCGCATTATGTCGATCTTAGGTAAGTCGTTCCATTGACCTACACTAATCATGGAAGAGAGAGTGGCCAGGGCATCATCCATGTGATTCTTTTCACGAGGGATATGATGAAACTCGACTCAGTTGAAGAATGGTAACAATCTTCTCGCGTAATCTTTGTAAGGGATCAATCCTGATTGGTATGTGTTCCAATCTCCTTTGATATGATTGGTAACCAGGGCTGAGTCGCCATATACATCCAAGTTCTTGATCCTTAAATTGATCGCTTCTTAGAGACCCATCATACAAGCTTCGTATTCGGCCTCGTTGTTTGTACACTTAAATGTTAATTGGGCTGTGAAAGGAATGTGGGTATCCTGAGGTGTTATGATAATTGCCCCAATTCTGTTTCCATAATGATTGGCAGCTCCGCCAAAGATAAGTCCCCATTGGGAACCTAGTTCTGGCCCTTCACTAGGTAGCGGTTCATCGCAATCTTTCATTTTCAAGTACATGACATCTTCGTCTGGGAAGTCAAATCCGACTGATTCCTGATTGTTAATCGGTTGATGAGCCAAATGGCCAGCTAAAATACTTCCTTTGACGACTTTATGAGCATGGTAATCTATGTCATATTCTGATAACAACATCTACCAACGGGCAATCCTTCCCGTGAGAGCAGGTTTTTCAAATACGTACTTGATTGGATCCATTTCGGAGATTAACCAAGTAGTGTGACGAATCATATATTGGCGAAGACCAGACAGGAATCGTAATTATGCCATGGCAGATCATAATGTTGGCTTTGCCTTGAGTGCATTGCCACCAAGTTAGCATTCATTGCTAGAATGTTGTGATTCTGAATGATGTTGAAATTTGTATAAGTCATGTTGACCTCACGAATTCGGTGATCCTGGATCCATCCGAGATCCAACTGTTCCTAAAGAGCTGATTGCACCACAGAACATCCTTGATTGTTTTTCGAGCAGACATCACACTGGTGATAATTTTGAGACAGTATATGACCATATCCACTTTGTCTACGATGCGTCTTGACCAGGTTGGCCCTCAATAAGAGTACATCATGAATTTGATAGTTGTGGTTAGACTCTCCCTCTATTAAATTGACTGCAGCTTTCTCGTGTTGAGGCAGCGGGTTCGTGAGAACATTAGGATTTGTATCCTTGAAGGATAAGACCCCGCTCCTGACAAGCTTTTGCACATCGGATTTAAAACTGAGACAGTTCTCTATGTTATGCCCTGGTCCTCCTTGATGGTAAGGACAAGTCTGATCCGCTTTGAACCAAAAAGGTGGATTTTCCGGTATTGTGAGAGGAGCCCTGGTTTGGACATGCCCCTTGGCCAGTAATAATGGAAACAGTTTTGCGTACAACATTAGTATAGGGTCGAACCTTGGCGGTCGCGTTGTTCGGTTGTTGTTGTACTGAGGACGAGCCTGCTGAAGAGGTTGTTGTGTCCTTTGTTGAAATTGTTGATTCGGTTGGCTTTGAGCAACCTGAGGTTGATACATAGTAATAGGCGCAGGGTTAATAGTAGGAGTTACAGCTGCTACTGGCTGGTATCGTCGCCTTAGCTTTCTGAGAGAGATATTCCCAATATCTTGCTCTTTTTTCTTAGGGAGAGCACTACCGTATCATTTTGTCCTGCTTGATGATCCGGCGTCTTTGACCAGACGTCCTTCTCGAACTGCTTCTTCGTGATGAACTCCCATACCGACCATCTCAGTGAAGTCACTGGGTGCACTGGCAACCATTCTATCATAATAAAATGAACTCAAGGTCTTTAAGAAGATCTTTGTCATCTCTTTTTCCTCAAGAGGTGGACAAATCTGAGCGGAAATTTCACGCCATCTCTGAGCATATTCCTTAAAGGTTTCCTTGTCCTTTTGTGACATTGATCTGAGTTGATTTCTGTCCACTGCCATGTCCAGGTTATACTTGTACTGCTGAACGAAGGCAGCGCCAAGATCTCTGAAAGTGTCGATCTTGGTGTGGTTTAACCCCATGTACCATTTGAGTGCGGCACCGGTTAAACTATCTTGAAAATAGTGGATCAGTAGCTGTTGGTTCTTTGTCTGAGTTGACATTCTCTGAGCGTACATCACCAAATGACTTTGAGGGCAAGAATTACCCTTGTACTTTTCAAATTCGGACACCTTGAACTTGTGTGGAACTTTCACATTGGGGACCAAACAAAGGTCTGCGGCGTCTTTTCCAAATAAATCCTGACTGCGAATGGCTTGCAGTTCCTTCTGCATTTCTAGGAATTGTTCCCGGAACTCTTTCATTCTCTCGTCCATACTTTCATTTCCACCAGAGGGTATCCGGGGAATCTGCCCTTCCGGGACAGCGTGTACCACAGGTGGTGGTATAGTCATTATGGCCATGAATCTTGGCATTTCCCGAAGTTTGTAACCTTTAGGAGTTATCGTCATGCCTCTGGCATCTTCACTTTCCCGAAGTTTGTAACCTTCAGGCCCAGTGGTTCCTGCTGCAGTTCCTGGATCCTCAGTGATAGGCGGAACATATCCTTCAGGGATATAGTTAACAGGCATGCCCCAGGGACGATCTTTCGGCATGTTATACCTAGGATCATACTTCTCCACTATGGGCGTTGATGTGATCTCTGAGATCACAGTTCTTTGAAGCTGGGCTTCTGCCAGAGCTTGCATGTCACTGTGAAGCTTTCTCAGATCTTCTTTCAGAGCGTCGGTTTCTTCCCTCAACTCTCTGTTCTCTTCCTCGAGATTATCCATCTTTTTCTGATGACTGGCCCGAGTATTATACGAATGAGACAGTTTGACTCTAGAATCGAGACACAAACGTGAGATTTGTAGGTAAGAAGAATGCGTTACGTGAGAATGATGAATGATATGCAATGATTATATTTAATTATTTTTAATCAAAATAAACTTCGACAATTGGATTGTAAATATCAAACAGTGGGGAAACCCCATTTTATTGAATTCAAAGATTGCGGAAATGGAAATACAATAGATTACATAGTGCTGAAAAAAGAAATCTAAGCTAATGGATCCTGTGTTCTTTCTGAGGAGAGCTCAGGGGATGGTTCTGGTACTTTCCTTTTCTTTGACCAAGGCTCTTGAGTCGTTGTTGGGTTGTCATTCCTTTGCCAAATGAAAGAAGCGAGAAAATTTCTTTGGGCTTCTTGATTCTCTACAGCATGTTGCTCTAAAATCTTGATCAGAGCATCTTTTTTTTTACCAGTTGCTGTATTTTGTTGCACTCTACACTGAGAATACGGTACTTGTTCTTCCAAGACCTCTTCTCCTGCTAAACTTTGTTGAGAGTAACCTGAAGTTTTTCCGTATCAGACATAAAGTAAAGGACAGGGTCCCTTAACGGAAGAACTTCTTGACGAGGGTAAGGCATCCTCAGCTTGAGAGCTCTAGTTTGTACCCAGTGGAGATAAGGTTCCACCGAGACACAGTCCAGTTTTCCCAGAGACTCTCTTCCTTTCCTATGAACATGTTTCCAGGAATGCACTATTTCTGTCTTTAGTGCCCTGTCATTTTCTCCTTCCTTGAAGAAATGACCCTCCAGATGAACATTACGCGGGACATGTCTCATCGGGTATCCAAATTGACGACGAACCAAAACCGAATGGTAATTGATTCCTCCTTTAGTTCCTATGAGGGGTACATTAGGAAAGTTTCCACAACGGTCGATGATTCCGATCCAGTCATAGATTCGATTGTACCAGTCGATGTCAGAGTTGGTAAGAGACATGATTCTCTGCGACCAATGTAAGGAACTCTTAGGATCCCAAAATGTAGCAGACTTTGGTAAATGGGAAGTGAACCATTTGTATAGCAGGGGTACACAACATGTGATCATTCCTCCGCTCTACAAATTCCTTAAGTGTACAGAGTGATACGCATCTGCGAGCAAGGTTGGCACAGGGTTTCCAATCAGAAAAACCTTAATGGTGTTGATATCAACGAAATTATCAATGTTGGGAAACAGAAATAACCCGTAGGTGAGCAGCACAAAGATTCTCTCGAAAGTAGTAACGTTCCCTATACTGGCGAAGTATAGAGCCTTCTTTACTAGAAACTTGGCTGGTAAACCTGGGATTTCACCCTTAGTGGTCATGTGAGTCCTGACTTCTGACTCGTCCAAATAAATTGCTCTTGCAATGGTTTGATCCTTTGGAATTTCTTCCACTCCAGAAAAGGGAGCTTGAACAGTGATGGGTAAATCAGTCAGGTGAAAGTACTCCTCCAGTGTTGGTGCTAGCTGGTAATCCGGGAATGTGAAACAGTGATAGACCGGATCGTAAAACTGAATGAGCGTAGACAGGATTCCTTCAATTACATGGACCCTTAACAAAGACAGCAGACCTCCGTATTTGGCTCTGAAAGCATCAGGGTTAGTGATCATCCTTGCTAACCCTCTCAAATCTTCTAGTTTTGGAACCTTGAAGGCGTACTTGTGAGTCTTCCTTCTACCGAAATCCATAACGCAATCTTTTTCTCTGACATTTGCAATCATTGTCTTAGTTTAATTTGAAAAAGAGAGACTAGAAGAGAAGAGTTTTTTTTTGTTTAATGTTTTTTAAATGAATGCATGAATGCAGCACACAAAAACATAGAAAAAACATGGGGTCAAAAGGTCGGTGTCATGAAGTCAAGGCTCTACCCATCCCCAAAGGTTTATACTGGTGATTTTTTGTACCTGTCTCTCAAAATCCTCTTAGGATAACAACAATAGGCTGGTTTTATCCAAGCGAGCTGCGGTATCTTAGAGTAAATGCTATTCACTGAGAATAGATCATTTGGTCTTAAATGAGGGTAGTATCGCGTGACAACTATTTCCGATAGCTTCCGTACTACTAAATGGCTTTAGTATACTAAAATCCTCAGTTTCAACGACAACCACAATCGAACAATCTGCTTTCAACAACCGAAGTCGTATAGGTATTGAATCCGCAAAGGGTGTCTCCACTGATTCGATGGTCGACCAAGATCTCTTATTTCGGAGTCACTCCCTATAAGATTACTCGTCTAGTGCCATCACTTATCTTAGGTGTATACTCAATCTTTCCACATGCGGCATCACACGCATTCCCATTAGCAGACAAGTAAACATGGATATCAATTAGGAAAAGCAGTATATATATTTATGCTAACATCCTAGACCTTTTAAGAGATATAAATCCTATGATCTTAACTGAAAAATGGCTCCCTAGCAGAGTTGCCACTCCTGTGGTATTTTCTAAACTTAAAGGTTTCACCGAAGAGATGGGAGAAGGACAAATTGTCCCCAGTGAAGTCGCCATCTTTCTGTAGCATGATTTTTGTGCTTGCGAATCACTATCACTTTGGTACTACAGTTCGATTCATTTTTTATCCTATTGTGAGCTGATTAAGGAAGGGAAATAGATGTCTCAAATTAACCCTGCTTGTATACTGAGTTTAAACAGATGACTGTTGGTTTACAAATGTTATTCTAGATATTGGGTCTCTCTTCGATTATTTTGTTTAAGAATAGAGTGTTTTGTCTGTTCGGGAGGATTTTGGGTAAGGTACTAAATCTGATGTTTTGATTGATATGTAAAGATGCGGGGCTTAGAATTTTTTTTATGAGTATGCTCGCTAAGATTTCGCAATCTTATGCCTATGTATTCCTGTTTTAACGAAACAGGGAAATCAGAGCGATCGTAGTTCCTCCTATTCTATGGGAGGAAAAAGGTGTTTTGGTGTCTTGTTCAAAGCCCAAGATTGAAGCTAAAGGTGATTTGTATCTTGTTCAAAGCCCAATATGTGAAGCTAAAGGGATTTGATTGAGAGAGAATTTGTCATCTCTAAAGAGGAGTTGTTGATGTTTGCATGCTGTGAGCAGAGCACGATTTGATGCTAAAAGGTTGATTGATTCAACAGAGGAGTTCTTTATACAAAGCCTAAGAGGAGGCTGGCTAAGACTTTTCTGGGGAAAATGTTCTTTATGTCTTGTACAAAGCCCAAGATTGAGGCTAAAAGGGTTAACTCAACAAGAGAGTGTTTTATCTGTCATGTATTAAGCCCAGGATTGTGGCTGGAATGGTTGACTCAATGAGAGAGTCTGAAAATTGGTTGACTCAACGAGAGAGTCTTTTATACTCAACAAGAGAGTGATTTACTATCTCGTACGAAGCCCGAGATAGAGGCTAAAAGGAAATTGACTCAACAAATGAGTCGTTTATACTCAACAAGAGAGGTATTTTATATGTCTTGTACAAAGCCCAAGACGGAGGCTAAAAGGGTGATTGACTCAACAAGAGATTCTTTTATACTCAACAAGAGAGTGATTTTCTGTCTCGTACGAAGCCCGAGATTGAGGCTAAAAGGAAATTGACTCAACAAGAGAGTCATTTATACTAAACAAGAGAGTGTTTTATATGTCTTGTACAAAGCCCAAGACGGAGGCTAAAAGGGTTGACTCAACAAGAGAGTGTTTGAAAATTGATTGACTCAACGAGAGTCTTTTATACTCAACAAGAGAGTGATTTTCTATCTCGTACGAAGCCCGAGATAGAGGCTAAAAGGAGATTGACTCAACCAGAGAGTCGTTTATACTCAACAAGAGAGTGATTTGTTGTCTCGTACGAAGCCCAAGATTAAGGATAAAAGGAAGATTGACTTAATAAGAGAGTCTGAAAAGGTTAGCTCCACTGGGGAGAATCATTTGTACAAAGCCCAAGAGAACGCTATCTTACTCCTGAGGGTTATTGAGGTCCCTAGGCAGGTCCAAGTCGAGAACTCTCATGAGAGAGGTTGGGTTTCTGTTGGAGATTGATCCATAATGACCGAGGGTTCTTCCTAACAAACTTGAGAATATCTTTGAGACTCAAGAGGAAAAATAGACTGTCCAAGTCTACGGGGTGTGTCTTTGTACAATGCCCAAGAGGAGGCAACTATTTGCAGGATGAAGATCTAGACTCCTTTGAAAGACTGCTCTAGAAAGATGACTAGTTTCAGTTCCTATACCTTTAAGAGGTCGTCGGGACAATTTGTACACAGCTCAAGAGAAGGGAGAAGAAACTTTTAAGAAGCCGAAGGGACAATTTGTACGAAGCCCAAGAGGAGGCTATCTTCGCGGAGGAATGATCATTATACGAAGCCTAAGAGAAGGCTGTAAGAAATTTCTAAGAAGCCGAAGGGTCCTTGTACAACGCCCAAGAGGAGGCAGGGATGCTTTTAAGAAGCCCGTGGGTCCCAAACCTAGAAAGTTCAAGAAATGCTATTCACCGAGAATAGATCATTTAGTTAAAGTTCTGAGATTTGGAGGAATTCAAGAGATGTTATTCACCGAGAATAGATCAACTCTGGGGAGTAGAATTCCTTTGACAATTTCTAGGGTTACAGTCTGAGAAAAGGTTCACGAAGAATACTTCCTTTCTCTTTGTTCCATATTGTTTAACCCCAAGAGGAGGGAAGATTGTATCTAGAATCCTATGGGGATCTAGTTTTGTTTGTATTCAAGAGTGATCAACGTGGATTTACCTAATTCTAGACGTAGTTGCTGGGGAAAACTCTAAATATCTATACTAGTATATATACAGTTGATATATGACAAGTATGTAGGAGGTATGAAAGAAGACTAACCATGCGCAGCTTCCCACAATACAGTTATATATATGAAAGCAGTCAATGAAAGAGGATAAACACTTACCCGTTGTAGAGCTTCCATGTTGTTTTGTTAGTTGTTCAACAAAGAAAATTTGATAACAACAGTATATTTGGATTCAAAATCAAAGGAGAAAGTATTTTGAACAGAGATTAGGGCTTACAACTCAAGGAGAGGCCCAAGGGTTTTTGTTAACAAGGTGACGATCGCACAGAACATTTTGACAGCATCGGGACTTATACAATACACTGAGGCCCAAAGATAGGTTTTATTTACAAAATGATGGGTCTTACACTCTCTCAAGAGGCCCAATGTTTATTTAAAGAAAAGAAACGGGACTTACAACACGAGGGTAAGCCCGGATGATTTTCCGTTTGAAAATGGTGATCGCGCCGAGATTTTGAAAATACAGTGGGACTTATACAATGTCTGAGGCCCAAAAGAAAGGTTTTATGTACAAGGAGGTTGGGTTTTACACTCTATTAGAGGCCCAAAAGATTTTAAAGCAAAGAAATGGGGCTTACAACACGAGGGGAGGCCCAGATGATTTGATTTTGAACTGGCGATTGCGCCGAGGATTTTCTTTTAACACAGAGGGACTTATACAATATTTGAGGCCCAAAAAAATGGTTTTGGTTAAAAGGGGGTTGGGTCTTACACTCTATCAGAGGCCCATTGTGTTTTTGATATTTTGAGTATGATTGAAAAATCCAAGAAACCCTAATTTTCACTTTTTTAAAGTAATTTTCAAAGAAAATTAATAAAAAGGATAAAAAAAAATACCAAATAAGTTTAAATAAACAACTTGTGATTTTTGGTTTAGGTTTGAAAAATGAGGTTTTAATCACAAGATGAATTAAAACTCATTTGGTTTTGATTTTCAAGATGAATATTCATTTTAAAATGTTTAAAAAACAATAAAAATGAACTTATAAAAAAAACTAATTATATTAAATAAATAATATATATCTGATTTTTTTGTGGAATAAAATATTTCAACATTTTTGTGATTTTTTCCAAAAAGAACCAATAAAAAATAATTAAAATTGAGCGAGTTATTAATTTTTCAAATCATTAAAAAATAATATGAAAAATAATAAAAATAGGAAAAAGTGGTAAAAAGAGGATCTGGGGCGAGGGGGATTCGAACCCCAGAGCTCTTGTGTGCAGTGCGCGCTCTCTACCACTTGGGTGGTGATACATCCGTGTATTAAGCCCAACCTAGAAATGCATAAGGCATGCCTTGTTTTTAGGCCTGACCAAGGCAAGGCAAGGCAAGGTTTTGGCCAAAAACGTGAAACTTGTAACTTTCTTATTTCTCCATGGATTGGGACAAAATTTAGGTCTATCCTGCCTAGAATTTCACAAGGAATCCAATGGTGGTGGTGGTTTTTTCAGATGAGGCTCCCATTTTAAAACCCGGTAGTGGTTTTGAAATAGGCCATGATTTGCATTTTCTATGCTATCTCTTGTTGCAGGCATGAATTACATGATGAAGTGGTTCAAACACAACATATATAACATGTATAAGAGGTGCAGGATCAGTGGACTTCAAAGCAATGCATATTCTAAAGAGTTCAAGTTGTGATGCTTACCTCTTTAGAAGCTTTTGTGCAATCTGCCAAGTGATTTGTTCCAGAAATGGTTTGAAGCTTTAGACACTCCCAAATGATCCCTTAGAAGCTTTTAGAATGGTTGGAATCAGCTGGAAACCTCAGGAACAGAAACTGGTTCTTTCTTGCAAAAGGGGCAAAAGTGGCCAATATAGCAACTCTCTCAAATGGTGTTCCAAATGTGGGAACCATTTGGGACAGTTCAAGGATGATATTTGGAGTGTGTTTGAGGTCTTATCTAGTTTTGAAAGTGACTGAATCAAGACATGGCTTGAAAAATACAAAAAAGTCAAATTTTGAGGTTTTGAGAAGGGACTTTGTGATTTTGGTGTTACAGGTCACTTATGAGAGTTTGGACAACTTAGATATGACATATTGGATGTGTTTGGATCATGAGCTATGATGGAAATGCTCTCTAACTCAAAAACTCAGAGTTACCTTGCAAAAGAAGGCATTTTGGCCTAGAGAAAGTGATTTTGTGGAAAGCAAGTGTTGTAGTGCTTTGGTGTACTCAAACTGAGCACAAATGAGCTCTATTTATAGTAGAGCAAGTTTGTTTTTGCTGCAATAGTGTTTGGCAACTGCTGCAGAGGTTTGGCCAATGTGGTTCAAAAGGAATCTCAAGTCTCCTCTAGCCATTGACTAGAGGTTAGAGCACAGGCCTATGTGTCTTTGGTTCAGAGCTTATCCTTGACTCATTCAGTTTGAAATGGCTCAGTTCATGCCACCTTGGTGCATCCATTGAATGCTCCAAAACAAAATTGGAGTCTTGTCCCCCTTTTAGGCTTTTTTAGGTTTGGCATGCTACTTGTAGTTCCAAAGACTTGGGTGCTTATGGATCATTGTTGGTTCCTCCTTGGTCCCCCCTTGAGGTGTTCAGATGGATAAACTTGCCTGCCATTTGCAAAAATTGGGCAAATCGAGCCCTAATGCACAATCTGCCTTGCCAAGACAGTTTGCAGCAAGGCATATTGCCACTGTCATAACTCCTAGCTCAGATTGAGTTTGATGGAGTTCTTGGTCATTTTGGAAAGCTCTCATGTGATACAACACATGTGTGATCATAGTTTGTTTTGACACTTTTTGGATCCAAGTGAAAAATGCCCTTACATTTTGGAAAAATTGAAACAGATTCTGACTTAGTGAAAATTTCACTAAGTGTTGGAAAAAGTGACATTTTCATGTTTTTGTCATTTTGGTCACTCCATAACTTAAAATCCATGAGGAATTAGAATGAGCTGTAGTTGACACTTTTAAAGTGTGTCATGAGATCTACAAATCCATCTTTGGATCATTCAAAATGGTTGCTTGGATCTCAAGTTATGATCCTTGGAAGTTGGTACCCTAGCCACTTTGTTCCATAACTTAGAAAAATTCTAAGTTTTTATGGTTACCCCTTTCACAAGTTATCCCACTTTCTTTGATTTTTCTTGATGAATGATGATTCCAATCACACATTAACATCATCTTAGGGTCAAGGAACCATAATTGTGAAAAATCTCAAAAAGTCAAAGTTGACTTTTGTGCACAGTTGACTTTTTGTCAGATGAATTCCAAACTGTGCGATCCTTGGTGAAATCAAGTCCTTGACCTAAATCAAACCTAATGGCTATGTTCCATTGGTGTTGTAGGGTGTATTGAATCATGTCCCAAGGTTTGGGAGCATGTACTGGTCAAAAGTCAAAGGTACAATTGACTTTTCCCTCAAAACCCTAATTGTGGTCCTGATGAAATTGAAACTTGTTGATCAAGCTTCTTGAATCAACCTGTCGCTCATAGGATTTTCATCCAAGTACAAACGCGAAAGTGGCACCGAAACAGAGTCACCAGCAATGTGTATTTATCCCAAGAGAGGTAAAGGAAACACTTCATAAACCTAGGGGAAAGGAAAAGCATGGTCTTGCGACCAAGAGAACTGGGTTCGGGAGTCGGTTACACGAATGGAAGGTGTTAGCACCCAACACATCCATCGTACCCGATGGGATCCACGCTTGCTGTTTCGATCAAAGGGTGTAAGGAAAAGATGCTGGAAAAGGAACTGCTATTGGAAAGAAGAAGGAGCGGGTACGGGAAAGAATGGAGAAACAAATGTAGGGAAAAGAAAAGAAGTGCTCGAATGGACCCTACCCCACTGCCTACGTATCTCATCGGGAACATGAGAATCAGAGCGACGTAGTTCCCCTCACTAGGGAAAGTTGTTTGTGTTTTTTAGTGGAAACGTCAGAGTGCGCGTCCCAACAGTTACGTGTTGCAACTCGTTGTATGGAGACTTAGGCGTTACCTGTTTGCGGTAGAACGGAAATGACGCTTCCTTAAGGAATGAGTGAATGAGATGAGGAAAGAAATCCTGGAGGAAAGACGTTATTGTTTGTTTGATGTCTTTTAAGAAGAAGTATTTTGATTATTTTGTTTTTTTTATAACGCATATTGCATTCAAGTCTATCGTATAAGATCGAATGCATCACATGGTCGTCCTAATAGGCCGTATGCTAAACACTCTAGGAAGGTGGAGAGAAACCCTCCTCCTTCCATTTCCCATACTTTAGGTTTAAGTGCAATACATGTTATGCCATCATTAAGTGTTTTTTACTTTTGTTTTGAGATGAGAAAGATAGAGACTCAAATGGAGCAAAAGGTGAAAACTAAAGGGGCTAAGACTCACCCTAATGTTATCATACATGGATGTTCCTATGGTTAATGTGGTTTAAGAAACCTAATCCTAAAAGAAAGGAGAAGAAGAGCAAAAGAAGCAACTTACTTCCAAGATGAAAGTTAAGTTGATCTTAAAGAAGGATGAAGAAGAAATTATTCAAGGAAAGCATATAAATGCTTATCATGATCACAATTGAATTATTAAAAGAAATAAGAGAAGACGGAAGAAAGAATTGCATGTGGAATTATATCCACACACTTACTTACCCTTGTACCTACATGAAAAAGGTTAGTTCAAAAACTATTTACAAGTAGTAAAATGAGGAAAGGATAACAAGTATTGATCAAACCAATTGAGAACCAAGGAATAAGGAATCTAAGAGATGAAACTCAATCAAGGTCAGAACCTACATCTAAAGGTGTTCTCTAATGTGAAGACACCAAACACAAATGAATTATACACAATTAAAGCTTAAACACCCAACAAATGCATCATGAAAGAAGTAGATGAAAGATGAGTGGACATGCAAAGTGATCATGTATTAATGCTTCATACAAGACCAAAGTCAGAACCATATATCATTTATCAATGTGTTAAGATGCACATGAATTATTATACCAATCATGGATGCAATGATGCAAATAGAAGAGGTAAGAAGAAGTAGAAGTAAGGAGAATAGACAAATATCAACTACATGCACAAGATGACATATTAAGGATGCATAACATGTAAAATGAATAATATGGGCAGTGACATACTATTGATAAGATGCAAATAAAATGTGTGAAATGGCATACCAAAAAATGCATACATGCAACACATAGGGCATAAGAAAATATGGGAGATGAAAGCATGTCAAAGTTTCAAGTTAGAATGCACAAACTCATGTCAAATGTAAACACATGTTAAGATGACTTATAATATCATGAAAAATGACCTATAATATCATGAAAATGACCTATAAAATATGTACAATCAATCACAAAAAGTTGCACAAATGCTTCACCAAAACATGCTAGAATGAAGTGGAAGAAAGTGCCCAAAAGTAACTTCAATTACAAGGCATCAAAACAACATCAAAGCACATATGAAAATTATGAAAATATAATTCTAATCAACCTAAGTCAGAGGCTCAACACATATTACAAACTCATACCAAAATTCAAGATAAAAGTGTCACAAAGAAATGCACAAAGTCATATTGAAATGCCACAAAAAGAAGTGTAAAGATGATCATACAAACATCATATAAGGTGACTTTAAAAATCAAGAAAAAATATTTTTGGACACTTTAAGATATTATTGAACCAATTCAAAAAGAATGAGTTAAAGATGATGTGTGAAATGAGAGAAATAAATCATACGAGTTCAAGTGTCCATAAGAAGGATCAATCAAAAAGAAAATAAAAGAAAATCATGGAATAATGTGCAATAATTCACAAAGTCAGAATTAAAAATTATAGAAAATTATTTAAATGCATACAGAACACCTATGAATTTATTTGGGATTTTTGGAAATTATTTACTACTTTTAATAAAAGGAATCAAAACAATATATGAAATAAAAATAAAAATGTGAAAGACATGGGGAGGGGGTGCAGCGTGAGTAAAAGAGTAGTTCAAAATAATTGGGCTCAAATATGTGGGTGTGCAAATAGAAATTAGAAACCCAATCCACTTAAACGTGTGATTGTGTGTGGTAGTGTGCACAATCAGCTAATATGCAATTCAATCTGAGCCACACAAACATGTCAATCACCACCAATCACTGATCCAACGCTTCACATGAGAGTTACATGCTACCAATCATACACGTGCATACACGGTAACACTCAGATTCAAACAAACGCACACGCAAGTCACACGCCATTTTAATGTGTTGTCAAGATAATGAACGTTAGATGAAAAGATCAGACGACTATGATTTAAACTAGATCTTAAACCCTAGACGAACCTCACCGGCCGGAGAAGGACCTCCGGTCATCTTCTCCGGCCACTGCAAATTTTACATTGTTCCAGAAATCAACAAAAAGCATACCAAAATGTAGAGGAACTCATGTAGGTCAAGAATACAGGTTCAATTTTCACACATCACACGCATATAATGAGAATCGAACGCAACAACTTTGCCCTAATTTTTCAACTATGCTCCTAAAGAGCCTATCAACTAGCCAGGACGCACACAACTTCTAATAAGATAAAAACCACAGAAAAACAAGCTAAAACAATATGGATTTATGCAATAAAGTTGGAGGAATTGGACCTGAAGTTTGGAGAAACTTGAAGCAAAAGAAAACCAGAGATCCTCTCTTGATCTTGAGCTTAATTTGTGCAAAATAAATGCAGCTGAGTCTTGAGATCTTGAAAACAAAGGAAGATTAAAAAATGTGATGAAGATACACTTGGAGAGTTGGTGTTGATTATGCTTGTTCTTGCTCAGAAATCACACTGAAGATGATGATTGAAGAAGATGAGTGATGAAGGTGTTGAGTTTGTGAGGGATCAGAGAGAGAGAATAGAGAGAATTTGAGAGTGTTTGTGAAATGTGTGAGCGAAAAATGAAGTTGAAATGAAATTGTGAGTCTGATTTGAATATATAGGTGTGGTTAAGATTGAACTAGGGTGGTTAACTGAGTTAGTCAAATGAGTTCAAGCATGGTTAAATGAGTCCACCCTAACTAAGTGAGTCAAGTTAGTTAGGGGCGAGTTGCTTGGTTTTGCTATGGTGTAGATGATGTTCATGAAGTTATGGTGAGGTGGAGAAAAGAATGGTGGTGATGTAGTGATGTAGCAGGAAGGGAGCTTGTTGTACAAGCTTTGTTTTTTCCTTTTTCGTGTATGATATAACATGATAAGTAGCATAGTGTAAGAGGGATGTTTGTACAAATGAGGCAATGGTTGGATGGTGTGAACATGTATGCGTGTGAATGTGATAATCAACACCATAAATGTCTTCTTTTTCTGATTTTGTAGCAGCTTGATAACAATGGAAACATGGAGGTTTGGTGATGAATTTATTTGTGTTCATGGCATGGAATCATGAGATATTAGTGGCTATGGAAAGATGGCACATCATAGAACAAGATTGGTGTGAATTTTGAGTTGAATAAAGTAGTGTAGGATGGTGAAAAATGGTCCAAAACACCAAGGTTCACAACTGACTTCATGGGCGTGGCAGGTTGGCAAGTTGGCAAGGCAACATGACTTGTAATATTCAGCATGAACATACCAACTTGAGACCATCATATCTCCATCATAACTTGTTCAAATGGAAAAATGTCCAACATCAAAGTTGAAGAGGACATTGAGATGAACAACTTTGATGTTCAACATTTTTTCCATTTGAAGCTTCCTTCAATGAGAAAAATAGGTGGACATTTGGCACACCAAGTGTTTGACAAAATTATGGCGCATGGGCCAGGTCTTGCTTGGTCATGACTTGGTTTGTGACCTAGTTTTGTCAAACTTTGATTGACCATATCTCCCTCAATTTTGATCCAATGGAAGAGTTCTTTATAAGGATTTGAAGCTTAGAACATGAACTTTAATTGGCTTAACTTGGGCCTAAATTTTGGAGCTTTTATCTTGAAGAAAGAGAGCCTCAAAGTGTTGTGCAAAATGGTGCAAACTTGCAATTTTTGGAAACCCTAAATTTCCAAAAAAGGAAACTTTGTACATTTCTTGATTTTTCATGATCCCTCCATCATTTCTTGATCAAATCTTGTCCAATGACCATATTTAACTTGAATTTCATGAATTTGACCTTAAAAAGTCAGGAGTTGACTTTTTCACTGCACAATTGACTTTTTCCCCAAGTCTCCTGATTTTTAATCTTCTGACCAATTGAGTCCCTTCTGAAATGAACCATGACCAATCTTCCATATTTAGACACTTAGGAACATAAGGAATACCATGAGATCAAGTCTAGCCCACAAAATCAGAAATAAAATGATTTTATGTCAAACCCTAATTTTGGTACCCTCTGGTTAGGAGGAAATAACACATCCTCCAAATCCAAATTCCTCTGAATATGATGTATATCCTATCTAACAAAGATGAGATATGACATTTGGAGGTGATAAAAACTCAAAGAGCTTGCCCATTTGAAGGTCATATCCCAATTTTAGAGTGCTTTGTGTAGGAGATGATGCACTATCCAATCTTCTTGATGCATTCCCAACTTCCAATGCCTTGTGGGATCAAAGTGAAAGGATATATGATATAAGAGATCCTTGAGGCTTGCTTGAAGACCCTTGGCTCTTATTCTCTTTCCTTTCTTTGGCTTTCAATTATTCACACCTTGAAGCACTAGATACCATGCCTTGCAACCAATGATATGCAATTTATGACCTCCTATGGGATGCAAATGAGTAAAGCATAAACCAATTTATTGAGAAAACAAGAGGGAAAATTTTGAGGTATTACAAAACCCATTATTGCAAATGGATCAATATAATGTGTTAGAGACCCCCAAATCATGTCTTGAGGTCTTGGCTCATGTTTTGTCCCAAAAGTCAACTTAGGGGTGAATTAGGTCAAGAAACCCTAATTCTTGATTTTTTTTATAAATGCATCCCCTGGTGTTAAATTGACTTGATGATTGGGTCCAAGAGGTTCCTTGGAGTATCTTGAGTTATGCTTTGAAGCATTGGCTTATGCCCAGAGGAAAATTTCCATCTGTAGGCCCTAGTCGACCAAAACCCTAATTTGGTGACACTGACGATCCGGAGGCTTAATCCACTTGGAATGTTGCAACTTTGTGCTTGATTCTTGATGTGGGAGTCCTCTTGATCCCTTATAGGTGTTTGATAGATTAGACAAGTTGAAGATCATGTCCTTTCTTGATTGATCCTTTGTCTAAATGCTCTGAGAGAGCTCAAAACCCTAATTCTTGATTGTAGAGGATGCTTGACAATCTTTGAGGAGATTGATGAGGCATGTAAGTACATCCATATTGTGATGATGATTTTCACAATAATGGGAAATCTTAGTGGTCAAAATTTGGGGTATGACACATCCTATCAATAAAATTTGGGCCCTTGTGCTTTTGTTTGCAATTCTTATTTGTTTTAGCTTTACAGAACGACATTTTAACATGATCAACGATTCTTGAAATAAAACAAAACTGAATTTACCTGTCAAAATTTTTCTGCTTTTAAAATAAAGATGGCAATTCCTTTTGACTGTTGAACATCAAAAAAACATTGATCGTTTCTCCAAAGGCGATTAAGCTTCAAAGTGCAGAATCAAAGTACTCTTTCTAAGCCAGTGCGCCTAAATGAAGGATCAATTGTGTCAGATACCTTGTTTTATCTGACACCCCCGGCAGAGTTCTTATCTCCTAAGCCCGACCAACGTTGTTCCCCATGGGAACTATCTCTCCTAAGCAAGACAGAATTGCTATCGTGAACCCGTGATACTTTTCAACCCCCGCAGTGGCCGAGTATTCAGTCGTGTTCATTCGCTAGTCTATATGTCGCGTCAGTTTTGTCAGCATATACATACATACATCATGCATTATTGATTTGCATTCATAATTATACTGCATCAATATCACTCTAGTCGGTCTTGTCCCCTAGTGATAAAAGTCCTCTCGATTGAGTTGTCAGTTCTTTCATCGTCAGGAAAAGTGGCGTCTGAACAATCGCTCCTCCAGTTTACTGCTGGATTGAAGTTGGTCCCTTGACCACTTTGATAACTTGAACCTCTGAAGAGCCATAAGGAATTCGACCAATGTCACTCTTCGCCATTGAAGATGACATCTTCGCTTTCCCGGATTACGGAAAATCCCCAGAGAAAGCTTCTTAACCAAAGATTCGACAACGCAGCAGTTTTTCTCCAGAATTTGCTGACGAAAAGGTCATCAGCAACTCCAAAGCGGATTACATCACATGGCATTTCCTCCGAGAAGATCTCGAGGAAAAGTATGATGTAATATCCCAAGTAAGAAAGCAGCCTCTCAAGAGACTCGTTTTCCCCAGTAGAGTCGACAAATGTTGTCTCCAAACAGAGAAGTTTGCACACCTCTACAACTCAGACGGATGGGTTTCCCCAGCCAGTCTAACATCAAAACTTTTTTCATCAAATGGCATCTCTCCAGGAAAATTCGGCGAGAAGTTTGAGGAAAACCGCTACGAATAGCGTCCCTTGTTAAGAAAGTCTATTGACAAAAGAAACTAAGACCAGTTCCTTGGTAGGAAACCAAGATCGAGGGGAAGTTTATTGACAAAAGAAACTAAGACCAGTTCCTTGGTAGGAAACCAGGATCAAGGGGAAGTTTATTACAAAAGAAACTAAGACCAGTTCCTTGGTAGGAAACCAGGATCGCGGGGAAGTTTATTTCAAAAACTGAGACCAATTCCTTGGTAGGAAACCAGGATCGCGGGGAAGTTTATTTCAGAAACTGAGACCAGTTCCCTGGTAGGAAACCTGGATCGCGGGGAAGTTTATTTCGGAAATTGAGACCAGTTCCTTGGCTGAAGACCAGGATCGAGGGGAAGTTTCTACCTTTTCTAAGCATCATGGCTTAGCAAAAGAAGATGGATGAGCCAACCACCATTCATAACCACCGTCGAAATTTCGGGTATTCCGATATTTAATCCTCTTGCACCCCGAATGCCCGAATACCTTCGTCATTCACACCTTCGGGTCCAAGAAGATTAAATAGGGGCATCTGTCATACCCCAAATTTTGACCACTAAGATTTCCCATCATTGTGCAAATCATCATCACAATATGGATGAACCATCATGCCTCATCAGTCTCCTTAAGGGTTGTTGAGCATTCACTACAATCAAAGATTAGGGTTTTGAGCCCTCTCAGAGCACTTAGACAAAGGATCAATCAAGAAATGACATGATCCTCAACTTGTCTAACCTCTCAAACATCCTATAAAGGATCAAGAGGAATCCCACATCAAGAATCAAGCACAAAGTTGCAACATTCCAAGTGGATTAAGCCTCCGGATCGTCAGTTTCACCAAATTAGGGTTTTGGTCGACCAGGGCCTCCAGATGGAAATTTTCATCTAGGCATGAGCCAAGGCTTTAAAATATAACTCAAGATACTCTAAGGGACCTCATGGACCCAATCATCAAGTCAATTTAACCTCAGGGGATGCATTCACTAAAAATCAGGAATTAGGGTTTCTTGACCTAATTCACCCCAAAGTTGACTTTTGGGACAAAACATCAGCCAAGACCTCAAGACATGATTAGAGGGTCTCCAATACACTATATTGATCCATTTGCAACAATGGATTAATCCAAGAAGCTTGATCCACAAGTTTCAATTTCATCAGGACCACAATTAGGGTTTTCGAGGAAAAGTCAATTGTACCTTTGACTTTTGACCAGGACATGCTCCCAAACCTTGGGACATGATTCAATACACCCTATAGCACCTATGGAACATAGCCATTAGGTTTGATTTAGGTCAAGGACTTGATTTCACCAAGAATTGCACAGTTTGGAATTCATCTGATAAAAAGTCAACTGTGCACAAAAGTCAAGTTTGACTTTTTGAGATTTTTCACAATTATGGTTCCTTGACCCTAAAATGATGTTAATGTGTGATTTGAATCATCATTCATCAAGAAAAATCAAAGAAAGTGGGATAACTTGTAAAAGGGGTAACCATAAAAACATAGAATTTTTCTAAGTTATGGAACAAAGTGGCTAGGGTACCAACTTCCAAGGATCATAACTTGAGATCCAAGCAACCATTTTGGATGATCCAAAAATGGATTTGTAGCTCTCATGGCATACTTCAAAAGTGTCAACTACACCTCATTCTAATTCTTCATGAATTCTGAGTTATGGTTGGATCAAAATCACTAAAAACATGAAAATCCGTCTTTTTCAACACTTAGACAAAATTCTGTCTAAGACAGATTTTGTTGAAAACACTAAAACTTGTGAGGTTTTTTCACACAGTTTCAAGCTGAATCAATTCCAAAGGTAAGCATCAATGTTGTTGCAAATGTTGCTAAGAATTCAAAGAACTTATTAGCATGAATTGATTCAACTTGAGCCAAGAGAAATCCATGGCCAAACATGCCTTGTTGCAGCTGTTTTGCAATAGATTTTGTTGCATAACTTGATGAACTCGGTTCTTATCCAAAGAGCATTGATCACAAGACCTGCTACACTCACTTTGATGACTACAAGCTCTGCACCACCTGCCAATTCAGTTCAAGGCCAACCAATAGGAAGCGTGAATATAAGAGAATATACTTGGAATTCAATGTGCATTTATGAGCAAATAGTGAATATTCAACATTCCCTTTATGATCAGTCGAGATGCCTTCATAATCCACCAATAAGAAGACTCTAGAATGTGTGTCATACAACAAATTTTGACCACTAAGATTTCCCATCATTGTGCAAATCATCATCACAATATGGATGTACCTTTGTGCCCCATCAATCTCCTCAAGGAATTGTTGAGCATTTACTACAATCAAGCTTAGGGTTTCAAGCCCTCTCTGAGTGCTTAGACAAAGGATCAATCAAGGAATAACATGATCTTCAACTTTTCTAACCTCTCAAACATCCACAATGGATCAAAAGGACTCCCACTTCAAGGATTAAGCACAAGGTTGCTCCCTTCTAAGTGGATCAAGTCTCAAGATCGCCGGTATCACCAAATTAGGGTTTTGGTCGACCAGAGCCTCCAGATGAAAATTTTCATCTGGACACAAGCCAAAGATCCAAAACACAACCTAATGTACTCCATGGAACCTCATGGACCCATTCATCAAGTCAATTTTGCCTCAGGGGATGCATACATCAAAAATCAGGAATAAGGGTTTCTTGACCTAATTCACCCCTAAGTTGACTTTTGGGACAAATCATGAACCAAGACCTCAAGAGAGGGTTTGAGGGTCTCTAATGAACTATATTGATCCATTTGTAACAATGGATTAATCCAAGAAGCTTGAGCAACAAGTCTCAATTTCATCTGCCCCACAATTAGGGTTTTAAGGAAAAAGTCAACTGTAACTTTGACTTTTGACCAGGACATGCTCCCAAGCCCTATGACATGCACCAATATACCCTATAACACCCATGTAACATGTCCATCAAGTTTGATTTAGGTCAAGGACATGATTTCATGAAGAATTGCACAGTTTAGAATTCATCTGATAAAAAGTCAACTGTGCACAAAAGTTAACTTTGACATTTTGAGATTTTTCACCAAAATGGATTTTTAACCCTAAAATGATGTTAATGTATGATTTGAATAATCATTCATCAAGAAAAATCAAGAAAAGTTGGATAACTTGTAAAAGGGGTAACCATAAAAACTTATAAAATTTTGTAAGTTAAAAATAAAGTGACAAGGGTACCAACTTTGGAGGATCATAACTCCTAAACCACAAAGTCATTTTTCCTCATCCAAAGATGGATTTGTAGCCCTCATTACCCTCTACAAAAACTTCAACTAGACCTAAGTCCAATTCATTAAGGATTTTGAGTTATGGAGTGATCAAAATGGCTGAAAAATGAAAATGTCACTTTTTCCAACACTTAGTGAAATTTTCACTAAGTCCAAATCTGTCTTCATTTTTTTCCAAATGTAGGGGGATTTTTCACTTGGATTCAAAAGAGATCAAAACCAAACATGTTCAAACAGTTGTTGTATCATGTAAGGGCTTTCCAAAATGACCAAGAACATTGCCAAATTCCATTTGGGTCATGAGATATGACATTGGAAAGTTGCCTTGCTGAAATCTGTCAAAGGCAAGGCAGAATTTGCAATTTTGCTCGATTTGCCAAAATCAGCCAAATTCAAATGCTCCTATCTACTTGGACACCTCATAGGATTGAATCTAAAGGGGACAATCACTGAGCCAAGCCTCCAAAGTCCATGGAATAAGAAATAGCATGTTGAACCTAGAATGGCCAAAATAGGGACAAGACTCCAAATTTGGACTGAAGCATTCAATGGAAGCATCAAGGTGGCATGGACTGAGCCATTCTCATCTAAAATCAGTCAAGACTTATCCAAGACCAAGGGAACCAAAGCTCTGTGCCCTAACCTCTAGTCAATGGCTAGAGGAGACTTGGATTTTCATTTGCCAACATTGGCCAAACCTACTTAGCAGCTGCCATTCACTATTCCTTGCAAAACAAACTTGCTCTACTATAAATAGAGCTCAATTGTGATCAGTTTGAGTACACCAAAGCCATCTAACAGATGCTTTCCTCAAAATCTCTTTCTTTTGGCAAAAATGCCTTTCTTAGCAAGGTAGCTATCGGGTTTTGAGTTTGAGAGCTTTTCCAATCAAACAAATCACTCACACACCTCACATACATCATATAGAAGTGATCCAAACACTCACATAACATCAGGAACACAGATTTCACAAAATCACCAGCCAATTGCTCAAGTTCTTGACAATTTTGCAGTTGAGGTGCCATCTTCAACTCCAAACCATTTCAATCCATTTCAAGCACTCAGACACATCACTTGGTACCTAGGGAAGCTATCCACATCATTGGAACCTAGCTGTAACACCTCCAACACAAATCACGATCACCAGCTGCAAGTGGTAAGCATGAGCTCTTCTAACTCTATGATCCACACAATTTTTGCTGCACAATAATTTGGCCATATGTTCATAATCATGCATGGAATGTTTCCCCTCAATTAATTGCATTGTTTGAATCGTGTATCAAAAATCCTAGCCTTCATGCAGAAATTAGGGTTCTTGAGGATTTTTCATGATTTCTTGTTATATGTTTAATTTAAATGAAATTAATGGACATAGACATGATCGTGAGGTTGAGACGAGCATAATGATATGTGGATTGCATGTTATAATCAAGTATTTAGGGAGATTGGATAGAAAATGCAAATCTGAGAATCTCAGAACACGCGCGTGTTCTTCAGCTTGTTCTTGGCGCCATTTTTCCAAATTTGAATATTTGAATTTTGTGATTTTATTTAATTGATTCAAAAATTAATTTCTCTCTGAGTTTTAATGATTTTGAGTTGATTCTTTTTTTAATAATTCACAAAAATGTTAAAATATTTTATTTTATCAAAAAATCCCAAAAATATTATTTATTTCATATAATTGATATTTTTGCAAAGAATTAATATTTTAATTGTTTTTGACATTTTAAATATTTTTTCCACATTGATTTTGCAACTTTTAAAGCTTTCTAATTATTTTGTAGGTCAATACTTAATTTTTGAAGCATTAATCCAAGATCTCAATTTTTTTTTCATATGTTAAACAATTTTGATCATTTTAATTGAATTTTTATTCAATTAAATACATTTTTGAAAACAAATTAGGGTTTTTGTATTAATTCAACCCTCATAAATCATTTTCAAAACACTTGGGCCTCTAATAGAGTGTAAGACCCAATCCTTTTTTGACCAATCATTTTGGGCCTCAGTGTATTGTATAAGTCCCGATACCGTCAAAAACAAACGGCGCGATCGTCGCCCTTTTAAAAATAACACTGGGCCTCTCCTTGAGCTATAAGACCCATTCAAAACACTTGGGCCTCTAATAGAGTGTAAGACCCAATCCCCTTTTAACCAAAACATTTTGGGCCTCACTTATTGTATAAGCCCCTCAGTGTTAAAAGAAAATCTCGGCGCGATCACCATTTTAAACGGAAAAATCCATTGGGCCTACCCTCGTATTATAAGCCCCACTCTTTTTCTTTAAACCTTTTGGGCCTCTTGAGAGAGTGTAAGACCCATCCCTTCGTACAGAAAACAATTTTTGGGCCACAGTCACTTGTATACGTCCCTCTGTACAAATTCAAACAGTGCGCTCACTGATAAAACCCTGGGCCTCTCCTTGAGCTGTAAGCCCCAAATCTTTCTTTTTCAAAGCACTTTCTCCTTTTATTTTGAATATATTGTTGTTTTCAATCTTTCTTTGTTAAAAAACTAACCAAACAGCATGGAAGCTCTACAACCGAGTAAGTGGTTATTGCTTTCATTTACCGCTTTCATATACATATAACTGTATTGTGGGGCTGTTTCGCTGTAAGTCTTCTTTCATAAACTCATATCAACTGTGTAATAATAGTATAGATATCTAGAGTTTCCCCGGCAACTACGTCTAGAACTAGGTGACGCCGTTTCATTTATTCGTATAAATAGAGACCTAAATCCCCAATAGGATCACCAGATACAGTCTTCTCTCAGGCTGTCCTCATTAGGAATTGTCAAGAAACTACTCCCAGAGATGAATGTATTCTCTGTGAATGGCATCTTTGAGTTTCTTCCAAATTCTCGAACTTTCCTGACTTTGATCTATTCTCGGTGAATAGCATTGCCTTGAATTTCTCGGGGTTTGGGGACCCATCGGCTTCTTAAAAGCATCGGCCTCCTCTTGGGCATCGTACAAGGACCCCCAGGCTTCCTAAAAGCAACCCTGTCTTCTCTTGGGCTTAGTACAAGGACCCTACGGTTTCTTAGAAGTATTCACAGCCTCCTCTTAGGCTTCGTATAATGATCTCTTCCTTCGGGAATGATAGCCTCCTCTTGGGCTTAGTACAAGGACCCGTCGGCTTCTTAAAAGATTCCAGCCTCCTCTTGGGCTTCGTATAAATTGTCCCGACGACCTCCTAGAGGTATAAGAACAGAACTTAATCATCTTCATAGAACAGTCCTTTCATAGAGTCTACTACTGTTTCTCAAAGCATGGTACAAAAGATAAAACTCTAGACTTGGACTCCTTGAGTCTCAAAGACATTCTCAAGTGACCCCTTCGTTAAATAGGAAGAAAACCCCGTAGACTCGGATAGTCTCAATACCCTTCGGATTTCCCGCTTCCTTAAAGAACAGGAATAACCCGGATCCTTGAATCAAATCCCTGAGTACAGTGTTGCTCATATAAGAACTGATTTTCTCTTTAAAATCAGTATACTGGACCTGTCACTTAACTGAACAGTCACCATAGCCTCCTCTTGGGCTTTGTACAAGGATTCTCCCCAGCGGAGTCAAACAACGTTCAGCCTCTCTCTCGGGCTTTGTACGAGACACATAAAGAGACTCCCTCGTTGAGTCAATCACCCTTTCGCCTCCATCTCGGGCTTTATACGAGATACAAAAAGGTTCTTATTGAGCCAAACAAATTTTAGCCTCCATCTCGGGCTTCGTACAAGATACAAAAAACTCTCTTGTTGAGTCAAATAGCCTCCATCTCAGGCTTTATACGAGATACCAAAAGACTCCCTCGTTGAGTCAAAACCTTTTAGCCTCTCTCTCGGGCTTTGTACGAGACACATAATAGCCTCCTCTTAGGCTTTGTATAAGAAAACCACTGGTTGATCCAATCAACCTTTTAGCATCAAAGTTGTGCCTCGTTCACAGTACACAAACATCAACAACTCTTTCCCCTTCATCTAATTGCTGTAAGCGGCAAGCCTATGGATTATCTACATCCACGCCACTGTCCCTCTTTTAGTATGAGAAATTCCTAAGGAAAGATGGCATTGCTCTACACTGAGTTAAAGTCTTCTCCTTCAGGTTAAAATCCCCTTTAAAGGAAATTATGGCATTGTTGGATTCATACATCCCGGTTAAAGTAATTCTCCTTTATAACAGTTGTGACATACAACCCCCCTCTTTAGAGATGACAAATTCTCCCTAAAGTCAACACCTTTCAGCTTCACATCTTGGGCTTTGAACAAGATACAAACCACCTTTCGCTTCACGTCTTGGGCTTTGAACAAGACACCAAAAACAACCATTTCCTCCCATAGAATAGGAGGAACTACGAACGCTCTGATTTCTCTGTTTCGGTAAACGGGAATACGTAGGCATAAGATTGAAAGAAAAAATCTTAGCGAGCACACTAAACAAAAAACCCAAATCCCATATCTCCATCAATCAAAAGCAGTAATTCAAAAACATCAGTCCTAACATCCTAATCCTTGTTCCCTGCCAGAAACATTTTGTCAAAATAAAAAGAAGAAAACCGTATTGGCGAAAATACAAATAACCAGTACAAAGGCCCCCCCACATTGATAGCATTCATAACCTAATAGACCGCTGTTTAAACTCAGTATGCAAAGCAGGGTTAATTGGAGACATCTATTTCCCTTCCTTCATCAGCTCACAATAGGATAAAAAATGAATTGACCTGTAGTTAAAGCTCAACCGCAGAGAGCGACCAGTGCTTAAGAACCGCGTCCAAAATTGCTCGCTACAGCAAAATGGCGCCCACCGTGGGGCCATTCTCTGTTTTTCTTCTTCCTTTTCATCTCTTGTGTGAAACCACAGATTGGGGCTTCTGCCGAGGAACCCATTTCTGTTAGGAACTTAAGATTCATAGCTTTAAAGGTCTAGGATGATTAGGACAAATATATATACTGCTTTTCATAATTGCTATACATGTTTATTTTTCTGCTAATGGGAATGCGGGTGATGCAGTATGTGGAAAGATCGGGTATACGCTTAAGATAAGTGATGGCGACGGGGTCGACCATCAACCTCAGTGGAGGCTTTTCGCAGTGAGAATTGGATACCAAGCTATTATATTAACTTGAATCGCATTTCTATTTTTCACCACCGGTCTTTATTTTATCCAAAGGAAAGGGTTAAAGATCGGAAAACCTAATAAGAGAATCTAAGTTTAGAGGTTGGTTACGATTAGGGAAGGTGTTAGCATCCTAAATGTCCGTAGTACTCTACGAGAACCTCTTGTTATTATTTATGTTATTTATTGCTCGTTTGCTAAGGGTATGTGCTAAGGGAAAGACCTAGAGTCTAGGCTAAGTTGTAACATGATGGTCAATAAGGATGGGATCCTTTCCTTTGGAATGAGACAGGGAAAAAGCTAACCTAATGTTGTCGTGCGAAAATCGTCTTAAAGTCTCTATGATTCAATTTGTCAGAAACAAAGTGGAATCAAGAACTTAAGGGAACATGGAAATAGAATCAATACAATCACACATCATAATACAAGAAATTTCAATGATTAACAACAATGGAATTAGAATTCTAACTAAGATTAGCTAAATATCTAATTTATTAATTAGAATATTAAAAATTCTAATTAATCCATTAAACATTCAATTAATCATAAAAATAAAATATTACCATATTAAATTTTTAAAAAAGAAATACTAAATTAAATTCTAAAACAAAATGCAATAGTTTTTTTTATTATAGGAAATAAATTCCTATGTTTTTAGAAATAAGGCCTAAAAAATAAAAATAAAATAAATAACTAAAAAAATGAAAGTAAACAAAAAGGAAAATGGGCTGGGTTCAATTCTTGCTTCCCCGACCCATACTAACAGCAACAACATTTGAGAAAAAAAACACAGAAAGAAAAAAGGGGTTGAGGTTCAGTTTCATCTTCCAATTTCTTTCTCTCTCGCATGATCACTTCTCTCTTTCTCTCACGACGTGTCTTTCTCTATTCTTCCCTACCCTCTCTTCTCCTCCAAACAATGATTCAACATAATAATCAAGAAAGCAATTCCAATCAAAGAAATACAAACAACGATCAACAAGAAATAGCGAGAAAGAGTACCAAAATAGGAAGCGGCGGAAATTAGCGGTGAACGAAGGCTATGGCGTTATCACCGTGATAGGCTGTGAATTGACGTCGTCATCGACAAATTGAAGGGCGCGGTGTGCTTGTGAGCTTCTGAAGCGTGTCGCTTGTAGTTGGACTTCGCGGTTGGTCGGTCCATTACGGTAACATCGACGATTTCACCGGTAATCCTTGCGCACTTTATCCATCTATTCCTCTTCGTGTGTGGTTCAAAAGTTCTTATTTCTGTGAATCTGATACGTAGACAATGTGAGGTTTCTATGAATTCCCCTCCCCTGCTATGCGTGTGTATGTTGCTATTGATCTTCTTTTCAAATTGTGCCTGCGTGTGGCTTTCTGTGAATATGATGTGAGGAGTTTGGTTTTTTCTGTGCAATGATATGCCCTGATGTGTACTGTGGTTTATGGTGACCAGGAGTTTTTTGTGAATTATGTCTCGGTGTCTCTTTTTTCACTGTGATCCCTCTTTTTTCACTGTGATCCGCCCCCCTTTTATAAGCTCTGTGTGTTAAATATTGAATCCGGGAATGAATGAAATTGATTCTTGCCATTTGAAGGTGATTTTAGTGATGAATGTATTTCCGTTTATATGTGATTTTGTCTGAGAAATCATGGCTGCTGAGATTTGTTGGTTTCGGTTTCGGCAATGAAGTAATGACTTTCCATTCTCGCTGCAACATGTTTACGAGCTATTTCGGAAGGTATGTGATGGTGTTTGATCATGTTGTTTTATTTTTTAGAATTAAATTGGATTTTGTTTTGGGGATTTTAATGTTTGTGATATCTTAAATTGGAAGTGTATTATTGTGGATTGTTTTGTGATTTGCAGTGGTTCACCAGTTCTCTACTAACTTCCAAGGCTTATTCATTTTTTGAGCAGGTGTTCCTTAAATGATTTCTGCTGGGATTTAAAATCAAGATCTGAAGGGACCCGATGAAATAATGCATCGTCATACCGTGTTCCAGCAGCTAGATGAAATCGTTCCTTGTGATGTAGCCTTAAAGGAATGCTTCCACTTTTCTTCAAATTCCTAGTAACCCCGACATCTTTTGGAGTAACAAGTCGGTGACCTTAGCTAGATTTGCAAGTATGAAAAGAGCCACCTATGCAACTTTATGATGAGGGCCATCCACGTGTGAAAACTTCATTACTTTCTCAAAGTTTTGAGCTACTTTTTGAACACTTTTTTTTTAATTCTTTGTAATTATAGCTTTTGAATGATGACTTGGTGTAAAAATATAAAAATTTGTTTCGAACACAAGCACAATATGCTTTATAGCCTTCAATGAGATTCTATAAGCAATGCATTCCTACATTTGTTTTGAACAACCTGAAGTTCAGCTTCATCATAATGCATTCCATCATCCGTAACTTTGATTCCACAATTCAAATTCAATGATCCTATATCAAGTAGTTGAAATGGACCGCCAACTCCTTCAATGTACTACTTTTATGCACCTCCCTCTTATATTCACCCTACAATACAGCAGTCATCCTCTCCTTCTTCTTTTGTGCATTCATCAGAGTTTATCAAAGTCGATATGCCTAACCGAAACAAATATGGGGATCTAGCTGACGAAACAAAACCCATCACCAAAACATCAGGATACAAATGTTTCTGCTTAAACTCCATAACTACATTAGTCAAATCATTAGGATAAAGTGCTCAAAATCCAAATTTCTTATAGCATGAACCATGACCCAAATTAATTTAAAACCACAATGCATTCAAAGTTCAATACAGTTCGAGTTTGAGATCAATGCACCACGTACTCAGGAACAACTTGCAACACTAACTTGATCCATAAGAATTAAAAAACTGATTTTGACTTTAGTGGCGTAATACCCAACCACGATATCTTCAAAGCATTGATCCACAGATGGCCTGAGAATGAAGAAAGAACCCTGGAAGTGAAACTCAATTCCAGTAAAGACCCGAGACCGCTGAAATTAGAAACCATTGGTCATGCTCTGAATATCTTAACTGAGAGAATGAACACCAACTCCACTTGAAACCAATGTTCCTACACAAACCTGTTAGTAATAAAGCATGCAGATGTGCAAGATAATTGACAAAGAAAAACGAAATCTTATGGTCAAAAATTAGTGTATGACAGATGCCCCTATTTAAGTTTCTTCTATCCGGAGATATGGAGATTGAAATCTTCGTCTCGACGAGATAGGAGAGACTTAAATATAAGCATGCACAATTTTTGGCCCTAAGATGCCACAAATGCGTATGATATGATATGATAAATGCAAAGACAAGGGTCCTGCGGGTAATGGTACCACAGGAGAAAAGGTGTTACAGTTGTGGCAGAAACGAAATGAAACAAACTAAAGTATCTGGAAAACATCATCCAAGAATGGCATTAGATGAAAAAAGCATCTAATTATGGCTTTGGATGAAAGGTGAACTCACAATATCTAAGAAGACATCAGATGAGAATGAGACAAAATAATGTAATCCGAGAAGGCATCAGACACAAAGAAACCAGTCATCCAATAATGGCTTTGACCGAAAGGTATAATCACAATATCTGATAATGGCTTCAGATGAAAGTGAACAAGGTAAAGAAACCAGTCATCCAATAATGGCTTTGAATGAGCGGTATAATCACAATATCTAATAATGGCTTTAGACAAAGTGAACAAGGTAGAGAAACCAGACACCCAATAATGGCTTTGAATGAAAGGTACAATCACAATATCTAATAATGGCTTTAGATGAATGTGCGATAAAGTAACCATTCATCCAATAATGGCTTTAAATGAAAGGTATAATCACAATATCTAATAATGGATTTAGATGATTATGAACAAAGACTCGATCTGGAAGAACATCAGAAGGAGGGACCCATCCGGAAGAGCATCAGATGGTAAAGAAACCAGACACCCAATAATGGCTTTGAATGAAAGGTACAATCACAATATCTAATAATGGCTTTAGATGACTGTGAATAAAGACTCGATCTGGAAGAACATCAGAAAGAGGGACCCATCCGGAAAAGCATCAGATGGTAAAAAGCATTGTCGTTCCAGAAAAGCATCAGAATAACAAAGCGAAATATCTGGAAAAACATCAGATAAGTTCTGGAAGAACATCAGAACAAAAGACTCAATCTGGAAAAACATCAGAAAGAGGGACACATCCGGAATAACATCATATGGTAAAAGGCAATGAAATTCCAGAAAAACATCAGAATAACAAAGCGAAATATCTGGAAAAACATCAGATAAGTTCTGGAAAAACATCAGAACTAAAGACTCAATCTGGAAAAACATCAGAAAGAGGGACACATCCGAAATAACATCAGATGGTAAAAGCAATGTCGTTCCAGAAAAGCATCAGAATAAAAAAACGAAATATCTGGAAAAACATCAGATAAGTTCTGGAAGAACTTCAAAACAAAAGACTCAATCTGGAAAAACATCAGAAAGAGAGACACGTCCAGAAAAGCATCAGATGGTAAAAGGCAATAAAATTCCAGAAAAACATCAGAATAACAAAGCGAAATATCTGGAAAAACATCAGATAAGTTCCGGAAAAACATCAGAACTAAAGACTCGATCTGGTAAAACATCAGAGGAGACAAATATATATGACATCCAAGAACGGCATTGGAGAAAAGACAGGCGAAGACATCCAAGAATAGCATCGGATACAAAAGAGGAACAAACATATCCGGAAAAACAATCGGATAAGAAATGTCATTTCTAGAAGAACGTCAGATAGACACGACAATATCTGTTTTGGTAGGTGCCACGTAAGTTGGACTTTGACCACAAGGTAAGACGTGGATAACAACACGACCTCAGGAGGAATGCAAATGAGGATGAAACACTCATGCTATGCATATGGTATAAATTATGTAGATGATTTATGATCAAATGCAAATGCAGGTGCAGATGCTGACGACACAGCACGACTCTTGAGAAAAGACAAGACTAAAAGACTGATTCCTCAACACGGAAATCACTGTCATTCCACTTAGGGACTAAAGATGCTACTACTGAGCACAATCTCTGCCACACTGGTAAATAGTATCAATTTGATAATCCTTGTAGGAAGGAAGGAAAGATGCATGGGGAATCTTTAAGTAAACTGCCCCAGATTAGCTTACTGTTGTAGATGAACTGATAATTGCTTCAGCTGGTCTGATTCTTGAAAATGACTACTTGCATTGTTCTCTTGTAAAGCTTGCCCCAGCTTGAGTCTTGAAAAAAAACTTATGTATAAACCAATTCTGAGAAGGACTTGCCCCTAACAACAAATCTTGAACTGATTCTTCAACAGGATCTGGAAGGAACTTGCCCCTGATTGGATCACTGACCAAGTTTCTCAAATGTTTGAAAATTCCTTAAGCGGAAGCCAGATTACAAACAAAAGTGTTCATACAAACATAGTAAATGCAAAGTTCATGCAACTTTTAAAATCAAAATCATTTTTGGAAAGAGGTAAAACAATAGGGTCACTGGTCAGAATACGGTGGTTCAAGACGTTTAAAAGTGAAAGATAAAGCAAAAAGGCGTGATGCAAAAAAAAATGATCTGCAAAGATCTTTAGGAGTCAGTTTACGCAACCTCGTTGTAGTATGCTTTCAAAATAACCTTGCTTCAATTAGGTCTTTTGAGGGTTATAACGTGGTCTGGTTCACGGTTTAAGAAACAAAGGATAAAGGTTCAAAGTTTATTTGTACCCACCCAATCTTCGTGATGATCTCCAGTCCTACACTCAGTTAACTCAGACTTTGCACTCAGGTTCCCATAGGTTAGGGATTGCATTGATGATGATGGTTCAGAAGTTAAGGGACTTTTGAGGTGACAGTCACTACTTCCTTATAACTCTTGGTTGTTTTTTTTTTTTTTTGAGGATTTCATGGTAAGGATTTAAAGATTTCTCCTTTTTATTATCACTAACTTTTGCCTGAACTGTTTCTCATGAATCTTACAGTCAGCGGGATGCCCCAGTTTTTTGTCTGCCTAAGTCTCCTTCACAGGTTTCGACATAGCGGGCTTTTTCCTTTTTTGATTTTTTTTTATCTCTTTTTTTTTCAAAGAAAGTGACTGCTTGGCTTACTGATTACAGCGAACCATCATCGACTTTTGACTTGAAAGACATCTTCGACACTTGCTTGTTGCGTGCGAAGGAAAAATTGAGAATGTAACCTTTTTGTTGAAAGATGTCTTGCATGAAGCTCTTGTATTTGAATGCACAATCCAGTTAACTGAGAACTACCCTGCCCCAGGTTAAGATTGCGGGTTTTTATTTGTAAAGAAAAGAAACTCCTACTTCAAGACTCAAAGGGGTTGACGAGGGGTTATCTTCCTTATTTCTCCAGTGTTTGGGAATTGAAACAATGCCTTACATCCTCAGCAAAGTTTTGATTTGAAAGCATACCGACAATAATTATGAGTATTACGTTTTCATCATCCTCCCTCCAATCTTTGCATAATCGAAAAGAAAGTGGAAAAGAGATAATAATTTTGTTTTTGTTTTTGTTTTTTTTTTTAGATAAAGCGTAAAGATGTAAATAAAAAAAAGCAAATGAAATTGAACCCAAAAGTTGCAATGCTCATTTTAATAATTATGAAAGTACAAACATAAATCGAAAGCAAACAGCTAATACAAATAAGGAAAATGCAAACAATAAGAAACATGGTCTAGTGACTAATCAGAAACAAGATGAACTGTCTTGTCTGGAACACCGACTTTTCGCTGAAGTCGACTGAAGCTTCACTTGGTGTGATCTGGCAGCAATATGCTCATAGAGAGGATTCTCAAATAGAGGTCGAGTTGTCTGGGCAACACTATGAACCGCAGGTCTGGGCTCGGCGAAAACTGGAGCTTGAAACACTGGTCTGAAATTCTGACCAATCATAGCAGTAGATGCAAGAAGTGGAGAGTAGTTGTGAAGTAACCCAAACTCTGGCGAAGTTGAAGGTGACACCTGAACAGGCTGATGATCTTCATCTGAAACTTCCTGGATAACAGTTCTTTGAGGTTGCTCTCCCCTAGCAATCAAGACTTGGAGCATCTCTATGAGCTTGGTCATACTTGACTTAAGGTCATCGACCTCCATTCGCATCTTAGCATTGTGTGCTTCTTGCTCTGCCATTATGCGTCTGTAGTTAGCTCTAGTCGGGTATCGATGTCGAGGAATCACTTGACAACTTACAGGTGACACTGAAGATAAAGATAGCTGGAAATGAGCTGCTGGACAAACAGATGCATGCAAATAATATCATGCAAAGATGCAAATGATATGCAATGCAATGTAATGTTTCAAGGAACTCAAGAGTAGGTTGCAAACATTTCGGAAAGGCTGAAAAAAGTTTCATTTTATAATCCATGATTTTTATTGATTTTGCAAATGACAGAACAATTGAGTTTCTTGAAACCAAATGGTTATGCATGAATGCATGAATGGATGGATGCATAAACACAAGCAAAGCACACAGGTAAAGAGCCCTAGGTTTGAAAGGTCACAACATGGAGCCATGGTCTACCCTTCCCAAGGTATGTACTAGAGGTTTATTTGTACCTGCCGAACGGGTTCTACAAAGTTCCCAGAGTCTACAATCCATCTTTCGAATATTATCGATTTCCCAAATCACTTGGTAGTCAATAATATTCTCAAGAGAATCTCGTCTGAGTGTAGTATCGCGTAGCAACTATTGCAGAAATAGACTCCCGCATAGTCCCCGCACTACATCCTAATAGGCCAAGTTGGGTTAAAGGTAACTACGGTCCCCAGTCCCGACGGCCTTTAGATCAAAACCATATCGTCTTCACGAATGAACTCGTTGGACAAATATTTTATTCGAGAGGGCCTAGACTGAGTGGTGAAGTCTTAATTTACTTTTTCAGGAATCGACTCCCTCAAAGTATCATTGAAATCTCACCGTTTTCCTATCTTAATTTCACTCTAGTCCGGGTGTAGGACTTTGTCTCACCACACAAATAGTACCCTGCACACAGAAAAACCAAGCAAAACAGGTATATATACAGATATAAAGATATATAGGCAAATAAGCAAATAAATAACATAGATATAAACAAGTTAGGGGAAACCCTCCATTCCCCAGCAGAGTCGCCATTTCTGTCGCGGTGAGAATTGGATACCAAGCTATTATATTAACTTGAATCGCATTTCTATTTTTCACCACCGGTCTTTATTTTATCCAAAGGAAAGGGTTAAAGATCGGAAAACCTAATAAGAGAATCTAAGTTCGGAGGTTGGTTACGATTAGGGAAGGTGTTAGTATCCTAAACGTCCGTAGTACTCTACGGGAACCTCTTGTTATTATTTATGTTATTTATTGCTCGCTTGCTAAGGGTATGTGCTAAGGGAAAGACCTAGATTCTAGGCTAAGTTGTGACATGATGGTCAATAAGGATGGGATCCTTTCCTTTGGAATGAGACGGGGAAAAAGCTAACCTAATGTTGTCGTGCGAAAATCGTCTTAAAGTCTCTATGATTCAATTTGTCATAAACAAAGTGGAATCGAGAACTTAAGGGAACATGGAAATAGAATCAATACAATCACACATCATAATACAAGAAATTTCAATGATTAACAACAATGGAATTAGAATTCTAACTAAGATTAGCTAAATATCTAATTTATTGATTAGAATATTAAAAATTCTAATTAATCCATTAAACATTCAATTAATCATAAAAATAAAATATTACCATATTAAATTTTTAAAAAAGAAATACTAAATTAAATTCTAAAACAAAATGCAATAGTTTTTTTTTATTATAGGAAATAAATTCCTATGTTTTTAGAAATAAGGCCTAAAAAATAAAAATAAAATAAATAACTAAAAAAATGAAAGTAAACAAAAAGGAAAATGGGCCGGGTTCAATTCTTGCTTCCCCGACCCATACTAACAGCAACAACATTTGAGAAAAAAAACACAGAAAGAAAAAAGGGGTTGAGGTTCAGTTTCATCTTCCAATTTCTTTCTCTCTCGCATGATCACTTCTCTCTTTCTCTCACGACGCGTCTCTCTCTGTTCTTCCCAACCCTCTCTTCTCCTCCAAACAACGATTCAACATAATAATCAAGAAAGCAATTCCAATCAAATAAATACAAACAACGATCAACAAGAAATAGCGAGAAAGAGTACCAAAATAGGAAGCGGCAGAAATTAGCGGTGAACGGAGGCTATGGCGTTATCACTGAGGTGGGCTGTGAATTGACGTCGTCATCGGCAAATTGAAGGGCGCGGTGTGCTTGTGAGCTTCTGAAGCGTGTCGCTTGTAGTTGGACTTCGCGGTTGGTCGGTCCATTACGGTAACGTCGACGATTTCACCGGTAATCCTTGCGCACTTTATCCATCTATTCCTCTTCGTGTGTGGTTCAAAAGTTCTTATTTCTGTGAATCTGATACGTAGACAATGTGAGGTTTCTATGAATTCCCCTCCCCTGCTATGCGTGTGTATGTTGCTATTGATCTTCTTTTCAAATTGTGCCTGCGTGTGGCTTTCTGTGAATATGATGTGAGGGCTTTGGTTTTTTTCTGTGCAATGATATGCCCTGATGTGTACTGTGGTTTATGGTGACCAGTAGTTTTTTGTGAATTGTGTCTCGGTGTCTCTTTTTTCACTGTGATCTACCTCTTTTCACTGTGATCCGCCCCCTTTTATAAGCTCTGTGTGTTAAATATTGAATCCGGGAATGAATGAAATTGATTCTTGCCATTTGAAGGTGATTTTAGTGATGAATGTATTTTCGTTTATGTGTGATTTTGTCTGAGAAATCATGGCTGCTAAGATTTGTTGGTTTCGGTTTCGGCAATGAAGTAATGACTTTCCATTCTCGCTGCAACATGTTTACGAACTGTTTCGGAAGGTATTTGATGGTGTTTGATCATGTTGTTTTATTTTTTAGAATCAAATTGGATTTTGTTTTGGGGATTTTAATGTTTGTGATCTCTTAAATCGGAAGTGTATTATTGTGGATTATTTTGTGATTTGCAGTGGTTCACCAGTTCTCTACTAACTTCCACGGCTTATTCATTTTTTGAGCAGGTGTTCCTTAAATGATTTCTGCTGGGATTTAAAATCAAGATCTGAAGGGACCCGATGAAATAATGCATCGTCATACCGTGTTCCCGCAGCTATATGAAATCGTTCCTTGTGATGTAGCCTTAAAGGAATGCTTCCACTTTTCTTCAAATTCCTAGTAACCCCGGTATGTTTTGGAGTAACAAGTCGGTGACCTTAGCTAGATTTGCAAGTATGAAAAGAGCCACCTATGCAACTTTATGATGAGGGCCATCCACGTGTGAAAACTTCATTACTTTCTCAAAGTTTTGAGCTACTTTTTGAACACTTTTTTTTAATTCTCTGTAATTATAGCTTTTGAATGATGACTTGGTGTAAAAATATAAAAATTTGTTTCGAACACAAGCACAATATGCTTTATAGCCTTCAATGAGATTCTATAAGCAATGCATTCCCACATTTGTTTTGAACAACCTGAAGTTCAGCTTCATCATAATGCATTCCATCATCCGTAACTTTGATTCCACAATTCAAATTCAATGATCCTATATCAAGTAGTTGAAATGGACCGCCAACTCCTTCAATATACTACTTTTATTCCCCTCCCTCTTATATTCACCCTACAATACATCAGTCATCCTCTCCTTCTTCTTTTGTGCATTCATCAGAGTTTATCAAAGTCGATATGCCTAACCGAAACAAATATGGGGATCTAGCTGACGAAACAGAACCCATCTCCAAAACATCAGGATACAAATGTTTATGCTTAAACTCCATAACTACATTAGTCAAATCATTAGGATAAAGTGCTCAAAATCCAAATTTCTTATAGCATGAACCATGACCCAAATTAATTTAAAACCACAATGCATTCAAAGTTCAATACAGTTCAAGTTTGAGATCAATGCACCACGTACTCAGGAACAACTTGCAACACTAACTTGATCCATAAGAAGTCAAAAACCGATTTTGACTTTAGTGGCATAATACCTAACCACGATATCTTCAAAGCATTGATCCACAGATGGCCTGAGAATGAAGAAAGAACCCTGGAAGTGAAACTCGATTCTAGTAAAGACCCGAGACCGCTGAAATTAGAAACCATTGGTCATGCTCTGAATATCTTAACTGAGAGAATGAACACCAACTCCACTTGAAACCAATGTTCCTACACAAACCTGTTAGTAATAAAGCATGCAGATGTGCAAGATGATTGACAAAGAAAAACGAAATCTTATGGTAAAAAATTAGTGTATGACAAGGCTGACCAACCAAACCCATTCTCTCACCTAGACAATGGGCCGGTTGTTAAGTCTGAAAAGCTGAGGAGCCAAACCCTTTCATAGTGCGGAAACTATCGGGAATAGTTGTTTCGCGATACTACCTTCATTTGAGGCTGGTGATCTATTCTCGGTGAATGGCACTTACTCTAAGATTGCTCTACAACTCGCTGGCGATCCGCTTGTTGTTTTGATTTCCTGGGAGGAGCTAATGATAATGAGTACAGGTACAAAAATCACCCTAGTATAAAACTTTGGGGACGGGTAGAGCCTTAACTTCATGACAACGACCCCTTGACCCCATGTTTTTTCTATGTTTTTGTGTGCTGCATTCATGCATTCATCTAAAAAACATTAAAACATTCAAAAAATGTCTCTTCTAGTCTCTCTATTTTTCAAATTAAACTAAGACTGTGATTGCAAATATCAGAGAAAAGGATTACGCTAATGGATTTCGGTAGAAGGAGAACTCATACGTACACCTTCAAGGTTCCAAAGCTAGAGGATTTGAGAAGGTTAGCAATGATGATCACAAACCAAGAGGCTTTCAGAGCCAAGCACGGAGGTTTGCTACCATTATTAAGAGTCCATGTGATTAAGGGAATCATGGATGCGCTCATTCAGTTTTACGATCCGGTTTATCACTGTTTCACATTCCCGGATTACTAGTTAGCACCAACACTGAAGGAGTATTCTCATCTGATCGATTTACACATTACCGATCGAGCTCCATTTTCTGGACTGGAAGGAATTCCAAAGAATCAGACCATTGCAAGAGCAATTCATTTGGACGAGTCTGAGGTTAGGACTCACCTAACCACCAAGGGTGGCACCCAAGGTTTGCCAGCCCAGTTCTTGACAAAGAAGGCCCTATATTTTGCCAGTATAGGAAATGTGACTGCTTTTGAAAGCATCTTTGTCTTGCTCACCTACGGGTTATTTTTGTTTCCCAACATCAATAACTTCGTCGATATTAACTCCATTAAGGTTTTTCTCATTGGAAACCCTGTACCGACTTTGCTCGCAGATGCGTATCATTCTGTACACTTGGGAAATTTGTACAGCGGAGGGGAGATCACATGTTGTGTACCTTTGTTTTATAAATGGTTTATCTCTCACTTGCCCAAGTCTGCTGCTTTTTGGGATAGCAAGAGTGCCTTACGTTGGTCGCAGAAGATCATGTCTCTTACCAACTCTGATATAGATTGGTGTAATAGGATTTATGAGGGAATTAGGATCATTGACCGTTGTGGAAACTTCCCCAACGTACCCCTCATAGGAACTAAAGGAGGAATCAATTACCATCCGGTATTAGTTCGCCGTCAATTTGGATACCCGATGAGACATATCCCACGGGGTGTTCATCTGGAAGGTCTTTTCTTCAAGGAAGGAGAAAACGACAGAGCACTAAAGATGGAAATAGTGTAAGCTTGGAAACAGGTTCATAAGAAAGGACGAGAGTCTCTAGGAAAACCGGACTGTGTCTCGGTGGAACCTTATCTCCATTGGGTACAAACTAGAGCTCTCAAGTTGAAGATGCCTTATCCTCGTTACGGAATTCTTCCGCCGAGGGAATCTGTCATGTACTTCATGACGGAAACTGAAAAGCTTCAGGTTACTCTCAACAAAGTTCAACGGGAGAGAAGGTCTTGGAAGAACAAGTACCGCACCCTCGACGTAGAGTGCATCAAAATACAGCAATTACTGAAAGAGAAAGATGCTCTGATTGAGATTTTGGAGCAACATGTTGTGGATAATCAAGATGACCAAAGGAATTTGCTTGCTCCTTTCACCTGGCAAAGGAATGACAACCCGACAACGGCCCAAGAGCCCCGGTCAAAGAAAAGGAAGATACCAAAATCAACACCTGATTTCTCTTCAGAGAGGACTCGGGACCCATTAGTTTTGGTTTCTGTTTCTGCACCTTGTAATCTACTGTATTTCCATTTCTATAATCCTTTGAATTTCAATAAAAAGGGGTTTCCCCACTGTTTGATATTTGCAATCTAATTGTCGAAGTTTATTTTGATTAAACCAAGAAGAACAATTAATATAATCATTCCATTCATCATTCTCACATCGCGTATTCTTATTACCTACGAATCTCATGTTTGTGTCTCGATTCTAGAATCAAACTGTCTCATTCGTATAATACTCGGGCCAATCGTCAGAAAAGGATGGATGATCTTGAGGAAGAAAACAGAGAGTTGAAAGAAGAGATCGACGCTCTAAGAGAGGATATGAGAAAGCTTCGTAACGGCATGCAAGCCATGGCAGAAGCTCAGCTACAAAGAACTGTGATCTCAGAGATCACCTCAACGCCCGTAGTGGAAAAGTATGATCCTAGGTATCAGATACCGAAAGATCGTCCTTGGGGCATGCCTGTTAACTATATCCCAGAAGGATATGTTCCGCCGATCACTGAAGATCAGGGAATCACAACAGAAGCTGTTGGGCCTGAAGGTTACAAACTTCGGGAAAGCGGAGATGCCAGAGGCATACTGAAGACTCCTGAAGGTTACAAACTTCGGGAGACGCCAAGACTCACTGCCGTAGTTACAGTACCACCCCCTGTGGTGCACACTGTCCCGGAAGGACAGATTCCACAGACACCTTCTGGTAAGAAGGAAACTATGTTTGACAGAATGGAGGAATTCCAGGAGCAATTCTTGGAAATGCAGAAGGAACTGCAAGCCATTCACAGTCAGGATCTATTTGGAAAGGACGCCGCAGATCTCTGCTTGGTCCCAAATGTGAAAGTCCCGCACAAATTTCAAGTGCCCGACTTTGAAAAGTACAAGGGTAACTCTTGCCCTCAGAGCCATCTGGTGATGTACGCTCGGCGGATGTCAGCTCAGACGGAGAATCAGGACCTACTGATTCACTACTTCCAGGATAGTTTAACCGGTGCCGCACTCAAATGGTACATGGGTTTAAACCATACTACAATCAGTACATTCAGAGATCTTGGTACTGCCTTCGTCCAACAATACAAATACAATTTGGACATGGCACCCGACAGAGATCAACTTAGATCAATGTCGCAAAAGGATAAGGAAACCTTTAAGGAGTATGCTCAAAGGTGGCGTGAAATTGCCGCTCAAATTTGTCCACCTCTTGAGGAAAAAGAGATGACAAAGATCTTCTTAAAGACCTTAAGCTCATTTTATTATGACCGAATGGTTGCCAGTGCACCCAGTGACTTCACCGAAATGGTCGGCATGGGCGTACGTCTTGAGGAAGCCGTCCGAGAAGGACGTTTGGTAAAAGACACTGGATCGACTAGCAGTACTAAAAAATACGGTAGTACTCTCCCTAAGAAAAAAGAGCAGGATATTGGGAATATCTCTCTCGAAAAGCAAAGGCGACGTTATCAACTGGTAGCAGCTGTGACTCCTGCTATCAACCCTGCGTCTATTCCTACATATCAACCTCAGGTTACGCAGAGCCAACCTGATCAGCAAAGGACACAACAGCCTCTTCAGCAGGCTCGTCCTCCATATAACAACAACCATACAACACGGCCACCAGGATTTGATCCTATACCCATAACGTACACAGAGCTGTTTCCATTACTACTGGCTAAGGGGCACATTCAGACTAAATCTCCTCTTACAGTACCAAAAAATCTGCCTTTTTGGTTTAAGATGGATCAAACATGCCCTTATCATCAAGGAGGTCCAGGGCATAACATAGAGACTTGTCTCAATTTCAAGTCCGACGTGCAAAAACTTGTTAGGAGCGGGGTCTTATCCTTCAAGGATACGAATCCGAATGTTCTCACGAACCCGCTACCTCAACATGAGAAGGCTGCAGTCAATTTGATAGAAGGAGAGACTAACGATGTCTATCAAATTCACGATGTACTCTTGTTAAAAACCAATCTGGTTAAGATGCATTGTAGACAGAGTGGATATGGCCATGTGCCACCTCATAATTATCACCAGTGTGATATCTGCTCTAAAGACAACCAAGGATGTTCTGTGGTGCAAGCAGCTCTACAGGAACAGATGGATCTCGGATGGATCCAAGAGCACCGAGTTCGTGGAGTTAACATGGTTTACACGAATTCTAACGTCATTCAAAACCACGACATCCGTGCGATGAATGCCAACTTGGTGGCAATGCACTCAAGGCAAAGCCAGTATCATAATCTGTCGCGGCACGATTACAGTTCCTGTCTGACTTGCTCAGTAAACAAACAGGGATGCTCTTTCATACAAGAGGCCCTCCAGCGTCAGATGGATCTTGGATGGATCCAAGACTACCATGATAGGAATCCTTATCAGATCAACATGGTTCAAATCTTTGATATTCGCGTGATGAATGCCAACCTGGTAGAGTTACATGCTGAGCAGGTCCGACTCAGATTCTTAATATCACATGACTATTAAAGTTGTAAAGCGGGTTGCGAAAACGATAGAGGTTGTACCCTTGTCCAGGAGGCACTTCAGCACTTGTTAAATCACTGGTGGATGCCAATCTATATGGATGAAGATACTCAGCAAATTAGTATCAGTAACAGGAATCCTACTCGTCATCAAAGTCAGGATGTCTGATCTGTAGAAGTTAACCTAGTGAGGTTACATTGTATTCAAAGTGGGCGTGGCCAGGTGCCACCACACAATTACGACCGTTGTAGCGTCTGTTCAAAAAGTAACCAAGGGTGTTACCTTGTGAGAGCAGCTCTTCAGGGTCAGGTGGATCGTGGAGAGATTCGTCCATATCCGGGTTCTGGACCCATCAACTGGTCGCCGAATTACCTTGCCGATCAGGTTGAGGATGTTGTCACAATCTCTGGTCATCACAGGACCAGGGATGTTTTTTCCATCATCCCTCTACTTGACGAATCTAAGGTTCCCAACCGGGAACGAATTGAGATTACTTACGATGGTCAGAAAAATCAGAAGGTTCCCATAGTCATCTATCTACTGGGACCACTACCGTATGAATCAACTAAGGCTATCCCTTACAAATACGGTGCAATGACAGTTGAAAATGGAAAGGAAATTCCATTACCCTCCGTTGTGAACATTGCAGACATCAGTCGAGTAACACGGAGTGGTAGAATCTTCAACCGAGGGATTGGGGAACTCAACAAGGAAAAGGAACTTCAGACGGAAACTCCTGATCCACCAGTCGGTCAATCCAGTAATCCCGGCCTTTCTAAAAATAATGATGAGATGTTGAAGCTCATCCAAAGGAGTGAATACAACATTGTCGATCAACTGTTACAGACTCCTTCAAAGATCTCGGTATTATCGTTGTTACTCAGTTCAGAACCGCACAGGGAGGCTTTGCAGAAAGTCTTGGAGCAAGCCTTTGTGGAACAGGATGTAACAATCAAACAATTTGATAGCATTGTCTCTAACATCACTTCCTGCAATAATTTGGGATTTAGTGATGAGGAACTACCCGAAGAGGGTCGTCGTCATAACATGGCGCTCAACATTACAGTTAACTGCCAGGACGATGCTTTAGCCAGTGTACTGGTAGACACAGGATCAACCCTGAATGTTATGTCGAAGTCTACTTTGATGTAATTATCATTCAAAGGCCCTCCGATGAGAATCAGCGAGGTCGTCGTCAAAGCGTTCGACGGATCCAAAAAAATAGTTATCGGCGAAGTTGATCTTCCCATAACTATCGGTCCTCACAGTTTCCAAGTCACTTTCCAGGTCATGGACACCCGGGCAACGTACATTTGTTTATTAGGAAGACCTTGGATACATCAGGCTGGAGCGGTTACTTCAACCCTCCACCAAAAGCTAAAGTTCGTCAAGAACGATCAACTTGTCACGGTTTGTGGGGAACAAGCCTTGCTTGTAAGCAACTTATCATCATCTACTGGTATAGAACCCGAGGAGGTTATTGGAACTCAGTTCCAAGCACTGTCGGTAAGCAAAGACAATCAGTTCAAGGAAGGAACCTCGATTTCCTCATACAAGGATGCTATCAAAGCGGTCGAGAGTACCGATACGAAAGGATGGGGACAGCTTGCCATTCCCATTGACAATAAAACAAAGAAGGGTCTTGGTTTTTCTGCAACCTGTACCCAGACAGCTGCCAATGATGAAAGTCTTCATCCCTTTCAAAACTTCTTCCACAGTGGAGGTTTCCTCCGCCCAGTGTCTCAGGCAGTACATGTTATCAATGAGGAAGATCCCGCTGGCACAGAGGAAGAGTGGAAGTCCTTCCTTAACGAGGACGATTATATGTCTCAGGAAGAGGTACCTATGCCTTTTTGTTTCCCTGCAGAAAGTCCGAGATTTATACCAAGGTCAGATGTCGAAATGATATATGGAGATTGTGATCTGGAAGGATGTCGTGCTCCGCCAAATTCATTAGAGGAGGACACTCTGATGAAAGACAACTTTGACTACAATTACTATGGCCCAATGGATGGTCTGCCAATGTGGCAGCCTTACCCAGGAAACTTGGGGCAAGAAAGTCAGCCCAACAATGAAAATCAGCTGACCGTCATTGAACAGAATACCTGTGTCCCCACCATGTCATGGGATCAACACTCATGTCATTCAAAAACTACTCAACATGAAGATGAATTTGCAACATTTGCAGGACTTGAATTCATCAACTATGCTTTTCCCGAGGTCAACGTCATCGAGAGGGATGACTCCTCCAGTTCGAAAGAAGTGTGGGACACCTTGGGACAACCGAGTGGAAAATACGACTACATGGTCAAGTACACCGCTCCCGAAAGCTCTCGTATCAGGCTCGAAGACATTCAACCAACTGGATGGGGAGATACAGCTGAGAGCACAAATGCTATGCAAAATACAACTGAGGAATTCTCCTACGACAATTCTGCCTGGGAGACAGATTCCAATGATCCTGCTCCACCAGAAATCAGCGTTATTTCTGAAGACAAATCAAGGAAGGTGCCAGACTTTGTGATTCACCGAGGAGTTCACCGCCAATGGGTTGCCGTCGAAGTTCCGAAGATCGTTCATCAGTCAAAGTAATTGTCATCTTTAACCTTTCACCCTGCCCAGGTGAAACAGATGTTTTGATAGAGCTCGCTTTCTGTAAATTCTCCCTCTTCGCTTCGCCCAAAGCGACAGAGTTTTGTTTTATAGGGCTGTAGTTTCAAGGATCGACTTGTTCATTAATAAAATAACGTCGTTCTGTAATTTCTGCATTAATTGCTGTTTTCTCTTTTTGCTTTTTCAGAAAATGGTAATCCTAAAAAACAATTCAATCATAAAATAAGCAGTAATAAAATAAATACACTGCACACACTTGCATTTTCTCTATCTCTTCTAAACATGAATCATCACGTCATGCAAATTGCTTATTTTAAACCCAGTTGAAACATACGATCCGATGCCTTCTCCCAACTTTGAGTTCCCGGTATTCGAGGCTGAAGAAGAAAATGACAACGAAATTCCAGAAGAGATCTCCCGACTACTCAGACAAGAGGAAAGGTCCATTGAACCTCACAAAGAACCGTTGGAAACGGTAAACTTGGGTTCAGAAAAAGAGAGAAAAGAAATCAGGATTGGGACACTGCTCAGTCCAACTGCCAAAGAGAGTTTGATAAAGCTTCTCAGAGAATTTCCCGATGTATTCGCTTGGTCCTATCAGGATATGCCAGGGTTGGATACCAGCATTATGGAACATCACTTACCGTTAAGATCGGAATGTCCGCCAGTAAAGCAAAGGTTGAGACGCACTCACCCGGACATGGCCATCAAAATCAAAGAGGAAGTACAGAAACAGATCGACGCGGGTTTCCTCGCTACATCTGAATATCCTCAATGGTTAGCCAATATCGTACCCGTTCCGAAAAAGGACGGAAATGTCAGAATGTGTGTTGATTACAGGGATCTGAACAAGGCAAGTCCAAAGGACGACTTTCCTTTACCGCACATTGACATGCTAGTAGACAGCACAGCAAAGTTCAAAATTTTCTTCTTCATGGATGGATTCTCGGGCTATAACCAGATCAAAATGGCACTGAAATACATGGAGAAAACTTCGTTCATTACCCCATGGGGTACCTTTTGTTACAAGGTGATGCTGTTCGGTTTGAAGAACGCCGGGGCAACTTATCAAAGGGCCATGACTACTCTGTTTCATGACATGATACACAAAGAAATCGAGGTATATGTTGATGATATGATTGCAAAATCAAAAACAGAGAGTGAGCACGTTGAACATCTGTCAAAATTGTTCGAACGTCTAAGAAAATTCAAGCTCCGCTTGAATCCTAACAAGTGCACCTTCGGTGTCCGTTCAGGGAAACTACTAGGGTTCATCGCCAGCCAGAAAGGAATTGAGGTTGATCCTGACAAGGTCAAGGCCATTCAAGAAATGCCTTCTCCGAAAACTGAAAAACAAGTCAGAGGATTCTTGGGACATTTGAACTACATCTCTAGATTCATATTCCTTATGACCGCGACATGCGCGCCGATTTTCAAATTACTCAAAAAGAACCAGGATTGCGTTTGGTCAGAAGATTGCCAAACCGCCTTCGACAGCATTAAGGAATACCTGTTGAATCCTCCGATTCTATCACCTCCAGTGGAAGGAAGACCACTGATCATTTACCTCACAGTTCTGGAGGACTCAATGGGATGTGTACTTGGCCAACAAGACGAAACCAAAAGGAAATAGTCTGCCATTTACTATCTAAGCAAGAAATTCACCGACTGCGAGACTCGGTACACGATGCTCGAGAAAACGTGCTGTGCTTTGGCTTGGGCAGCCAAACGTCTTCGCCAATATATGATTCGTCACACTACTTGGTTAAATTCCGAAATGGATCCAATCAAGTATGTTTTCGAAAAACCTGCTCTTACGGGAAGGATTGCCCGTTGGCAGATGCTGTTATCAGAATATGACATAGAGTACCACGCTCATAAAGTCGTTAAAGGAAGTATTTTAGCCGGTCATTTGGCTCATCAACCGATTGACGATCAAGAATCAATCGGGTTTGACTTCCTAGACGAAGATGTCATGTATTTAAAAATGAAAGATTGCGATGAACCGTTACCCAGTGAAGGGCCAGAACCAGGGTCCCAATGGAGACTTATCTTTGACGGAGCAGTTAATCATTATGGGAACGGAATTGGGGGAATCATTGTTACCCCTCAGGGTACCACATTCCTTTCACTGCCAGACTTACGTTCAAATGTACGAACAACGAGGCCGAATACGAAGCTTATATTATGGGTCTCGAGGAAGCAATTGATTTAAGGATCAAAAATTTCGACGTATACGGCGACTCAGCCCTGGTTATCAATCAGATAAAAGGAGATTGGAACACATACCAATCAGGACTGATTCCTTACAAAGATTATGCAAGAATGTTGTTACCCTTCTTCAACAGAATCGAGTTTCATCACATCCCTCGTGAGGAGAATCACATGGCTGATGCATTAGCCACTATCTCTTCCATGATTAATGTAGGTCAATGGAATGACATACCTAAGATCGACATCATGCGCCTTGAAAGGCCCGCGTACATCTTTACGATTGAAGCAGTCATAGACGACAAACCTTGGTATCACGATATCAAATGCTTCCTTCAGAAACAAGAGTACCCACCTGGGGCATCCAGGAAAGATAGGAAAACCCTCAGAAGATTGGCTGGAAACTTCTTCCTGAGCGGTGACACTCTCTATAAGAGAAATTTTGACATGGCCTTGCTCCGATGCGTCGACAGACAAGAAGCAGACATGCTTATGAAAGAAATTTATGAAGGATCCTTTTGCACTCATGCCAATGGACACGAAATGGCGAGAAAAATTCTAAGAGCAGGGTATTACTGGTTGACCATGGAATCCGACTGCTACAAGTACATGAGCAGGTGTCACAAGTGTCAGATATACTCCGACAAAATTCATGTACCGCCATCACATCTCAAAGTTCTTTCTTCCCCATGGCCTTTTTCCATATGGGGAATCGACATGATTGGCATGATTGAGCCTAAGGCTTCAAACGGACATCGGTTTATTCTAGTAGCCATTGACTATTTCACCAAGTGGGTCGAAGTAGCGTCATTCGCTAATGTAACCCGACAAGTGGTGGTCTGATTTATCAAAAACAATATCATCTGCCGTTATAGTGTTCCAAGCGAGATCATTACTGATAATGGATCTAACTTGAACAACAAGATGATGAAAGAGTTGTGTGCAGAGTTCAAGATCGAACACCATAACTCATCTCCCTACCGACCCAAGATGAACGGAGCGGTAGAAGCGGCTAACAAGAACATCAAGAGGATTGTTCAGAAGATGGTTGTAACCTATAAAGATTGGCACGAAATGCTGCCCTTTGCTCTTCACGGTTATCGAACAACTGTCCGCACTTCAACAGGGGCAACCCCTTTCTCTCTAGTATATGGCATGGAGGCAGTTCTCCCCATGGAAGTAGAGATCCCATCAATCTGGGTATTGATGGAAGTGAAGCTCACCGAAGCTGAATGGTGTCAAAGCCAACACGACGAACTGAACCTGATTGAAGAGAAACGAATAATGGCTCTATGCCACGGTCAGTTGTATCAGGAAAGGATGAGGAAGCCGTTCGACAAAAAGGTCCGACCTCGTGTCTTCAGAAAAGGAGACCTCGTGCTCAAGAAGATACAATCGTTTCTCACTGACTCTCGGGGCAAGTGGACCCCGAATTATGATGGCCCTTATGTGGTCACGAAAGCTTTCTCAGGCGGCGCCTTGAGACTTGCAACCATGGACGGAGAAGAATTTGCCTACCCCACGAATGTTGATGTAGTCAAGAAATACTTCGCCTAAAAAAAACGTCTCGGTGGATTGAAAACCCGAAAGGGCGGTCCAGGCAAAAGTTAGAGACATGAAAAAAAGTCATCCCGATGGATTGGAAATCTCATAGTACAATACAGGCAAAAATTAGGGATAATGGCAAGTAACTATGTTCAACAGAGGCAAGTCCCTCAGCAGCAGCAGCAGTTACGTCATCCACCAGGAAAACTCCAGTCAAGGTCATCTTCGACAGAAGCTCAGGATGCCCCGAATTCAAAGTTGGTAGAAGGATAGTGGTCGTTATGTTTCAACGTAGCCCTTTTCCCTGTAAATTACCATTTTCAAACTTTGTATATACTCCTTGGAATCACGCGTTTGGCTGATCTCCATCTTATCAATAAAATTTGAGCCCTTGTGCTTTTGTTTGTAATTCTTATTTGTTTTAGCTTTACAGAACGACGTTGTTAACATGACCAATGACTCTTGAAATAAGACAAAAATGAATTTACTTGTTAAAACTTTTTCTGCTTTTAAAATAAAGACGACAATTTCTTTTGACTGTTGAACATCAGAAGAACCTCGGTCGCTTCTCCAGAAGTAAGCGAACTTCAAAGTGCATAATCAAAGTACTCCTTCTAACCCAGTACGCCTGAATGAAGGGATCAACTGTGTCAGAGACCTTGTTTCGTCTGACACGCCTTCGGTCGAGTTCTTATCTCCTAAGCCCGATCAATGGTATTCCCCGCAGGGACTATCTCTCCTAAGCAAGGTGGAATTGCTATCTTGAACCAGCGATATCTCTACACGCCCCGCGATGGCCGAGTATCCAATCATGTTCATCTTTTAGTTTGTGTGTCGCATCAGTTTTGTCAGCATAAACATACATGCATCATGCATTATTGATTTGCATTCACATTTCATATTGCATCACTATCACTCTAGTCGGTCTTATCCCCTAGTGATAGAAGTTCTCTCAATCGAGTTATCAGTTCTTGCCTCGTCATGAAATGCTGCGTTTGAACAACCTCGCCACCAGTTTATTTCTGGGAGGAAGTTGGCCTTTGACCACTTTGATAACTTGAACCTCTGAAAAGCCAGAGAAGCTTTCTACAAATGTCACTCTTCGCCATTGAAGATGATATCCTTGCTTTCTCGGATTAAGGAAAATCCACAGTGAAAGCCTCGTAATCAGAGATTCGACAGCATGCCAGTTTCGCTCCGAAAGACACACTGATGAAAAGGTCATCGGCACCTCAAAATTGGACCCCATCATATGGCGTTTCTCCAGGAAGATCCCGAGAAAAGTATGATATAATCCCAAATAAAGGCAGTCTCTCAAGAGACTCATTTTCCCCGGATATAATCAACAAATGGCATCTCCAGCAGAGAAGTTTGTACACAACTCAGATGACTGGGTTCCCCAGCAAGTGTGACTTCGAAACCTTTTCCATTCAAATGGCATCTCCCCTGGAAAATTCGGCGAGAAGTTTGAGGAAAACCGCTACAAATAGCGTCCCTTGTCGATAAAGTTTATTGACAAAAGAAACCAAGACCAGTTCCTTGGTAGGAAACCAGGATCGAGGGGAAGTTTAAATCAGAAACTAAGACCAGTTCCTTGGTAGGAAACCAGGATCGAGGGGAAGTTTAAATTGGAAACTAAGACCAGTTCCTTGGTAGGAAACCAGGATCGAGGGGAAGTTTAAATCAGAAACTAAGACCAGTTCCTTGGTAGGAAACCAGGATCGAGGGGAAGTTTACCTTTTCTAAGCATCATAGCTTAGCAAAAGAAGATGAATGTGCAAACTGCCATTCATAGCCATCAAAATTTCGGGTATTCCGATATTTAATCCTCTTGCACCCTGAATGCCCGAATACCTTCGTCATTCACACCTTCGTGTCCAAGAGGATTAAATAGGGGCATCTGTCATACCCCAAATTTTGACCACTAAGATTTCCCATCATTGTGCAAATCATCATCATAATATGGATGTACCTTTGTGCCCCATCAATCTCCTCAAGGAATTGTTGAGCATTCACTACAATCAAGCTTAGGGTTTCAAGCCCTCTCTGAGTGCTTAGACAAAGGATCAATCAAGGAATAACATGATCTTTAACTTGTCTAACCTCTCAAACATCAACAATGGATCAAAAGGACTCCCACTTCAAGGATTAAGCACAAGGTTGCTCCCTTATAGGTGGATCAAGTCTCAAGATCGCCGATATCACCAAATTAGGGTTTTGGTCGACCAGAGCCTCCAGATGAAAAATTTCATCTGAACACAAGCCAAAGATCCAAAACACAACCTAATGTACTCCATGGAACCTCATGGACCCATTCATCAAGTCAATTTTGCCTCAGGGGATGCATACATCAAAAATCAGGAATTAGGGTTTCTTAACCTAATTCACCCCTAAGTTGACTTTTGGGACAAATCATGAACCAAGACCTCAAGAGAGGGTTTGAGGGTCTCTAATGAACTATATTGATCCATTTGGAACAGTGGATTAATCCAAGAAGCTTGAGCAACAAGTCTCAATTTCATCTGCCCCACAATTAGGGTTTTAAGGAAAAAGTCAACTGTAACTTTGACTTTTGACTAGGACATGCTCCCAAGCCCTATGACATGCACCAATATACCTTATAACACCCATGGAACATGTCCATCAAGTTTGATTTAGGTCAAGGACATGATTTCATGAAGAATTGCACAGTTTAGAGTTCATCTGATAAAAAGTCAACTGTGCACAAAAGTCAACTTTGACTTTTTGAGATTTTTCACCAAAATGGATTTTTAACCCTAAAATGATGTTAATGTATGATTTGAATCATCATTCATCAAGAAAAATCAAGAAAAGTTGGATAACTTGTAAAAGGGGTAACCATAAAAACTTATAAAATTTTCTAAGTTAAAAATAAAGTGACAAGGGTACCAACTTTGGAGGATTATAACTCCTAAACCACAAAGCCATTTTTCCTCATCCAAAGATGGATTTGTAGCCCTCATTACCCTCTACAAAAACTTCATCTAGACCTAAGTCCAATTCATTAAGGATTTTGAGTTATGGAGTGATCAAAATGGCTGAAAAATGAAAATGTCACTTTTTCTAACACTTAGTGAAATTTTCACTAAGTCCAAATCTGTCTTCATTTTTTCCAAATGTAGGGGGATTTTTCACTTGGATTCAAAAGGGATCAAAACCAAACATGTTCAAACAGTTGTTTTATCATGTAAGGGCTTTCTAAAATGACCAAGAACATTGCCAAATTCCATTTGAGTAATGAGATATGACATTGGAAAGTTGCCTTGCTGAAATATGTCAAAGGCAAGGCAGAATTTGCAATTTTGCTCGATTTGCCAAAATCAGCCAAATTCAAATGCTACTATCCACCTGGACACCTCAGAGGATTGAATCTAAAGGGGACAATCACTGAGCCAAGCCTCCAAAGTCCATGGAACAAGAAATAGCATGTTGAACCTAGAATGGCCAAAATAGGGTCAAGACTCCAAATTTGGATTGAAGCATTCAATGGAAGCATCAAGGTGGCATGGACTGAGCCATTCTCATCTGAAATCAGTCAAGACTTATCCAAGACCAAGGGAACCAAAGCTCTGTGCCCTAACCTCTAGTCAATGGCTAGAGGAGACTTGGATTTTCATTTGCCAACATTGGCCAAACCTACTTAGCAGCTGCCATTCACTATTCCTTGCAAAACAAACTTGCTCTACTATAAATAGAGCTCAATTGTGATTAGTTTGAGTACACCAAAGCCATCTAACAGATGCTTTCCTAAAAATCTCTTTCTCTTGGCAAAAATGCCTTTCTTAGCAAGGTAGCTATCGGGTTTTGAGTTTGAGAGTTTTTCCAATCAAACCAATCACTCACACACCTCACATACATCATATAGAAGTGATCCAAACACTCATATAACATCTGGAACACAGATTTCACAAAATCACCAGCCAATTGCTCAAGTTCTTAACAGTTTTGCAATTGAGGTGCCATCTTCAACTCCAAACCATTTCAATCCATTCCAAGCACTCAGACACATCACTTGGTACCTAGGGAAGCTATCCACATCATTGGAACCTAGCTGTAACACCTCCAACACAAATCACGATCACCAGCTGCAAGTTGTAAGCATGAGCTCTTCTAATTCTATGATCCACACAATTTTTGCTGCACAATAATTTGGCCATATGTTCATAATCATGCATGGAATGTTTTCCCTCAATTAATTGCATTGTTTGAATCGTGTATCAAAAATCCTAGCCTTCATGCAGAAATTAGGGTTCTTGAGGATTTTTCATGATTTCTTGTTATATGTTTAATTTAAATGAAATTAATGGACATAGACATGATCGTGAGGTTGAGACGAGCATAATGATATGTGGATTGCATGTTATAATCAAGTATTTAGGGAGATTGGATAGAAAATACAAATCTGAGAATCTCAGAACACGCGCGTGTTCTTCAGCTTGTTCTTGGCGCCATTTTTCCAAATTTGGATATTTGAATTTTGTGATTTTATTTAATTGATTCAAAAATTAATTTCTCTCTGAGTTTTAATGATTTTGAGTTGATTCTTTTTTTAATAATTCACAAAAATGTTAAAATATTTTATTTTATCAAAAAATCCCAAAAATATTATTTATTTCGTATAATTGATATTTTTGCAAAGAATTAATATTTTAATTATTTTTGACATTTTAAATATTTTTTCCACATTGATTTTGCAACTTTTAAAGCTTTCTAATTATTTTGTAGGTCAATACTTAATTTTTGAAGCATTAATCCAAGATCACAATTTGTTTTTCATATTTTAAACAATTTTGATCATTTTAATTGAATTTTTATTCAATTAAATACATTTTTGAAAACAAATTAGGGTTTTTGGATTAATTCAACCCTCATAAATCATTTTCAAAACACTTGGGCCTCTAATAGAGTGTAAGACCCAATCCTTTTTTGACCAATCATTTTGGGCCTCAGTGTATTGTATAAGTCCCGATACCGTAAAAAACAGACGGCGCGATCGTCGCCCTTTTAAAAATAACACTGGGCCTCTCCTTGAGCTATAAGACCCATTCAAAACACTTGGGCCTCTAATAGAGTGTAAGACCCAATCCCCTTTTAACCAAAACATTTTGGGCCTCACTTATTGTATAAGTCCCTCAGCGTTAAAAGAAAATCTCGGCGCGATCGCCATTTTAAACGGAAAAATCAATTGGGCCTACCCTCGTGTTATAAGCCCCACTCTTTTTCTTTAAACCTTTTGGGCCTCTTGAGAGAGTGTAAGACCCATCCCTTTGTACAGAAAAAAATTTTTGGGCCACAGTCACTTGTATAAGTCCCTCTGTACAAATTCAAACAGTGCGCTCACTGATAAAACCCTGGGCCTCTCCTTGAGCTGTAAGCCCCAAATCTTTCTTTTTCAAAGCACTTTCTCCTTTGATTTTGAATATATTGTTGTTTTCAATCTTTCTTTGTTGAACAACTAACCAAACAGCATGGAAGCTCTACAACCGAGTAAGTGGTTATTGCTTTCATTTACCGCTTTCATATACATATAACTGTATTGTGGGGCTGTTTCACTATAAGTCTTCTTTCATAAACTCATATCAACTGTGTAATAATAGTATAGATATTTAGAGTTTCCCCGGCAACTACGTCTAGAACTAGGTGACGCCGTTTCGTTTATTCGTAGAAATAGACACCTAGATCCCCAATAGGATCACCAGATACAGTCTTCTCTCAGGCTGTCCTCATTAGGAATTATCAAGAAACTCTACTCCCAGAGATGAATGTATTCTCTGTGAATGACATATTTGAGTTTCTTCCAAATTCTAGAACTTTCTTGACTTTGATCTATTCTCGGTGAATAGCATTGCCTTGAATTTCTCGGGGTTTGGGGACCCATCGGCTTCTCAAAAGCATCGGCCTCCTCTTGGGCATCCTACAAGGACCCCCAGGCTTCCTAAAAGCAACCCCTCATTCTCTTGGGCTTAGTACAAGGACCCTACGGCTTCTTAGAAGTATTCACAGCCTCCTCTTAGGCTTCGTATAATGATCTCTTCCTTCGGGAATGATAGCCTCCTCTTGGGCTTAGTACAAGGACCCGTCGGCTTCTTAAAAGATTCCAGCCTCCTCTTGGGCTTCGTACAAATTGTCCCGACGACCTCCTAGAGGTATAAGAACAGAAATTAATCATCTTCATAGAACAGTCCTTTCATAGAGTCTACTACTGTTTCTCAAAGCATGGTACAAAAGATAAAACTCTAGACTTGGATAGTCTAAATCTCCTTGAGTCTCAAAGACATTCTCAAGTGACCCCTTCGTTAAATAGGGAGAAAACCCCGTAGACTCGGATAGTCTCAATACCCTTCGGATTTCCCGCTTCCTTAAAGAACAGGAATAACCCGGATCCTTGAATCAAATCCCTGAATACAGTGTTGCTCATATAAGAACTGATTTTCTCTTTAAAATCAGTATACTGGACCTGTCACTTAACTGAACAGTCACCATAGCCTCCTCTTGGGCTTTGTACAAGGATTCTCCCCAGCCGAGTCAAACAACGTTCAACCTCTCTCTCGGGCTTTGTACGAGACACATAAAGAGACTCCCTCGTTGAGTCAATCACCCTTTTGCCTCCATCTCGGGCTTTATACGAGATACAAAAAGGTTCTTATTGAGCCAAACAAATTTTAGCCTCCATCTCGGGCTTCATACAAGATACAAAAAACTCTCTTGTTGAGTCAAATAGCCTCCATCTAGGGCTTTATACGAGATACCAAAAGACTCCCTCGTTGAGTCAAAACCTTTTAGCCTCTCTCTCGGGCTTTGTACGAGACACATAATAGCCTCCTCTTAGGCTTTGTATAAGAAAACCACTGGTTGATCCAATCAACCTTTTAGCATCAAAGATGTGCCTCGTTCACAGTACACAAACATCAACAACTCTTTCCCCTTCATCTAATTGCTGTAAGCGGCAAGCCTCTGGATTATCTACATCCACGCCACTGTCCCTCTTTTAGTATGAGAAATTCCTAAGGAAAGATGGCATTGCTCTACACTGAGTTAAAGTCTTCTCCTTCAGGTTAAAATCCCCTTTAAAGGAAATTATGGCATTGTCGGATTCACACATCCCAGTTAAAGTAATTCTCCTTTATAACAGTTGTGACATACAACCCCCCTCTTTAGAGATGACAAATTCTCCCTAAAGTCAACACCCTTCAGCTTCAAATCTTGGGCTTTAAACAAGATACAAACCACCTTTCGCTTCACATCTTGGGCCTTGAACAAGACACCAAAAACAACCATTTCCTCCCATAGAATAGGAGGAACTACGAACGCTCTGATTTCTCTGTTTCGGTAAACGGGAATACGTAGGCATAAGATTGAAAGAAAAAATATTAGCGAGCACACTAAACAAAAAACCCAAATCCCATATCTCCATCAATCAAAAGCAGTAATTCAAAAACATCAGTCCTAACATCCTAATCCTTGTTCCCTGCCAGAAACATTCTGTCAAAATAAAAAGAAGAAAACCGTATTGGCGAAAATACAAATAACCAGTACAAAGGCCCCCCCACATTGATAGCATTCGTAACCTAACAGACCGCTGTTTAAACTCAGTATGCAAAGCAGGGTTAATTGGAGACATCTATTTCCCTTCCTTCATCAGCTCACAATAGGATAAAAAATGAATCGACCTGTAGTTAAAGCTCAACCGCAGAGAGTGACCAGCGCTTAAGAACCGCGTCCAAAATTGCTCGCTACAATGTGAAATTTATCAGACCATATCTGAGCTATTTGGAGACTCCTATATTCCTTGTGAGTGAAGATATTTGCCAAGCATTGACCAAGAAACTCAGAGCATATCTCTTGAGCCCGAGCTGGCAACTTCAGGGCAACATCTTTGCCTATAAATAGAGTGCATATTTCATTCTTCAAGGTACACCAAAACACAAGAATTATTTGCTTTCTTTCTTTCACTCTCTAGTCACAAAAACACCATATTTGGGCCAATCACTATCGGGTTTTGGGTTGCAGAGCCAAGCAGCTCAAACCATCACTTCCAACACATCACATATGATGTATAGAAGCTGTCCAAACACCTAAACCACTTCTGTAACACCTCTAGCCCAAAATCACTCTTCAACTAGTCCATTATGCATCCATTCTGCAACCTGGATACCACAATTTTATCTAAGCAATTTCCAAGAGGTCCAAAGGTTGAAATCTACTCCACAACATCCATTGGAGCTGTAGAGATCATCAAACCACTTCAGAAACACCTGAATCAAAATCTCAATCTTCAACCTACCTGTTATGCAGTTGGATTCCTCCAACTTGATCCAAATATTTTCAAAGTGTTCCAAGGCTTGCAATCCACTCAACAACATCCATTGAAGCTGTAGAGGTCATCAAATTACTTCTGGAACACCATTTGTGCAGAGATTCAATCTCACTTGCAGCAAGATAAGCCTCAAACTTTCATAACATAATCCATGCATATTTCCTCGCCTGATACTTTTGCCAATTGCTTGTCATCATATGTTGAGTGTTTCCCCTCAAAAAATTTGATCATAGCACTCACAAACATGTCTGCACGATTGCTTTTGCAAAATTAGGATTCATACAGTCATGTTGATATAACTTGCTGCACACTAAAAATAAATGAAATCAAATATTGCCATCATGTTCCTTGTTAAAAAACGCATGAGTTTGGTGTTTTAATCATGTCAAATGATTGAGAAATGAGTGAGATAGAGAGCTTCACGCATCTGAGCTTGAGGTTGAAGATGGCCATGGCGCCATGCCTCAGAAATCTAACCAAACTTGCCTTATATTTTTCATTTGCCATGTATATTATGAATTGGCATTGCGCCCTAGTGGTTGATCAACTGGTTTGTGTGTACTAGCGAGTGGAAGGTCTGGGGTTTGAATCCCCCTCGACCCAGACCTCTTTTTTACCACATTTTCCTATTTTTAATATTTTTCATACTATTTTTATAAATGATTTGAAAAATTAATTTCTCATTCAATTTTAATTATTTTTTATTGGTTCTTTTTGCAAAAAAATCACAAAAATGTTAAAATATTTTATTCCACAAAAAAATCAGATTTATATTATTTACTTAATATAGTTGATATTTTTGTAAATAAATTCATTTTTATTGTTTTTAAACCTTTTAAAAATGAATATTCATCTTGAAAATCAAAATCAAGTGAGCCCTAAATCATCTTGTAATTAAAACCTCATTTTTCAAACCTTAACCAAAAATTACAAGTAGTTTATTTAGACTTATTTGGTATTTTTGTCATTTTATTCATTTTTTTAAAAAAGGATTACTTTTAAAAGAAAATGAAATTAGGGTTTCTTTGATTTTCACCCTAACAAATCTTTTTCAAATAAACAATTGGGTCTCTTGATAGAGTGTAAGTCCCACCTCTTTGTAAATAAAATCATTTTGAGCCTCACACATTGTATAAGTCCCTCTATATATTTTCAAAAGTTCGGCGCGATCGTCGCTTTTTTAACAAAATTCACTAGGCCTCTCCTTGAGTTGTAAGACCCATCTCTTGTACAAAAATAACTCTTTGGGCCTCTTGATAGAGTGTAAGTCCCACCCTTTTTTGTAAATAAAATAGTTTGGGCCTCACATATTGTATAAGTCCCTATGTACATTTTCAAAAAGTTCGGCGCGATCGCCAGTTCAAAAAATCAAAATCCACTGGGCTTCTCCTTGAGCTATAAGACCCATTTTTGTTCATCTTCAAACAAGTGGGTCTCTCCTTGAATTGTAAGCCCCATTTCTTTTCTTTAAACAAACACTTTTGGGCCTCTTGAGAGAGTGTAAGACCCATCCCTTTGTACAGAAAACCTTTTTGGGCCTCTCCCTGAGCTGTAAGCCCCGATCTCTGTTCAAAATACCATCTCCTTTGATTTTGAATCCAAATACATAGTTGTTATCAAAACTTTCTTTAATTTCTTTGTTGAACAACTAAAAAAACAACATGGAAACTCTACAATGGGTAAGTGTTTATTCGCTTTCTTTTATCTGCTTTCATATATATAACTGTATTGTGGGAAGCGGGGCATGGTTAGTCTTCTTTCATTCTTTTAAATACATGTCAAATATATATAACTGTATTGTGGGAAGCTGTGCATGGTTAGTCTTCTTACATAACCTTTTAAAATACTCGTCATATATCAACTGTGTATATACTAGTATAGTTATTTAGAGTTTTCCCCGGTAACTACATCTAGAACTAGGTAAAGCCCTGTTGGTCACTCTTAAATACAAACAAAAGTAGATCCCTCATAGGATTCCAGATACAGTCTTCCCTCCTCTTGGGGTTAAACAATATGGAACAATGAGAAAGGCAATATTCCTCGTGAACCTTTTCTCGGACTGTCACCCTTAGAAATTGTCAAAGAAATTCTACTCCCCAGAGGTGATCTATTCTCGGTGAATGGCATCTCTTAAGTTTCTTCAAACCTCGAACTTTCGTGAAATGATCTCTTCTCGGTGAATTGCATTTCTTGAACTTCTCTCGGTTTGAGACCCACAGGCTTCCTAAAAGCATCCCCGCCTCCTCTTGGGCGTTGTACAAGGAACCGTCGGCTTCTTAGAAGTTCTCATGCCTTCTCTTGGGCTTAATACAAGGACCCTGACGACCTCTTAAAGGTATAAGACATAACTTAGTCATCCTTTGCTAGAGCAGTCTTTTTAGTGTCAAAACTCCGGCCATTTTAGGGTTGATTCTCATCCCTTAATGCCCGTGCCTCCTCTTGGGCATTGTACAAAAGATAAAACTCTAGACTTAGACAGTCTAATCCCCTTGAGTCTCAAAGACATTCTTAAATTCCTCCTAAACATAGGAAGAAACCCCGGTCAATCTGGATCAATCTCCAGCAGAAACCCATTCTCTCTCATGAGAGTTCCCCATACTTGGACCTGCCTAGGGATCTCAATAATCCTCAGCAGTAAGATAGCCTCCTCTTAGGCTTTGTATAATGATCCTTCCTCAGCGAAGTCATCCTCCTCTTGGTCTTTGTACAATGATTCTCCCCAGCGGAGCCAACCTTTTCAGACTCTCTTGTTGAGTCAATCACTCTTTAGACTCTCTTGTTGAGTCAATCTCCTTTTAGCCTCAATCTCGGGCTTCGTACGAGACAGCAAATCACTCTCTTGTTGAGTATTAAAGACTCTCTTGTTGAGTCAATCACCTTTTCAGCACTCTCTTGTTGAGTCAACCCTTTTAGCTTCAGTCTTGGGCTTTGTACAAGACAGATAAAAACACTTTCTTGTTAAGTCAAAACTTTTCAGCCTCCATCTTGGGCTTTGTATAAGATACATATAAAAGTCTCCCCAACGGAGTCAAAATCCCTTTCAGCCTCAATCTTGGGCTTTGTTCGAGACAGAAAGAACATTTTCCCAGGAAAATTCACACGTTTAGCCTCCTCTTAGGCTTTGTATAATGATATCCCCAAAGAGTCAGTCTCTTTTTCCCTCAATCTTGGGCATTGTACAAGACACCGATATATACACTCTCTTGTTGAGTTAGTCTTATCCAGCCTTCTCTTAGGCTTTGTATAAAGAAATCTGCGGTTGAGTCAATCAACCTTTTAGCATCAACCTTGTGCTTTAACCAAGGCACACAAAAATCAACAATCCCTCTTCAGAGATGACAAGTTCTCTCTCAGTCAAACCTTTAGCTTCATATCTTGGGCTTTGAACAAGATACAAATCACCTTTAGCTTCAATCTTAGGCTTTGAATAAGACACCAAAACATCTTTTTCCTCCCTTAGAATAGGAGGAACTACGACCGCTCTGATTTCCCTGTTTCGTTAAACCGGAATACGTAGGTATAAGATTTTGAAATCTTAGCGAGCATACTAATAAAAAACTCTAGGTCAAGTACCTTCATACATCAATCAAAACAACAGATATAAAACCTCACCAAAAGCCTCACAGACACTCTGTTCTTAAGCAAAATAACCTAAGAGAGACCCACTATTTTGATAGCATCTATAAACCAACAGTCATCTGTTTAAACTCAGTATGCAAGCAGGGTTAATTAGAGACATCTATTTACCTTCCTTAATCAGCTTCACAGGATAAAAAATGAATCGAACTGTAGTACCAAAGCGATAGTGATTCGAAACCACAAAAACCGCGCTACAAGAGTCAGTCTCTTTTAGCCTCAATCTTGGGCTTTGTACAAGACATATATATAAACACTCTCTTGTTGAGTCAGTCTTTCCCAGCCTCCTCTTAGGCTTTGTATAAGGACTTCCCTCGTGGAGTCAATCAACCTCTTAGCTTCAACCTTGGGCTTTGATCAAGGCACGCAAAAATCAACATCCCCTCAGAGGAAATCAAAATCTCTCTCTGTAGGAAGTCATTTCTCTGTTTATCACTTTTCAAAATAGAATGTTCAAAACAAACCCTAATCCCAGATAACTGCTCTAAGTGACACACTTGTTGATTCAAATATCCAAGTGGTTGTCCATCTTTTATCCTGGTAAATCCTCTCTTTCATCTAATTGTTGTAAGAAGCAAGCCTCTGGATTATTTACATCCACACCACTGTCCCTCTCTTAGCATGAGAAATTCCTAAGGAAAAATGGCATTGCTCTACACTAAGTTAAAGTTTTCCCCTTAGGATAACACCCCTATAAAGGAAATTATAGCATTGTTGGATTCACATATCCCAATTAAAGTAATTCTCCTTTATAAAAAGTCACCCAACATTTGTGATAAACAGACAAGATGTCTCCCCTTTAGAGATGACAAATTCTCTCTCAGTCAAACCTTTAGCTTCAATCTTGGGCTTTGAACAAGACACAAATACCCTTTAGCTTCAATCTTGGGCTTTGAACAAGGCACCAAAACATCTTTTCCTCCCATAGAATAGGAGGAACTACGATTGCTCTGATTTCCCTGTTTCTTTAAAACGGGAATACATAGGCATAAGATTGCGAAATCTTAGTGACCATACTAATCAAAAACTCTAGGTCCAGTACCTCCACACCAATCAAAACATAGGTCCAGTACCTTACCAAAAACATCGGAAAACCCGAACATCAATAAAAACTCACTCTCTCTCTCTCTCTCTCTCATATTTCCCAAGAAACTTTCCCAACCCATTAACAGATAAACACCATCAAGTACAAACCCGAACCTAAAGCTAACAACCTGTGGATAACCACATATAGGATGGGTAACTGACAACTCCCCATTATATAACCTGACCCCGGACCCCCCAATCTCTTTCAGCGTTTATTCAGTTAAACATTTGCGTACAAGGTTAGTTTTAGATAGCTTCCCTTTCCCTTCCTGCTTCACGGGATAAATAAGAAATCAGAAAGTAGCACCCCCTCCTCTTCATTGAGGAGAAAACCTAACTTCTGCAATAAGGTGGTCGCGTCGCCGACAAAAATTACACGCTACAGCATCCATAATCAATACCTCGTCACTCCCATCTTCGTTAGCATTTATAGTCCCATGTGTAGGCAATGGGTTATTCTTCACATTTGGCTGATTATCCCCAAAGGACAGAATCTTCTTCTCCATTAAACCTTTCACAACATATTTCAGCGCAAGGCATCCTTCTAGGTCATGACCGGCAACGCCTTGGTGGAATGCACAGTGGGTATTAGGGTTATGAAATTGCATTGACTTTTCTATAGGTGGGCCCAAGGGTCTAGTGGTGATCAACCCTTGTTAGACCAAAGAAGGGTAAAGCTATGTGTAAATTATTGGAATAGGAAAGAATTAAGGTTTTTCCCGTTGTCTTCGGTAGGGAGCATTTGATTGAGGGGCTGGCGGCCTCTGTTGTTGTTGGTAAGCTGGAGCACTGGGTACTTGTTGATAATTGGGTTGTTGTTGATAATCAGGTGCCTGCTGTGCGGGTTGATAATTTGGAGCTTGATGATTGAAAGTTGGAGTCACAGCTGCCACATAAGGTTGTGGGGCATACTGTACATGGTATATTGGTTGTTGAACAAATCCTGGGTTAGGTTGCTATTGTCGTTGATAAACTGGCTATTTTCAAACTGAATATTTCTTCCTGCCTGTCATAACTGCATTTGTTTCCCCTTCTTTCTTTTTATGGAAATTACTTGGAGGTTTCCTGTTGTTTCCACTCTTCAAACCGGCTTCCACTTTCACACCTACAGCCACAATGCCAGCAAAATTGGCGGTAACGCTACTAATCATCCTTTCATAAAACTCAGGCTTCACAGTGTCTACGAACCAATCAGCTAGTTCTTTCTTGGACAATGGAGGTTCCACTTGGGAAGCAGTTTCCCTCCAACGTTGAGCGTATTCTTTAAAGGACTCTGAGTTGTTCTGAGACATACTTAAAAACTGTCTACGGTTAGGGGCCAAATCCATGTTATACTTGTAATGTTTCATAAAAGCATCTGATAGATCTTGAAAACTGTGAATTCTAGATTGGTCCAAACCCACATACCATTTAGCAGAGGTTCCTTTTAAGCTATCTTGAAAACAGTGGATCATTAGCTTGTCATTATCCACATATGCTGCCATTCTTCTGTAGTACATAATCAAGTGCAACTTTGGGCACGTCGCGCCTGAATACTGGTCGAAGCTTGGAGTCTTGAACTTTGGTGGAATCACTAAACCAGATACCAAACACATATCTCTATCATCAATACTAAAGATGTTACTGCTTTCCATTGCTCTCATCTTTCTTTGAATGGTTTCCACACTTTCTTTCAGCCTTTCATGACGCCCGTCCCCTTCTTCAGATACTTCGGGGAAATCATAAACCGGTGGTGGGTTGTGGAAAATGGGGTGCACTTGAGCTTGCACTGTTGGTGGAGCAAAGGTTGGGATAGCTTGAGGATTCTCATGCCCCAAAGGAACAGCCTGTTGAGTAGTTGCAACAGCTTGTTGAGGCGCAAAACCATAAGGTAAACCAAACGGTGGCACAGTAGTAGTGTTGACATTTATAGAAGGTTCCACAGTTGGAGTGAAAATCTCAGAGACCACGATGGTATGAGTATCCATATTTGATGTGATAACTTGTAGGACTTCTATGATCTGCCCTACACTTCCTTGTAAATCATCCAATTCATTGTTGACCCTATCCAATTCAACGTTTTGCTCAGACATCCTTTAGCGAGCTTGGGCTCTAGTGTGTATCTGCGTCGGAGATTCAGTGTGACAGTTTCTGAAGACAAGATGACGGGATGAGACACGACAAGAAAGAATGCACATGTTATGACATGAATGAATGATGCAAATGCAAATGCAAACAAACCAATCAAGGAACTCAAAATTAAAATTTGCAAACATTGTAGATATCGAGGATGCATCTTAAAACAACTCATTTCATTAGTCAACTTGCAAGTTTTACAAAATAAGCGACACACCTCCAAAGTCCATTACATAAGCAAACAGAAATACAACATAAAAGGAACTAAGAATCTAATCCACTTGATGACGGTCCTTCTTCTCCACGGAGCTCCTTCATGAGTTTGTCAATTTGTTCTTGCATCCTCACTTTGTTTAGGGTCAGCTCCTCCAATGCCTTTTTCATCTTCAACTCTTCACTTGTATGGACTACAAGTGGCTTATGATGCGGATAAAGCATCCTCATCACGAGAGCTGTTCCACGGGCCCATTCCAAGCAAGCTTCTATGACAGTACAATCAGGGTTTCCTAATGCAATCCTTCTTTGTTTGTTAATACGACGCTAAGCATGCGCAATTTTGGCTCTAAGCTCAAGGTTTTCTCCTTCTTCAAGAAAAAGTCTCATCAGGTTACTAGGATCAGGTTCTTCATCCATTGGGTGACTAAGTTGTCGGCGAGCGAGAACGGGGTTATAACTGATGCATCCCTTTCTGCCAAGAAGAGGCACATTAGGGAAGTCCCCACTGCTGTGAATCATAATGATCCCCCTATATATCGGATCGTACCACTCGATATCTGAATGGGTAAGCTCCATGAGTCTCTTGGACCAAATTGAACTGTCTTTCACATCCCAGAAGGTTGCGGTCCTTGGTAGGTGCGAAATAAACCACCTATAAAGGAGAGCAACGCAGCAGACGATCTGTCCTTCTTCTCAAAGAATCTTCAAGTGAATGTCATAATAGGCATCAGCCAACAGAGTGGGAACCGGATTCTTGAGCATAAAAATCTGGATGGCGTTGACGTCGAAAGAGTCTTCGATGTTGGGAAATAGGAATAGTCCATTAGCCAAAAACGTGAAGGTGGACTCAAAGAGCACAGTGTTCTTCCTATCAGCGAAATACCAAGCCTTCTCAAATAAGAACTGAGCAGGCAAACTAGAAATTCCCCCCTTGATAATCATGTGGGCTCGAACGTCAAACAACCTTAGGCTCGTTCCTCTTGTAATATCTTTCTCACTGAGTTCATCTTTTAATCCAGAGAATGGAGGGAAATCGTTGATAGGGAGACCCATCAAAGCAGAGTATTCTTCCAAGGTCGGCATCAACTGGTAATCAGGAAATACGAAGCAATGATAAATGGGATCGTAGAGCTGAACCAGCGTCTCTAACAGTCCCTCAGCCCTTTGAAGCTTCACAGCGGGAGAATCCTTCCATATCTCTCTGAGAAAGCCAATGGGTCTTTAATCAATTTTCTTATTTCCTTTAGTTGCTCAACATTAGGAACCATGAAGGTGTACGACCAAGTTCCTCTCTTTTAGAAATCCATCTTATAATGTTTGCAAAACAAGTTTTTAGTTCCTTAACAAGGTCAGCAAAAATACAAGATGCAATGTGAATGCAGTTGGTTTTAAGGAACCCAGAAAGGTAAATACACATCAGAGACATTTTCAAAAGAAGCTTCAATCCACTAATAGTGAGAAAAGTTACAACTTCAAAGTACAATTCAAGAAGCTCAAAATACAAAGAGGGAAAAACAGCTAGGCCTAAAGAGTCCCAAGTGGTCCTATCTAAAGAGGCTCCGCTCCACACATCCTCTTCTGCCTCTTCAGCTTGGCGTTTTCCAAAATTAGCTTGTCAACAATTCCTTTCCAAGCACCAGATGTCGGAGGAAAACTTGAATACTCGTGAGTACTGGAAGTTGGTTGTACGCTAGAGAAAAATAAATTCTCTTGCGCTACATGCCTCTCTACTACACGTCTCTCAAGCAACTCAATTAAATCATCCTTCTCTTTCAGCTATTTCTTCATCTCCATCTGTTCAGCACAGATGGCATGGTACTTCCCTTCCCAAGTGTCTCGTTCAAGTTTCATCCTTGCCAAAGTTTCCTGATATTCTTCCATGGGCTCAATAGGAATTGTAGAAGATGATGCAATGACAGGCTGTGGAGGTTTCTCAGGGAGGTATGGCATCTTAAGATCATGAGCTCGGAATCGAACCCACTGAATGAATGGCTCTAAGGCTAAACAATTTCTCTTTCCCAAGTCATCCTTAGTCCTCTTATGGATCGTCCCCCAAGCATGCAAAACTATATCCCTAGTTTTTGCACTGGCTTCCTCGTTAAGATAGAAGAAACCGGACAAAAGGATGTTCCTAGGCTTGTCTTCCATAGGATACCCAAACTAGCGCCTAGCGAGAATAGGGTTGTAACTAATCCCACCTCTGATGCCAAGTAGTGGCACATTGGGAAATTGGCCACAACTATCAATGATGACCCCTTTGTCATAGGCTGAGTCGTACCAAAACACATCGGTATGAGTGAGAGATATGATTCTCTGAAACCAACGGAGCTTGTCTGGATTATCTTTAAAGCGTGTTGTCCGAGGCAAATGCCTAATAAACCACTTGTAAAGCAAAGGTGCGCAACACAAGATGGTACCAGATCCTTTGAGAGTTCTGTGATAAATGGAGTGATAAGTATCACCAAGCAACATGGGTACAGGGTTTCCACTTAGGAATATTCAAATGGCATTGACATCAACAAACTCTTCAACATTAGCAAACAAAACCAAACCATAGAGAAGTAATGCGAAGATTGCTTCAAAGGCATCCATGTTGTTCTCCCTAACTAAGTAGAAAGCCTTATCTATCAAGAACTTAGAGGGTAGGCCCTTGATTCCACTCTTGGTGGTAAGGTTAGCCTTGACTTCAGATATTTCCAAGTGAATAGCATCGACAATATCTTTTGGTGAAGGAATCTTCTCCAAACCACTAAAAGGCTCTTGTTCCAATACCGGTAGACCAAACCAATAAGAATATTCTTCCAGAGTTAGAACGAGTTGGTAGTCGGGAAAGGTGAAGCAATGGTAAAGAGGGTCATAAAACTGCACCAACGTGTCAAGAACTCTATCCTCCATTTTAGTCCTAAGGATACCAATCAACCTTCCATAGCTTTTTCTGAAGTCTTCAGGGCAAGACACCAAAACTGCCAGCTTTTTCAACTCTACCAAGTCGGGCTTCTTGAAATTGTACTTCTTGGTGTTCCTTTTCTAAAAATCCATGATACCTGTGATTTGCAAAGGAAAAGACGACTGAGTTCCTTAAAACCAACAATGGATGCATGGATGAGTGTATACAATGCACAAAACACACAAACACAGATAAACACTCAAACACATATACATGCAACAAAACACCAAGGGCTTAGGTTTTAGAGGTCACATGCATAGAGCCAGGGTCTACCCATCCCAAGAGGTGTGTACTATGGGTTTATCGTCTGTAGAAAAGGGTTCCAAAAAGTTCCCAGAGTCATTGATAAATCTTTCGGATATTATCGGCCTACACGACTACTCGTGCGAGTTAATAATATTCTCAAGATAAACTCGTCTGAGTGTAGTATCGCATGACAAATATCATAGGTCTACACTTGGATAATCACTACACTACGTCCTAAAAAGGCCAAGTGGGGTAACAGGTAACTAAAGGTCCTCAGTATCACGGACTCCTAGGTCAGAAAGAGTGACATCAATACGACTACTCGCATCAGACATCAATAGTCCCAAAGGGGCCTCCACTGAGTGTGGTTATCATATGCCAAACATGTTAGGACTACTCCCAATAGCTGACTATTTATTACACCACAATCCTATCATATGTGTATGCTTAAGTCCGGGTTAGGACTTATCTCATCACTCAAATGTAACAACCCTGCCAAACAGAAAAACCTAAGCAGATACAGATATATACACAGATATGAATATGTACAGATATACAAGCAAGCAAACATATAAAAAGCACAAACACAAATAAGGTAGGCTTAACCCTCTTGGGAAAAATCCCCAGTGAAGTCGCCATTTCTGTTGCGGTGAGAATCGGATATCAAGCTATTAATTAACTTGAATCACACATCTTTGAAATTCACCACCGAACTTTGATTTATCCAAAGGAAAGGGTAAAGATCAAAGAAAACCCTAATTGCACTATGTGAAGACACGACTAAGAGATCTAAGGTTCAGGGGTTGGTTATACCTAGGGGAGGTGTTAGCATCCTAGATATCTGTAGTACTCTACAGGAACCTGTTGTTTGTATTTGTGTTATGTTATGTTTGCTTGCTAAAGGTAATGTGCAAAGGTTAAGATAAAGACCTATGGTAAAGACCAAGGTGCTAAAGGTAAATACCTAAGGGTATATACACTAAGTATGCTCGCCAAGACGTTGCATCTCGTGCCTACGTATCCTGACTAGGATGGAATCAGAGCATTCGAAGTTCACCTCAACAAGGGTGAGGAACCATTGACTATGGTCAAAGTTCCAAGGGGAAATGAGTATGACGCTCATATAGAGTTAAAGAACTCTCTAATTCTAAGTTATAAGACTAGTCTAAGGAGATTGACTTTAGGCAAAGTCAAAAAAGGGAGAATGAGCATACATGATGATGGTACTCACATAGAGTTTAAGGACTCTACCCTAATTCTAAGTTTCAAGGTAAAATGGCTCTAATGAGGCCAGAGGGAAAGGGAACACCATTATAATAGTGCTCACATAGAGTTGAATAACTCTTGCTAAATCCTAAGTTATAAGGTAAGTGGCTCTAATAAGGCCAAAGAGGGAAGTAAGCATCTATGATGATAATGCTTACAAGAGAGGGTAATGATCCTAACCTAAATTAGGTCAAAGGGAAGTGGCTCTAATGAGGCCAAGGGATTGATCCTAATAAGGTCAAGGGGAAAGGAATGGCTCTAATGAGGCCAAGAGATAATGAGCTATCTATGACATTAAAGTCAATAGAGAGACTTTTCTTTGGAAGTAGGGGAACAAAGAGGGTTAAGGAGAAGAGCCAACAAGCTAGTCTCACTTAAGGGGATAACTTAATAAAGTTGGAAAATAAAAGATAACATATGATATTCACACATGAATTTAATGATGTTACAAATAAGATGACATGAATACAACACATGGATTATGGTGGTGAATGTGATGACATTCAAAGTAAGGGACTTAAGAAAGTCATAAATATCAAGTTGACATATTTAAGAATTATACACTAATTTAACAAGATAAAGACCTTAAGAGAGCATGACACAAAGTTAGACATGTCAAACAATTAGGTGATAACCTAACATGGGAATATGGCTTAACATGGTCTTTATACAAAGTGGAGGTATCACATAAGTTAGTATTCAAAGTCACTTTTAAGAAAGAGAAGACTTAAGTGTTTTAGGCCTATATATACATGGTGTGACCTAAACTAAGAGTTTATATACACATTAAGGCTTTAGGTACATGGGGAAAAGTCCTAATGAAGGTAAAGGCCTAGCTAAGACTTTAATGGGGATGTCAAAAGTTACATACCTCCTAACATAAGCAAATACACTTAAAAGTGCACTTAAAACAAACTTCACAAATATGTACAAGCTCAAAATATGATTCAAGGGCCCAACATGTTAAAACAAGTTTGTATAAGTCCCAAAAATGCAAGGGAAACCAAGTGGTAGAGAGTTATGGCTTGGTGAAGTTGTGAAGAAAAACAAATAAACTAAGTATTAAAAAGAATGGGAATGGCCCTAGTAGGTGTTGAACCCACGCACCTGGCATTACAACCTAAAAGGATTACCAACCCAACCAACGTGCGCTATGACAAGGCATGGACATGAGATAATATATTTGAAATCAACTAGTTTTCAGAAAAATAAAACAAAAGGACTCGGGCGAGGGGGATTCGAACCCCAGTCCTAGGCATGGCAAACACACTCAAACCTTCCTCCTTGACCAACGGTACTACGCTCTCATCCACTTTCTAAATGGAAAGGAAAATATATATTTTACACACACCATGAAGTGGACACCTCAGCATCGCCTCATGCTTACTCAACACTATCTCACTCTTTCTTCTTCCTTTCTTTCTTCTTCTCTCTCTATCGTGCCCTAACTCACCATCTCTTCCAGATTTTCAAACCAACATAACTCTTTCATCTCTCCAACATTTTTCAATTTGTAAAAACAAAAATTGTAGTACTTCTTACAAGGATTTTAAAGGTCCCATTTCCTTGCCCTAAAACTAACTGCGTGCTTCACAAATATCTCAACAACAGTGCAAAACAATAAGATAAAAACTTGTTTAGAACATCACATATTCAAACCAAATAATGCAAGCAAAGCTTCAAACACATTATACATAATGTAGACTACATTTTTGCTTCAAACATGAGATAATAACATGCATGGAATCTGAGCTTAGAGTTTCAAAATCCTTACCTCTTGGAGCAGGTCCAAGGCCTCTTCAAATGATGTTAGAGAAGTGAAATAGGATTCTCTTTAGCCTTGTTGATCCTTGGAGTGATGATTAAAATGCTTGAAATGGTTGGAAGTTACTTCAAACACCAAACCCGTGTCTTCTTGCAAAGTGAAGTTTGAAAATGGTAGATAGTGAAATGGAGGTTACAAAACTTGTTTGATGGTTTAAACAAGATCTATGGAGTGTTTAGAGAAGGATTGTGAAGTTTATTTGTGAGTTGCACCAGTGGAATGTGTTTGGACAGTGGTTTTGCATGTTTTGAGAGTTTTTGCAAAAGCTAAGGGAAGGAAAGATATGAGGGTTTTCAGAGGAAGTTCTTGTGTGTTTTGAGGCTTAATGAAGTACTCTATTTATAGGCAAAGAGTGGAGGTTTGAAGCAAACCAGATGGCCCAGTTCTCAACCTTTTGGCTCGGTTGCATTTCAACTTTGCGGTTCCATGCATTTGTCATTTCCAAGCCATGTACCATGCTTCTCTAGGGTGGTTGAAAAGGTTCAGAGGTCTTGCTTCTCAGTACAAGCCTTTTGAAGTGTAGAAGAAACATTTACAATGCTCAAGACAAGTTGACTTGGTTAAAGTAGCTTTATGTAAATGGCAATGTCAACTTTGTGCCAAAAATGGCATGATTCATGAGATAAAACTTAAACCACTTGGATAATGCATCAAAAGCATGTGTACTTATCTGATTTAAACAAAATTAACAAGCAACAAGGTCTGCCACACGAGATCATGAAGATTTGGAGTGGTTTTGCAACTTGAACCAATATGATTATGACCTAAAAACTCAAGTTTATGACCTAAACTTCATGAATTCGAAAATCCTTGCTCACACATTGGATTAGGGTGTTCTAGGAATTTTTGGAAAGCCCCAAGTATGCTCTACAATGTTCATGTTCACTCAAAGTTATGAATCCAGAGGGATCAAGGTGAAAAATTAGGGTGAAGTTGGCTGCAAGTTAGGGAGAAAATGTGAAATTTCACCAAGTCCTAAACTTGACCTAAACTTCCAAGTTTCATAACTAAAAAATTAAGCCTCTTTTGGGGTATGGCCCTCTAACACACTTTTAAAGTACATAATGAGATCTTCAATTTAAGCTTTGGATCACAAAAATTGGATTTGTGGATTGAGAGTTATGACCTTTCAAAGTTCATTTAAAAACTAGGGTTTTTTCTTCCACACTTAGAAAAATTTCACTTATCTAACTTTGCCCCTTTTGCAAGAAACCTCTTAAATCTTGATTTCTCATGCTCCAATTCAAATTTTAAACATGTCTTGATGGAATATGGCTTGAATACTTCATCTTGGACCCAAAATACCAAAAGTCAAAGGTTTGACTTTTCAAATGAAACCCTAATTTCTTCATGAATTCAATTGTGTGATCCTTGATGATCTTGCTTTCTAAAACTTCCCAAACATCATAGATGACTTCCAGGGATGTATATGAACATATGGAATCATGTACCAAGACTTAGGATCATGCCTTGATCAAAAGTCAAAGGCATGGTTGACTTTTCCTGATAAAACCCTAATCTGGGGCCAGATGAACTTGAGGCTCATTGCACCTGTGATGGGAGCCAACTACTCTTGATTTCTTGATGAATGAGGTCTCTTGAATGTATGTAAGCTCAATTGGTTGATGAACCAATCAAGACATTGACTGATCACACCAATATTCCCTTGTAATCCTTTAGGTCAAAACCCTAATTTTCACAACTCCTGATTTTATGGTTCCTCTTTGATTTCTCTTGATCCAATCACATGAGACCATGGAATATGACTTGACAACCTCATGATTAGACCTTAAGACCAAAGATTGAGCTTTTGGAGCCTCAGTTGACTTTCTTTGACCAGATGGATTCCACCACCTCTCTTGACCACCTAGTGAGCTCTTGGGATAGATGTATTGAGCCAAGGAGTATCTTAGGAAGCCTTGAAATGTATGAGAACTTGGCTTGTTGCTCTTGCCCTCTTCTTGTACAAAACCCTAACTTTCAATAGAAAATGAAAACTAGCAAAACTATGATGGTTAGTTGACTATGCACAGGTGATTGAACCCTAATGCAAATGCAAAGATGTCATGACATCTAAGGGGTAAAATTTGGGGTATAACAACAATCTAATGAAAGACAACTTTGACTATGATTATTATGATCCCCTAGATGACTTGCCCATCTGGAAGCCATACACGGAAGACTTGGGGCAAAAGAGTCAGTCGGGCAATGCCTATCAGCTGAGTAATATTGAAAAGAATACCCATGTTCCCACAGAGTCATGGAATCATTACTCAGGACATTCCAAAAATGTCCAACACCATGGTGATGAATTTGTGAAGGTTGCAGGACAAGAGTCCATTAACTATGCATTTCTTGAGGTCAACGTCATTGAGGAAGATGACTCATCCATTCCCACAGAAACATGGGACACCTTGTGACAACCAAGCGGCAAGTACGACTTCCTAGTCAAATACACAGCTCTAGAAAGCTCTTGTATCAGGCATGAGGACATCCAACAAACAGGATAGGGAGATCCCCTTGAGAGTAAAAATGCTATGGAAAATACAACAGAAAAATTCATTTATGATAATTCTGCATGGGAGGAAGACTCAAATGATCCTACACCCCTAGAGATCAGTGTCGTTTCTGAAGATAAATCAAGAAGGAAAATACCAGACTTTGTGATTCACCGAGGAGTTCGTCGCCATTGGGTTGCAGTCGATGTCCCAAAAGTCATCCATAAGTCGAAGTAATCACCATCTTTGTTTTGACCTTTCATCTTGCCCAGGTGAAATGGATGTTTTATAGGGCTCACTTTTCTGTAAATGTCCTTCTTCACTTTGCCCAAAATGACAGAGTTTTGTTTCATAGGGTGTGTTTCAAGAATCGATAAATCATAAATAAATAATGTCATTCTGAATTCCCGTATTTATTGTTGTTTTCACTTTTTCGTTTTTCAGAAAATGGTAATCCTAAAAAATAACTCAAAATAAAAATAAGCATTTTTCAGAAAATACACTGCACACACTCTTGCATTCTCTCTGTCTTTTCTAAAAAGAATCATCACGTCATGCATATTGCTTATTTTAAACCCCATTAAAACATACGATCCAATTCCTTCTCCCAACTTTGAATTCCCGGTATTTGAAGCTGAAGAAGAAGAGGACGAAGAAATTCCAAAAGAGATCTCCCGACTACTCAGGAAAGAGTAAAGGTCTATTGAGCCTCACAAAGAGCCATTGGAAACTATCAATTTAGGTTCAGAAGAAGAAAAGAAAGAAGTTAAGAGTGGAGCACTGCTCAGTCTAACTGTCAAAGAAGGCTTGATACAACTTCTCAAAGAGTTTCCAGATGTATTTGCTTGGTCATACCAGGACATGCCAGGGTTGGATACCAGCATTGTGGAACCTCACTTACCACTGAAAACAGAATGTCCTTCGGTAAAACAAAGGCTGAGAAGGACTCATCCAGATATGGCCATAAAAATTAAGGAGGAAGTACAGAAGCAAATCGACGCAAGTTTCCTTGCCACCTCAGAATACCCTCAATGGTTGGCCAACATAGTGCCAGTTCTAAAAAAGGACGGAAAAGTCAGAATGTGCGTAGACTACAGGGATCTGAACAAAGCAAGTCCGAAGGATGACTTCCCCCTTGCCACACATTGATATGCTGGTAAACAGCACAGCAAAATTCAAAGTCTTCTCCTTCATGGATGAATTCTCGGGCTATGAAATAAATAATATTTTTGTGAAATTTTCATGGAATAAAATATTTTAATGTTTTTTGGAATTTTCAAAAAAAAGAACCAATAAAAAATAATTAAAATTGAGAGAGAAATTAATTTTTCAATTAATTAACTAAACATGAAAATATGGAAAAAAAAAATAGCAAAAACATGGAAAAATGGCAAAATAGTCTGGGTGGGGTTTGAACCCACGACCTTGGCAACAAACACACATGCGCGCTACCACTGGGGTGGTGATACATCCGTGTATCAAAACCACCCCATTAATTCATAAGGCATGCCTTGTTTCTAGGCCTGGGCAAGACAAGCTTTTGGGCAATTTACATGAAGCCTCTAACTTTCTCATTTCTCCATGGATTGGGACAAAATTTAGGTGCATCTGACCTAGAATTTTATGAGGAATCCAATGGTGCCCTTGAAATTTTCAGAAAATGTTTCCTCCTCAAAATCCGATAGTGATTTCAAAATAGGCCTATTTTTACATGTTCTATGCTATCTCATGGTACAGGTAAGAATTACATGGCAAATTAGTTCAAACACAACATATACAACATGTATGAGATGTTTATGGTCAATGGACATCAAAGGAATGCATAATTAAAAGAGTTCAAGTTGTCATGCACTTACCTCTTGGAGCTTTTTGTGCTATCAGCCAAGTTCGTTGTGCCAGAAGTAATTTGATGCTTTGGATACTCTCAATTGATCCCTTAGAAGCCTTTAGGATGACTAGAACCAGCTGGAATCCTCATAAACAAGTTTTGGCACTTTCTTGCAAAAGGGGCAAAAGTGACCAATATGGCAACTCTCTCAAATGGTGTTCTAGATGAGGGGAACCATTTGGGACAGTTTGAGGATGATATTTGGAGTGTGTTTGAGGCTTTGTTTGGTTTTGGAAGTGACTGAATCAAGACATAGCTTGAAAAATGCAGAAAAGTCCAATTTTGAGGTTTTGGAAGTGGACTTTGTGATTTTGGTGTTTCAGGTCACAATTGAGTGTTTGAATAGCTTAGATACAACATATTAGAGGTGTTTGGATCATGAGTTGTGGTGGAATTGCTCTCTAACTCAAAAACTCAGAGATACCTTGCAAAAGAAGGCATTTTGGCTTAAAGAAATAGATTTTGAGGAAAGCAAGTGTTGTAGTGCTTTGGTGTACTCAAACTGAGCACAAATGAGCTCTATTTATAGTAGAGCAAGTTTGTTTTGGCTGCAATAGTGAATGGCAACTTGGACAGTCCCTTGGCCAATTGTAGCATAAAGGAGTTCTAGTCTTCCATGAGCATTGACTTGAGGTTAGGGCACAGGCCTATGGTCCTATGATTCAGTGCTGATCCTTGACTCATTCAATTAGGAATGTGTCAGTCCATGCCACCTTGGTGTATCCATTAAATGCATTGAAACAAAATTGGAGTCTTGGCACCTTTTTAGCCTTTTTAGGTTAGTTATGGCTAAGGTAGATTCTTGGACTTTAGAGGCTTGGGGATCAGATCATTCTCCTTTTGTTTTATCCTCAGATGTGTCCAAAATGATGACAAGGCTTGGAGTTGTTGAAATTTCCCAAATCGAGCAAAACAACAAAATCTGCCAAAGTCTGACTTGCCTAGGACAGTTGGAAATGGTGATTTTGAGGGATTCATATCTCCCTGCTCAGGTTGAATTATGGGAGGCTCTTGTGCTTTTTAGAAAGCCCTCATATGATACAAAAGATGTGTGATCATAGTTTGTTTTGAAACTATTTGGATCCAACTGAAAAAACCTCATGAACATTGATGTTCAAGGCTGGTAACTTAGGCATATTTTCACTAAGTGTTGGAAAAAGTGTTATTTTCATGTTTTTGTCATTTTGATCACTCCATAACTTAAAATCCATAAATAATTGGAGTCTTAGGTAGTTGAAGCTTTTGTAGAGCGTAGCAAGACCTACAAATCCAGCTTTGGATCACCCAAAATGGTTGCTTAGATCTCAAGTTCTGATCCTTGGAAGTTGGTACCAAAAACACTTTTGTTCCATAACTTAGAAAATTTTTGGTTTCTTATGGTTGCCCCTTTTGCAAGAAACCTCACTTTTCTTGATTTTTCTTAATGAATGATGATCAATATCATACATTAACATTATTTTTGACTAAGGGGAACCATATTTGTGAAAAATTCCAAAAAGTCAAACTTGATTTTGTGCACAGTTGACTTTTTATCGGATGAAATCCAAACTGTGCGATCCTTTATGAAATCAAGTCATTGACCTAAATCAAACCTAATGGAGGGATTCCATAGGTGTTATAGGGTGTATTGAATCATGTCCCAAGGTTTGGGAGCATGTCTTGGTCAAAAGTCAAAGGCACAGTTGACTTTTTCCTCAAAACCCTAATTGTGGTCCTGGTGAAATTGAAACTTGTGAATCAAGCTTCTTGAATCAATCCATTGTTGCAAATGGATCAATGTGGTACATTGGAGCCCTCAAATCATGCCTTGAGATCTTGGCTCATGTTTTGTCCCAAAAGTCAACTTAGGGGTGAATTAGGTCAAGAAACCCTAATTCCTGATATTTAGTGTATGCATCCCCTGAGGCTAAATTGACTTGATGATTCGGTCCATAAGGCCCCTTGAAGTATCTTGGTTTATGCTTTGAAGCCTTGGCTCATGCCCAGATGAAAATTTTCATCTGGAGGCCTTGGTCGACCAAAACCCTAATTTGGTGACACTGGCGATCTTGAGGCTTAATCCACTTGGAATGTTGCAACCTTGTGCTTGATTCTTGATGTGGGAGTTCTCTTGATTCTTTATAGGTGTTTGAGAGGTTATACAAGTTGAAGATCATGTCATTTCTTGATTGATCCTTTGTCTAAGTGCTCTGAGAGGTCTTAAAACCCTAATTCTTGGTCATGGTGAATGCTTAACCATCTTTGGGGAGACTGATGAGGCATGATGGTACATCCATATTGTGATGATGATTCTCACAATGATGGGAAATATGGGTGGTCAAAATTTGGGGTATGACATATATCATTTTTTACTAAGTTAGTCTCATTTTTGTGACATCACAAACTTGGTTCCCAAGCCATGTTTTACTATAAATAGGCTTCATTATTCACTTAAAAAGTTACACCAAACAAGATTCCTACACTTGTTTCTCATTTCCATCTCTCTTACATATTTTATTTTTTTTTTCATGTGAAGCACATATTTTTTCTATGTTTTAGTAAAGTCTAGAAAAGAAAAAAAATGTAGCACACACACACGAGGGGGTGGTGCGCTACCCCCCCCCCCCCCCCCCCCCCCCTCTTTTCACTCACTATTTTTTTTCTTCTTACTTTCTTCTCTTTTCATATTTCATCACACATGTATAAAAACTCATGTTTATTTAGTACTTGTTTTATTAAATAATTGTTAAATAAATAAATTACTTATTTAGTTTTACTAATATTGATTAGTTGTTTTTACTAAATATATTTCAATTAATTTAATTAATTTGTTTGACTGATCATTTAATTGTTTAATTGATTATTATTTGAATATTTGACTTTATCATTGGTAAATTTATGGCTTATTCTTAAGCTTGCTTTCACAGAATTATTTGTAAATTAAATAAGTGTTCACGTCACTTGTGATTCCAAATCAATTCTAACCACTTAATGAGACCAAAGGCATTTCTATGTGATCTCTGGTTTTCTCTGTTTGTTTGTGGCTTTTCATCAGATGCAGGAATTCTTAATAAATATCTTGACGATCATTGGATGCTTAAAAGCTTTTTCGGATACCTTGGGCTCGTCTGACGCTCCTCCGCTTGCGTGAAAATTCACCGGTGTCTGGTACACTCTGTATTTAATCTTTGCTTATGCATCATGTTTATGATTAAAGAAATCTTACACAAACACTTTTGGGCTTCTATTAGAGTGTAAGACCCATCCCCTTTGTAAATATAAAATTTTTGGGAATCAGTCATTGTACAAGTCCCGATACGGTTTTCAAAATAATGGTACGACCACTGTTTTTCATCTGGGCATCTCCTTGAGCTATAAGCCCCAACTCTTGTATAAAAATAACTTTTTGGACATCTATTAGAGTGTAAGACCCATTCCTTCTTGTACAAAAATCATTTTGGGCCTCAGTCATTGTATAAGTCCCTCAGTGGTTTCAAAATCATGGCACGATCGTCTCCTTTTCAAATAAATCATTTAGGCCTCTCCTTGAGTATAAGCCCCCATTTATTCTTTCTTCACAAACACTTTTGGGCCTCTAATAGAGTGTAAGACCCAACCCCTCTTTGTACAAAAACAATTTTGGGCCTCTACTATAGTATAAGCCTCACAATGTCTTTCGGTGTCGCAGTGCGATCAATGTTTTCAAATAAGTCATCTGGGCCTCTCCTTGAGTATAAGCCCCAATCTTTTTGTACAAAACCTTGTTTTAAACAATAAATAAATTTCTTTTAATTCAAATGTAAACTCAAAGTTTCCTCAAAACTTTCTTCAATTTCTTGAAACCCTAATCAATCACACAATTGTAGTCAATACAACAGATCACAATACACTTGGGCTTCTCCTCAGAATTTAAGTCCCAACATCTTTTCAATGAATATTTATTTATATATATCTGTCAAATCATTTATTTGTATATATATATTGGTGCATTTTTTTTTTAGAGTTTCCCCAGCAAATAGGTCTATGTTTAGGTCAAACCAGAGGTTAATTTCAACTTAGTCAAAACTAGTTCCCTCATAGGAAATTCCCTATATAGTCTGCCTCCTCTTGGGCTTATTCAATATGGAACAGAGAAAGGCATTATTCCCGGTGAAACTTTTCTCAAGACTGTCAAACTTAGAAATATATTTGTACAAGAAATTCATTTCCGCAGAGAGGATTAATTCCCAGTGAAACCTCTTTTGAATTTCTTCAAACCTTAGAACTGTTCAACAAAGAAAGGATTAATTCTTGGTGAAACCTTTCTTGAACTTTTCTTAGGCTTGGACACACAAGCTTCCTAAAAGCATCCCCAGCCTCCTCTTGGGCTTAGTACAAGGACCCACAGGTTTCTTAGAAGTTCCCCCAGCCTCCTCTTGGGTTAATACAAGGACCCAAAGGCATCCTAAAGGCATAGGATAGAAAATAGTCATCTATACTAGTTCAATACTCAAGAGAGTCAAGAATTCCAAAAACATCAGACCATTCTAAGGTTTGATCTTCATCCCTTAAACCAACAGCCTCCTCTTGGGCATCATACAAAGACCTCTCTACACCAGTGCCTACCATTTCTTGAGATACTTGGACAGTCTCAGCCTCCTCTTGGGCTTCATTCAAGTAGACTTGGAAAGTCTTATCTCCTCTTGGATCTCACACAGAGACCCTTAAGTTTCCTAAAAGCACAGAAAAAAACCCAGATCAAGCTACCACTACATCAGTCTCCAACAGAGTTAAAACCTCTAAGGTTTTCAAACTCAACTTTAAACTTCCCTGACCCCTAACAAGGTTTAAGCTTTTACCTTAAAAATCCCCAACCAGGGTCAATCTACCATCAACAAATCACTGTTAGAATCAGAACCTCATGGCATCTGATACTTCAACTCTTCCCTGATTCCCAGCAAGAGTAAAACCTTTTGGATTCCCCAATACCATCTGGATCTACTCCTGGATTTCCATAAATCCTCAGCAAGAGATAGCCTCCTCTTAGGCTTTATATAAGAATTTCCCCAGTAAGCCTCAATCTTGGGCTTGGTACAAGACAGATAAAACCCTCTCCAGTGGAGTCAGTTTCCTTTAGCTTCAACCTCACGCTTTGATCAAGGCACACAAAAATCAACATCCCCTCAAATGAGACCATAAGCCCTCTCTGTAAGAGGATATTTCCTCTATACATCACATTTTAAAATAGACAATCAAAACCTTTTTCCAGATAATTGTTGTAAGTGGCACACTTGTTGATTCAAAATCCAAGTTGGAGTCCCTCCTTTATCCTGGCTAAAACTTATCTTTCATCTAACAGTTGTAAGTGGCAAGCCTCTGGATTCCATACATCCAAGCCAATGTCCCTCTCTTAGCATGAAAGATTCATAAAGGGAAAAGTGGCATTGCTCTACACTGATTTAAAGCTTTCTTCCTTCATGACATCCCTGTTATAAAGGAAATTATGGCATTGCTGGATTTGCATATCCAAGTTAAAGTAATTTCCCTTATAACCAATTACTCAACATGTGTGATGAATAGGTGATATATTTCCCTTTAGAGATGACAAATTCTCTCTTAGTCACCCTTTAGCTTCAATCTTGGGCGTTGAACAAGATACATTACTCTTTTAGCTTCAATATTGGGCTTTAAACAAGACACCACATATCTTTCCTCCCATAGAAATAGGAGGAACTACGATTGATCTGATTTCCCATATCTTTTTATGGGAATACGTAGGCATAAGATTGCGAAATCTTAGCGAGCACACAATTCAAAAACTTTAGGTCCAGTGCCTTCCCAAAAACAACGGAAAACCCGAAAACAACAAAAACATTCTCCCAATTCTCCCAAAGGAGAAACTTTCCCAAGCCACGGCAGAAAAATACAAGAAAACATTTTAAGTTAACAGAGAAACATGCAATAAAGAGTATAACCAGACCCCGATCCCCGATCTCTTAGCATTTGTTAAAGAAAACATTTGCGTGCAAGGTTACTTTTAGATATCTTCCCTTTCCTTTCCAGCTTCATAGGATAAATAATAAATCAGAAAGTAGCACCCAATTCCAACATTGCAGTAAGGTGGTCGCGTCACCGAAAAAAATCGCACGCTACAGAAAAATGGTGAATCTGCTGGGGATGTTTAGGATTAGAGTTCCTAAGAGGTCTAGGCTTTGCTTTGCATTTATTCCTCTGTTTATTTACTTGATTTCTCAGTTTTCTGCTACATATATATATATATATATATATATATATATATATATATATATATATATCATATTCTGTCACCTTACTTGATACCCGTGTTTAAATTACCGTTATCTGGGAATGCCATTAATACGCATGTGGTGAGTCTGAGAGACCATTAAGATAAGTGGTGGCGTCTCCAGGAAGGCTTATAGGGAGTGAATCCCAACCAAGTTAACCTGGCAGTCCCCCAAATCAATGGAGGTACCCGTGTGGACTTGCTAATGTTGAACGACCATGTCGTGAAAGCATATTTTTCCCAATGCGGTACCCATGAAACTGAGGATTTAGTAGACATTTAACCATTAAACCATTAGGTAGTGCGGTGACTATCGGGAATAGTTGATTGTTGATTGCAGAATAGGGCAAGCAAGAAAAATATTTATTTTCGGAAAGAATTCCCTCCGGGATTTATGTCGTGTCCATAGAGATCGGTTCGAGGGAAAAAATGTCGTTCGACAGTCTCTCGCGTTTATGAGTTTGGATTTGAATGGTTTAAAATAAGAAAACAGAAAAGTAAACATTAAAACAAGAAGAAATCATTCTTCAGAGAGAAAAAATCGTCCGGCAATGCATATAAATCACTCCTCACAAACTTAAACTTACCGACCAGTTATACTCCACCTACAATACTCCTCAATATCACCCAGCATCGCTCACAACAAAGGTTATGTCTAACACACAGTTGAGATAACAACCGTGTCACTCTCTTCGTCACTCTCGCGAGCAAAGCCTCGAAACACGGAAGGCATTAAGATTCGACGCCTATTGAAGATTGTTAGCTCATAAATCTATCTCTAGAGTCCATAAACTAACAGATAATCATCCCTAATCGAAGTCCGCGAAGGTTATGTCTAACGCAACCCAAACCCCGCGCATAAAGCAAAAATCAGAGACAATCACTAATAAAGATTTGTAAAGCAAGTTTTATACAATGCCATGGGCGACAAATATACATGAGATCATAGTCAATACATATACACAACCCAACCATAAAGAAAAACACAAAGAAAAAGATAAATGAACCAAACATCTCACGGATTGTCAAAGCCGATCGACGAGAGATCCACCCCGGTTCATCCGTATGCATGTTCCACAGTTGTTTTCTAAGCTCTCCAATGAAAATGAAGTTTGATGGAATTAGGAACAAGAATCCCCAAAACCATAACATAAAAAGTGACTAAAATGAATTATATACATTTCAAATTCTGCACTGTTCGCTAGGCAAACAAATCATTCGCTAGGTGAATGCACGAAAATGGTACTTAAGTGCCTCTGAATAGTTAAACCGCCCCTTGCTTCCTTCAGAAGTTCGCTAAACGAACGTTTTATTCGCCTAGTGAATGCTCGCTAGGAAGTTTGCAAAGCAAACTTAGGTCTCTTTCTCCTCTGCCTCTTTCTGGCCTCCTTCGCTGGGACCATCGCCAGCCTTCGCTAGGCGAACATTCGTTGTCACACTCGCTAAGCGAACATCACAGAAAAATAGCCCCTTATTTGACCACAACTTCTGCACCGTAGCTCCGATTTACGCACGGTCGGAAGCGCAGGAAAGCTTATTCAATGCTCTTCAAAACAATGGAAAAATGGCCTTTATTAGTTACCTACAAAAGTGAGACAAAATCACTTAAACTCAATAATATATACAAGAAAACGCAATATACACATGAAAACATAAAGTAAACGTATTTATAAACAAATCGGGTATTATTCGCACGATATTTACCAAAAAGAATCGATAAGTGCAACAAAACATATATACAAAAATAGGTTCACCTTGCACTTATCAAACTCTCCCCAACTTACCTACTTGTTTGTCCACAAACAAAAATCAAACAAACTTGAAAACACAAAAGCGATATCTAAAGAAGGCCGAATCAACAGGTTTTGAAAAACAAAAACGAACGAATGGTTAAAATGAAACGGTACATGCAAAAAGTAAATACTTACCACTGGCTACGACGACAACATAGTCACGAAACAAATGCAAAATACAAAAATCATGCCAAACGTTCTAAAACAACACAAGTTCCAAAGTGAATCACTCCTAGTAAAAACAATCATCGGTAGATGAAAAACACAAAATAAGGTACTTTACACTCACACAACACTCATGCAAACAAAAGACTAAATTATGCATACATCCACAAATTCACATTGAAAATACAAAGGCAAGAATCACAAGGGCTTTTCAAGGTTGTAACGTGGTCGGGTAAACAAACAAGGGGCAATTTCTAAAGGTAATTGAAACAAAAACTTGCCTAAACCTAAGGGAGTGAAAACACACAAAGATTCACACACAAAATTTCAACCAACTTCTTCCAAAATCCCAAGTGCTACACAACACACAATACTTATTTTGCACAATTATTGAAACTCTTTTTGTTTCCTTTTTCAAGGGTTTTCTGTTTCTTTCTTTTTCACTTTTTTTTTCTTTTTTTTTCTTTTCTTTTTTAATCTGCATAGAATCCAACCAATGAGTACACACAATCATCCTCTCCCCAACTTGAATTCAACCGCACCATCATGTGAATACTCCCTACTTTCTAAGGCAAGGAAAAAAATCCATACAACAACACAAAGTTGAGGTCCAAGAAAAAACAAAATCCATTCAAAAATAAATGTACTAAATACTCATAGACAAGCATTAAGTTCAAATAGAAACATGGATCAAAAAGCTCAAAGGGGTTACGAATTCTCACACACTCACAAGGTGAATTGACTATTTTGCTAAGGTAGTTGTGCTCAAAATGAAACAATTGCCTTGATCCTTTTCATGCATTTATATAAACAACACAAACAACAGATTCAACATAATAAAATCCAGTTAGAACAAGAATGTTGGTATTCCACGCGTGTATGAATAAATGGAAAGCCACCTCACAAAAAGGTTGGGAACTAAAGTGATTCACAATAAAACAAGTATACAAAAGAATGGATGGCATGGAAGTTTGTAAAATGCCTAAGTGTCATGAATATGCTAAAGTCAAGAAAGCGATAAATACATACCTCGGACGTGTATAAAACTTAACAATATCATTGCCATACATCCGCGAGTTGAAATGAACCAACTTGGAAAATCACAAAAGCATCCTCAAATAAGTCGACCAAGACTTGCAACCAAACAACAAACAAAACTTTAGAAAAGAAAAACTATAAACATGCTTGTTTTACGTCGTAAGCTCGACGCCTTTACGGTGCTTAGCTAGCAACTTCCTTCATTCATGCCATGGTGATGTCTCACCGCGCAACCAAAAGCAAGCGTCCTAACCAAACACTTGAACAAATGTAAAAAATGTACAAGTATCATAATAAGCAAGTGAAAATATACAAAATGTATGATATTTACAAAACTCAAAAACAAAGAAACTATCGCAATGCGATTCAATATCAAAACCGATCCCCGGCAACGGCGCCATTTTGTTGATTGCAGAATAGGGCAAGCAGCAAAAATATTTATTTTTGGAAAGAATTCCCTCCGGGATTTATGTCGTGTCCACAGAGATCGGTTCGACGGAAAGAATGTCGTTCGACAGTCTCTCGCGTTTATGAGTTTGGATTTGAATGGTTTAAAACAAGAAAACAGAAAAGTAAACATTAAAACAAGAAGAAATCATTCTTCAGAGAGAAAAACTCGTCCGGCAATGCATATAAATCACTCCTCACAAACTTAAACTTACTGACCAGTTATACTCCACCTACAATACTCCTCAATATCACCCATCATCGCTCACAACAAAGGTTATGTCTAACGCACAGTTGAGATAACAACCGTGTCACTCTCTTCGTCACTCTCGCGAGCGAAGCCTCGAAACACGGAAGGCATTAAGATTCGATGCCTATTGAAGATTGTTAGCTCATAAATTTATCTCTAGAGTCCACAAACTAACAGATAATCATCCCTAATCGAAGTCCGCGAAGGTTATGTCTAACGCAACCCAAACCCCACGCATAAAGCAAAAATCAGAGATAATCACCAATAAAGATTTGTAAAGCAAGTTTTATACAACGCCATAGGCGACAAATATACATGAGATCATAGTCAATACATATACACAACCCAACCATAAAGAAAAACACAAAGAAAAAGAGAAATGAACCAAACATCTCGCGGATTGTCAAAGCCGATCGACGAGAGATCCACCCCGGTTCATCCGTATGCATGTTCCACAGTTGTTTTCTAAGCTCTCCAATGAAAAATGAAGTTTGATGGAATTAGGAACAAGAATCCCCAAAACCATAACATAAAAAGTGACTAAAATGAATTATCTACATTTCAAATTCTGCACTGTTCGCTAGGCAAACAGATCATTCGCTAGGCGAATGCACGAAAATGGCACTTAAGTGCCTCTGAATAGTTAAACCGCCCCTTGCTTCCTTCAGAAGTTCGCTAAACAAACGTTTTATTCGCCTAGCGAATGCTCGCTAGGAAGTTTGCAAAGCGAACTTAGGTCTCTTTCTCCTCTGCCTCTTTCTGGCCTCCTTCGCTGGGACCATCGCCAGCCTTCGCTAGGCGAACATTCGCTGTCACACTCGCTAAGCGAACATCACAGAAAAATAGCCCCTTATTTGACCACAACTTCTGCACCGTAGCTCCGATTTACACACGGTCGGAAGCGCAGGAAAGCTTATTCAATGCTCTTCAAAACAATGGAAAAATGGCCTTTATTAGTTACCTACAAAAGTGAGACAAAATCACTTAAACTCAATGATATATACAAGAAAACGCAATATACACATGAAAACGTAAAGTAAACGTATTTATAAACAAATCGGGTATTATTCGCACGATATTTACCAAAAAGAATCGATAAGTGCAACAAAACATATATACAAAAATAGGTTCACCTTGCACTTATCAAACTCTCCCCAACTTACCTACTTGTTTGTCCACAAACAAAATTCAAACAAACTTGAAAACACAAAAGCGATATCCAAAGAATGCCGAATCAACAGGTTTTGAAAAACAAAAACGAATGAATGGTTAAAATGAAATGGTACATGCAAAAAGTAAATACTTACCACTGGCTACGACGACAACATAGTCACGAAACAAATGCAAAATACAAAAATCATGCCAAACGTTCTAAAACAACACAAGTTCCAAAGTGAATCACTCCTAGTAAAAACAATCATCGGTAGATGAAAAACATAAAATAAGGTACTTTACACTCACACAACACTCATGCAAACAAAAGACTAAATTATGCATACATCCACAAATTCACATTGAAAATACAAAGGCAAGAATCACAAGGGCTTTTCAAGGTTGTAACGTGGTCGGGTAAACAAACAAGGGGCAATTTCTAAAGGTAATTGAAACAAAAACTTGTCTAAACCTAAGGGAGTGAAAACTCACAAAGATTCACACACAAAATTTCAACCAACTTCTTCCAAAATCCCAAGTGCTACACAACACACAATACTTATTTTGCACAATTATTGAAACTCTTTTTGTTTCCTTTTTCAAGGGTTTTCTGTTTCTTTCTTTTTCACTTTTTTTTTCTTTTTTTTTTCTTTTCTTTTTCAATCCGCATAGAATCCAACCAATGAGTACACACAATCATCCTCTCCCCAACTTGAATTCAACCGCACCATCATGTGAATACTCCCTACTTTCTAAGGCAAGGAAAAAAATCCATACAACAACACAAACTTGAGGTCCAAGAAAAAATAAAATCCATTCAAAAATAAATGTACTAAATACTCATAGACAAGCATTAAGTTCAAATAGAAACATGGATCAAAAAGCTCAAAGGGGTTACGAATTCTCACACACTCATAAGGTGAATTGACTATTTGGCTAAGGTAGTTGTGCTCAAAATGAAACAATTGCCTTGATCCTTTTCATGCATTTATATAAACAACACAAACAACAGATTCAACATAATAAAATCCAGTTAGAACAAGAATGTTGGTATTCCACGCGTATATGAATAAATGGAAAGCCACCTCACAAAAAGGTTGGGAACTAAAGTGATTCACAATAAAACAAGTATACAAAAGAATGGATGGTATGGAAGTTTGTAAAATGCCTAAGTATCATGAATATGCTAAAGTCAAGAAAGCGATAAATACATACCTCGGACGTGTATAAAACTTAACAATATCATTACCATACATCCGCGAGTTGAAATGAACCAACTTGGAAAATCACAAAAGCATCCTCAAATAAGTCGACCATGACTTGCAACCAAACAACAAACAAAACTTTAGAAAAGAAAAACTATAAACATGCTTGTTTTAAGTCGTAAGCTCGACGCCTTTACGGTGCTTAGCTAGCAACTTCCTTCATTCATGCCATGGTGATGTCTCACCGCGCAACCAAAAGCAAACGTCCTAACCAAACACTTGAACAAATGTAAAAAATGTACAAGTATCATAATAAGCAAGTGAAAATATACAAAATGTACGATATTTACAAAACTCAAAAACAAAGAAACTATCGCAATGCGATTCAATATCAAAACTGATCCCCGGCAACGGCGTCATTTTGTTGATTGCAGAATAGGGCAAGCAGCAAAAATATTTATTTTTGGAAAGAATTCCCTCCGGGATTTATGTCGTGTCCACAGAGATCGGTTCGACGGAAAGAATGTCGTTTGACAGTCTCTCGCGTTTATGAGTTTGGATTTGAATGGTTTAAAACAAGAAAACAGAAAAGTAAACATTAAAACAAGAAGAAATCATTCTTCAGAGAGAAAAACTCATTCAGCAATGTATATAAATCACTCCTCACAAACTTAAACTTACTGACCAGTTATACTCCACCTACAATACTCCTCAATATCACCCATCATCGCTCACAACAAAGGTTATGTCTAACGCACAGTTGAGATAACAACCGTGTCACTCTCTTCGTCACTCTCGCGAGCGAAGCCTCGAAACACGGAAGGCATTAAGATTCGACGCCTATTGAAGATTGTTAGCTCATAAATCTATCTCTAGAGTCCATAAACTAACAGATACTCATCCCTAATCGAAGTCCGCGAAGGTTATGTCTAACGCAACCCAAACCCCACGCATAAAGCAAAAATCAGAGACAATCACCAATAAAGATTTGTAAAGCAAGTTTTATACAACACCATAGGCGACAAATATACATGAGATCATAGTCAATACATATACACAATCCAACCATAAAGAAAAACACAAAGAAAAAGAGAAATGAACCAAACATCTCGCAGATTGTCAAAGCCGATCGACGAGAGATCCACCCCGGTTCATCCGTATGCATGCTCCACAGTTGTTTTCTAAGCTCTCCAATGAAAAATGAAGTTTGATGGAATTAGGAACAAGAATCCCCAAAACCAAAACATAAAAAGTGACTAAAATGAATTATATACATTTCAAATTCTGCACTGTTCACTAGGCGAACAGATCATTCGCTAGGCGAATACACGAAAATGGCACTTAAGTGCCTCTGAATAGTTAAACCGCCCCTTGCTTCCTTCAGAAGTTCGCTAAGCGAACGTTTTATTCGCCTAGCGAATGCTCGTTAGGAAGTTCGCGAAGCGAACTTAGGTCTCTTTCTCCTCTGCCTCTTTCTGGTCTCCTTCGCTGGGACCTTCGCCAGCCTTCGCTAGGCGCACATTCGCTGTCACACTCGCTAAGCGAACATGACAGAAAAGCAACCCCTTATTTGACCACAACTTCTGCACCGTCGCTCCGATTTACGCACGGTCGGAAGTGTTGGAAAGCTTATTCAATGCTCTTCAAAACAATGGCAAAATGGCCTTTATTAGTTACCTACAAAAATTAGACAAAATCACTTAAAATCAATGATATATACAAGAAAACGCAATATACACACGAAAACATAACGTAAACGTATTTATAAACAAATCGGGTATTATTCGCACGATATTTACCAAAAAGAATCGATAAGTGCAACAAAACATATATATATATATATAGGTTCACCTTGCACTTATCATTGATACGCGATACTACACTCAAAAGAGATTCATCTTAGGATATTACAGCTTGCTTGAGTCAATCGGCTTTCCGTTAATATCCCTAAGAGGGGTCAATGATTTTGGGAACCTTTTATAGAACCCGTTCTACAGGTACAAAAATTGACCAATTAGTACACACCTTTGGGGATGGGTAGATCCATGGCTCCATGCTCGTGACGATGAACCCCTAAACTCATGTTTTCAAGTGTTTTTGTTTGATGCATTCATGCATCCATGCATTCATTAAAAAACCTTTTTTAAACAAGAAAAAAATATTTTTTCTAAAAGAACTAAAACAATAATTAAAAATATCAGAGAGGTTGCGTTATGGATTTCGGAAGAAGAAGAAAGCACAAGTACACCTTCAAGGTTCCAAAACTGGACGACCTAAGGAAATTGGGAAGGATGATTACTAATCCCAAGGCTTTCAGAGCTAAGCACAGAGGGCTATTATCTCTTTTAAAGGTCGACATGGTTGAAGGGATCCTGTCTACACTGGTTCAGTTCTACGATCTGGTATACCACTACTTCACATTCCCAGATTATCAGCTCACACTAACACTGAAAGAGTACTCCCACCTGATTGATTTACCTATCACCGATCAAGATCCATTTTCTGGACTGGAAGAAATTCCAAAAGATCAAGCCATTACAAGAGCAATTTCTTTGGATGAGTCAGAAGTCAGGACTCACATGACCACCAAATGAGGAATCCAGGGTTTACCAGCTAAATTTCTGATGGAGAAAGCTTTATACTTTGCTAGTATAGGAAATGTAATTGCTTTCGAGGACGTCTTTGTTCTGCTCACATATGGGTTATTCCTTTTTCCCAACATTGACAACTTAATCGATACCAATGCTATTAAGATTTTCCTATTAGGGAACCCAGTCCCAACCTTACATGTGGATGCTTATCATTCTGTATACTTAAGGAATTTTTACAATAGAGGGATGATCACATGATGTGTACCATTACTCTATAAATGGTTTATTTCCCACTTGCCCAAGTCTGCTGCTTTTTGGGATCACAAGAGTAATCTGCGATGGTTGCAGAAGATTATGTCTCTTACCAATTCAGACATAGATTGGTACAATCAGATTTACGAAGGGATAAAGATTATCGACAGATATGGAAATTTCCCCAATGTACCCCTCATTGGTACTAAAGGAGGGATCAACTATCCTCCAATTTTGGCTCGCCGTCAACTTGGATACCCGATGAAGAATATCCCACATAATGCTTATCTGGAAGGTCTTTTCTTCAAGGAAAGAGAAAGTGACAGGGCACTAAAGAAAGAAATAGTACATGCTTGGCAATATATTCATAGGAAAGGGAGAGAATCCCTGGGAAGACCAAATTGTTCCTCTACAGAACCTTATCTCCATTGGTTACAAACTAGAGCTATCAAACTGAGGATGCCTTGCCCTCGTCAAGAAGTTTTTCCCTTAAAGGAATTTGTCCTTTATTTTATGTCTGATGCGGAAAAACTCCAGGTCGCTCTCAACAAAGTACAACGTGAGAGAAACTCTTGGAAGAACAAATACCAGATCCTTAATTTGGAATGTACCAAGATTCAGGAACTGCTAAAGGAAAAGGATGCTTTGATTGAGATATTAGAGCAACATGCTATGGAAAGTCAGGAGGAACGAAGAAATTTGCTCACTCTTTTCACTTGGAAAAGAAGCGTCGACTCGACAACGGCTGAAAGAGCCCAATCAAAGAAAATAAAAGTTTAGGAACCAGCATCTGAGCTCTCCTCAGAGAGAACTCAGGATCCATAGGCCTAATTTTCCTTATTGCGCTTTGTAAAATACTGTACTTTTCCTTGTAAAAAAACTGCAAGCTTTTGAGTTCAATAAAAGGGTCTCCCCCGCTGTGTGATATTTTCAATATAATTGTTAAAAGTTCTTTTGAAAACAGAAAACTAAAAAAACAAATATATCATTCTCTGCATATCATTCATCATTCTCACATAACACATCTTTGTCTTTTAGTCTCGCATATGTGTCGCACTCTAGAGTCAAATTGTCTCATTCGTATAATACTCGGGCCAATCAACAAAAGAAAATGGACGATCTCGAGGAAGAGAACAAAGAGTTAAGAGAAGAAATCAACGCTCTGAAGGATAGTTTGGAGAAACTCCACCACGACATGCAATCCCTGGCAGTAGCCCAGGAGCAACAGCATCAAAGGACTGTAATCTCAGAGGTTACATCCACACCAGCATTTGAAACGCCTGGCAGTCATCCTCAGTACAACATGCCTAAAGGATTTCCCTGGGGCATGCCTCACAACTTTATACCTGAAGGATACATCCCACCGGTCACTGAAGACCCGAAAGTCGTAGTAGGAACAGCCAGACTTGAAGGTTACAAACTTCAGGTAAATGAAGATGCAAGGGTTACGGCAGAAACTCCTGAAGGTTACAAACTTTAGGTCACTGAAGCGCCAAGAATTACCGCCGTAATGACTATACCACATCCAGTGGTACACAGTGTCCCAGAAGGACAGATTTCGCAAGCAATTTCTGGCAGAAACGAGGACGTATACGAAAGGATGAATGAGTTCCAGGAACAATTCTTAGAAATGTAGAAGGAACTGCATACCATTCGCGATCAAGACTTATTTGGTAAAGACGCCGCTGACCTTTGTTTGGTCCCTAATGTAAAGATACCGCACAAATTCAAGGTGTCTGACTTTGAAAAATACAAAGGCAACTCTTGCCCTCAAAGTCATTTGGTGATGTACGCTTGGAAAATGTCTACCCAAACAGAAAATCAACAGCTACTGCTCCATTACTTCCAAGATAGTTTAACCGATGCCGCGCTCAAATGGTACATGGGTTTAAACCGCACCAAGATCGGTACTTTCAGAGATCTCGGGGCAGCCTTCGTTTAGCAGTATAAATATAATTTGGACATGGCACCAAATAGGGACCAACTCAGAGCAATGTCACAAAAGGATAAAGAAACCTTCAAGGAATATTCTCAGAGATGGCGTGAAATTGCCGTCCAGATCTGTCTTCTCTCGAAGAAAAGGAAATGACAAAGATCTTCCTGAAAACATTAAGCTCATTTTATTACGACCGAATGGTTGCTAGTGCGCCCAATGACTTCACTGAAATGGTGAACATGGGAGTACGCCTTGAAGAAGCAGTCCGAGAAGGACGATTGGTCAAAGATGCAGAACCATCTAGCAGTACCAAAAAATACGGTAGTGCTTTCCAAAAGAAGAAAAAGCAAGATATAAGTAATATCTCTCTAGGAAAGCAAAGGCGAAGGTATCAACCGGTAGCAGCAGTAACTCCCACTATCAACCTGACGCCAGCTCCGACGTATCAACCTCAGGTTGCTCAGAGCCAACCAAGTCAACAACAGTATCACCAAATGCCGCAACAGCCTCTTCAGCGGGCTCACCCTCAGTACAATAACAATAATCGTACTACACGACCATCAGGGTTCGACCCTATACCAATGTTATACGCAGAATTATTTCCACTTCTACTGGACAAGGGGCACGTTCAAACTAGGACTCCTCTTGCAGTACCAAAAAATCCACCTTTTTGGTTCAAAGCAGATCAAACTTGCCCTTACCATCAAGGAGGATCAGGACATAACATTGAGAATTGTCTCAGCTTCGAGTCTGATGTACAGAAGCTTGTCAGGAACGGGGTTTTATCTTTCCAAGATACTAATCCAAATGTCCAGACGAACCCATTACCACAACATGAGAAGACCACAGTGAATTTGATAGAAGGGGAACTTGTCAATAGTTATCAAATTCACAATGTACACTAACTGGGAACCAACCTGGTAAAGATGCATTGCAGACAGAGCGGGTACGGCCATGTGCCATCTCACAACTATCATTAGTGTGATATCTGCTCCAAGAATAATCAAGGGTGTGCCATAATACAAGCAGCTCTACAAGAACAAATGGATCTGGGCTAGATTCAAGATCACCGGATTCGTGAAGTAAACATGGCCCATGCATATCCTAACATTGTTCAGAACCGCGACGTCCGTGCAATGAACGTCAATCTAGTGGAAATGCATTCAAGACAAAGTCGGTATAATAATCTGCCACGGTACGATTACAACGCTTGTCCAATCTGCTCAAAAGACAATCAGGGATGCTCTTTTGTACAAAAGGCCCTCCAACGCCAAATGGATCTCGGATGGATCCAAGACTACCATGAAAGGAGTAATCATCAAGTTAATATGGTTCAAATATTTGACATACGCTAGATGAATACCAGTCTAGTGGAATTACACGCTTAGTAGGTCAGACTTGGTTTTCTGGCCTCACACGATTATCAAGACTGTAAAGAATGCTACAAAAACGACCAAGGGTGTGCACTTGTGCAAAGGACTCTTCAACATCTGTTGGACCACTGGTGGCTTCTGATCTACCTGGATGAAGACACACAATAAGTTAGCATGACTGATGGGAATCCTGGTCGACATCAAAGTCGTGACATCCGCTCAATAGAAACAGATCTAGTAAGGATGTACTACATACAAAGCGAATATGGTCGGGTACCACCTCACAATTATAAACGCTGTAGAGTATGCTCTGAAAATAACCAAGGATGTTATCTAGTGCGAGCAGCCCTCCAGCATTAGTTCGACCGAAAGGAGATTCAACCATGTTCGAATTCTAAATCAATCAACATGATACAAGATTACATCCCTTTTCGAAACAAAAACACTGTCCTAATCTCCAATCATGGAATAACAAAGGATGTTTGTGCCATAATTCCTCAACTTGATGAATCAAAAGCCTCTCTCGGCAATGGAAAAATTCCAAACTTAGAGTTAATTGAGGTGGCCTACGATAGTCAAAAGGCCTAAAAAGCCCCTGTGGTTATCTACTTGCCATGCCTAATACCGTACAAGTCAGAAAAGGCTATCCTATACAAGTACAGTGCAACGACCATAAAAAAATGGAAAAAAACCTCATGTCGAAGTTCCTAACCAACAAGTCGGTCAATCCAGCAATGCAGAGCCTGTAAAGAACAACGATGAAATGTTAAAGCTCGTCCAGAAAAGCGAGTACAACATTGTGGATCAATTGTTGAAAACTCCGTCTCGAATCTCTGTACTATCACTCCTGCTTAGTTCAGAAGCTCACAGAGAAGCTCTACAGAGAGTCTTGGAACAGGCCTTTGTAGAACAAGATGTGACCGTGGGTCAATTTGACAGCATCATCTCCAACATCACTTCCTGCAACAACTTGGGATTCAGTGATGAAAAACTGCCGGAAGAAGGCAAGAACCATAATATGGCACTCAATATCACAGTCAATTGCTAGGACGATGCTTTAGCCAGCGTACTGGTAGACACAGGTTCATCCTTAAATGTCATGCCAAGGTCAACTTTGGTCAACTATCTTTTCAAGGTACTCCGATGAGAGGCAGTGAGATTATCGTCAAAGCCTTTGACGGATCCATAAAAGCAGTTATCGGTGAAGTCGATCTTCCAATAACCAGTGGTCCTCACACCCTCCAAGTCACTTTCCAGGTCATGGACATCCGAGCAGCATACAGCTGTTTATTAGGAAAACCTTGGACACACGAAGTTGGGGCAGTCACTTCGACACTTCACCAGAAGCTGAAGTTTGTCAAGAACGACAAATTAATCACGGTGTGCAGAGAGCAAGCCTTAATCGTGAGCAATTATCATCATTCTCCTGTGTAGAACCAGAGGAGGTGGTTGGAACTTAGTTCCAAGCACTCTCAGTGAGCAATGAGAATCACCAAGAAAGAGGAACATCGATTTCCTCATACAAGGACGCTCTCAAAATGATGGGGAGTGGTGACATAAAAGGATGGGGACATATTCTAATTCGTACTGATATTAAAATAAGAAAAGGTCTTAGTTTCTCTCTGGCCTATACCCAGACTACAAAGAAAGACAAAAGTTTTCGTCCCATTCAGGATTTCTTCCACAGCGGAGGCTTCCTCCACCCAGTATCTCAAGAAGTCCACACCATCGATGGGAACAACTCTTCTGATACTGAAGAGGAATGGAAGTCTTATCTCAACGATGAAGGTTATATATCTCAGGGAGAAATGTACATGCCATTCTTCCCTCCAAAGCAAAGCCTAAGATATATACCGAGATCAGACATTAGGATGATCTATGGAGATTGTGATCATGAAGGATACTGTGCTCCACCCAACTCATTAGAGGAGGATAATCTAATGAAAGACAACTTTGACTATGATTATTATGATCCCCTGGATGACTTGCCTATCTGGAAGCCATACACGGAAGACTCGGGGCAGAAGAGTTAGTCGAACAATGCCTATCAACTGAGTAATCTTGAAAAGAATACCCATGTTCCCCCAGAGTCATGGAATCCTTACTCAGGACATTCCGAAAATGTCCAACGCCATGGTGATGAATTTGCAAAGGTTGTAGGACAAGAATTCATTAACTATGCATTTCCTGAGGTCAATGTCATTGAGGAAGATGACTCGTTTATTCCCACAGAAACCTGGGATAACTTGGGACAGCCAAGCTGTAAGTACGACTTTCTAGTCAAATACATTGCTCCCGGAAGCTTTTGTATCAAATACGAGGACATCCAGCCAACTGGATGGGAAGATCGTCTTGAGAGTGAAAATAATACGGAAGATGCAGCGGAAGAGTCCTCTTATGATAACTCTGCATAGGAAGAAGACTCCAATGATCCTACTCCACCAGAAATCAGTGTCATTTCTGAAGAGAAACCAAGAAGGAAAGTACCAGACTTTGTGATTCACAGAGGAGTTCTTCATCGTTGGGTTGCAGTCGATGTCCCGAAAGTCGTTCATAAGTCGAAGTAATTGCCACATCTTTGTTTTGAACTTTCACCTTGCCCGGGTGAAATGGATGTTTTATAGGGCTCACTTTTCGGTAAATGTCCCTCTTCGCTTCGTCCAAAGCGTTAGAGTTTTGTTTTATAGGGTTGTGTTTCAAGAATCGACAAATCATAAATAAATAATGTCATTCTAAATTCCCGCATTTATTGCTGTTTTCACTTTTCGTTTTTCAGAAAATGGTAATCCTAAAAAACAACCCAAAATAAAAACAAGCGTTTTAAGAAAATACACTACACACACTCTTGCATTCTCTCTGTCTTTTCTAAAAAAAGAATCATCACGTCATGTTGATTGCTTGTTTTAAACCCCATTGAAACATACGGTCCAATGCCTTCTCTTTACTTTGAATTCCCGATATTTGAAGCTGAAGAAGAATAGGACGAAGAAATTCCAGAAGAGATCTCCCGACTACTCAGACAAAAGGAAAGGTCTATTGAGCCTCACAGAGAGCCATTGGAAACGGTAAATTTAGGTTCAGAAGAAGAAAAGAAAGAAGTTAAGATTGGAGCACTGCTCAGTCCAACTGTCAGAGAAGGCTTGATACAAGCTTCAAATCCAAATGCTTTCCACATGAAAATTGATCTATCAAATGCCCACTTTACATAGGAACACGAATCCCAAGAATTGATGAAGTCTTCATCAAGATATGGTGCACTAAAGTGGACATGTTGAAATGTTGTACACACTTAGAAAATTCAGATTCACTAACACTTTGCTACATCAATCTTGGTCACGATTTTTCACATGTTTTTGGGCTCAATCTCAATTTGTATTTAACATGGAATTTGCTCTATTATATGATCTCTTTCCAAGGAATTAAAAAGCATGTCATTTGGCCCATTGGTTGAAAGATTATCTTGTGCCAAAGAGAGGAGCACGGTTCAGTTTTAGGATACAACCTTGTTTCATTTTGAACTACAAATTGAACCAAATCATCCAAGTACCATCATACTGGTTTCTTTTCACAACCCTTGGCATGTTGTCTCCCCATGGGGATCACAAAAATTTCCTTTTTGAGCTTTCACTTTTTATGACACAACAAAAGAGGTTTTGATGCATATACTAGATGGTGAAACATGACAGATCTGCACTCTTTTCCACTGCCCTTGCTCAGCCGTGTAGGATGCTTTTCTCTAAGGAATTGACCAAGTTTGAAGACTGAAAAAGGTCCTTTCAAACCCTAATTCGTTCCCCTCAAGACAAAGCAGCAGTCCATTGGGTATTAACCAACTGCCTCTCCTATAAAATGAGACCTTTTCTCCTTGTTAACTCACCAACAACCAATACATTCTAGCATATCACTTGTTATATTTCAGAGAGAAACATTTTTTGAGTGAGAGTTTGGCAAGAGTTGGAGCACAAGTTGTCCAAAGAAGAAGACATTCAGTTTCCATTCGTTTTCAAACTCTCAAAGTAAGAGGGTGCAGTGGACATATTCCACTAGGTAACTATCTTATCCTTTCACTAGCCATGTTTATTTTGTTCATACTGTTATCATGAGTATCTTGCTTTTGAGTCATTCTGGATTGGTTTTGAATATGATAACGTGATGCTTGAATCAATGTGATACACTAGCATCTGTTGGTTTGGAGCATTTTTTTGTGCTATTTGTCTTCATGTTATAATTTGAAGGACTGAACTGTTTCTAAGTGGTTCATCTCATTTTAGGTTAGCAACAGTTAGTTTGTTGGTTGGCATGATCAATATTTACACTCATTATCCTTCACTCCATATTCATAATATCATACAAAACATTTGGAATCCATGCTGTTAACATTGCGATGTCTTGCACTTAAGCTAGTTTTGGATGTTGTTGTGAGTTATAATGTGGAGTTTATGTGTTGTCATGGTTCTGTCAGTTCTTGACAAACTAATATTCATGTTTATGAGCCAAATTTGAATGCTAAGAGTTTGCTATCATGTTGCATATTTGCGCCTGTAAAAGCTTAGGTGAGTGGTGTATGTGTGTTCTCTAAAACTCATAATGGCATGACAACACTTCGTAAATGTTGTTTTCATTTCTGAATGTACCATTTCTAGATCATTTTTCATTATGATGATATCTTTGTTTTGAGTTATAGAAAGTTCAGTAGCATTCTGTGTTCTGGGTAGCATAAGAGAGGGTTTTGTTTCACTGATTTTGGTTGAGGTTTAATGGAGATAAGGGTTTGGACATGGGAGTTTGTTTACCACGGCCATAGTTCTGGATTCACGAAGGTTTGTGTTTTCTTGCACGTTGGCATGGTAAGAACAAAAGCATGGCCTCGTGATTGGTTTATAGTCTGTTTTGGCGTTTAGTAAGTTAAGTGATGGACTGACCGATTGATGCCTTTTGCTAACTGGTCACGTTACATTTTTCATGTGTTCTTAAAAGTAGCAATTTGAAATGCGTGATTGGTTTATTTATTTATGGGGTGGGCATATACATTGGATGTATAGCCACACTAGTGGCACGAGTGCAGCGCTGTAACCTAGGGGCCTGGGGTTCGAATCCCCCTCGCCCCAGACGCCCTTTTGGTTTTATTTCTTTTTTTCTGTTCTCCATGTCATTCGTACTTGGGCCAGGCGAATTTGATTTCCGCACCCCCTCTACCAAGGCCCATTGCGTCCAGTACTTAGCCACAACTCATTGAACAATCTGCTAATACACCCTCCTTTAGGTTGCTTAGTGTCATTATTTCTTTTATTCCCTTTTCAATTTCAATTAATTAAAAATAGTTTCTTTCATTTAAAAATTCTAAAAATTTTCATGAACACTCTTTAGTGTTTAATTTAATTTTCCATAGTTTTTATTTTCAATTTTACTTTGTTTTCATATTAATTTCTAAATCCACAAAAACATGTGTATTCTTTTTTCATTTTAGGCATGAAAATTCACTAAGCTTTTGAGATTTTTTGTGAGACACTTAGATTTGTTCTTAACTCTTGAGAGGTATATTTTGAGAGAGTTCTTCAACCTTGGATAAGTTCATTCTATTAAGGTTTTGTTTGGTTTTGTTACTAAGACCCTTATCTTGGGTATCTTTGCCTTTGATTTCATACTTAAATGCTACTTTCATCCTATGTATGTGTTCTCATGTGCTTAACTGTTGTGAATTATTTCACTATCTTATGCCATACATGAATAATGAATCATGTCTTTGATTGACCATGCTTAATTTGTTGTGCACCCCCTTGAGTTCTTACACTCATTTTTATTCATGCAATTTCAATCCTCCCTTGTAACATTCTTGTTTACAAGAAGTTGCCTTCCCCTCCTTCCAAAGGAAAAGTCTCTCTATTGACCTCAAAGACATAGATAGCTCATTACCTCCCTCCTTGACCTCATAGTCATAGGTTTCCCTCTAGACCTCATAGTCATAGAGCCTATCCCTTTTCTTGGCCTCATGAGAGCCATGAAATCATAACTTAGCAATAGGTTAGAGTTTTAAACTCTATGTGGGATCATCACATTGAGTATCCACTTTTCCCCACTATAACTTAGATATAGAGAGTTTTCTTGAACTCTAAAATGAGCTCACACTCATTTCCCCTTGGAACTTTGGCCATAGTCAATGGTTCCTCCTTCACCCTTTGTTAGGTGAACTACGGTTGCTCTGATTCTTTAGTCAGATACGTAGGCACAAGATGCGACGTCTTGGCGAGCAAACTTAGTGTACATACCATAGGTCTTTACTTTGCCCTTTAGCAGATTCCTTAGAAAATAAACATAACATAACACAAACTAAGCAAGAAGTTCCTGTAGAGTACTACAGATATTAAGGGTGCTAATACCTTCCCTTAGTATAACCAACCCCCGAACCTTAGATCTCCCCCCTGTCGCTCCCGGGATTTTCATCCAAGTACAAACGCGAAAGTGGCACTGAAACAGAGTCGCCAGCAATGTGTATTTATCCCATGAGAGGGAAAGGAAACACCGCATAAACCTGAAGGGAAGGAAAAGCATGGTCTTACGACCAAGAGAAAGGGTAAGGGAGTCGGTTACGCGAGAGGAAGGTATTAGCACCCCCACGCGTCCATCGTACCCGATGGGATCCACGCTTGCTTGTCTCGATCAAAGGGTGATAGAAAAAGGATACTGAAAAAAGAACTGAAAGAAAGAAAGGAGAAAGAACAGAAAAGGAACGAGAAACAAATGTAGGGAAGATAAAAGAAGTGCTCGAATGGGCCCTACCCCACTGCCTACGTATCTCATCGGGAACATGAGAATCAGAGCGACGTAGTTCCCCTCACTAGGGAAAGTTGTTTGTGTTTTTTAGTGAAGTACGTCAACGTTCACGTTCCAGCAGTTAGGTGTTGCAGCTCGCTGTAGGGAGACTTAGGCATTACCTGTTTGCGGTAGAACGGAAATGACGCATCCTTAAGGAATGAGTGAATGAGATGAGGAAAGAATTCCCGAAGGAAATACGTTATTGTTTGTTTTTTTTGTCTTTTAAGAGATTTTGTTATTTGTTTGCATATGATAGTGTATCCAAATCTTAATCATTGGAATATGTACATCCTCACATTCCAAGATGGAATGAGTAAGAAAATACACTAAGGCTGAAGAAGACCCCCACACTTAGTTCCAATTGTTAAGGTTCAAACACACTAGCATACTTGTATTTATTAAGTGTTTTTGTTGATTAAGAAGTGAAGAAGTGTTTTTTATTTGTACCTTCAACAAGTATCGCATTTAAGTCCCTCATACAAGATCAAATGTTTAACACATTGACCCAAGATGGGCTATATGGTACACATTCTAAGATTATAAGAGAAGACCCCCTATAATCTTTTCTTTATATGAAAGGCCTAAATGCAATAAATGCTTACCTTTATTAGATATTTTGAATTTTCTTTGAGATGAGAAGAGAGACTCAAGAGAGAAAAAAAGGGTAAAATCTATGTGAACTAAGACTCAATCCTAATTGATTAGTTAAGGGAGTGATCCTAATGGTTTGTGAGGTTTAAACACCTAAAATTTAAAGAAGGAATGAGCTAAACAATTCACTTCTAAAGTAGAAGATGAATTGTAACTCAAAAGGGGGAGTAAGGAGTTAATCAAAGTAAGCACATAGATGCTTAAAAAAACACAAAATTGAATTATAAAAGAAATGAAAGGAAATAATTTTGAATTTGGATTCCTTATCCACACTCAATTTCAACTTACCAAAGCCCTTACATGGTTAGTAAACAAGGAAACATGCATAAGAAGTAAAAAGGACACTTAATGCACATTAAAGTTCAAAAGAACAAGATGGATAATCAAATCCTAATATCACAACCAGAATATGAATCATATTGACAACAATTGAATATCATCATACAAGTTCAAATGAATAAGCAACAATCATCATCCATTAGCATTTAACATGTTACCATGAGAGAGGATAGATGAAAGATGAAAAGAAAGGAAAGGAACATGCATAAATGGAACATGTAAATCAACAACCAGAATTGAAACTAAATGAAAAAATGGTCTATAAACATCTAAAAAGTATTCATGAATCACCAATCAAGACATTCAAGAAGTGGTAGAAGAAGAAGTGAGATGAAAGTTCAAAAAGAAAATGCACACAATACATGTTAAAGGATGCACAAAGTTCAAATTGAAATGAACATGTAAACATGACCTATAATGTGTACCAATGACCTATAATGTCACATGGATAGCTCACAAAATATGCAAATGATCATACCAATATGCACAAAAGAATTCATGCAAACATACACTAAAATTAGAATGATATGACATGTTATTATGCTTCAAATGTAATGCATTAAACAAAAATCAAATGGACTTATGAAAATTATGCAAGCATGGTATTGGAATGCCTAAGTCAGAAGTGAATCATACAGCAAGATAGCATGTGAAAATTCAAAGCAAAATGACTTCAAACAATGTAATTAGGTCAAATTGAAACATCATGCAAAGTGGTACAAAGATAAGCATCAAAACATGTCATAAAATGACCTAAAAAATAAAAAAAAAATCATCTAACATGCTTCAATGTAATAGTGAATCAATGCAAAAAGAATCAAGTTAAAAAAATTTACAATGAGCAAGAAAAAAATTCCACAAATTCATATACCACATTTGGAATGCATACAAATGGAAATTCAAAGAAAATTATGCAACAGGGGCAAAAATGTCATAAAATCATGAAATAAAAATATCAAAATTTCCTAAATGTCTTGAAAATGTTCATGAATTTTTCTAGGATTTTATGATGTAGTTTAGTAATTTTAAAAATTAGAAATGAAACGTGTATAAAATGTAGAAAATAAAAAGAAATGGAAATAAAGAAGGGGTGCATGCATAGCAAAATAACAGTTCAAATGGTTTGGGCTTCCAAAACATGGGGTGCAAACAGCAATGTAGTCCAAAGTCCACTTACACGCAATCCATACCAACAATGGTGCACACTCAGTCAAACAAAAGTCAAGCAATCCACGCCATTGGATCAAGTCAGGTCAACACCAAAGTCAAAGTACACAAATCCAAAACACACACGTGCAGGACCACACACACTACTATGCACTGCACCACACATTGATTAAGTGAATTCAAAAATAAAACACGTGAGGTGCATGTGAATTTTAATGTGCTGGCACGTCCTGAACCACACGATGACGAAAAATCAATGGCCACGATTAAAACACACCAAAACCTAGCCTTAACAGTCACCGGCCGGAGATGACCTCCGGTCATCTTCTCCGGTCCACAACCACCGTCTGTAACTTCATATTTCCCAGAATTTCACAAATATTATACCAAAATGAAGAGGAAGTAATGGAGAGCACGGATCCAGTGATAAAATGCACAAAATGTTCATGAAATGAGATAATCGAACAGAAGAAGATTTGCCCTAATTTTTCAACTATGCCTCTAAAGGCCTATCAACTAGCCAGACAAGTTCTTGAGCTTATAAGAAGCTTCAAGAACCTAAAAACAACTTCAAAGCATGCCTATAATGGTGGAAATTTGTACCTGAAGATTTGAGACCTTGAGATATTCTTCAGAAAACCAGAGATTCTGCTTCCTCTTTGAGCTACTCTTGGCCAAATAAAGGCTTAGATGCAAAAATTGATGATGCTTCAGTGGAGAAGAATTGAAACCGAACTTCAAAACCAGTTGCAATATGGTGAAATTGAGAGATAATCAGAGAGAGTTTCTGAGTGAATTGAACAAAGTAAGCTTCAAAAATCAATAGCAATGATGAGATTGAGAGAGAAGAAGAGAGAGTTTCTGAGTGAGAGTGTGAGAATGAGTGTTAGAAATGAATTTTGAGAGTGAAGTTTTGATTTATAGTGTGCTCTAACCATGGTTAAACCAAGTGAGTTAATTGAGTTGAAATGGTTTAGGTGAGTCATCCCTAACTAACTGAGTCAAGTTAGTTAGGTATAGCAATGATATGGTGATGGCAACTTATGGTAAGCTATGGTGAAGGTGAAAGTGAAATGAATGGCATGGCTGTGTATCAGAAACTTGCTCAGCAAGTTTGCTCTTTCCATTTTCATGCAAGGCACGTGCTATAGCAGTGTATGTGATGTTCATGGTGTGCTCAAATAAGGGAAAGAATTGTTTGATGGATGTCTGAACCAAGTTATGCAGCAAAGCCATCAATGCATCAGTGGAATATAGGGTGATTTGATGATGTTTTTCTCTCTACTCCATGGATGGTTTGATGTGTTTTTGGAATCATTTGAAAGAGGAGATGTAATGCTACATGTTAGGTATGAAAATTGAGTTGAAATGATGCTTGGAATAAGTTGAAAAATGACTTATAACATCCACATTTGGAACTGATAGAAGGGCGTGGCAATGAGGTTGGTTGGCAAGGCAAGCATGGCATGGATTTTCAGCATGATTACCCTAACTTGAGACCACTATTTCTACCTCATAACTTGATCAAATGAAATTTTGTCCAACATGAACATTGAAGAGAGCATTGCAAGGAATAATTTTGATGTTGACAAGTTTTCCAAATGAAGCCTCTAACCATGAGAAAAATGGGTTAACATTTGGCACACCAACTGTTTGTGGAAATGACATGCGCGTGACCTGAAACTTGCCCAAGCTGACTTGCATTTTGCCCAAGTTTTCCTCAACTTTGATCATCCATAACTCTCTCAATTCTTATCCAATGGGGATGTTCTACACATGGATGTGAAGCTTAAAACAAGATCTTTTGTTGTGGCCGAGTGGAATTTTCATTTGATGCTTCAATTTTGAATGGCCTTGGTTCAAAGTCTGATGCAAAATGGCCAAAAATTACTATTTTTGGAAACCCTATTTCTCCCAAAAATGGCAACTCTTCAAATCTTTATTTTTCCATGATCCTTTTGGAATTTCTTGATCAAATTTTGTACATTGGTCACATATAACATGAATTTCATGGATTTGGCCTCAAAAAGTCAAGAGTTGACTTTTTCCCCTGATTATTTGACTTAGCCCAAATTTTGCTGATTTTTTATCTTTCTTCCAATTGAACCACTTCTAAAACCAATTGAGAGGTAATTTTCCACACACATACACTTAAGAACATGTAGAATACCATGACATCAAGTTTTGTCCAAAAAATCAAAGATACCCTGATTTAATTGGAAACCCTAGCTTTGGTACCCACCTCCTAGGAGAAAAATGTGCAGTCTTCAATTTCAAATTCCTCAGAGTATGTTGTGTATCCTCTTAAAGGATGATGAGATATGCCACTTGAGGGTGATTTTGAACTAATGAACCATCTCTTCTGAGGGTTTTCCTTCATTTTTTGGATTTCTTGCATAGTGTAGGATGTAGTGTTTCAATCTCCTGTTGAATCTCACTTTCTTGAGGTTTTGGATGATCAATTGAGATAGTATGAGACATGTAAAACCTCTTGGCTTGCCTTGAGACAACTTATTTGACCTTTTGTGCCTTGAATGATTCTTTGATTGTCCACCTTTCACCTGATCACATGCCTTGATGGTAAGAGGGATGCTATGCTTCATTTTTCTATGTTAAAGATGCAATGCAATGCTAATGAGGTGGATATAATATGACATGATAATGCCATGCTATGATGAAAGAAAGAGAGCTAATTTTGGGGTATTACAGCTGCCCCTATTCAAACGCTGTAGACCTGACTGCCTGAAAGCGATTGCTTTCAGACGTTCAAGGTATATAGCGATTGAATACCAAATATAACCAAAAATTTGCTCTGGATGATGAAGAACAAAAGGGATATAAACCCAACGAGACCGCTGGATTGAAACTTCAATGAAACGTTGTCGGAGAGATCTATCTTTTGAACGACGCCAGACGACTACTGGCTTGCCATACTGTCGATGGACTTTCAACAATGTCCTTTTGAACGACGCCAGGCGACTACTGGCTTGCCATACTGTCGATGGACTTTCAACAATGTCTTTTTGAACGACGCTAGCGACTACTGGCTTGCCATACTGTCGATGGACTTGAGCCGCTCTGCCAATCTGTCATTGGACTTTTACCAATTCGTGTCGGATTTCTGCCAATCTGTCGTTGGACTTCTACCAATCTGTCGTTGGATTTCTACCACCCTGTCGTTGGACTTCTACCAATCTGTCGTTGGATTTCTGCCAAACTGTCATTGGACTTCTACCAATTCATGTTGGATTTCTGCCAATCTGTCGTTGGACTTTAATGATCACCAAACCGGCGTTGGAATCTCAAACTTGCCATCTTCAGATGGACTTTTGCAGCTTTGCCAAACTGTCGTTTGACTTTCACCAATCTGTCGTTGGATTTCTGCCAATCTGTCGTTGGACTTCTGTGTTTTGCCAAACTATCGTTGGACTTTAGTGATTTGCCAAACTGTCGTTGGACTTTGAGTTGTAAATGAGCAATGCTGAGAAATACACCACCGGCTGGGTAATATCATATGCTGACACTTTGCTGAAGAAGAAATTCCTTCGATCTATTTAGACCTTGCTGGGGAAATTACTGCGACTCAGCTGGGGAGTATAGCTGACAAGATTCAATGCTGAACTCTGTGGGGATACCATTACCAGAGATACGATCTAGCTAGGGAATCAGGGCTACTCTGTCGGGGATATGCAAATCCTGGTTCAAAGACGTTCTGTTGCCACATGCTGAGAGAGAGTCCCTAGAGATCTGCTGGGGAAACACAAAGCAGATCCACGGTAGTCTGTTGAGGAACAAAACTGTCGAGCTTAGGACAAGTGTCACAATGCCCCATGTTAGGCGAACTTTTCCCTTTGACGACTCCACTAGGGATAATGAGTTTACAACAAACTCTGCTAGAGAAAATTGCTTTAAAGCGTCTCGTGCTGGGGATTCCTTTTAAGAGAATTTTACAGAAGACCAAACGTCTTCCAACTCTACTGGGGATAATAAATTTGGAACGCCTCCTGCTGGGGAAATTCAACATGCCCCAAGTTTGAGAGGGTCAACAACTCACTTTTTGCCCCACGATACCAGACCGATCAGAAGGAAACGTCATAAGAGGATTTTACAGAAGATTAAGCATCTTCAAACTCCTGGCAACTTTACTGGGAATTGACTATTATCTTCGGTGTCTGCTAGGCAACTCTACTGGGGAATTTGCAACCGTTATCACACAGAAAAGCTTGTAGCTGTTGGAAGTACTGAATGAGAGAATCGACTTAATAAGATACAACAGTATCAAGTCGAACTCAATTCACCGATTATCAAAACGTCGTGACCGACCGTCGACTGAATAGTGGACTCCATCAGTAAACGTTGTGACAAAAAGGTGACAAGTGAACCCTTCCCATCGTCTGCGAAGTATCAGAAGATTTGCACTCGTTATGGACATGGAGTGCTCACTGTATTAATAACCGTTATCAACACAGAAGAATTCAATCTTCGGCAACCGTTGTCGTCCCAAAACCCGGTGGGAAATCTTGAATGAGAGAATCGACTTAATAAGATACAACAGTATCAAGTCATAGTGAATATCTGTTCGTGCTGAGAGAACTCTCGTGCTGCTTGGATCGATCGTACTCAGTACCTGCAACAGAAAAATATACGCACATGCCCCAGGTTATTGCGTGGTCTCTTGAGTCCACCATCCAAGGTTGCCCAACAAGCAAAGTAATTTTAATTGTCTTTTTTGTGCATGTTTTTTTTTTGCAAGGCCATGATATTTTCAAAGCAATGTTTTATTATCAAAAATCTGACGTTTTTGCAAACAAAACAGTAAAATGAAAATAAAAGCTTGTGACTGAATATTCAATTTTATTGATGAAATGCCAAAATCGGCGAAATTACAATCGGAAGCAAACCCCTGTAAGAGTTGATTGCCATAAAATTGAGAAAAGAAATATATCCTAATGATAATGCGGAAATTGGATTCCAACTGATTTTTGATTCTGTTATAACCAGTATGTATTCCAACTCTCTTGATTATCTTCGCCTTCGAAAGTTCGTGGTTGGACCAATTCCTCCTTCGGAAACTTTGCTAGTTTGCTGAAGAGTAAAGAACGTACAGGTTAATTCAGACTGCAGTCATTCATTTAAATCCCTCTTTTGCATGGATCGCCTTTTCAGGTTTTCAATCCACCGGGATACCCTTTTTTGCCTAAGTTGCCCTTTCGGGTTTTCAACTTACTGGGTGTACAATTCTTTTCAATTATATCCCTAATTTTTGCCCGAACCTTTTTATTCTGTTTTTGGTTCGCCGGGATGCCCTTTTTTGCCTGGATTTTTCTTTTTCTCTTTATCCAGCGGGTCTCTTTATACGAAGTATTTTTTAACTGCATCTGAATTAACAGGGAATGAAAAGTCTTCACCATCCATGGTTGTCAGCAATAAGGCTCCGCCTGAGAAAACCTTTTTAACCACGAATGGACCTTCATAATTAGGAGTCAATTTACCCATGTGATCTGTACTCGGAGGAAGTATTCTCTTGATTACCACATCTCCAACCTTATAAACTTGAGGTCGAACCTTCTGGTCGAATGCCCTCTTCATTCTGCGCTGGTATAGCTGGCCATGACATATTGCTGCTAATTGGTTTTCCTCAATAAGGCTCAACTGATCGAATCTGGCTCGTACCCATTCAGCTTCATCTAGTTTAACGTCCATCAACACTCGGAGAGAGGGGATCTCAACTTCGATCGGTAGAACTGCCTCCATACCGTATACAAGTGAGTATGGTGTTGCCCCAGTGGACGTGCGGACTGATGTTCGATACCCATGCAAAGCAAATGGTAACATCTCATGCCAATCTTTGTACGTGACAACCATCTTCTGTACAATCTTCTTGATATTTTTGTTGGCCGCTTCGACCGCGCCATTCATCTTTGGGCGGTACGGAGAAGAATTGTGATGTTCGATTTTGAAGTCCCGGCATAACTCAGCCATCATCTTATTATTCAAATTAGAACCATTATCAGTAACTATTCTTTCGGGCACTCCATATCGACAAATGATATCTCTTTTCAAGAAACGAGCTACCACTTGCTTAGTGACATTGGCATAAGACGTTGCTTCAACCCATTTAGTGAAGTAATCAATGGCGACCAAGATGAAACAATGGTCGTTTGAAGCAGTAGGCTCAATTTTCCCGATCATATCAATGCCCCACATTGCAAAGGGCCACGAAGAGGACATGATACTCAACGGATTTGGAGGAACATGTACTTTGTCTGCATAGATCTGGCATTTGTGACACTTACGGGTATATTTGCAGCAATCCGACTCCATTATCAACCAATAATACCCCGATCTCAACAATTTTTTAGCCATCGCATGTCCTCCGGCATGGGTACCGAAAGAGCCTTCGTGCACCTCAATCATCAACAGGTCTGCCTCGTGTCTATCCACGCATCTGAGCAGAACCATGTCAAAATTTCTTTTATACAGCACGCCATCTTTGTTCAAGAAGAAACTACCAGCTAGCCTTCTTAATGTCTTCTTGTCTTTGGAAGATGCCCCAGGCGGGTATTCTTGATTTTTTAAGAAGCATTTAATGTCATGGTACCAAGGCTTATCGTCAGACACTGCATCAACATCAAACACAAAAGCAGGTCTATCAAGACGAGATACATCAATCCTGGGTACGAAGTTCCAACCATGCACTTTGATCATCGAAGATATAGTGGCCAAGGTGTCTGCAAACTTATTTTCATCTCTGGGAACATGGTATAACTTGACAGTTGTAAAGAAAGTCAGCAATCTCCTCGTATAATCTCTATACAGAATCAAATTCTGCTGATGTGTGTGCCAAGTTCCCTTTACTTGATTGATTACCAGTGCTGAATCACCAAAGATATCGAGGGTCTTGATTCGTAAATCAATAGCCTCCTCAATCCCTAGTATGCAAGCTTTGTATTCTGCTTCATTATTGGTACACCCGAAAGTTACTCGGGCAGTGAAGGGCATGTGAACACCTTCTGGCATAATGAGAACTGCACCAACTCCACACCCATTTATATTAACTGCCCCATCAAACATCAAACTCCATTTGGATTCAGGGTCAGGCCCATCCTCCAGAAGTGGTTCCTCGCAGTCTTTCGCTTTGAGAAACATGATGTCCTCATCAGGGAAATCAAACTTCATGGGCTGGTAATCATCAAGAGGTTGTTGTGCAAGATAATCTGACAGTATACTTCCCTTGATTGCTTTTTGCGAAGTATATTGAATATCATACTCTGTTAGTACCATCTGCCACCTTGCAACTCTGCCTGAAAGTGCTGGTTTCTCAAAAATATACTTGACCGGATCTATTTTTGAGATCAACAGGGTTGTATGTGTGAGCATATATTGTCTCAATCGCTTTGCGGCCCATGCGAGTGCACATCATGTCTTCTCAAGCATTGAATAACGTGATTCACAATCTATGAATTTCTTGCTCAGGTAGTAGATAACATGTTCTTTCCTACCTGTCTCGTCGTGTTGACCGAGAACACAACCCATGGATCCTTCGAGCACTATCAAGTACATAATCAGTGGTCTCCCTTGAACTGGAGGTATCAGAATCGAAGGCTCCTGCAAATATCTCTTTATTTTATCGAATGCATTTTGACAATCATCGTTCCACCTGACCGTTTGATCTTTTCTTAGCATTTTGAATATCGGTTCGCAGGTGGCAGTTATGTGAGATATGAACCTTGAAATGTAGTTCAATCTCCCTAGAAAGCCGCAAACTTCTTTCTCAGTTCTTGGTACAGGCATATCTTGTATAGCTTTCACTTTAGCAGGATCAACCTCTATTCCTTTTTCACTGACCATGAAACCAAGCAATTTTCCGGACCGCACGCCGAAGGTACATTTGTTAGGATTCAGTCTCAACCTGAATTTCCTCAACCTCTCAAACAACTTCTTCAAGTTGATCAGATGTTCCTCTTCTGTCTTTGATTTAGCAATCATGTCATCCACATAGCACTCGATCTCTTTGTGAATTAGATCGTGGAATAACGTCACCATTTCTCTTTGATAAGTTGCCCCTGCATTTTTCAACCCAAAAGGCATTACTTTGTAACAGAAGGTACCCCACGGGGTAATAAATGTTGTCTTCTCCATATCTTCAGGCGCCATCTTTATCTGATTGTACCCGGAGAATCCATCCATAAATGAGAACACTGAAAACTTAGCGGTATTATCAACCAGCACATCAATATGAGGGAGTGGAAAATCATCTTTAGGGCTCGCCCTGTTGAGATCTCTGTAATCCACACACATTCTGACCTTGCCATCTTTCTTCGGCACCGGTACTATGTTGGCCACCCAGGGAGGATAGTTGGTTACTGCCAGAAAACCTGCATCCAACTGCTTCTGTACCTCTTCTTTGATCTTCAAATCCATTTCTGGTTTCGTTCTGCGCAGCTTTTGCTTGACCGGTGGACAGTCCTCTTTCAATGGTAGTATATGCAAAACTATGTCTGTATCTAAACCTGGCATATCTTGATATGACCAAGCAAAGATGTCAACGTATTCACGTAGCATGACTATCAGCTCTTGCTTTACATCAGCCCGCAAACTTGCACCGATCTTGATCTCTTTCTTGCTTTCCTCTGAACCAATATTGATAACCTCAAGCTCTTCCTGATGAGGCTGAATGGTCTTTTCTTCCTGTTTCAACAATCTAGCCAACTCTTCCGGGAGTTCATAGTCTTCATCACTTTCCTCCTCAGCTTGATAAATCGGATTGTCGAAATCATACATGGGCATAACAGAATCATTTTCAGGGGAATCCACAGAATCAAGTCTGCATGATTGGATTGATGCTTTATTTTAGATTATTTTTGCTTGAAGACAAAAGAAAAGAAAGTCCATTATCATTTTTAATTTTCTTTGTGCAAAAATAAAAATAAAGAAGGAATAAAGGAACACAAATTTGTAAACAAAACGTCCTTTTATTGATGTTTGAACATTATATGAGAAAATATGGTGGCCCTACAAATGGATCCTCACACCTTTGGCAGAGTGTGGGATTTCATGCATTATGAAAGACAAGAATTATTACTCTGAATGATGTACAACATGAATGATTTCTTCACTAGACCAGTTTTGCAATGCCTCGCCTGGAGCCAGTGAATACACCCATCTATCCAGATAATCTGAGCTTTCAGCGTCATCTTCTATTGCTGAGCAGGACTGATTAGGGTTGATAATTCCTCCGCTGTTGAAATTGATTGGCCCACGGAATCGGGGAACTGGCGCCTGGCCCGGCTGATATCCAATGCCGAACTTATCTTCTTTCACAAACACGTCGATAACTTTACCCCAACCTTGGGCATTTCCGCTTTCAACCACTTCTCGGGCCTGCTTGTAGGACGCAATTGATGCACTCGGCCCAACTGGCACAGTTGACACCACTGCTGTTGAAGTAGATTCTGGGGATTTGTTGATGTTCAAGGCTTCAAAAGACTGGCACAGGGTTTCATGAATCTCCCCATCCATTTCCACGTATTTGAAAGTGGATAGATGACTCACAAATATATCTTTCTGACCGCAAACAGTAACCACTTGACCCTCGAACACATATTTGAGCTTCTGATGTAGTGTGGAGGTAACTGCGCCTGCTGCGTGAATCGACGGTCGGCCCAACAAACAGCTGTAAGCAGGCTGAATGTCCATAACGTGAAAGATTGTCTTGAATATCTGTGGACCAACCTGTATTGGCAATTCTACCTCCCCAAACACTGATCTTTGGGATCCATCGAAAGCTCTCACAATCAGATCGCTGGGTCTAAGAATCAATCCATCTACTTCAATTTTCATCAGGGCCTTTTTGGGTAACACATTCAAGGAAGAACCTGTGTTGACCATCACATGCGACAAAACAGCTCCTTTGCATTCAAGTGTGATGTGCAACACTTTTTTGTGATTACGTCCATCTGGAGTCAAATCCCTATTCGTAAACCCCAACCCGTGGCTCACATTGGCATTAGAAATTACTCCCTCTAACTGGTTCGCAGTAATCTCATGGGGAACGTATGCCATATTTAAAACGTTCAACAAAGCAGCCTGATGTGCATCTGAACTCATTAACAGGGATAATATTGAGATTTTATAGGGTGTCTGATTAAGCTGATCAATGATCTTGTAATCGCTCTTTTTGATAATCCTCATAAATTCCTCAACATCATTATCAAAATTAACTTTAGGGTCCTCTTCCTGCATGGGTACCTTGTCATCAACAACTTGTTTCCTTTTGCTCTTGCAGCGGCTTCAGCTTCTTTATCACTCCTTAGAGTCTGGGGAGCAAACTGTCGACCACTCCTGGTGAAACCACTTGGTCCACTGACATTCTCAACACTGGTAGCAACAACAGCCTCTGCTTTCTGTTGACTTCCTCCTTGATGAGTATTAGTTCCATATTGCCATGGAACTGCCCTATTAGCCACATAAGAAGCAGATTCAGGAACTATAATCGTAACTGGTCTCGGCCTCTCAGGCATGATGATAGCAACAGGATCTTCAACGGGCACCTGTATTTCAACTAGATTATAATAAATGGTAACGGCAGAAACATCTTTCTCTTTCTCTACCCTATCAAACTGAAGTCTTCCTTCGTCCATAAGATCCTGCAGTCCAACTTTCAACTTACTGCAGCCATTAATCTGTCTTGAACAATCCTCACAATCAGAGCCACATCCAGGAAATACCTTTCCTTTTAACAAACGCTCTTTTACAAGCAACAGCGGAGTCTTTACCAAATTAACATCAGTAATCAGATTCAATTTCTCACCATCAGAAATAGTATTCGTGCCTGCACCTCCATGATGGGGCATTGGATTATCGCGAACATTCGGCGGCTTAGAGAAATTAATAGCTTTTGCGTCAATCAGATCTTGAACCTTTTGCGCACCAGAATGAAATTCACATCAAGCATTAGCATCGTAACCTTGAGGCAATTTTCCAGTATCTAGCGGCCTCATAGTCTGAAGTTCAACTAACTTCTCTCTGAGCAATTGTGGTAACAAAGCAGCATATGTCATAGGCAAGGGATCAAATTTACGGTCCCTTGGTCTATTAGTCTGGAATCGGGGTCTAGCTTGCTGATCTGGAGCTTGCTGTCCTGCTGGAACCGGAATGGTTACAACGTCCACCTGATGATAGGACTGAGTCCTACCTCTGCCCTTTCCTCTATACACAGCACTGGACTCCCCTTCTCTTTTCCTTGGTCCATTAGCAAAGGGTTTCCTCAAACTCGAAGCACCAGTCCCACTGACTTCTTGAATTCTACCCAACTTTAGCAAACTCTCTATTCGTTCCCCAACAACAACAATGTCGGCAAACCCTGTTGACGGACACGCAGCCAATCTATCCAAATACGGCCCTCGGAGTGTGCTCATGAACATATCAGCCATCTCACGATCACCCAAAGGTGGTTGAACTCGAGCAGCCAATTCTCTCCAACTCTGTGCGTACTGCTTAAAGCCCTCCTTGTGGTCCTGAGTTATACTCTGTAGTTGAGTACGATTAGGTGCCATGTCCAAGTTATATTGATACTGTTTCAGAAACGCAGCGCACAAATCTTTCCAGCTCTTTATATGAACCTTGTCTAGCTTAATGTACCATTCCAGGGAAGCGCCTGACAGGCTCTCCTGGAAAAAATACATCCAGAGCTTTTGGTCTTCAGCATAAGCGGCAATCTTGCGATTGAAAGCTTGCAAATGTGTTTTGGGACAGGTACTGCCATTGTACTTATCCAATGTAGGGAGCTTGAACTTGGGAGGGATTCTCACACCCTGCACGAGACCCATGTCTTCCACATCAATCCCTAGAGGATTTTGGCTCTCAATAGCCTTGAGTCTTTCATCTAACCCTTCGTACTTCTGGTCCTCATTGTAGAAACCCATGTCGTTGTTGAATGCGGTGAACTGGTCATCTTGACCATCCTCATTATTATCAAATCCCAGATGCACCCCACCAGCAGGGATGGTACCAACAGGAGGAGTGCGCACGTTGTGATTTGGGATTTCAGTCTCCAGTCTCTAAATATTAGCTCTCATGGCATCTTGACCAACCCTCATGGTTTCCTGACCGGTCCTCAGCTCCTACTGACCTTGAGCAATCCCCTGCATAAGATTCATGAACTGCTCCATCCTCCCCCTCAAATCAGCTAACTCAGTCTGAACTTGTTCCATAACTCTGGCTTGATTGCATCTGGTAGAGTATCGGTGCACTGGGGTATCAGTTATCGTGCCTGAAAACCAAATAAAGGTTAGCAGGCGCCTGCAAAAAGAAACCCTGCAATGCAAAAATGATATGATATGCAAATGCAAATGCACAGTTATGTTTGTCATTTTAAGATACTTTTCATATCCTGATTCCAATCGTAACCACAAATTCCTGAAGACCAGAAATCCTGATTATTGAGTTTTGCCTTGAAGAGATATTCATATATGCCAATCACAAATATCTGATGACCAAAAATAGTGATTTTGTAGTGTGCCAGTGTGCAGATATCTTATAACGTCACATATATCTGAAGACCAGAAATTGTGAACAGAAATAGCTCATTTTATATAAATTCCCAAAAGTTTCAAGCACATTTGTCGTAGTTTCAGCAACAGAAAAAGAAACAAGTAGTCAAATGGATCCATCAACAATTCTGATGGTAACCATTGCAAAATACAAAGAAATGACAACAATCATTAATCTGATAGCTCTACGTCCTTCAGCTTCTGGCTGGAATACTTAATCTCTTCGAATAGGACGCGGGTACGCTGATGATGTGGCTTCTCAATCAGCTCTTTGATTACAACATCCCTTTTCTCCAATGCATCAGATAGTGAGCCCATGTGCATCAGCAAGGCTTCATCTTCACCGGCTCCTTTACGCCTCTTAATTCCAGCTTGAATTTTAACCAGCTTCAGATCTGCCGTGACATCCTCAAGCTCTTTGTTGGCAATTTTTAGCTTATCTTCAGCATTCCTTACCTGTTCTTGATATGAGCTTTCTTCAGCTCTTCATCTTTATCTTTTAACTGGGTCAACAATTCATAGTTTTCAATTCTGACTTCATCCCAAGCTTGACGAAGCTTAGCTAATGAATCCTTGCTTCGGGCTAACGCCTGCTTTGTAGCCTTATGAGCCTGACTAATATCATCTGCTCCCAAAGTAAGTTTCCGGAAGTACCAAGCTCTATCATCAAAATCTTCTTCTTTGTCCGCCAAGATTTTCTCCGTTTTCAATGTTCTTTTCTCCAAATCTTTATTATCAGCCAAAGCTTTCTGAAGACATCTGCTCATCCCAGAGTTCTCTATCTGCAACTCTCTAACCATTTTCTTCCATTTCTCGCATTCTTCAGCCGGTACCATGGAATATTGATCTGGACATAAGAGAATCTCTCTTGAAAAGGGTAGCAACAGCTCTTTGACCTTCATCTCAATCCAAGCATCATAGTTAGGGTATGATCTACAGTCTCCTTTGCCAAAAACTAGCTTTCCCTCTCTTTACCTAAATTTCCAGGCACTTATCACTTCTGGAACTCTTTCATTCTTGGTTCCCACGAAAAACAGAGAAGCACTAATCTCTTCATCAGCAGGAGGATTTCTCGAAGCATAACCAAATTGTCTAACAGCCAACACCGGGTTGTAATTAATCCCACCTCTTCTTCCAAGTAGAGGCACATTCGGAAAACTTCCACATTTAACAGTAAGCTCTATTGTCAGTAATTTGGGATCAAACCAAATGATGTTATTGGTAGTCAAACCTATCAATCTCTTGGACCATTTCATTGTCTCAACAGTTTCTACGAAAGCACCAGTTCGAGGTAAATGTTTGAAGAGCCAATGACATAACAATTGGGTACAGCAACTAACCAGACTTCCTCTTCCCTTCTCATTTTTGTAGTGTACTGAGTGATAAAAATCCCCTAGCAGGGTAGGAATCGGATTCTTCGAAACGAACACTTTTATCGCCTGCATATCAACAAAATCAGGTTGACCGGGGAAAAGCACCAAACCATAGATACAAAGAGCTAACACAGCATTGTAAGTAGTCCAGTTTTTAGCCTTGGCAGCTTCCTGAGCTTGTTGGAAAAGAAACTCCAAATGAAATCCTTCATCTTCTTTAAGTTTACTCAGGCCACTTTTCACAACAAACAGGTCCAGATGTAGAACAGCAGCAATTACTTCAGGGGTAAGAGCACCTTCAGAAAAATACGGTATAGAAGACGTGACTGGAATTCCCAAAATAAATGAGAATTCCTCCAAAGTGGGCATCAAAATGTAGTCAAGGAACAGAAAACATCTCATTAATGGTTCATAGAATTGTAAGAAAGTGTGCAACCCATCCTTCTCATACTTTGTGAATGCACATACCATTTTAATCAGCTCTCCATATTCCTTCTGAAAAGTGCTGAGAACACCAGAACCAGCCAGGCCTATCATCTTGTTCAAGGAATCCAGCTTAGGATCAGGGAATTTATATGACACATTGTTCTTCCTCTTAACCTCAACTTCTTGGCAACTCATGATTGGAATCAGACAATATGGTAGGTACCTGAAAATGACAAACATAACCTGTTATGATATGAGTATGCAAATGCAAAAGGCATGTGATCAGGTATCCAGGTGTCTGTGTCTGTGTTGAACTGTGTGCACTGTGTCTCTGTACTGAATCTGGCAATATATCTGAGATGAATACTCAAACCACTGTCATAGGATACACTGTCTGTAACAATCATAGAATCACAAATAAGGTATGTAGGAAGCTGGGTTACCTGCAAACCTGTAAACATCCCACCCATACTCACATGTGGTTCCTAGAAAACAAGGCTTGTCAGCTTCGGAGGTTTGAGAAGCGATAGCACATTCAGCCCGTAGGATACAATGCTATGCCAATCAAAGAGGTCGTCCACTGACTCACCTTAGAAAATAAAGGTCATCCTATGCAAGTTCCAAAGTGGACCCTCGAGTGCGAGTGGGTTTGCCACGGAATGTGGTCTGCCACTGTCACCACTAAAGAGAGATGTTTCCACTAAGGTCCTCATGATCGGTCACTAGAGTCGACAGCTCTCTAGATCGACATCCTGGAATATGCAAGATGCGTACGCCATGATGGGTCCCAAGATAGCCTCGTCTAGCTGTGAATTTCGTGATTACCCAACGTACACAAATGGCACGTAGGTCCCACTACTCTCCACTCTAAATCTAAGTGTATACTCAAGCCCGTGTACTGGGCTCATCTCTCAGAAATCCCATCCCGCCAAACAGACAGAACAGTGCAACACAGTATAATATATGAAATGTAAATACTAACATGTTGTAAATATGGTACAAGTAATAAAATACAGTAAACAGCAAATACAAGATAGCAGTAAACACCCAATGAAAGAAAAACAAACAAGCGCTAGGATTGACTAGCTTAGGATGGACCAGCAATAGGTCAACCTGTCCCCAGCAGAGTCGCCAGCTGTCGCTCCTGGGATTTTCATCCAAGTACAAACGCGAAAGTGGCACCGAAACAGAGTCGCCAGCAATGTGTATTTATCCCATGAGAGAGAAAGGAAACACCGCATAAACCTGAAGGGAAGGAAAAGCATGGTCTTGCGACCAAGAGAAAGGGTAAGGGAGTCGGTTACGCGAGAGGAAGATATTAGCACCGCCACGCGTCCATCGTACCCGATGGGATCCACGCTTGCTTGTCTCGATCAAAGGGTGATAGAAAAGGATACTAAAAAAGGAACTGAAAGAAAGAAAGGAGAAAGAAAGGAAAAGGAACGAGAAACAAATGTAGGGAAGATAAAAGAAGTGCTCGAATGGGCCCTACCCCACTGCCTACGTATCTCATCGGGAACATGAGAATCAAAGCGACGTAGTTCCCCTCACTAGGGAAAGCTGTTTGTGTTTTTTAGTGAAGTACGTCAACGTTCGCGTTCCAGCAGTTAGGTGTTGCAGCTCGCTGTAGGGAGACTTAGGCGTTACTTGTTTACGGTAGAATGGAAATGACGCATCCTTAAGGAATGAGTGAATGAGATGAGGAAAGAATTCCCGAAGGAAAGACGTTATTGTTTGTTTTTTTTGTCTTTTAAGAGATTTTGTTATTTGTTTGCATATGATAGTGTATCCAAATCTTAATCATTGGAATGTGTACATCCTCACATTCCAAGATGGAATGAGTAAGAAAATACACTAAGGGTGAAGAAGACCCCCACACTTAGTTCCAATTGTTAAGGTTCAAACACACTAGGATACTTGTATTTATTAAGTGTTTTTGTTGATTAAGAAGTGAAGAAGTGTTTTTTATTTGTACCTTCAACAAGTATCGCATTTAAGTCCCTCATACAAGATCAAATGTTTAACACATTGACCCAAGATGGGCTATATGCTACACATTCTAAGATTATAAGAGAAGACCCCCTATAATCTTTTCTTTATATGAAAGGCATAAATGCGATAAATGCTTACCTTTATTAGATATTTTGAATTTTCTTTGAGATGAGAAGAGAGACTCAAGAGAGAAAAAAAGGGTAAAATCTATGTGAACTAAGACTCAATCCTAATTGATTAGTTAAGGGAGTGATCCTAATGGTTTGTGAGGTTTAAACACCTAAAATTTAAAGAAGGAATGAGCTAAACAATTCACTTCTAAAGTAGAAGATGAATTGTAACTCAAAAGGGGGAGTAAGGAGTTAATCAAAGTAAGCACATAGATGCTTAACAAAACACAAAATTGAATTATAAAAGAAATGAAAGGAAAGAAGTTTGAATGTGGATTCCTTATCCACACTCAATTTCAACTTACCAAAGCCCCTACATGGTTAGTAAACAAGGAAACATGCATAAGAAGTAAAAAGGACACTTAATGCACATTAAAGTTCAAAAGAACAAGATGGATAATCAAATCCTAATATCATAACCAGAATATGAATCATATTGACAACAATTGAATATCATCATACAAGTTCAAATGAATAAGCAACAATCATCATCCATTAGCATTTAACATGTTACCATGAGAGAGGATAGATGAAAGATGAAAAGAAAGGAAAGGAACATGCATAAATGGAACATGTAAATCAACAACCAAAATTGAAACTAAATGAAAAATGGTCTATAAACATCTAAAAAGTATTCATGAATCACCAATCAAGACATTCAAGAAGTGGTAGAAGAAGAAGTGAGATGAAAGTTCAAAAAGAAAATGCACACACTACATGTTAAAGGATGCACAAAGTTCAAATTGAAATGAACATGTAAACATGACCTATAATGTGTACCAATGACCTATAATGTCACATGGATAGCTCATAAAATATGCAAATGATCATACCAATATGCACAAAAGAATTCATGCAAACATACACTAAAATTAGAATGATATGACATGTTATTATGCTTCAAATGTAATGCATCAAACAAAAATCAAATGGACTTATGAAAATTATGCAAGCATGGTATTGGAATGCCTAAGTCAGAAGTGAATCATACAGCAAGATAGCATGTGAAAATTCAAAGCAAAATGACATCAAACAATGTGATTAGGTCAAATTGAAACATCATGCAAAGTGGTGCAAAGATAAGCATCAAAACATGTCATAAAATGACCTAAAAAATAAAAAAAAAATCATCTAACATGCTTCAATGTAATATTGAATCAATTCAAAAATAATCAAGTTAAAACAATTTACAATGAGCAAGAAAAAAATTCCACAAATTCATATACCACATTTGGAATGCATACAAATGGAAATTCAAAGAAAATTATTCAACAAGGGAAAAAATGTCATAAAATCATGAAATAAAAATATCAAAAATTTTCTAAATGTCTTTAAAATGTTCATGAATTTTTCTAGGATTTTATGATGTAGTTTAGTAATTTTAAAAATTAGAAATGAAACGTGTATAAAATGTAGAAAATAAAAAGAAATGGAAATAAAGAAGGGGTGCATGCATAGTAAAATAACAGTTCAAATGGTTTGGGCTTCCAAAACATGGGGTGAAAACAGAAATGTAGTCCAAAGTCCACTTACACGCAATCCATACCAACAATGGTGCACACTCAGTCAAACAAAAGTCAAGCAATCCACGCCATTGGATCAAGTCAGGTCAACACCAAAGTCAAAGTACACAAATCCAAAACACACACGTGCAGGACCACACACACTACTATGCACTGCACCACACATTGATTAAGTGAATTCAGAAATAAAACACGTGAGGTGCATGTGCATTTTAATGTGCTGGCACGTCCTGAACCACACGATGACGAAAAATCAATGGCCACGATTAAAACACACCAAAACCCTAGCCTTAACAGTCACCGGCCGGAGATGACCTCCGGTCATCTTCTCCGGTCCACAACCACCGTCTGCAACTTCATGTTTCCCAGAATTTCACAAATATTATACCAAAATGAAGAGGAAGTAATGGAGAGCACGGATCCAGTGATAAAATGCACAAAATGTTCATGAAATGAGATAATCGAACAGAAGAAGATTTGCCCTAATTTTTCAACTATGCCTCTAAAGGCCTATCAACTAGCCAGACAAGTTCTTGAGCTTATAAGAAGCTTCAAGAACCTGAAAACAACTTCAAAGTATGCCTATAATGGTGGAAATTCGTACCTGAAGATTTGAGACCTTGAGATATTCTTCAGAAAACCAGAGATTCTGCTTCCTCTTTGAGCTACTCTTGGTCAAATAAAGGCTTAGATGCAAAAATTGATGATGCTTCAGTGGAGAAGAATTGAAATCGAACTTCAAAACCAGTTGCAATATGGTGAAATTGAGAGATAATCAGAGAGAGTTTCTGATTGAATTGAACAAAGTAAGCTTCAAAAATCAATAGCAATGGTGAGATTGAGAGAGAAGAAGAGAGAGTTTCTGAGTGAGAGTGTGAGAATGACTATTAGAAATGAATTTTGAGAGTGAAGTTTTGATTTATAGTGTGCTCTAACCATGGTTAAACCGAGTTAGTTAACTGAGTTGAAATGGTTTAGGTGAGTTATCCCTAACTAACTGAGTCAAGTTAGTTAGGGAGAGTAATGATATGGTGATGGCAACTTAGTGTAAGCTATGGTGAAGGTGAAAGTGAAATGAATGGCATGGTTGTGTATCAGAAACTTGCTCAACAAGTTTGCTCTTTCCATTTTCATGCAAGGCACATGCTATAGCAGTGTATGTGATGTTCATGGTGTGCTCAAATAAGGGAAAGAATTGTTTGATGGATGTCTGAACCAAGTTATGCAGCAAAGCCATCAATGCATCAGTGGAATATAGGGTGATTTGATGATGTTTTTCTCTCTACTCCATGGATGGTTTGATGTGTTTTTGGATTCATTTGAAAGAGGAGATGTAATGCTACAAGTTAGGTATGAAAATTGAGTTGAAATGATGCTTGGAATAAGTTGAAAAATGACTTATAACATCCACATTTGGAACTGATAGAAGGGCTTGGCAATGGGGTTGGTTGGCAAGGCAAGCATGGCATGGATTTTCAGCATGATTACCCTAACTTGAGACCACTATTTCTACCTCATAACTTGATCAAATGAAATTTTGTCCAACATGAACATTGAAGAGAGCATTGCAAGGAATAATTTTGATGTTGACAAGTTTTCCAAATGAAGCCTCTAACCATGAGAAAAATGGGTGAACATTTGGCACACCAACTGTTTGTGGAAATGACATGCGCGTGACCTGAAACTTGCCCAAGTTGACTTGCATTTTGCCCAAGTTTTCCTCAACTTTGATCATCCATAACTCTCTCAATTCTTATCCAATGGGGATGTTCTACACATGGATGTGAAGCTTAAAACAAGATCTTTTGTTGAGGCTGAGTGGAATTATCATTTGATGCTTCAATTTTGAATGGCCTTGGTTCAAAGTCTGATGCAAAATGGCCAAAAATTACTATTTTTGGAAACCCTATTTCTCCCAAAAATGGCAACTCTTCAAATCTTGATTTTTCCATGATCCTTTTGGAATTTCTTGAACAAACTTTGCACATTGGTCACATATAACATGAATTTCATGGATTTGGCCTCAAAAAGTCAAGAGTTGACTTTTCCCCTGATTATTTGACTTAGCCCAAATTTTCCTGATTTTTTATCTTTCTTCCAATTGAACCACTTCTAAAACCAATTGAGAGGCAATTTTCCACACACATACACTTAAGAACATGTAGAATACCATGACATCAAGTTTTGTCCAAAATATCAAAGATACCCTGATTTAATTGGAAACCCTAGCTTTGGTACCCACCTCCTAGGAGAAAAATGTGCAGTCTTCAATTTCAAATTCCTCAGAGTATGTTGTGTATCCTCTTAAAGGATGATGAGATATGCCACTTGAGGGTGATTTTGAACTAATGAACCATCTCTTATGAGGGTTTTCCTTCATTTTTTGGATTTCTTGCATAGTGTAGGATGTAGTGTTTCAATCTCCTGTTGAATCTCACTTTCTTGAGGTTTTGGATGATCAATTGAGATAGTATGAGACATGAAAAACCTCTTGGCTTGCCTTGAGACAACTTGTTTGACCTTTTGTGCCTTGAATGATTCTTTGATTGTCCACCTTTCACCTGATCACATGCCTTGATGGTAAGAGGGATGCTATGCTTCATTTTTCTATGTTAAAGATGCAATGCAATGCTAATAAGGTGGATATAATATGACATGATAATGCTATGCTATGATGAAAGAGAGAGAGCAAATTTTGGGGTATTACACCCCCCTTTAGGTTTTTCTCGATCTTGAACCTTTCCTTTGGATAAATCAAAGTCGGTGGTGAATTCAAAGAAATGTGATGCAAGTTAATTAATAGCTTGTTATCTGATTCTCACCGCAATAGATAAGATTAAGACTTTTTCCATTTTCCTTGAGAGATAGGGCTAGAGCTTGGCTCCAGTCTCTACCGTCTAACTCAGTGACAACATGCGACGCGTTAAAGAAATTCTTCTTAGCACGATATTTCCCACCAAGCAAGACGGCTATGTTAAGAGCTCAAATCAACGGATTTAGGCAAAAAGATCGCGAATCTCTTTTCGACGCTTGGGAGAGATACAAGGACATGATGAGGCTTTGACCACACCATGGACTTGAAGAATGGCTGATAATCCATACCTTTTACAATGGTCTACTGTACAACACCAAAATGAATATGAGCGCAGCAGCTGGCGGTGCGCTAATGGACAAACAGTATGAGGAAGCCTACGAACTTATCGAGACTATGGCTCAAAACCATTTCCAATGGGGAATTGAACGCGCTGGTGTAGAGAAATCAACTCCAAAAGGAGGAATATACGAAGTCATTGGTTTAGATCGTGTCAATGCTAAAGTGGATGCACTTACACAGAAGATCAAAAGTTAAGCAATAGCACCACCCGCAGCTACCGTAGCTGCAGTTACACCCAATTGTAAAATATGCGGAACCCCCGAGCACACTAACGTTGAATGTCAAGTATTGGTCGGTACTCTTACCGACCAAGTGAACTGTGCTCAAGGAAACCCATATTCAAACACTTACAATCCTGGCTGGAGAAATCACCCAAATTTTTCAAACAAGAATAACAATGCTTTACAACAACCAAACTCAGCATCTGCTATTCCACCTGGTTACCAGAAAGTACCACCATCTGCACCACAACCACCTAGAAAATCAAATCTGGAAATCATGATGGAAAACTTTATGAATGCTCAAGTTCAACAAAACAAAGAATTCGCAAATCAAAACGCTCATACGAGTGAATTGATGAAACAATTGTCAAGTAAACTTGATACTATGGCTACTCACAACAAAATGTTAGAAACTCAAATTTCTCAAGTATCCCAACAACAATCAACTGTAGCAGCCCCCGCTGGAGCATTTCCTGGCCAACCACAACCAAATCCAAAAGTTCATGCTAATGCTATCACTTTGCGAAGCAGAATAGAATATGATGGACCAGTTGACCCGAGATTCCAAAATTCAGCCATGTACCAAAATTCATCAAATGGAACTGAAAAAGTAAGAGAACCAACTAGCGATAAGGAAGATAAAAGCGAAGAGGCCGCAGAGAAAGAAACACCCTACGTGCCTCCGTCACCATACAAACCACCTGTACCTTTTCCTCAAAGATTTTCCAAATCCAAAAATGAAGGACAATTTAAGAAATTCGTAGAGCTTCTAAAACAACTGAACATAACCATACCTTTCACAGAAGCTATTACGCAAATGCCTTCATATGCAAAATTTCTCAAAGAGATCCTGTCAAATAAGAAAAACCTAGAGGATAATGAAACTGTTATGCTCACTGCTGAGTGTAGCGCTATAATTCAAAACAACATGCCTTCTAAGCTGAAAGATCCAGGCAATTTTTCCATACCTTGAGTAATCGGAAAATCTATCATAGCCAAAGCACTATGCGATTTAGGAGCTAGTGTTAGCTTGATGCCATTATCCACATGCAAGAAACTCGACTTAGGGGAACTAAGGCCGACAAAAATGTCATTACAACTAGCGGACCGTTCTGTTTAATATCCTGTTGGTATGCTAGAGAATGTACTCGTTCGTATAGGTCAGTTCTATATGCCTACCGACTTTGTGATAATGGACATTAAGGAAGATTCGAACATACCCATTATTTTAGGAAGACCGTTTTTAGCAACAGCCGAAGCCATCGTCGATGTTAAGAAAGGAAAACTAACTTTTGAAGTTGGGGAAGAGAAAGTTAAATTTATCTTGGCCCAAATCCTAAAAGCTCCAGCTATAGATGAGTTATGCTGTTTCCCAGATGTTATCGACGAATGCGTTAGAGAAATGGAGAAGGAACCAACTAAGTACACTGAAGTACTAAGGATTCCAGCACCTCCAATATTCGAAGACGATAATTGGCGCGAGCCATACGAAGATGACACTCTAAGGGAATGTCTAGCACTAACACTTGATCCAATGCCATGCCCAAAGAACCTTCTATAGAACTCAACACACTACCCAAGACTTAAGGTATGAATTCCTAGACGTTGAGCTCGAGCGGCCAGTGATAGTCAATGCCGACTTAGGACAAATAGAGACCGAAAAACTATTACACATCTTAACAAAGTATCCTACGGCTTTAGGTTACAACATCTCAGATCTAAAAGGAATAAGTCCCTCTATATGTATGCATCACATTATGCTAGAAGAGGACTGTAAAACCTCTAGAGAGCATCAGAGAAGATTAAATCCCATCTTGAGTGATGTAGTAAAAAAGGAGGTGCAAAAACTATTAGAAGCAGGAATTATATACCCGATATCTGACAGTAATTGGGTCAGCCCTGTGCATGTCGTACCAAAGAAGGGAGGTGTTACATTTGTTAGCAATGAGAAAGGCGAATCTGTAGCAAAGCGAATTCAAACTGGATGGAGAATGTGTATAGACTATAGGAAGCGAAATAAAGCCACTCGTAAAGACCACTTTCCTTTACCTTTCATAGATCAGATGCTTGAACGGGTAGCTAAACACTCTCATTTTTGTTATCTTGACGGATACTCGGGATTCTTTCAAATTCCTATTCATCCCGATGACCAAGAAAAAACTATGTTCACTTGTCCCTATGGTACATTTTCCTATTGACGAATGCAGTTTGGACTGTGTAACGCTCCCACAATGTTTAAGAGATGCACGATGTCGATCTTTGCAGATTTCATAGACGACATGATGGAAGTATTTATGGATGATTCTCTGTATGTGGGGGATGTTTCGAAAATTGTTTATCAAACCTTGAGATGGTACTTGAATGATGCGTTAAAGTAAACCTAGTGCTTAATTAGCAGAAATGCCATTTAATGGTGAGGCAAGGAATAGTTCTTGGACATGTAGTATCTGACAGAGGTATTGAAGTAGATAAAGCAAAAATAGAAATTAAAGAAAACCTTCAAACTCCGAAAACGGTTAGAGAAATTCACCGTTTCTTAGGACACACCGGATTTTACCGGCGATTCATTAAAGATTTCTCTAAAATCACAAAACCACTGACTGAGTTGTTGATGAAAGATGTCGAATTCATATTTGATGAGGATTGCTTGAAAGCATTCGAACACCTTAAAAACGTTCTTATTACGGAACCCATTATGCAACCACCTGATTGGAGTATACCATTTAAAATTATGTGTGACGCAAGTGACTACGCTGTAGGCGTTGTCCTAGGACAAAGGAGAGTTAAGAAGCTTCATGCTATTTACTATGCGAGTAAAACCTTGGACAATGCACAGATGAACTAAGCCACCATCGAAAAGGAACTCCTTGCAGTTGTGTTCGCTTTAGATAAATTTCCTTCCTACCTAGTGGGAGCAAAAATTACTGTCTATACCGACCATGCCACAATTAGATACATGTTGACTAAGAGGGATGCCAAACCAAGACTCTTAAGATGGATTTTGATTTTGCAAGAGTTTGACTTGGAAATCAAGGATAAAAAAGGCACCAAAAACGTAGCGGCAGATCATCTCTCTAGGATTGAGGATCTGAGACCCAAAGAAGTGCCCATTAATGACGAATTCCCTTATGATAGACTAGTAGCCCAATTAGAAAGCGAAAGCGAGACAGTCAAATATTCCTTGATATTTAATTGACAGAAACTAATGAAGTAGTAGAATCAATTTGCACCAAGACCATACTGCCGTGGTATACTGACTTTTTCAACTACCTAGCAGCTGGGGTGCTTCCACTAGACCTAACATACCAACAAAGGAAGAAGTTTTTTCATGATCTTAAACACTACTATTGGGATGAACCCCTACTTTTCAAGAGAGGCACCGATGGAATATTTCGTCAATGTGTCCCTGAATCGGAAGTAGCTGATGTCATATCTCATTGTCATGCTGCACCCTATGGAGGGCATGCGAGTACTTCAAAAACATGTGCAAAAATCTTATAATATGGTCTCTTATGGCCAAATCTTTGGAAGGATGTCCACATCCCTGTTATAAATTACGACCAGTGTCAACACACTAGGAACATCTCTAGACGCGATGAGATGCCACAGAAAGGGATTTTAGAAGTGGACGTCTTTGACGTATGGGGTATAGATTTCATGGGACCATTTTCGTCTTCTTTTGGTAATAAGTACATACTTGTTGCAGTCGATTACGTATCAAAATGGATCGAGGCAATAGCTTCTCCTACGAATGATGCACGAGTGGTGATTAAGCTCTTTAAAAACATAACTTTCCTAGGTTCGGTGTACCACGGGTTGTCATTAGTGATGGCGACTCCCATTTCATTTCAAATGTCTTTGGGAAGCTATTGCTTAAATATGGAGTCCGACACTGAGTAGCAACACCCTACCACCCTCAAACCAGTGGACAAGTCGAGGTGTCAAATAGGGAGATCAAACAAATCTTACAGAAAACCGTTAAAACTTCCAGGAAGGATTGGTCTGCTAAACTTCATGAGGCTATGTGGGCTTATAGGACAGCTTATAAGACCCCGATAGGAACCACGCCGTTTAAAATGGTTTATGGCAAGTCTTGCCACCTGCCTGTAGAACTAGAGCATAAAGCTTATTGGGCCATTAAGACCCTAAACATGAACTACACAGCAGCAGGGGAGAAAAGAATTTTAGATATCCATGAACTCAAGGAACTCAGACTTGATGCCTACGAAAATGTCCGAATCTATAAGGAGAAGACCAAGAAATGGCATGATAAGCGGATAGCAAGGAGAGAGTTCAATGAAGGAGATATAGTTCTTCTCTTTAACTCTCGATTAAAGTTGTTCCCAAGTAAGTTGAGTTCCCGATGGTCTGGTCCCTTCGAGGTTGTGAAAGCTTTCCGAAGTGGAGCGATAGAAATTCGAGGAAAGACAAACGAAACGTTCATTGTAAACGGGCAGTGACTTAAGAACTACCATACCGTAGAGAACAAGGAATTCTTCACTAGTCGTAAGTTGGAAGAGCTGCCCGCTCCTCCAAATGAATGACATTTCTTTCTAGATTAATGTCGAGCTCCCGGCACTAAACGAAGCGCTCCGTGAGAGGCAGTGCACGATCTTTGTTCGTTATTGTCTTATTGGTATTTTCAGAATTTTATGTATATTAGTTATTAATTTTATTGCATACTTATATTTATGTTATTATTAGTTATTATTATTATTACTATTATTATTATTATTATTATTATTATTATTATTATTATTATTATTACTATTGTTACTATTTTTTTAATGTATTTTTACCAACGTTTGTTTGTGGTACAACTTGACTAATAGGAAATCATTGTCTAATTTCAGGCTAACTCTTCTTAGGCTAGCACTAATTCTAGAAGAATGCAACCCTTCGAGAATCACGAAGTTGATTTTAGGAATGAGGTCTAGAGGCTTCATTTTGAGGCCCTATCCCAGAGAGACTTTGTTGTATCCATTTACCCAGATAACCTTGCTATGACTACTCTTGGTATCCGAGATAGCGTCACCTACCCGCTGAATGAGTGGGGTGGGATGATTTTTCTATCAGGAAGAGATTCAGTACTTATCATAACTTGACTCTGGAGTTCCTAAGCTCATTATACTATGATCCTACCAGTGGGTTCGGTTTTGGTTGTGGAATGGCTACCTTTAGGCTGATTGGAAACAAGTATCGTTTCACCCAGCATGAGCTGGCCGACTTGTTAGGATTTCCTAATGGGTCGGATGCTATCACTAAGACTCCTGAAGATGCTTTCACTGGTTATGATCTCAATCAGTTTTGGGGTACTCTCACTGGTAACTATAATCCTGAGCCAAATGGCATGTTTTCTGAAAGTATCCACAATCCAGGTATCAGGTATTTCCATAAGACATTGGCCCACACTCTTTTTGGGAAGGAAGAAAATGCGACTTCAGTCTCTAAGGATGAACTTTATATCATGTTTTATGCCTCTCAAAGTAAGTCGGTTAATGCTACCCCGTTCATGCTAGCTAACTTTGCTAAGATTTCTCGTGAGCCTTTCGGAGCTATTATTATTGGAGGCTTGATTACCATGATCGCTGATGCTATTGGGTTACGGTATCATTTGAACCGTACTCATGTTTTTGGTAGTTTTCGCCGCATGGACATCAATTTCTGTTTTAACCGTGGGATTATTGCAAACCTTGGTCCGGTTGAGTTTAAACTATTGATTGGCAATGCTGTTGTCCACCATTTTACTTTGCTGAATCATGAGAAGACTAGTGTGCATAACAGAGACAATTGGCTTTATGACTTAGAAGGCCAGAACGAGTCCCTGACTCCTCCTGATTCTCCACAAGTCTATGAGAATTTGGAAGCCGATATGCCCGATGTTGTTACTCATGGCTCAGCTATTCAGCCGGTTGTTCCACCTATTAATATTGTCACTGCAATTCATGCTCTTCAATCTGAAGTGGACTTCCTCCGAGGATAGATGACTTCTCTTCGTGTGGATTTCTTAGGATTCATGGATGTGGTGCATGAACAATTCGATCATCTGTTCTAGATTATTTATTCATTCCGGCATCCCACTGAACCTCAAATGAGGCAGCATAATGGATAGTTCCAGTTGTACTCATTTCCCTGCTTTCTTATACTAGGATTTATTTCATCGTATCAGTGTTTTGAATTCCTGTACTGTTTGTTCTTTCAATTTCGTTGTTGTACTGTCGGTATGCCGACAAAGAATCATGTTTGTACTGTTGTTCTTTTAATTAATGCAAATTTCCCTTTCCATAAATTATGTGTTATTTTTATTTAGCAAGTTTAGAATTTGTCTTAGGTTGTTAATGGCCCTAAGTACCTATTTTCGTACTAGTAGTAAAAACAAAACAAAAAAAACACAACCACAAGTTTTTTTCTTCTGTTTCAAGACTTGCAGCAAAAAAATTCGCATTTTAGTATAATGGCGTTCGCCATCAGTTCAAATTTTTTAATTTTCTTCATTCTCTACACATGGCGTTCGCCATTAGGTTCGAAACTGGAGTTCCTGCGCAGAATTCAAACCTTGCGCGTTTTCCCTAGACAATTACTCAAATCATCTTTTTACACTTCCAAAACACCTTCCAACTACCCTCATTAACCTCTCATTAACCCCTCATAACTACCAACCAACTAGATTCCACCTTTTTCCCTACAAATTCATAAAAAATTTATCATCTTTCTCACAACCATCACTCACACTCTTCACTCACAAACCATATCAACCATTCTCACTACCATCTTTCTGTTAAGATACCTCCAAGAGTCGCCTCTGATATCGACTACATGGGCATTACCTTTCCTGAAGGTGTCCTTGGTCAGAGCCAACACACCAACTTCTCCAAATTGCAAAAAAGGGCAGTCGTCGCAACTCGGTATCCAGACACTACTGTTGTCCAGACCTTGGGTCTCTTTGATAGTGCCGATTGGATTCTTACTAACTTAGGTATGTCGCAATTCTGTTTTATGAGTAATTCTACTTACATTAGGCTGACATTTGAGTTTTTAAGTTCTTACCGTCTTTCCATGGATCTGTCCCGCACTAATGGTTTCGTAGAGTTTAGGATGTTTAACACCGATTACTCCCTGACCTTTGAGCAAATAGGCACTATCTTTAGTTTTCCTAGTGGTCCGGAGTATGCTACGCAGGAACCTTTAGAGAGTGAGTGGCAATCTAGTGCTCTCGACTTTTGGCACCAAATCACTGATAAGACTTCCAACACATGGAAAGGTCTCAAAGCCACATCAATCCACAACCCCGCCATTAGGTATTTCCACCGTATCTTAGCTAACACTATCTTTGGCCGGGAGAACACTGGAAATGTGAACTTCAAAGATTTTTTCTTCATCCATTGTGCGCTTTCCGAAACCAAGGTTAACCCGACACCATTTTTACTTGCACACCTCCAGTCTGCCAGCTGTAGAGTAGGCGGTTCCATTTGTGTCAGAGGGATCATTACCTCAATAGCCTTAGCCTTAGGATTGCACACTGAGCTGGAGCCTCTTGAGCCCTTACTTGCTCTCTTTGCTAATCTTTACCATTGCCATGCCATGCGCCTTGTTAAGAATTTACCAAATGGAAAATATCACTTGATGATTAGCAACATAGAAGTTAAAGGAGTCACATTACCCTGTTCTGGCCACATTAACGTGCGTGTCAGCACTAACTGGATATTTGATATCGAAGCCCCTGATCTTGAGCAAGAGAGAGCTGCGAGACATTACCATGATGTTATGGGATATACCACACCACAGCCCCGCATTTGTACCTGTGCTACTGATACACCGGTACCTAGCGCCCGTTCACACACTGCACATTTTTCTACTGACCGTTTTATAGGTACACATCAGCCCCAGGAGGAATATGATTACGTTGCCATCCGGAGTTCACTGAATGATATTTTGTCTGAGCTTAGGCATCGGAATGACATGGAGGTCGTGCGTGATCTTTTACTCCGCAGCATGCAGAGACAGCAGGAGGAGCTTAGAGTCGTTGTTGACCAAATTAGCCAGCAGCAGTAGGATTTTACAGAGAGAACTCAACTTGATATGGGTAACCTGATAGAGCAGATGAATGGAGTGCGCATTGAGATGACAGATTTGAGAGACGTCATCAGACATGTACCGCAGTCCGAGTGGGGTAGAGCAGGCCGTAACAGAGGTAGAGGTCGTGCATATCGTCCTTGACCAGGTTTTATCACTCCTTCTTTTACCTTGTACTAAATCATTGAGGACAATGTTTAGTTCAAGTGTGGGGGAGGAGCTTTACCGTTTTATTTTCTTTCATGTTATTTATGTTTTCTAGTTTTTATTTTTTCAGTTTGTTTAGTTTATCGAGGCATATGCGCTATTGAGTCCTATTATACGCTATTTTTTCTGCCTGTTTGAAAACTCCCTTAATTTTGACCCCCAACAAAAAAAAATTTGTTTATCCTGATTCATTGGCATGACACTCTGTGTATAGGATTTTTAACATTATTAGGCTATGTTAGATAGACTTGGGAAAGTTTTGTAAATATCGGTATCGTTCCTACACCCTAGATTCCCTATATATGTGATACTGATTTAAATAGATATTATGCCAAGACCTTATGCCTAGTTTCTTAGAAGTAGCCTCTTGATTAGGTTATACTAGCAGTCAACACCATCCTTGTGTACAAACTAAGTAACGAACCGATACAAATATGTGTTATCTCAAAAATTTGAATAATGTGGTTTTTATAGAAAAAAAAGTGAATGAAAGACATGTTCCCGCTAAGTTAGGTGGTCCTCACCCGGACATTTAGCCTAAAGGTTCGGACTCTTGAAATTCGTAAGCAAAAGAAAAGCATAATGTGCGAAAAATAAATTTTTTGAATGTTGAGATCATATAACACAAACAGGTTCGCTTACCATGTAAGTACAAGGGATAACGGGCTTAATGTGATTATGCGAGAATGGAAAAGAGGTGAAATAGGATGAAGGATATAGGTCAAGGTATAATGTCATGATTTGAATTGGTATTGCATAGGAAGGGAGTCTTTGTCCACAAATGTGGAAATGTGTCGTTACGATATCCTTGTTTTCACTATTTAGTACCTATCCATTTAATATTAGCCTAGCAACCTTGTGCCTTAATTGTTTTCAGTCGTGCCTACGAGTCAGACGCTGCACTTACTGTTTTAATTCTGTTGGGAGTTTGCTTGAGGACAAGCAATTATTTTAGTGTGGGGGAGTTTGACGACACGAATTTGTATCGTATTTTTAGGCTCACTATGTGCATTTTTAGTCCATGTTTTTATCGAGTCTTATTATATTTACTTTGTTTTTATTGTATTTTGTGTTTGCAGGTGTAATAATGGAGATCCCGGAAGAAATCGAAAAAAGAAGTGAAAGAAAGATGAAAATGCAGCATATCAGCAAATTCTGTCTTCCCTGCTGATATGGCGTTCGCCATCCCTAGATGGTGTTCGCCATTCCTTCTTGAGGGAACCCCAGTTTGAATAGAGGCATGGCATTCGCCGTACAGTCGCAGAAGCAGTTTTTCACTGTAGAATCTATTTTTGGCAGTTTTAAGGAGTTTTTATAATTCCTTTTCCCTCCAATTCTGGAAATTCGAACAGGAGCAGTTGAGCATCATAATTTCTATATATAGGACCTCTTGGAGCAGTGAAATGGGATCGAAAAGTGCGTGGAAGCTCTACCGTATTTTCATTAGAATCTTAGGCACAAATTTACCGATAAAAGCAACAATTACTCACACTAAGGAATTGTTGCAATTTTGTATTTTCTTCATTGTTGTACTTTTGGATCAAGTTAATACAAGTTGTATTTTCATTTCGTTCCGATTTACTTTACCACAAAAATTTACAGGTTTCATTACTTTACCGCATTTATAGTATAATTATTACTTTAATTTATTTAACATGTTAGTCATAGGAAATGTAAGCTTAAATATGTTAGATTTAGGATTAATTATGTCCGAGTAAATAAATTGAGACCGACGTGTGAGGACCGTCGTATTCGGTGGGACTCCGTATAAATAATAGGTATGAAATTACGATTGTATGTCGTTTTGGTTTTGAATTCCAAGTTTAATGTTCCTTATTTCGACATGAGAGTGTGGAATAAGTTAAGGTTTAAGCCGAGACCGCGAGAGCGTGAGGAGTGAACCGGATAGTGGAAATTAGGCAACATGTCTAAATACAGCGAGAGCGCTTTAGATATTGTTTAGGATATCATCGATTTTCAAAGCGTGTTTCTTAGTTACCGGGCGAGCGATAGCAAAATCTTGGGATTAGGAAGCATGGCTTTTGTCTGGACCGCGAGAGTGTGAGGCAGAGCCTTTAAGTCGGTCTATTCTACGGAATGACAGCATAGTCGTAACTAGTACCCGTATTCTATAAGTCCCGTAGGTGCACGGAAATCATATTTCGGGCTCGTTTTAGTATTAATTTTAGATCTTAGAATTCAGTCCCCTATTTCTCCTTAAATTCTCATTTCCCTCTAGCCTTAGCTTTGCACAACAACCTTAGATAACATTAGTTTGATTATTTTTCCCTGTGGGTTCGACAACCTTTTTAAGACTACACGATCAACTGTATACTTGCAGATTTATCCGTCAGTGTCAAACGATCACTCATTGTATTGTTCTTCAAGTGTCTTGCTAGGAATTCATTGGATCTTTGATTTTCTTTACTTGATCTATCAAATTTTGTTTGCAACACTTACCAAAGCAAATTTCCACTTTGTAGGTTGATGATTCTTAGATCCAAATTCATTTTAGCTTATTTTCATGTTCACAATGTAGATTCATTGGCTTTTGATGTGAATTTATCCATTGATTGATTTAATTATTGATCTTGATGTTTGATGGATTCAATTGGTGTTTGATTGTTGCTAATTGATATAATTTTCGTGTACAATTGCATGCCCTAACATGAGGATTTTTTGGAGAAGTGATTTGCTGCTGAAAGTGCTTTTGAAATGTTGATTTTCTACTTCTGGTACAGTGTTATCGATTAACCAGAATACATGCAAAAGTGGTTAATCGATTAACACTGTTGTTGCGTGTATTTTGTGTTGTTTTGAATGTGTTAATTGGTTAACCAGATTACAGGAAAAAGTGGTTAATTGATTAACACTTTTGCGGAAGTTGTTTTTTGTGCTTTTTCAAGCTTGTTTTGATTCCTTTCCATGATTAAACTTCATTGATTGATATGATACATATTTGTAGATATTTCTTGAGCTATTGCACTTCACTTTGCAGTATGAATGCGATTCTTCGACACGCAACACGTTGATTTCATGATGCATGTCCATAATTTATTTGTTTTGCATTCTTGATGCATTGTTCATGTTGCATAATCACTTGCACATTGATGTTTGCTTGTTCTTGATGCTTACTTTGCTTGATTCATGATGCATGCTCATGTTTGTGTACTCGATTTTAAACGCTTAGTTGTTGATGAACATTTGTTTTGTTCTTAAAGCATGCCTACTTGTGCATTTTTGTGGAAACTTGCTCATGCTTAATTGTTGTTGCATGTTCATAAGCATTACTTGATTTCACTTGGTGCATGTTCATGCTTGATCCTTACAAATACATGTGCATTTGTTTAATTACTGATGTATACACTGCTTTTATGTTGAATACATGTTGTAAATGCTGCCTTGCTTGACTTGGTGCATATACGCCTGTTTTGTTATGAAAATGGATACTGTTAAATACTGTGTTATGCTGTTGCTGGATCTTATCGTTGTGCTAAGCTGAAGCGTTGTTGTTGCTACTGTTTTTGAATTATTTTCTTGGTTATTTGCTTGCCTTTGCATGTTCCCTTAAGGCATCCTAGTCCAACTTAATTTTTAATTAAGCTTGGAGTAGGATAGACATTAGGTGCTAATCCATGCATGATGACATTAGGATAACTCCCTTAACTTCAACCTTAGGTCCATTCATGCATGCTAATATTAGGATAGAGATTCCTTTCGCATCCTAATCTTAGGGCCATCGTTGCATGATAACATGTAGGACAAAGTTCCACTTAGACCTTCTGTGCGTCTCTCTCTTCTCTCTCTTAAATTAAATCAAAATACGTAATAAATGCAATAAGTACAGTATGTCATGAGCCTTAAGTACATGAGAAATGATGAGTAGGAGTCTCTCCTTACTTCTTCTAGAGTGTTTTGCATACGTCTCGTTTGGGGGAGACTTGCATAGTATTCGCTCCTATGTCATAGACTTTAGTGCAATACACATCTCAAACAAAGTCAATTCACTTTTTTAAAACATTTGAACAAATGCAAATAATTTTGTCCTTTGGAATTTTCCTTCAAACCTTTTCAGAAAGGGCATGCTACTTCTGTTCTATCGCAAACAGGCCTCGTCCCTAACTGCTAGAATGCAAACTTAGCATCGCTCATAAAAGACACTAAGTAACCCATAGTCCCATGAACTACGAATGCTCTGACTTCTTCATTCTCTTCTGGATGAAGATACGTAGGCACAAGATGGCGAATTCTTGGCGAGCACCTTCCCCCTTCCACTCGTAGTCCTCTGAACTATGTTGACTCCGACTTTTCCATTGCACGAGGAAATACGTAGGCATAGGACGACGAAGTCCTATTGAGTCTCCTTTTGTTTTTTTTCCTTTTCGTTTCCGTTAGCAAATAGGATTTAGATAAACACACCCTTTGATTAGAACAACAAGAGTGGATCCCGTTGAGTACAACGGGCGCGAGGGGTGCTAACACCTTCCTCTCGCGTAATCGACTCCCGAACCCAAAATTTGGTTGCGAGACCATGTCCTTTCCCTCTTTGAGGTTTCTTAGATCGTTTCCTTTCCCCCGTCGGGATAAATAATGTTCGGTGGCGACACTATTTTCTGCCGGTTGTTTTTCGCGTTGCGACAGTCACAAAAGATCTCACTAACCTTAAAATTGACTATAACTTTCTATGTAAAATCACACACCCTAAACACCTAAAATTATGATATAAAATGGATACTGCAATATCATAGGTGAAAAGAAAATGAGAGGAAGTCTCCTTAAACCTCTGACAAAACCATAATAAATCCCTTATGTATCTACTGACACATGCCTCTTGAAGAGATTATCCAATGGGAAGTGGACCATATTCCATAGTAACTACTAAGAGAAAACAATAATCTTATATGTTGCCCAACTATTCTGAATCAGAGGCCGAACCTTACTCCACTTCAGGAGAAAGATTTCCCTGGTGAAAAATCGAGCATAACAAGGAAGTATACATCGCTTTGACAGAGTATAAACCATCCTTACAATTAGACCAACACCAATTATCATTTGCTAAAGAGCCTAAAACAATACTCAACGACAACAACTATATTACCCAAAACTCTATCTCTAAAACAAAAAGACTTCTAATCCACCTAAGAGCCCTAACACAAACCTCGTTAATCTAACACCCAAAATCTCCCACTGTCCTAGTGTGGTGAGTCAAAATCAGGTAATTAAAGTCTCAAAAAAAGATCACTTAAAGGTTTGAAGCCCCACCAAGGATCACACCAAAAGGTGGGAAGCAGACTATTTATAACATTTCTAGACAGACTCTTAAAAAAAACTAGTTAAAAGAAACAAGTAGACTATTTACCACCTTTTTCGAGAGATCCTTGACAAACTAGTCAGAACTAACATGGGCATTCATGCCAAGAAGGGAGACCCTCTTCCACTATGTTGAAGTCTATCTAAAGCATGCACACCTACCCTAACAATGAAAAGATCCGCATTAATCTTACACGTGTTTCTAGAGAGAAGCCACACCTTCTCTTTCTAAGCTTATTGTGTTCTCCCCCACCCAAGTGGTGGTCTTCCCCAGACACCTTCTGGTTTTCTACAATTTTATCTGTCTGTTTCCCATGGTCACATCCTTGCTTCAACAATTTTCCCTTTAATCTCTTGGAATCCAGACCCCCTTGGTTTTTTTGTAACTGTGAAACCCCTTGCATCTGGAACCTGGAAAGCGACCGCTACCAAAAGATGGACAGATGGAGGAACATTCCGTTGTCTAAGGAGGAGGAAGAAGGAATAACAGTGGAGGCAGAGGAGGTAAACGAAGACGAGGTTTTCCACCGAACTCTGGCCGGAAAACTTTGGACTGAAAATCCCTTCAACACTAAGGCGTTTACAAGTACAATGATCAATGCATGGAGGCTGAAGAACCCGGTGGAGACACAGGAGCTGAGCAAAAACCCATTTCCTATTCAGATTCACCGGGAAACGAGATTTAGAGACGGTACTCCGAAATAGGCCATGGAGCTTCGATCGAAGCTTATTCATTCTTAAAAGAATCTCTGGCGAAGAACAACCCTCAGGGATCGACATGCACTACAGTTCCTTTTGGATTAGGGTTTATGACCTTCCTTTAATGCTCAGATCTGAGGCATGGCGGAGAAATTAGGAAACATACTGGGCAGATTCGAGGAAATGGACACAAAAGACATTCACAAAAATGGCAGATTTCTCCGGATTAAGGTGTGGGTAGATCTTGAGAAACCGCTGAAGAGGGGGACAGTTGTCAGGTATAAGGAGAAGAGATACAGAGTATACTTCAAATATAAGAGACTTCCAGCATTCTGCTTTGTTTATGGTAAAATGGGGCATCAACTTAAGGACTGTGACTCGGTGGGCGAACTAAGCGACGAAGGATATGAAGAACTGGAAGAAAAGGAGTTGTCCTATGGCTTGTGGCTCCGTGCCTCCCCTCTACCCAAGTCTTATAAAGTCCCAAAGGCAAAGGAATCAAGCTCAGGAAACTGTAGCAGAAGTCTTTTCAATGTTCCATCTAGTCAAAGTCGTTGCGAACCCAAAGGAGCGGAAGATAAGGGTTTGGTAGTGGTTCAACGGACAGATAGAAAAGAGAAGGAGGGCGGTTAGGCCCTTGAAGAAGAAGACACGCCTCAAATTAAGGCTCTAGAAATTGAAACAGTTGCTAAATCTTTAGCTTCCGTAGTTCTTACAACAAAAAATGATAAACACGAGACAACAAAGCCTCTGACCAAACAAAAAGGCAAAAAGTGGGTAAGACAGAAAGTGGGAAAGAAGGCAACTGAAGCACGAATACGCAAGGTGGAGATGGAAAACTGCAAAAGACAACTGGTGGATGTTATGGTAATGGAAGGATCAGTGGATGAGTTAGGAGGGCTAGGAAAAAAGAGAAGAGGGGATGACAAAGTTGACGAAGGTAACAACTCAAAAACAGAGGTGGTGTTGGCAGGCCAACACCGCCTACAACAATGAAGACCCTTAGCTGGAACTGCAGGGGTTTGGGGAATCCCCTTGCGGTTCAAGCCTTAAGAAGGCTTATCTTTGCTGAAAACCCCAACCTGGTCTTCCTTATGGAGACAAAATTAAAAGCTTCAGAGTTCAAAAAAGTGAAAAGGAAATGCGGTCTGTCCCATGGATTAGTGGTTAAGTGCAAAGGAGCTGGGAAAAAAAGGAGTGGGGGTCTCGCGTTGTTTTGGAACCAAGACATAGAGGTTTCAATTGCATCGTATTCCCTCAATCACATTTGTGGAACAGTACAGGTAGGAGAAGGTGTTCCACCTTGGAATGTCGTTGGTGTTTATGGTTTCCCGGAGGAAGGTAACAAGAAGGAAACATGGTCACTGTTACGGAACCTAGTGCAGCCTATCAATACTCAGTGGCTTTGTATTGGTGATTACAATGATATCTTAAGCAACGAGGAGAAACAAGGGGGAATTCCTAGGTCCGAATCACAATTGTCTGTTGGGAGAGAGACGATAGCTGCGTGTGGATTACATGACTTAGGCTTTGAAGGGTATCCATACACCTAGAGTAACGGAGAGAGAAAATTTGGAGAATATCCAGTGCAGACTCGATAGGGCAATGGCTTCAGAGGACTTTATCCATCAATGGGCTCCAATTAAAGTCAGGCACATTGGGAGGTATGGCTCTGACCACGTGGCCATCACCATAGATCTTGAGAGCACAGGGGAGGAAAGAAGGAATAGACGCAGACACGTGTTCAGGTTTGAGGAGATTTGGACAAAGGATGTAAAGTGTGAGAAACTAATCAACTCAATTTGGAACAACCCGAGACTGGACGGAAGAAAGAAAATATAAGTTCTTAAATACTTAAGTGAGGAGTTCAAGTGCTACAAGGAAAATGAGATCCAAAAGGAGTTGGTTCGCATTGAGAATCTTCTAAAAGACCCTAGAGCGTGGGGTTCAAACACTGAAGACATTAAGAGGAGGAGAGCCTTGGAAGCCCAAAGTCAAAATCTTTTGAAGGCGGAGGAAACGGTATGGCGGCAGAAAAGTAGAGCCGTTTGACTGAAGGATGGTGACAAGAACACAAAGTTCTTCCATGGTAAGGCTTCCCTGAGAAGGAAAACGAACCACATTAAGAAACTCAAGGATGATCGCGGAGTCTGGAAGTATGGTGATGAGAATTGTGAAAGAGTTCTTGTGTCCTATTTTAAAGAGCTTTTCTCTACTTCAAAACCTGAAGCAATTGATGAAGTCTGTCAGGTGGTTCAAAATAAACTGAATGATGAGCAGAAAAAGTGGTGTGAGGGTAAGTATACACATAATGAAGTGGAGGAGGCCCTTAGATAGATGCATCCTTTGAAAGCCCCGGGTCCGGATGGGTTACCTGCACTTTTTTACTAGAAATATTGGAAAGTGGTGGGCAACGACATCCTTGGACTAGTCTTTAATATCCTGAACAATAACTCTGATCCCACATGGTTCAACCAAACTTTCATTGCTCTAATTCCCAAATGCAAACAACCTAGTAGCCCAAAGGAGTTCAGGCCTATTAGTCTGTGTAATGTGATAATGAAGCTTGTTACGAAGACAATAGCCAACAGACTCAAGGTTGTCCTACCGGTTGTTATAGACGAAGAACAATGTGCCTTTGTGGCAGACAGACTGATAACAGATAATGCACTCATAGCTCTTGAATATTTTCACTAAATGAAGAAAAAAACGAAAGGGAAAAGAGGTACTATGGCCCTAAAACTTGACATGTCTAAAGCTTATGACAGGGTGGAGTGGGCTTTTGTTATAAAGACCTTGGAAGCTATGGGATTTCCTCAGAACATGGTGGAATTGATCCAAAGGTGTATGCAAACTGTTTCCTACAAGGTTCTGGTTAATGGCCAACCGAGTGTGGAGTTTTTACCGGAAAGAGGACTTCGCCAAGGCGATCCTCTTTCTCCTTACCTGTTTGTTATTTGTGTGTAATACCTCAAAATTTACCCTCATGATTTCTCAATAAATTGGTCTATGCTTTACTCATTTGCATTCCATAGTAGGTCATAAATTGCATATCATTGGTTGCATAAGGGCATGTGATCAGTGGTTTTCAAAGGTGTTAATCATCCAAAGCAAGATAACAAGAGCCAAGGGTCTTCAAGCAAGCCTCAGGGGTCTCTTATATCATATATCATCTCACTTTGATCTCACAAGGCATTGGGAGAGGAGAATTCATCAAGAAGATTAGGCAGTGCATCATCTCCTACACAAAACAGTCCAAAATTAGGATAGGACCCTCAAATGGGAAAGCTCCTTGAGTTTTTATCACCTCCAAATGTCCTATCTCATCTTTGTTATATGGGATATACATCATATTCAGAGGAATTTGGATTTGGAAGAGGTGTTATTTCCTCCTAACCAGAGGGTACCAAAATTAGGGTTTGGCATAAAATCAGTTTATTTCTAATTTTTTGGACAAAACTTGATCTCATGGTTTTCCTTATGTTCCTAAGTGTATATGGATGGAAAATTGCTCATCAATTGGTTTCAGAAGAGGTTCAATTGATCAGAAGATTCAAAATTAGGAGAATTGGGAAAAAGTCAACTGTGAAGTGGAAAAAGTCAACTCCTGACTTTTTAAGGCCAAATTCATGAAATTCAAGTTATATATGTTCATTGGACAAAATTTGATCAAGAGATGATGGAGGAATCATGAAAAATCAAGAAATGTACAAAGTTTCCATTTTTGGAAATTTAGGGTTTCCAAAAATGGCAAGTTTGGACCATTTTGCACCATACTTTGAGGCTTTCTTTCTCCATGATAAAAGCTCCAAACCTCAGGCCCAAGTTGAGCCAATTAAATTTCATGTTCTAAGCTTCAAATCCATATAAAGAACTATTCCATTGGATCAAAATTGAGGGAGTTATGATCAATCAAAGTTTGACAAAACTAGGTCACAAACCAAGTCATGACCAAGCAAGACCTGGCCCATGCGCCATAATTTTGTCAAACACTTGGTGTGCCAAATGTCCACCCATTTTTCTCATTGAAGGAAGCTTCAAATGGAAAACTTTCCAACATCAAAGTTGTTCCTTTCCATGTCCTTTACAATGTTCATGTTAGACATTTTTTAATTTGAGCAAGTTATGAGATGATTATGATGGTCCCAAGTTGATGGTGTTATGCTGAAAATCCATAGGTCATATTGCCATGCCATGATTTGTCTTGCCACGCCCTTAGTGCAGTCTAGGTTGCATGAGTTCTAAGCCATTTTCCATCCTCTTCCAAACTTCATTTCAATCCAAAACCAACATCAAACTTGTTCTATGATCTATCCTCTTTCCATTGACACCTAAAGTTCACAATTTCATCCATCCTACATGGAGAAATTCATCACCAAACCTCCATGCCACTTTTGATATCATGCTGCTACAAAATTAGAAAAAATAACATTTGTTGTTGTTAATTCACCAGCTTGCACGACAATGTTTCAACACTAACCATTCCTTACTTCATTTGTACCCACATTCCCTTACACACATACATACATGCTTTGTCATACATGGAAATGGAAAAGAATAAAAACTTGTTGAGCAAGTTTCTCAGCTGCAGCATATCTTTATCATCACCATTCACTTTAAAACTCCACCATAAGCTGACATGAATACACCACACCATAGCCAAACCTCTTCTCACTCACCCCTAACTAACTTGACTCAGTTAGTTAGGGTGCACTCAGTTAACTCACCTTAACCAACTCATTTGACCACGGGTTAAAGATTTAACTCAACATATAAATTCACATTTCACTCACAATTTCATTTTTTCAACTTCATTTTCACTCTCACTTCAGAATTCTTCTCACTTTTTCTCTCTATTCTCTCTCTGAGCTCACACGAATACATTACTTCCATCATTCATCTTTATCAATAATCATCATTGTTTGATATTCTTGGATCAAGAGAACACTGAATCAACAACAATCTTCAAGTACAATCATCATTTCTCTTCATTCTCCAAATCAAGTAGCATTTATTTTGCTCAAGATTAAGCTCTGAAAGTTCAGGATCAAGTGCAGATTTCTAGTTTTCTCAACTATTTCAAGATCTCCATATTTCAGGTTCAAATTTCTTCATCTTATTCTGCTCGTTTCATTTGTTTTTTAAGCTTGTTGATGATGTGATTTTAGCTCATTAGGAGCTCTGATAATTCCGGCTAGTTGATAGGCCTCTTAGAGGCATAGTGTTAGAACAAGAATTGATTCTACATTCCTAATAGTTTTGATGATAACAAACACTTGTTATTTTAGAACTTGATGCTCCTAATTTCATTGTTTATGTTATGTAGGAAAGTTCTAATACAAAGAGTTCTGATATAGAAGTATCTCAAAGAAGTTCTGAAACAGAAGTATCAGAAGATTCAATCTGAACGAAGTTTAAAGCGAAGTTCTAATCAAAGCGAAGCTCTGATTTAGAAGCATCAGCCTAAGTTCTGATGACGGATGTCTAGCGCTTCAGCACCAAAGCTGTATCAAGCCAGAAACTCTGATGATTCAACGTAGACTCTGATACGCTATCCTTCTCGTTTATGAGAATCTCAAAGTAACGGATTGAATCTGTATTTTTGGAAAGAGCATTAATTAGCATTATTATCCTCTCCAAAAATAGTTCACGCGTCTCCAACAGATCAAATCTTCTCAGCTATTTAAAGGAGTCCCTGCAGATGACCAAAGCAATTTTTTTTGTGAGCTCATACTGTCCACAATTCTTCAATTTCACTTGCTCTTGTATTTTGATTTACTTTTTTATAAAACAGTGTGTAAAAATCACGGTTGTGATAAAGCTTACTAGAAGCACTTGTTTTTAATTTTTTTATTCCTTGAGAAAACCAAGTTGTGGTTAAACCTCAAGAAGAGTGACGGTTGTTACTGAAATTGTGTAATCGTAACTGATTAGTGGATTAAGTCCTCAAGAGAGAGGCGAAATCACCTTGGCGGGTGGACTGGAGTAGATTGAGTTCAATCGAACTAGGATAACCACTGTGTCCTTTGCATTAATTTTAAAAAAACTCCAATTCAACCCCCCCTTCTTGTGTTTTTTCGTTTCTTCAATTGGCATCAGAGCGCCTGGTTCTGGGTGCTAACACTTAACCGTGTCAGATAAAAGATCCTTCACGAAAAAGCACTATGGCGGAATCCGTTCAGAACTACAACGACAAAATCAGTGGCAAACCACCGGTGTTTGACGGAGAAAACTTTGATTACTGGAAAGATCTAATCGAAAATTTCTTTCTGGCTCATGACGGTGATCTCTGGGATATGGTAACAGATGGTTACACTCACCCTGTCGGAAAAGACGGTCAGAAGATTGAAAGGAAAACCATGACTGATCAACAGAAGAAAGATTTCAGAAATCATCACAAGGCCAGAACGATTCTCCTCAGCGCAATCTCCCACACAGAATATGAGAAGATCACTAACAGAGAATCAGCCAAACACATATTTGATTCTCTGAGAATGACGCATGAAGGCAACTCTCAAGTCAAAGAGACTAAAGCTCTGGCACTCATCCAGAAGTATGAAGCCTTCAAAATGGAAGAAGATGAAACAATTGAGAAAATGTTCTCAAGGTTTCAAATTCTAGTTGCTGGACTAAAAGTTCTGAATAAAGGGTACTCAACATCAGATCATGTCAAGAAAATCATCAGGAGCTTACCTAAAGTATGGAGACCCATGGTCACAGCACTAAAACTCTCCAAGAACCTCAACGAAATATCTCTTGAAGAACTGATCAGCTCTTTAAGAAGTCACGAGATAGAACTAGAAGAAGATGAACCCCAGAAGAAAGGTAAGTCTATTGCTCTTAAATCTAAATATAAATCTGAAACTAAAGCTTTTCAAGCAGAAGAAGAAAGCTCTGGTGGCTCCTCAGAAGAAGATGAACTATCACTCCTTTCCAGAAGAATACAACAACTATGGAAAAATAGGCAACGAAAATTCAGAAACTCTAGAAGATCAAGCAGTCATTCTGAACCATCCTCTGGACACAAAAAGTCTAGAAACAAAGAGGTAGTGTGTTACGAATGCAAGGAACCTGGACACTACAAAAGTGACTGTCCTAAGCTGCAGAAAGAAAAGCCAAATAAAAAGTTTAACAAGGAAAGAAAGAAAAGTCTTATGGCTACCTGGGATGACTCGGAATCCTCTGAAGCAGAATCCGAATCAGAAAATGAACACGCGAACATTGCCCTAATGGCCAACATATCAGATGATTCAAACTTATCAGAATCAGACTCTGAGTCAGAAACTAAAGAGGTATTCTCTAACTTTTCTAGATCTCAATTAGAAGAAAGTATGTCAGAAATTCTTGAAAACTATCAGAAACTTCAGCTCAAATATAAGAATCTGAAACATGATCTGGTATCTGAGTCTGAAGAGAACAGAAAGCTAAAAGCATAAAATTCTGAATTAAAAGAAACTGTTTCAAAACTCAACTCTTTTGAAAAATCTCAGAAACAATCTGATTCAGAAGTTTCCAGTAGTTCTGATAATATTTTAAAACATTACGACTATAACTTTCAAAAATTTCTAGCTAAAAACATAGACAGAAGCAAAATGGCTTCAATGATCTATGGAGTTAGTAGAAATGGGAGAAAGGGCATAGGTTATGTCAATCCTAGAGGAGAAGCTCTGTATAAACCCAAACGTGTTGATGATATGATCATAAAATATGCTCCTTTGAACTCTCACTTCACATATGGACACACACATGATATTAAATACACCAGTGAATCTTATTCAAACTCTATTGAGAAACCAAAACTCAATCAGAACTCTGTGAACACTAACAAACAAGGACCCAAAGAGATGTGGGTACCTAAGGATAAAATCCTATATGTTGCAGATGTCTTTGACAGCAAGATTGAAACACCAGTCATGGTACCTGGACTTTGGATGCTCGCGACACATGACGGGAAGAAAGCATATGTTCCAAAGCCTAGAACTTAAAGCTGGAGGATATGTAGGTTTTGGAGGCAATCAGAAAGGTAAAATCATTGGCTCTGGAACCATAGGTAATGGTACTTTACCCTCTATATCTAATGTCTTATTAGTAGAAGGATTAATGCATAACTTGTTATCCATAAGTCAATTAAGTGATAACGGTTATGATATAATCTTCAATCAAAAGTCCTGCAAGGCAGTTAGTCAGAAAGATGGAACAATCCTCTTTAATGGAAAGAGAAAGAACAACATTTACAAAATAAAACTTTCTGAACTAAAAAGTCAGAATGTAAAATGTCTTCTGTCTGCTGACGACGAGCAATGGGTCTGGCACAGAAGATTGAGGCATGTTAGTATGAGAAGAATATCTCAGATTAACAAACTCAATCTGGTTAGAGGACTTCCTAATCTGAAGTTCAGCTCACACGTTCTGTGTGAAGCATGTCAAAAAGGCAAGTTTTCAAAACCCTCTTTCAAACCAAAAAATGTTGTTTCTGCCTCCCGACCATTAGAACTTCTTCATATAGATCTGTTTGGACCAGTAAAAACTGCATCCATCAGTGGCAAGAAGTATGGATTAGTGATCGTAGATGACTATAGCAGATGGACATGGGTAAAGTTCTTAAAACACAAGGACGAGTCACACTCTGTATTCTCTACTTTCTGCAACCAAATTCAGAATGAAAAAGAGTTTAGAATTGTAAAAGTCAGAAGTGATCATGGTGGGGAATTTGAAAACAAAAATCTAGAAACTTTTTTTAATGAAAATGGCATTTCTCATGATTTCTCTTGTCCTAGAACTCCACAACAAAATGGAGTTGTAGAGCGCAAGAATAGAACTCTACAAGAAATGGCCAGAACCATGATCAATGAGACCAACATGGCTAAACACTTTTGGGCAGAAGCAGTTAATACAGCATGTTACATTCAGAATAGAATCTCTATAAGACCTATTCTGGAAAAGACTCCATATGAGTTGTGGAAGAACAGAAAGCCCAACATTTCTTACTTCCATCCTTTTGGATGTACATGCTTTATCTTAAACACTAATGATCCTCTGAACAAGTTTGATTCTAAGGCACAAAAATGTTTCATGTTAGGATACTCTGAACGTTCAAAAGGATACAGAGTATATAACACAGAAACACGAAGTGTGGTAGAATCCATTTGTGTCAGATTTGATGATAAGCTTGGCCTTCAAAAGCCAAAGCATGATGAATCTCTTACAGAAATAGAAGTTCAAATAACAGGCACTGAAACCAGATCATCAGAAAAACTGGCGAGCAAAACAGAAGGAAACTCTAATTCTGAAGAACCCATCCAGAAAAGACTGTCCAGAAGTTCTCTAACTCATCCCGAAGACAAAATTCTGGGAAAGAAGGATGACCCAATCAGAACAAGATCCTCATTCAAAAAGACGAAAGAATCTCTAGTGGGATTAGTCTCTCTGATAAAACCCACTACAATTGACGAAGCACTCAGAGACAATGATTGGATCCTCGCAATGCAGGAAGAACTGAATCAGTTCACCAGAAATGACGTTTGGGATCTAGTTCCTAAACCCAAAGGCTTCAACATCATTGGAACAAAATGGGTCTTCAGAAACAAACTAAATGAACAAGGAGAAGTTGTCAGAAACAAAGCACGACTGGTTGCACAAGGTTATAGTCAGCAAGAAGGGATAGACTATACAGAAACCTTTGCTCCAGTCGCAAGGTTAGAATCTATCAGACTTTTAATTTCATATGCTGTAAATAATGACATCACTCTCTATCAGATGGATGTCAAGAGTGCGTTTTTAAATGGTTACATTGATGAAGAAGTTTACGTGCATCAACCACCTGGTTTTGAAAACACAAAACATCCAGAATATGTTTATAAACTTAAGAAATCGTTATACGGTCTAAAACAAGCTCCCAGAGCTTGGTATGAGAGACTAAGTAACTTTCTCTTAGAAAATGATTTTACCAGAGGGAAGGTGGACACAACTTTATTCTGTAAGTCATTTAAAAATCACATTCTGATCTGTCAGATATACGTAGACGATATAATTTTTGGATCCACTAAAAGCTCCTTGGGGCAAGAATTTGCTAAGACTATGCAGGCAGAGTTTGAAATGAGCTTAATGGGAGAACTCAAGTTCTTCTTGGGAATTCAAATCAACCAAACTCCAGAAGGAACTTACATACATCAAAGCAAGTATGTCAGAGACCTTCTGAAGAAATTTGAAATGTCAGAAAGTAAGCCTTCAAAAACTCCTATGCATCCCACATGTTTTCTGGAAAAAGATGAGGTAAGTAAGAAAGTAGAACAGAAGATCTACAGAGGTATGATTGGTTCTCTCCTTTATTTAACTGCTTCAAGACCTGATATTCTCTATAGCGTTTGCCTTTGTGCTAGATTTCAATCAGATCCTAGAGAATCTCACTTAACAGCTGTTAAGCGAATTTTCAGATATCTGAAAGGTACTACTAATCTTGGTCTTTGCTATAGAAAGTCCAGGGAATACAAATTGGTAGGATACTGTGACGCTGACTTTGCTGGAGACAGAATAGAAAGAAAAAGTACCTCTGGAAGCTGCCAGTTTCTGGGAGACAACCTAATCTCTTGGTCCAGCAAAAGACAATCCACCATTGCACTATCAACTGCTGAAGCTGAATACATAGCTGCAGCTGGATGCAGTACTCAGATGCTCTGGATGAAGAATCAGCTTGAAGACTTTCACATTTACGAGAGTAACATCCCTATCCTCTGTGACAATACTTCTGCCATTTGTCTTTCAAAAAATCCTATTCTGCATTCTAGGGCTAAACATATAGAAATTAAACATCATTTCATTAGGGACTATACTCAGAAGGGAATTCTTTGTTTAAAATTTATAGACACAGACCATCAATGGGCTGATGTTTTCACCAAACCCCTTGCTGAAGATAGATTTAATTTCATTCTGAAAAATCTCTGTATGGAATTATGTCCAGAATGAAAACGTAATTTCTATATTTTTAACTCACAGAACTTCTTTTCTTTTGTGAACATCTGACCAATAATTCTTCAGAAGTGAGAAGAAAGATTGCATCAGAATCTATTCAGAAGATCTGAACTTTTCATTTCAAGGATAGATCATTAAATTCACTCTAGCAAACACGTGTCAACCTACGCTCCAGATTTTCTTTGATGATGAACGCGTGTCAAACTCTGGAAAACTGAAACGTCTGTGTTGACATATTGAGGCGCCAAGTCACATCGGTAACTGTTCCAAAAATTTCTCACGCTATCTCCCTTGTCAGAAATCATTACGGCTATTAATCATGATGTTATTGTTTTTAATTGCTATTTAAGTCTTGGTCTCTCTTATATATAAATGCCACTTCTAACACCCTCACGCTCACTATCACTCATTTGCTCTCTTTCGTCTTCTCTATATTATTTACATTTCTTGTTTATGTGCTCCCAAAACCCTAAGTCTGTGTTCCCAAAACCCTAAGTCTGTGAACAATGGCCTCCAGCTCTCAACAAGCAATGTCTCAAGAATCAGCTGACCAAGTCATTGGAGAAAGGTACGTTGAGCCCTCAAGAACTCTCCTCACCCCTTTTGCCTCTCTTGAAGTTCTCTGTGAGCTCATCGTCGATTTTGAAAGCATGAAAGACAATGGGTATGACCTTACTCCTGAGATTGAGTTTCAAGGATGGAACAAATACTTCAATCGCTTAATGGGTCCAGTTTTTCCCCAACTTGTTAAGGAATTCTGGATTTTTGCATCGGTCTCAAAACATCAAGTAATCTCGTATGTTATGGGAAAGAAGGTTGTCATCACTGAAGACCTTATTGGTAAGCTGATTGATCATGATGGATCAGGAATCAGATGCAGTGAGATGGAAAAGGGCACTGATCTTAATACTATCTCAAAAGAAATCTTCACCTCCGGTCAACACTCCAACAAAATCAAAGACCTAAAAGATCGTCACAGAATTTGGGCCAGAATCATTCTTAGGTGCATCTATCACAGGAAACCTTCAAGCTCGTCTGACTACATCAACAACGATCAACAGTATCTCCTGTACCTCATCTCCACTTTTACCAAAGCGAATCTTCCCTATTGCTTATTCAATCATCTGAAGAACAGTGTCAAAGAAACTAGAGAAGATGAAAGAACCAAGAGAGATTGGATTCCCCTAGGTAGACTTATATCAGATATTCTTACAGAGAATAAGCTGATAGATCACTTAACTGAAGCTCGGGAAATCTCTGATCTAGAAACTATTGCCGGAAGACCTCTCAATGCAAAGAATCTCAAGAAGATGAAAATCATTGATACCATCAAGAAGGATCCAACTCTAATCTCTAAGGAAGTCATCACCACCAGAAAAATTCCTCTGAAAGATTTTCCTCTTTTCTCATCAGATACTCATCCAGAAATTGTCCTCAGATATTTGGATGCATGTAAAGCTGATGGTACCCTACCAGAAGTTTCTCTGCAACAGCTCAGGCAAGCACCTCTAGAAGTTGCCCCCAGAACCTCTGAAGGAACTCCTCAGAAAACTCCAAAAATTGCTAAAGCTGCTAAGAAGAAAGGTAACTCCGCTTTCATTTCTATTGTCGAATCCATAATGGTATCAACATCTGAAAACCCATCGTCTCCTAAACCCTCTGAAAAATCACCACCATCATCTCAAACCCAAAATCCACCACCATCACCACAAACTCTTGAGGATTTTGACATTGACATTGACCCCACTCCTTCTGATTTTATTGAACCACAACCAGAACTTGCTCAAGTTCTGTCAGACATTGGTCATGAACCTCTCTTCACTTTTTCCCAACCAGAACCAGAACATCAAACTCAACATCCTGACACTTCTATACCTGGTATCAACTGCCCTCTCAACTTCTTTCAACCTCCACCAAATTTCACCAGTCCCCCACAAACCTCTCCAGAATTTACATCACCTAATTCACCTATCCTCATCTCTGACTCTCCTCCAACAAATATCACAGATGATCCTCTCAGAACAATAATTGACCTAGAAGCTCTAGACAAGCTCACCTCAACCTCTCATAAAATAGCCATTCCCAAACCAAACCCATCTCTATCCAAATCAGATGTTGATAACTCTTTATTGGCATTTGAGGCAGAAATTCAGGAATGGATCAAATTTCTAAAGCAGGGTTGTTCGGAAAATCTGAATCCAGCTGCCTCTGACTTTCTTTGGACCCAATTCAGAAAGTGGTTTAACTCTGAATCTCAGAAAATGAAGGAACTGAGCTATGACATAGCCCAGCAGAACTTCTGTGACCATATGAAGATCTTCCATGAGCAGGTTCTAAGATTCTGGGAAAAGAAACCCATTCTTCCTCTAGGCTGGAAAGCTCCTAAGGATTCAGAACCTCATGCACAAAACTCTGAGCATCAAACTCTGGTTATTACTGAAGTGGAAGATAAATCACCTGAAGCCCCTCCAAAGGAAGTGTCTGCAAAAAGCTCTGAGGATTTGGTAACTTCTGAAGAACCATCTTCATCCGTTCTTGTGCTGAAAACTCTGGATGAGTTGAAGAAAGAGAATGAAGAAGTTAGAAAGAGATTGGACAAACAGGACGAGACAAACGCAGAAATTAAAGGAATGCTTGGCAAGCAAGAAGAATCCGCTAATCAGATCAAAGGCCTTCTGGAAGCATTGTTCACAAGACTTCCTCCTGCTCCTCAACCTTAATTTTCTTTCTGTTTTGTTGCATTTTATCTTCTGTCATTATCTTCTTTTAATTGTTCTCATGTATCTTTTCGCTTTTTGATTAATGACAAAGGGGGAGAACGTAGAATATTTTGAACCATAACAGTGCACCAGGACTTTGTCTCGAACATTTTGAACATTTTAACTTCTGTTTCTACTGTGTTAAGCAAGCAGGTAACTGGCAATCAGAATCTCTTGGATATCTTAAATTAAATTATTTTTCAAGGAAATGTTCAACCCAGGGGGAGTCTTCTAACCTCAATACCCCTTAAAATTATTTATCAAAATATGAGTTTTTGTCATCATCAAAAAGGGGGAGATTGTTAGAACAAGAATTGATTCTACATTCCTAATAGTTTTGATGATAACAAACACTTGTTATTTTAGAACTTGATGCTCCTAATTTCATTGTTTATGTTATGTAGGAAAGTTCTAATACAAAGAGTTCTGATATAGAAGTATCTCAAAGAAGTTCTGAAACAGAAGTATCAGAAGATTCAATCTGAACGAAGTTTAAAGCGAAGTTCTAATCAAAGCGAAGCTCTGATTTGGAAGCATCAGCCTAAGTTCTGATGAAGGATGTCTAGCGCTTCAGCACCAAAGCTGTATCAAGCCAGAAACTCTGATGATTCAACGTAGACTCTGATACGCTATCCTTCTCGTTTATGAGAATCTCAAAGTAACGGATTGAATCTGTATTTTTGGAAAGAGCATTAATTAGCATTATTATCCTCTCCAAAAATAGTTCACGCGTCTCCAACGGATCAAATCTTCTCAGCTATTTAAAGGAGTCCCTGCAGATGACCAAAGCAATTTTTTTTGTGAGCTCATACTGTCCACAATTCTTCAATTTCACTTGCTCTTGTATTTTGATTTACTTTTTGATAAAACAGTGTGTAAAAATCACGGTTGTGATAAAGCTTACTAGAAGCACTTGTTTTTAATTTTTTTATTCCTTGAGAAAACCAAGTTGTGGTTAAACCTCAAGAAGAGTGACGGTTGTTACTGAAATTGTGTAATCGTAACTGATTAGTGGATTAAGTCCTCAAGAGAGAGGCGAAATCACCTTGGCGGGTGGACTGGAGTAGATTGAGTTCAATCGAACCAGGATAACCATTGTGTCCTTTGCATTAATTTTAAAAAAACTCCAATTCAACCCCCCCTTCTTGTGTTTTTTCGTTTCTTCACATAGATTCTAAACCTAGGGCAATTTTAATCTCTTCGATTCTCTTCATACGTGATTGCTATGTGAAAAGTATTTGTGGATTCATGATGTGCGTAACTTCCTCTTCATTTTGATATAAGGTTTGCATATTTCTGGAGATTTTGAGGTTGCAGGTGGCCGGAGAGTGGCCGGAGAAGATGACCGGAGGTCCTTCTCCGGCCGGTGAGGTTTAAGGCTAGGGTTTTTCTATTTTATATCTTGTCCATTAGATCATCATCATTCAACGCTTATAAATGTGCCAACGCATTAATGAATTTGCTGCATGTGTGTGAGTGTATGGTAATTAACGTGTGCTTGCATTCGTGTCCATATGATTGCCTTGACTTTTTTGTTGATTGGCTGAATAATTGATCCAAGGGTTCACATCTTGCCAGCACATTATTGAATGTGTTGCTTATCACGTGCCTCCATTTTGGTCTGAATTAATTGCGTGTGCGTGCGTGTAAGAGAATTATCATGTACTTGCTTTATGGACTGTTGGATTAGCATGCTTTAATGATTGATATGGATTAACCTGATTGTGTGGCTCAGATTACCTCCACGTGTTTGACTTACATGCGCACTATCACATATAATCACATGTTAGTGGATTGGGTTTCCTATTTCTATTTGCACACCCACATATTTGAGCCCAATTATTTTCAACATGGAAATTACTCACGCTGCACCCCCTCCCCTTTTCTTTTATTATTTTTAATTTCTTTTCCATATTTGTTTAGTTTTATTATTTTTAAAAATAGTAAAACATTTTAAAAAATCCCAAATAAATTCATGTATGCTCTTGACACATTTAAATAATTTTATATAATTAATTCTGAATTTGTGAATTTTTGCACATTATTTCATATTTTCTTTTCAATTTCTTTTTGAATGCTCTTATTCATTGACACTTGCACTTGTATGATTTCTTTCTCTCATTTCACACATCATCTTTAATCCATTCTTTTTGAATTGGTTAAATAATATCTTAAAGTGTCCAAAAATATTTTTTCTTGATTCTTAAAGTCATCTTATATGATGTTGGTATGATCATCTTTACACTTCTTTTTGTGGCATTTCAATATGACTTTGTGCATTTCTTTGTGACACTTTTATCTTGAATTTTGGTATGAGTTGTTAATATGTGTTTAGCCACTGACTTATGTTGATTAGAATCATATTTTCATAATTTTCATATGTGCTTTGATGTTGTTTTGATGCCTTGTAATTGAAGTTACTTTTGGGCACTTTCTTCTTATTCCTTCCACCATGTTTTGATGAGGCACTTATGCCATCCTTTTATGATTATCTTGTGTGACATTATATGTCATTTGCATGATATTATAGGTCATCATTGTCTCATTATAAGTCACTTTGGGTTTGCATTTGCATTTGGTATAAGTTTGTGCATTCTAATTTGAAACTTTGACATGTTTTCACTCCTTATTTCTTCTTATGTCCTACATGTGTTGCATGTATGCATTTTTGGTATGCCATTTCACACATTTTATTGGCATCTTATCAATAGTATTCCACTTCCCATATTATTCATTGTACATGTTATGCATCTCTAATATGTCAATTTGTGCATATATTGAAACACGTTTCACTTCTCCTTTCTTCTTCTTCAGCTTATATCTTCCACTTGCATCATTGCATCCATGATTGGTATGATGATTCATATGCATGTTAATAAATTGATAAATGACATTAGGTTCTGGTCTTGAGCTTTCATGAAGCATTATTGCATGATCACCTTGCATATCTACTCATTCTTCACCTATTTCTTCCATGATTCACTTCTTTGATGTTTAAGACCTTTAGTTGTGCATAGTTTGTTCATGATTGATCAATTGACATTAGAGAACACCTTTAGATGTAGGTTCTGACCTTAATTGAGTTTCATATCTTAGGAGCTTTATTCATTGGTTCTTAATTGGTTGGATCATTGTTTGGTATTCTTTCTTCATTCCATTACCTTTAAATGTTTTGTGAACTAACATTTTTCGTGTAGGTGCAAATGGTAAGTAAGTGTGTGGATATGGTTCCACATGCAATTCTTTCTCTCATATTCTCTTATTTCTTTTAATAATTCAAATTGTGATCATGATAAGCATTTATATGTTTTCCTTGAATAACCTCTTCTTCATCCCTCTTTAAGATCAACTTAACTTCCATCTTGGAAGTAAGTTGCTTCTTTTGCTCTTCTTCTCCTTTCTTTTAGGATTAGGTTTCTTAAACCACATTAACCATAGGAACATCCTTATATGATAACATTAGGGTGAGTTTTAGTCCCCTTTAGTTTTCACCTTTTGCTCTCCTTTGATTCTCTCTTCTTCTCATCTCAAAACAAAAGCAAAAACATCTAATACAGGCATAACAAATATTGTATTTGAGCCTTTCATGTGAGAATAAGGAGGTGAGGGGTCTTCTCTCACTTTCTTAGAATGTTTAGCGTACGTCCCGTCTTGGGTCGATATGAGAGGCATTTGATCCTACATGAAGGACTTAAATACAATACGTGTTACTAAACACCAATAATCAAAACACTTCTTGCTAAAAAACTTCAAAAAAACAATAACATCTTTCCTTTGGGAACTCTTTTCTCATCTTCTTCACTCATTCCTTAAGGACACATCATTTCCGTTCTACCGCAAACAGGTAATGCCTAAGTCTCCATACAGCGAGCTGCAACACCTAAACTGCTGGGACGCGCACTCTGACGTTTCCGCAAAAAAACACAAACAATTTTCCCTTAGCTGAGGGGAACTACGTCGTTCTGATTCTCATGTTCCCGGTGAGATACGTAGGCAGTGGGTTAGGGCCCATTCGAGCACTTCTTTTACTTTCCCTACATTTGTTTCTCTTTCTCTCTCTTTTCCTTTTCTAGTTCTCCAGCTAGCAGTTCCTTTTCCAATATCCTTTCCTTACACCCTTTGATTAAAACAACAAGCGTGGATCCCATCGGGTACGATGGATGCGAGGGGGTGCTAATACCTTCCTCTCGCGTAACCGACTCCCGAACCCAGTTCTCTTGGTCGCAAGACCATGCTCTTTCCTTTCCCTCGGGTTTATGCAGTGTTTCCTTTCCTTCTCATGGGATAAATACACATTGTTGGTGACTCTGTTTCGGTGCCACTTTCGCGTTTGTACTTGGATGAAAATCCCGGGAGCGACAGCTGGCGACTCTGCTGGGGATCGAACCCAGAATCTCTGGTTCCCTTAGCGAGTCAATCCTAGCGCTTATTTGTTTTTCTTTCATTAGGTGTTTAATTTTTACTGTATTTACTATTGTACTGTATTACTATTTACTGTATTACTGCCCTACTGTATACTACTGTATTTACCGCATTTTAGCATTTTCATTTCATATGCTATATTATGCTATACTGGACTGTGCTGTTTTCTGTTTGGTGGGATGGGGTATTCTGAGAGATATGCCCAATACACAGGCCTGAGTGCACTTATGTTTAGTGTGTTTCATATCCTCTCACATTCCATTTCGGTGCGAGGAGGGAATATGAAACACAATCTGGATGTGGTTCTCTCTAGAGAATTATGCGTTGTGGATCTTCCACGATGATAGAGCTATCTGGAAGAGCTGTTAAGTCTGGATGACCTTTTAGGATGACCCCTATTTATTTTAAGGAGAATTAGAGGACGGTCTCTTTGTTTGGCGATAGCATTATATCCTTTGGGCTGAATGTGCTATTGTTTCTCATTCCGAGATCCGAATTTGAGGATCCTCACTTTCTAGTACATACATGTGAGATTGGGGGGATTGTTTACAGGTGTGCAGGAACCATTGACCTCCATCATACCTGGTTTTCTATTTATTCTGGAGGTGTTACTGGATTTTTGATCCTGACTGGTTTCTATTTATTCTGGAGGTGTTATTGAACTTCTGACCAGTTCATATTTGTTCTGGATTTGTTATTGGACCTTTGACTTTGGTTTTTTATATCTCACCAAATTCAGACTGCAGTACAGTGGGTTCAGTAATATTGGTGCAGCATTGATCACATGCCCTTGCATACATGTCATCATTAGCATTCTTACATTTGACCTTCATGTTTATTCATTTGCAGGGTACACTTCCTTTCGATTCCGGTTGACAGTTCCGTTTTGCAGTTATGGATGTTCCAAGGAAGAACAATGTGCATTACACGTTCTTTGATACCAAGGTGGGTCAGTTACAGAGGATGGTTTCTCTTATTACTCCAGATCATGTGGGTTTGTTCCGAAAGGCTTATGGGGAGATTCTGACCATGGTTGATGATTTGAATGCTTCAGAGAGGAGTGTCATCCATACTTGCTTGCAGTTCTATGACCCACAATTAAGGTGCTTCACTTTCTCGGACTTTTAGTTGGCCCCGATGCTAGAATAATACGCCCATCTTCTAGAGGTGCCTCTCAAATACCAGATTCCTTTTAACTCTGATATGCGCCCTCCAAAGCCTGAGGAGATAGCTAAGGCCCTCCATCTGAGCGTACCTGTGGTAGCAGATAACCTCGCCACCAAAGGAGGTTTATCTGGCTTTCATCTTGATTTCTTGGTTGCCAAAGCTGAAGAATGTGTCGCTAAAGGTCAATGGGAAACAGTTTGTGCTATTCTGGCCTTGAGCATTTATGGGATTATGTTGTTTGATGATGAGCCCAAGTTTGTAGACATAAGAGTCATCCATATATTTGTGCTAAAGAATCATATACCTACACTTTTGGGTGACTTGTATTATTCCGTGCAATATAAGAACGAGAAGAAGAGAGGGGGTTTGGTCAGATGTTGTGCACCTCTGTTTCATAAATGGCTCATGAGACACTTACCAAATTCTGAGGCCTTCCTAGATCCTCATCCTGCAAAGAATTAGGCTAAAAGGATGATTCAGTTGACGGCAAAAGATATTCGTTGGTTCAATCAAAGAACGATGGGTGGGGATTTCATCAGTAGCTGTGGAAGACATCCAAATGTGCCATTCTTGGGGATAAGGGGTTGCATCAATTACAATCCTGTTATTCTAAGGAGGCAGTTGGGATTTGATTTAATAGATCCTCCGAGAGATAGCGAATTGGAAGAATCTTTCTTTTTCTCTGTGAAAGATAATCTTTCGTTGGTAAGGCAAGCGGCCGGAGCTTGGGGTAATATGCAAACAAAGGGTAAAGTTGTCTTTGGCAAGTGCAACAACGTGTCGTCTCCTCAGTATGATGCCTGGTTGAAAAGAAGAGACCAGATCACTCTGTTGCCATTCTCTAGGGAAAGTCCGTCAGATCCAGTTGTTGTTGAACCAGTGACCACGATAAGTGTTGCTGAATATAACAAGCTTAAGGCTGAGATGGATAAGACAGTCAAAATGAATGAGAAGTTGAGTGAAGGACTCCGAAAGACGCTTTGTGAAAAGCGTAATGTTGAGTATGAACTGCAAAAGCTGACTCAGCGTCATGAGGCTAACGAGAAAAGAAGTGCATAGGACACTATTTATATTCGCAAGGTCAAGCAAAATGAGATGGCATTAAAAGAGGCATGCAAGCGTATCAACGAGCAGTTCTCGAAATCTGAAAATGCACTTGCCAAAGGGCAGCAGAGATGGGATGAGTTCTCCGAGTGCCGAAGGGAGATCGAAGCGAGAATCAGGGCTGAAAATGACAAGTTAAGAAAGAAGTTGAAGAGTAAAGAGAGCGAATTTCTCCAACAACTTAGTTCAGCCAACCGAGAGATTGAAGATCTAAAAGTCTGCGCCAGAGTAAAGAGAGCCAAAGAGTTAGACGTTAAAGATCAAATCAGAAAGCTGGAGGAAGCTGTCAAGATAAGGAGTCAGCTGATCAGAAGTCTTACGGAGCGCCCTAATAATCCAGTTACTGAAGCGCTTCTTAAGGAGGTCCGGGAGGATTTGTATGGGCTCAATGTCTGAGTTGTTTTGTTGTTATTCTGGGAACTCACCATCAGACTTGTTGATGGGTTTTCTTTTGCTTGTATTCACGTTATTCAGTTGTATTTGATCAGAATCAATTTGTATTTGACAGTTCCACACCTGGTTGTGGGTTTTCATTTATGCTAATGGTGTTTCGTTTGGTATTATTGAGATGGATTCTTCATCAAATTATACAATGATTCACACACTCACCGGGCCGTATATGGTGGGTATTCTGAATTATTAATATGCACCTCTGATGTTCTATCACTGTTAGCAATTGCAGGAGTATGCATTGTTCCCTTACGGTCAAACTGGAAATGAAGGAAGGAATGCCCCAAAATGAATAAACATTGCATTGCATGGCATATATCATTTTGCATTTTGTTGTTTGCTTTTCAGGTACTTGTTACAGGAGCTCTCTAACCTTTATTTGGTTTTAGGCATAATAGCTGATTCCCACATTCACCGATACGCAACTAGACGAAATCAAACAAGAGCCATGGATCAGGTACAGACAGAGTTGGCTGAGTTAAGGGCACGCATGGAGCAGTTTATGATTTTGATGCAGGGCGTTGCCCAGGGACAGCAGGACCTGAGAGCAGGGCAAGAAGACATGCGAGCTACCATCCAGAGGTTGGAGACAGAGATTCCTACTGGTGAACACGTTAATCCCCCTAGGGTTAACCCCCCTGTTGTCAACCTTCCTGTTGGCAATCCTCCTGTTGTTACTCCTCCTCCGGTTGGAGTTAACCTGGGATTTGTTCCTGGAAATAATGGGCTGGTGGAAGATCGTCAGGATGATCAGTTTTCCGTACTTAATACTGATATGGGATTCTATCATGATGACAGGAAATACGAGGGACTGGCTGAAAGAGTGAAAGCAATAGAAAGTCAGAATCCTTTGGGAATTGATGTTGAAGATATGGGGCTAGTACAGGGTGTCAAGATTCCCCCGAAGTTCAAACCACATACGTTCAACAAGTACAATGGTAGCACTTGTCCTAAAATGCATCTCCAGGCATATAACCGGAAGATAGCTGCTTATTCTGATGATCAGAAGTTATGGATGTACTTTTTCCAGGAAAGTTTGTCTGGAGCCTCACTGGAATGGTATATAAAGTTGGACAGGGCTCGCATCAGAAGTTGGAAAGAGTTGTGCTTGGCTTTCTTGAAGCAATACCGGTATAATATTGATATGGCACCGAATCACACTCAGTTAAAAAGCATGACACAAGACCCTAAGGAAGGCTTTAAGCAGTACGCCCAGAGGTGGCGTGAACTTGCTGCTCAGGTGCAACCTCTGTTGGCAGATAGAGAAATGGCTGACATGTTCATGAATACTTTGCAAGGTCCGTATCTCGGTCGGTTGGCTGCTTGTCCATCCACTGATTTTGCTGACATAGTAATTGCTGGAGAGAGGATCGAGAGTTTGCTAAAGATGGAGAAGATTAAGGACGGAAGTGGTACAAGTTCAGCTCCCGCAAAGAAGTTTTTTGGTAACAATAATAGAAAGCGTGAAGGTTACGCTAATACTGCATATGCACAAGGGGGGAGAGGTAGAGGACGACAGGGTTCCTATCACCAATCTGCATCTATAACTATTCCAACTCCGGGTGCTGAGGCTTAACCTGCAGAGCAAAGGCAGTATCACCCAAGAAAGAGAATGAATGACCGACATTTTGATGCTTTCCATATGACATGCTCACAAATGCTACAGAATTTACTTCGTTAGAAGTTGGTACAATTGATGACTTTGGCTCCCCCAGCGGGCAAATTACCTTTTGGGTATGATGCAAATGAAAAGTATAAATTTCACTCAAATGCGCCGGGTCACAATGTGGAAAATTGCAAGGCTTTCAAATATGTGGTTCAAGATCTTGTTGATTCAAAGGCTATTAATTTTGCTCTGAGGCCTAATGTAATTCCAAACCCCATGCCTCCGCATAGTGGACCAGGGTGAATTTCATTGAGGAAGATGGAAGTTTGAATTTGGTGAGGGACATTAATGATGTCAAGACTCCGTTGAAAGTTGTGAAAGATCGCCTGTTGAAAGGGGCTGTATTTCCTGGTTGTTCAGAAAGTTGTGAAGATTGTTTGATTGCTGATAATGGTTGCGTGAAGTTAAGAAAGAGCCTTCAGAGCATGATGGATGAAGGGCGTTTACAATTTGATCAGTTGAAAAAGAACGATGATGAAGTTTCTACTATTATAATCTACTTTGATCCTGTGGAAATTCTGGCGCCTGCTCCTGTACAGACATCTGCGCCTGAACGAGTAGCTCCTATAGCTATAACTGTTCCCAGTCACGTCCCAAATGAGAACAAGGTTGCGATTCTGTGGTACTACGGAACTAATAGTCAAGGACAGAGGCAAGAGGTGCAGACTCCTAAAGAAAGTGGTTCAAGTATTGGAAATGTTGGGGAAATGGGTGGTTTCACTCGCAGAGGAAGGCTTTTTGCTCCTCAGACACTCAGGAAAGATGATACTGAAGCATTAACGAGGACCAAAGGAAAGCAGGTGATAGGTGATGAACCAGTGCCAGGGGCAGAATCTGATAAGTCATTGGAGAAGGATGTTGAGGAATTCATGAGAATAATCATAAAGAGCGATTATAAGATCGTTGACCACTTACATCAAACTCCTTCTAAGATTTCCATTTTGTCATTGTTGCTATGTTCCGAAGCACACAGGAATGCTTTGTTAAAGATTCTAAATATGGCGTACATGCCACAAGAAATATCAGTGAACCAGCTAGAAAGTGTGATTTCCAATGTTAATGCTGGTAACGGTCTAGGGTTCACAGATTTTGACTTAACGCCCGAAGGAAGGAACCACAATAAGGCTCTCCACATATCGCTGGAATGTAACGGCACTATGCTATCACATGTATTGGTGGACACTGGCTCGTCCCTCAATGTGTTGCCTAAGAAAGCATTAGCAAAGCTGGATGTGGAAGGAGTTATACTGAGGCCTTGTGATATAGTGGTGAAAGCATTTGATGGTTTAAAGAGATCAGTGTTTGGAGAAGTAGAGCTTCCTGTCCAGATCGGACCCTAGGTCTTTAATACAGTGTTTTATGTGATGGACATCCAACCGGCCTATAGTTGTCTATTGGGTCGTCCATGGATCCACGCTGCTGGGGCCGTATCTTCAACCTTGCATCAAAAGATAAAATTTGTAGTTGACGGTCAGGTTGTTATGGTATGCGGAGAGGAAGATATTTTCGTTAGTCATCTGTCATCTTTCAAGTACGTGGAGATGGACGGAGAAATCCACGAAACACTCTATCAGGCATTTGAAACTATGAATATGGTGAGGGATTCTCCGTCCAGTGAGGTAAGAGTGGGAACCTCTATGACTTCGTATAAGCAGGCTTTGGAAGTGGTGCAGTCTGGTCATGCGGGAGGATGGGGTCAAGTAATTGAGCTACCTTTTAAGGATAATAAGAGCGGAATTGGTTATAAACCTTCTCAGGTTCCACTACTACTGAGTCAAGAGCGCCAAGGGCCAGTTATTTTCTCAAGTGGAGGAGTCATACATCCAAGCCAGGTTTGTGCAGCAATTGAAGATGGTGAAGATAGTGACTGTGACCTGGACAATTGGGTACGCCCATGTGCCCCAGGAGTGAAGCTAAACAATTGGTTTTCGGAGGATCTTATCCAAGTCACTCTGCCAAATAAGTAATTTTCTATGTTTTCTTTTATTAAGCATGCAAAGGTCCTATGCTCTGCCCAAGGCATAGTGACTCCATTGTAGGGCCCCATTTGTTCTCATACAAATTTTTATCATTAATAAAAGGACGTTTTGTATTCAAAAATTATGCTCCCTGTCTTTCATTTTATTTTTTCAAATAAAAATGGCAATGTTTTCTTCGCAGTTCTCTTGCATTTTTTTTTCTTTCTTTTCCTTTCAAAAAAGGCAACTTCTAAAAGCATGAATTATCATTCATGCAGAAATAATTCTCTGGATCTTGTTGATGACGACCCTGCTATGGTTTATTATGACTTCGATAATCCAATATACCAAGCTGAAGAGGGGGACGAGGAAGACTATGAACTTCCTGAAGAGTTGGCTAGATTATTGAAACAGGAAGAAAGGGTCATCCAGCCTTATCAGGAATCTATAGAAGTTGTCAATCTCGGTACTAAAGAGGTAAAGAAAGAGGTCAAAGTAGGGGCAAGCCTGGCAGAGGATATAAAGAAAGAGCTGATTGAGATGTTGCGAGAGTATGTTGACATATTTGCCTGGTCTTATCAAGATATGCCGGGGTTGGATACGGACATCGTTGTGCACAGATTGCCGCTGAAAGAGGGTTGTTTTCCTGTCAAGCAAAAGCTTCGGAGGACCAAACCTGAAATGGCCATTAAAATCAAAGAGGAGGTGCAAAAGCAGTTGGATGCAGGGTTTCTAGCTGTTACTAGTTATCCACCATGGGTCGCTAATATCGTGCATGTAGCGAAGAAGGATGGCAAAGTCAGAATGTGTGTGGATTATCGAGATTTGAACAGAGCAAGTCCAAAAGATGATTTTCCGCTACCACACATTGACTTGTTGGTAGATAATACGGCTCAATTCTCTGTGTTCTCTTTCATGGATGGGTTTTCCGGGTATAACCAGATCAAGATGGCACCGGAGGATATGGAGAAAACTACATTTATTACCCCTTGGGGCACATTCTGCTATAAGGTGATGCCGTTTGGTTTAAAGAACGCTGGGGCAACATATCAGCGTGTCATGGTGACGCTCTTCCACGATATGATTCACAAAGAAATTGAAGTTTATGTGGACGATATGATTGCCAAATCACAAACGGAAGAAGAGCATTTGATAAATTTGAAAAAGTTGTTTGAATGGTTGAGAAAGTTCAGACTGAGGTTGAACCCGAATAAGTGTACTTTCGGGATAAGATCTGGTAAGCTTCTGGGATTCATCGTCAGTGAAAAGGGAATCGAGGTGGATCCAGCAAAGGTAAAAGCCATTCAAGAAATGCCGGAGCCAAGAACAGAAAAACAAGTTCGTGGATTTTTGGGAAGGTTGAATTATATTGCAAGATTTATATCTCATTTTACTACGACTTGTGAACCAATATTCAAGTTGTTGAGAAAAGATCAATCAATCCAGTGGAACAATGACTGTCAAAAGGCCTTTGATAAAATAAAAGAATACTTGTAAAATCCTCCGATTCTCATGCCTCCAGTTCCTGGGAGGCCACTGATTATGTATCTCACTGTACGTGATGGATCAATGGGTTGTGTTCTCGGTCAACACGACGAGACAGGAAGGAAAGAGCATGCTATATATTACCTAAGTAAAAAATTCACCGATTGCGAGTCCAGGTACTCGATGCTTGAGAAGACGTGCTAGCATTAGCATGGGCTGCTAAGTGATTGAGACAATATATGATATCTCATACAACCCTACTGATTTCAAAGATGGATCCAATCAAGTACATTTTTGAGAAGCCAACTCTTAATGGAAGGGTCGCTCGGTGGCAGATGGTTCTGACTGAGTATGATATACAATACACTTCCTAGAAAGCTATCAAAGGGAGTGTGTTGTCTGATTATCTTGTCGAGTCACCTATTGATGATTATCAGCCAATGAGGTTTGACTTTCCTGATGAAGACATCATGTTTCTCAAGGATAAAGATTGTGAAGAGCCTCCGGTTGACGAAGGGTCGGATCCTAATGATAAATGGAAACTGATGTTCGATGGGGCCGTTAACATGAACGAAAGTGGTGTAGGGGCTGTCCTTATTACTCCGAAAGGATCACATATACCTTTCACTGCCAGGTTGACTTTTGATGTCACCAACAACGAAGCGGAATATGAGGCTTGTATCATGGGTATTGAAGAGGCCATTGATTTAAGGATCATGACTCTTGAGATATTTGGGGACTCTGCTCTAGTGATTAACCAAATCAATGGAGATTGGCATACCAACCAGCAGAACTTGATTCCTTACAGAGACTACGCGAGAAGACTGTTGACTTTCTTCATAACAGTAAAACTGCGCTATATACCTCGTGATGAGAATCAAATGGCTGATGCTTTAGCAACATTGTCTTCCATGATTCAGGTAAACTAGTCGAACCATATACCGAAGATTGATGTGATGAGGCTAGACAGAACCGCTCATGTGTTTACCGCTGATACGACGACTGATGATAAACCCTGGTATTTTGACATCAAGCATTTCTTGAAGAGTCAAGAGTATCCAGCAGGGGCATCAAACAATGACAAAAAGACTCTGAGGAGGTTGGCAGGAAGCTTCTTCTTGAATGAGGATGTGCTTTACAAGCGAAACTTTGACATGGTCTTGCTCAGATGCGTGGATAGACACGAAGAAAACCTGTTAATGCAGGAAGTACATGAAGGATCCTTCGGTACCCATGCTGGTGGGCATACTATGGAGAAAAAGTTATTGCGATCCGGGTATTACTGGTTAACTATGGAGGCTGATTGCTTTAAGTACGCCCGAAAATGCCACAAATGCCAAATCTATGCTGACAAGGTGCATGTGCCACCAAATCCCCTGAATATGATGAGTTCTCCATGGCCCTTTGCTATGTGGGGCATTGATATGATTGGGAAGATTGAGCCTACTGCTTCCAACGGACATCGATTCATTTTGGTGGCTATTGATTACTTTACCAAGTGGGTGGAAGCTGCCTCTTTTGCAAATCTCTCCAGGCAAGTGGTAGCTCGATTTATTAAGAAGGAGATTATTTGCCAGTATGGGGTGCCCGAGAGGATCATTACTGACAATGGTTCTAATCTCAACAATAAGATGATGCAAGAGTTATGCCAGAGTTTCAAAATTGAACATCACAATTCTTCTCCTTATCGCCCGAAGATGAATGGTGCCGTCGAGGCAGCCAACAAAAATATCAAGAAGATTGTGCAAAAGATGGTGGTGACGTATAAGGATTGGCATGAAATGTTGCCTTTCGCTTTACATGGGTACCGTACTTTTGTTCGTACATCTACTAGGGCAACCCCGTTTTCTCTTGTATACGGTAAATGGACTCCTAATTATGAAGGGCCATATGTTGTCAAAAAGGTTTTCTCGGGCGGAGCCTTGATGCTTACAACAATGGACGGTGAGGATTTTTTGTCACCTGTGAACTCATACGCAGTTAAAAAATACTTCGCATAAAGAGACCCGCTGGACAGTAAAAAGAGAGTCCAGGAAAAAAAGGGCATCTCGGCGAACCATAATAAAAAAAGAAAGAAAAGAAAAGGTTCAGGCAAAAATTAGGGATAAAAATAAAAAAGAAAGTACACCCGGTAAGTTGAAAACCCGCAAGGGCAACTTAGGCAAAAAAAGGGTATCTCGGTGGATTGAAAACCCGTAAAGGGCGATCCAGGCAAAAGAGAGATTTAGCGAAAACTGCGGTCTGAGTAATCTGTATCGTCTCATCCCAATCAATAAGCACTCCGATGGATAGGAATCAGTTCAATCGTCCCCCTTTGAAGGCAAAGTTATTGGAGAGTCTTGATGATATATGAACCATAGCGGGAATGAAATTCAATGAAGTTCCTATTTCACATTGCCATTAGGACAGTTTCTTTTCTGTTTCGGCAATTACCTCTTTCCAGGAATTTCTTCTTGATGTAAATGCCTATTTTCAGGCTTTTCAATCAATAAAATGGTCGTTATTCAGAATAATTCTATCTGTTTGTTTTGTTTTACAATTTGTTTTGTTTACACAAACGTCCAAAATTTTTTATAAACATTTTCATATGAAAACATTGGGGTTCTACAATAACATGCCTAAAAGAGAAAACATTTAACATTACTTTAAATGACGGGTGTGCTTGGGTGAATATTACGAAACCCATGTCACCCTGGGGCATATTTGTGCATTCTTTTGTTTGCAGGTGTTGAGAGTTCACTGGATAGCTATGCAAAGATGTATGACGTCTTCAAGCCAAAATCCTTTACGGAGCGCAAATGATCGTTCCTCCACAAGCAGAGACGGTTCCTCAGCAGGAAAGTACTTCTGGGAGGTGGTTATCCCCAGTGTATTTATAGAGCTTCCTGATCCTCAACAACATTGTCAAATGGTAGTACTGAAGCCATCATGTTCAGAAAAGGATTCTCATTTCACTCTTTTGTCACAACGTTTACTGATTGAGTCCATCGTCTGGCCGACGGTCGCGCTCGACGATTCGATATTAACAAGTCAGTTTCAAATGGGTAGTGTTGTATCTTATTAAGTCGATTCTCCCATTCAGTGCTTCCAACAGCTACAAGCTTTTCTGTGTCGATAACGGTTGTGAATCCCCAGTGAAGTCGTCATCCCAAGCATGGGGCATTTTGAAAATTCCCCAGCAAGAGGTGTTCCAAATCTAATATCCCTAATAGGGTTTGAAGAGGCGTGGTCTTCTGTAAAATCCTCTCAAGGGACATTTCCAACACGAGACGCTCTGAAGTGGTTCTCCCCAGCAGAGTTTGGTGTAAGCTCATTTCCCCAGCGGAGTTCTATGGTTATAGTTATTCCCCAAGCGGACTGGTTCAGATGATGCCTCCCCAGCAAAGTTATCATTTTCCTACAGCAATCTCAACAGGTTTGTCAGGTCAGTGCCCAGATCAGGAGACCAGGTCAATTTGTCTTCCCCAGTATGATTTGCGACCGCGAAGTCAATCCAGCTCGTTATCCCCAGCGGAGTTGCTTACCTTTCTGAGGACCTCTTTGCATTTTGCATATAGTATGCATGGCATCCTCAAAACGCGTAGCATTTCCATCGAGGTGGAGCATTACGCCATGGAAAAATTCAAACATATGCATGTGAAGCATAGGCCAGTTTTGATAACTCGTACGAGAGCCCAAAACTTTGCTCCTTATATCATTGACAAAGCCAGAAAGAATGCATCTTTCATTCCCCAGCAGACATTTCAAAGCAGCACAAAGGGTTTCATCATTTTTCTCCCCACAGAGTCATATCTCTCAGCTTACAAGTCTCTTGGAACCATTCCCGATAGGATTCCTGTAGTCGTCCCCGACTGCATCTTTGAGTTTTAACCATACCAGTTCCCGACAGGTCCATTTACCCATCCCCGATAGGTAAGCCTTGGTTATAAACTGTAGCCGTCCCTGATATCATCTTTGAGTTTTAACCATACCAGTTCCCGACAGGTCCATTTACCCATCCCCGATAGGTAAGCCGTGGTTATAAACTGTAGCCGTCCCCGACAGCTCCCTTTGGTTTGAACCTTGCCAGTTCCCGATAGGTCCACTTACCCATTCCCGATAGGTAACTCAGGTCCAAGCTTACCAGTTCCCGACAGGTATTTCACCAGTTCCCGACAGGTATTCACTACAAGAAAATTGGAAAATTACGACGGTTAATTTTGGAAGATTACGGTGGTTACAACCGACGTAAATTGCAAATCACGACGGTTTCTCTTCCGTCGTAGAAACATGTGTCGCGAGGCTGTTTAACGACGGTTAGGAAAATTGTCGCTCCAACTGCTGTAACTTTATTACGACGGTTGTAACCGCCACAATTATATAATATATATTTATATATATATATATATTTCAATGAAAATAACGACGGTTGTAACCGCCATAATTATATAATATATTTCATTTAAAATAGTGATGGTTTAGAACCGCCGTAATTTTATTTTATTTTAAAAAAAATTTAAAAAATTGTAATTTTTTTACAATATTCAATTCAAACAATTAAAATTACCATGATGCAATATTAAAGGCTACTAGAACAAAAATCAATCCAACTCACAACTAATTATAAATAATGGTTCCACCAAATTCAACGTCAATCCAAACAAGCAGTATGAAAGTAAACACAATGATCACCAAAATATATTCAATCGTAATATCAAACATTAGACTACATATTTGGTCTTATCTAACACAAACTCATGATTGGAACCAGAATATCGTAAAAAAGTGCAAGGTCTTCCAACGGCTTCACTAAACCATGCATTGGTCTCTATATACCTTGTACCTAAGCAACAAAACAAAAAAGATAATAATACAAAACAAATAAATCCATGTAACAAATATCAAACTAAAACAGTGTGACAATGCAGAATTTTCTAAACGTTTAGTATTAACTAGAACAATATGTGAGAATTCTCAGTAAGAAAGTAAAATACAAAGAGAAAAAAAAGCTCTAGTAAGAAGTACTTTCATAGATAGGAACCAAGAAAAAGAAATAAGAAAATTTTTAAAGTATGTGCAATTAATTTAAAGCGATACATGTGAAATTGTGAATATGTGATTAACAATACTGAATCTATTTCATTAGTACTTGGTGAAAGCATATCTTCAAGCAGGAACAAACTCATCCATTAAACCTTAACCACTTAAGTCCAATTATAAGCTAAACACTTTAAACAGTAGAATATTAAATAAAAAGAAAGAACTTTTCATGTGAGATTTGAAAATGTTAAGAAAACTTACTCCTCAAGCATCCAGTAAGTTCGTTTTTGAAAAGCTTTGATTTTGTTCTCCACGAGCATAGTAGCACTGCAATACCTCCACACTTCCAACCTTAAAAACATTATACCTCATTCAACTGAATTAATATCAATACACAGTCTACTTCCCAAAGCAAGTGAATTCATCAGAAAATCTTACTACATGTTTATTCCTTGGCCAATTATCTATACTAATAGGAAGAAATGCAAATGTCTAAATTCATCAATACAAACCCAATTAGCGAGCATGTTTGTATTCACTAATTGGTCCAGATGGGATAATGAGACATGCTAAATACCTTTCTAAAAAAAGTTGAATGTCCGTTGTCCCATATCAGTTTATAGCTTCCCACCATTAATGTGCAGAAGTTACCCTAAAATTACCATGTATAAAATTAAAGACAAATATTTACACATCAAATGCCTAGTGAAGCGCAACAAACATGGCATACTCACTTGGTCAAACTCATATCGGCGGTGAGGCAACATCAGCTGTGTCAACCAATCAGCCACCCTGAGAATGAAAAATGGAAAAGCAATCATGGGTTAAGAGAATAAAACACAATATAGAACTGAATAATGGAGAACAGGGACTGGGGAAGATAAGAATGGGCAATAAAGATTAACAATGCTTCTGATAATCTAAAGTAACCAAATTATGGAAATGACATTCAAACTTACCGTCTTTTCCCCAGTAGGACTTTCAAACTCCAAACTAAATCCAATATCCTGACGATAAACAAAAACAAGTTTACTATAGAAGGATGTCTTAGGAATATCTTGACAACTTGCATGCACAAAAAAATTGTAGCAGCAATACCATATTTATCTTGCCTTGTACTATAGAAAAATCCCATGCAATATACGAGTTTACTGAGTCCACTGAGAGTATAACCTAAGATTCAAATATTATCGTAAATTTTCATAAATTAAAAAGCAACATAATGCAAACAATTTTTAAAAACAACTAGGAATACAGTTGAGTTGCAGATTCAATTATCATCAGGAAGTTTATAAATTGTTACATGTTATGTACAACAAGAACACTTGCCTCTTTGAAGTCATCAATTTTACTATATTTACCCAAGCCTTATAAATATACCTCAAAAATTTTCCTAGCTGGAACACTTGCCTCTTTGAAGTCATCAATTTTACTGAAAAGGACAAATTTTAATATTGGCTTGAAAATAGTAAAAATCATAAAAGAAAGCAATATTTTCCATTTACCTTACTTCCACTGCACCGGCAACATCTGCTGGAATGAAGAAAGGCGAGTTTGCAAAAACCCCACTGATCAAAATTACTAGTAAGTTAATCAACAAGAAATAAAATTCTAGTAACACAAGTGAAAACAATGATAGATTTCCATTCACACTAGGTTTAAAATTAGCATACTACTCTTTTTAATAATATATTACAAATTATAGCATTCATCAATCCAATTATTATTTAAAAGTCAATAAGTAAAAATCATAATGGTAATACTTTCTCCTAGAAGAACTTTATCTCTCACAAAGGTCAGGCGATCTATGAGTTTAGTTCTTTTATGAAAAACAGGGTTGGAAGCAATATGTAGCTTGGTTGTCACAAATTAGTTTAATTGCCTTGAAATCTAATTTGAGTTGGAGTAACGGTCTCAGCTATGTGAGTTCACAAGTTGTAACTACAATGGCACGATACTCTGCTTCTGCACTCGAAGTCGAACGTGCGAATATGCTCGGCTTCTTGCTCTACCAAGAGAGCAAATTACCTCCAACGGGAAACAACTCATATTAGGAGATGTCAAGGTGAAGAAACTAATTTGCGACAACCAAATTGCACTACATATTACTTCCAACCCAGCTTCTCACAAAACAAATCAACTGTGAGAGATAAGTTTCTTTCAAGACATTATTTAACTTTAATTTGACCATCAATGTATGGTTGAATGGTTTGAATTTACTTCTCTCTCTGGTATGAAAATAAATAACACTCTGAATATATAAAACTATATATGTGTATGTGGATAATTTCAATAAATTGTGCATGAAAATCAATGTTTGATGAAAAAAACAGATTTAAAGCAAGCATCAATTTTATAAGAACAAAAAATTAAAGAATGAGCTGCATCAAATCGAGCATTATTATACCTAATAAATGTGATGAACATCTCAAACTCCATGGCGTAGACATCAACAGCTTGTTCCAAGACAGCAAACTGTTCCCTTTTTCTAACAAATTATACCCACAGAGAGAAGACAGGGGGGGTTAAAAGTGCTATACACTGTAAAAGAATATAATAACACCATAAGTGTTAAAGAATCAAACTAAAAAAGCCACTCAATTATTTTAAATAAGAGCCGAATTCATCCAGAGGCTGTAAGCAGACACAAAGGGAAGTAATATGCATAGTTATGTACCATCATGAAGTAACTTTTAAACATACACGAAATATGAAACATAACTGAACCCCAAAAAATAAAAAAGACAACAAGAAACATCTTCACAAAAATTGATCCTCCCTCTGTTGATATTATTTATCCCCTAAAATCTTCTATAAACACAACATATCCTGAACCTGACAGCTCAAACCCGAACAACTAGTAGTGGTTGTTACATTCAACTAGTTAGTTACATAAACAAACAATAAAAAATCAGCATATTTACTAATAATGGGCAAAATCCAAGCCAAGACAATCATAGCCAAAACTAGCATGTAGTTACCCCGATGATGTCTGCAGCTATAAGCAGTAGACATGGCATACATCTATCATAGCTGATCATCCATAAAGAAGTACTACATTTCAAATAACAACAAAAATATTCATTGTCCAAGCTACTCGGTATATTGAGTAAAACCCTTAGATTTTACCGTAGAAATAAAGAAAATTCCAGCAATAGGACCAGTTGTAGTATATAAATAACACTGATAAGCTTTCAACAGTTTCTCTTCTTCTTGAAACCCAAAAACATACTTGAAAATATTCCTTCTCCCACCTTCTTGAATAATCTTGGCACCTAAACTCAACTTACCCTTCACAGTCTCAGAAAACTTAGGATCCAATTTCACTGCGACATTAACACAAACACATTGTGAGCAAGATTTTTTATATTTCCACAATCATATGGCTACTACAATATATGAATTTTGAATTACCATGTTCATGAATCCTGTTTACAAAACTGATTTTTTCTCTTTTTGTGTTCTTCTTTGAATCTTCTTTGTCTGCAATAACAATACAAAAAACCATCATATCAATTTGTAATGAAAGAAATCAAAGAGGTTACCTTAAAAATTCACACAAAAGACAGATTGCAGGTCGAGGAATCACTGTCAGAAAAATCACAACCATGAATCTCATGTGTGTAAAACAACGACCCGCGAAACTCAAAATATGGATGGGGATCGGAAAAGACGTGCTCGCGATCTAAGATACTCAATAATCGTAACCCAGAAATGAATGACCCACACAAATAGAGGAAAAGCATAAACCTAATCAAACCCTTGTAGAGACCATGTTCGCGGAAGCCAATAGAGAGAGTCGTGGCAAAATCATTTCTTCCTCTTGTTGGATTACACTATATCTGAACAAAGGAAGAGAGAGATATTGAAAAAGAAGAATAAGAGTTTTAGATGAAAAAGATACAGAGGGAAATTCACGCGTATAGAAAATTGGATTTCATTTTGGAGAGATGACGGGTAAGCAACCGTCGCGGACAAAACGATGAGTAATCATCCGTGGCGCGGTATAATATTTGGGGACGACAGTTCTTCATCGCAACTTTCTTCCTCCAATTTCTCTAATTATTAATAAACTTTAATAGTTTTTGTAAATTATTAAATTTAAAATAATAATTTTAATAATTTTATAATAAATTTAAAATAAATTTAATTTTTTTTATATTTATTTAAAACAATTAAATTTTTTAAAAAATTGTTAAATAAAATTTTGAGAAAAATATTCAAAACATTTTATCATTTAAATCATATTTAAAAAAGTGAAAAAAAAAATATATATATATATATATATATAATAATAATGTATTTATCAAAACAATTATATAAAAAAATATTTATAATATATTAAAATAAATTGAATTTCCAGTTAAAGAGTCGATAATAATTTTTTTTATAAATTGGGAGGAACAAATTTTCCCTTTTTCTCAATCAAATAAATTATTTTATAAAAAAAAGTTAATTGTGATAACTACCGTGACAACCGTCGCAGTCCAGTCCCTAACTATCGTGACAACCGTCGCAGTTCAGGAATAAGGACGGTTTTGTGATAACTGTCGCAAAAAATATGCGACAGTTGACCCTAACTGTCATGACAACTGCCGCAATCCAGGAATAAGGACGGTTTTGTGATAACTGTCGCAACTCAAGTGTCGTAAATCTTCTTTTTTCTTGTAGTGATTTCACCAGTTCCCGACAGGTATTTCACCAGTTCCCGACGGGTAGTTCCCCAATTCCCGACAGGTATTTCACCAATTCCCGACAGGTAGTTTACCATTTCCCGACAGGTAGTTCACCAGTTCCCGACAGGTTTCCTATGGGGTCCAATGGTTCCAAATTCTTTCTCACAAACTATTCCTCCTTACCCTTGTTTCATTTACAACATTTCTCTTTACCCACCAGCGCAAATTTTTCTCAGTTATTTTTGTATTCAATCCCTATGTATCTTGAATTCCTAATATTCGTTGCTTTCATCCATTCAGATTCACAGTTGATTGAATAGGGGCAGCTGTAATACCTCAAAATTTGCCCTCATGATTTCTCAATAAATTGGTCTATGCTTTACTCATTTGCATTCCATAGTAGGTCATAAATTGCATATCATTGGTTGCATAAGGGCATGTGATCAGTGGTTTTCAAAGGTGTTAATCATCCAAAGCAAGAGAACAAGAGCCAAGAGTCTTCAAGCAAGCCTCAAGGGTCTCTTATATCATATATCATCTCACTTTGATCTCACAAGGCATTGGGAGAGGAGAATTCATCAAGAAGATTAGGCAATGCATCATCTCCTACACAAAACAGTCCAAAATTGGGATAGAACCCTCAAATGGGCAAGCTCCTTGAGTTTTTATCACCTCCAAATGTCCTATCTCATCTTTGTTAGATGGGATATACATCATATTCAGAGGAATTTGGATTTGGAAGAGGTGATATTTCCTCCTAACCAGAGGGTACCAAAATTAGGGTTTGGCATAAAATCAGTTTATTTCTGATTTTTTGGACAAAACTTGATCTCGTGGTTTTCCTTATGTTCCTAAGTGTATATGGATGGAAAATTTCTCATCAATTGGTTTCAGAAGAGGTTCAATGATCAGAAGATTCAAAATCAGGAGAATTGGGAAAAAGTCAACTGTGCAATGGAAAAAGTCAACTCCTGACTTTTTAAGGCCAAATTCATGAAATTCAAGTTATATATGTTCATTGGACAAAATTTGATCAAGAGATGATGGCGGAATCATGAAAAATCAAGAAATGTACGAAGTTTCCATTTTTGGAAATTTAGGGTTTCCAAAAATGGCAAGTTTGGACCATTTTGCACCATACTTTGAGGCTTTCTTTCTCCATGATAAAAGCTCCAAACCTCAGGCCCAAGTTGAGTTAATTAAAGTTCATGTTCTAAGCTTCAAATCCATATAAATAACTCTTCCATTGGATCAAAATTGAGGGAGTTATGATCAATCAAAGTTTGACAAAACTAGATCACAAACCAAGTCATGACCAAGCAAGACCTGGCCCATGCGCCATAATTTTGTCAAACACTTGGTGTGCCAAATGTCCACCCATTTTTCTCATTGAAGGAAGCTTCAAATGGAAAACTTTCCAACATCAAAGTTGTTCCTTTCCATGTCCTCTACAATGTTCATGTTAGACATTTTTTAATTTGAGCAAGTTATGAGATGATTATGATGGTCCCAAGTTGATGGTGTTATGCTGAAAATCCATGGGTCATAGTGCCATGCCATGATTTGTCTTGCCACGCCCTTAGTGCAGTCTTGGTTGTATGAGTTCTAAGCCATTTTCCATCCTCTTCCAAACCTCATTTGAATCCAAAACCAACATCAAACTTGTTCTATGATCTATCCTCTTTCCATTGACACCTAAAGTTCACAATTTCATCCATCCTACTTGGAGAAATTCATCACCAAACCTCCATGCCACTATTGATATCATGCTGCTACAAAATTAGAAAAAATAACATTTGTTGTTGTTAATTCACCAGCTTGCACGACAATGTTTCAACACTAACCATTCCTTACTTCATTTGTACACATTCCCTTACACACATACATACATGCTTTGTCATACATGGAAATGGAAAAGAATAAAAACTTGTTGAGCAAGTTTCTCTGCTGCAACATATCTTTATCATCACCATTCACTTTAAAACTCCACCATAAGCTGACATGAATACACCACACCATAGCCAAACCTCTTCTCACTCGCCCCTAACTAACTTGACTCAGTTAGTTAGGGTGCACTCAGTTAACTCACCTTAACCAACTCATTTGACCACGGGTTAAAGATTTAACTCCACATATAAATTCACATTTCACTCACAATTTCATTTTTTCAACTTCATTTTTACTCTCACTTCAGAATTCTTCTCACTTTTTCTCTCCATTCTCTCTCTGAGCTCACACGAATCCATTACTTCCATCATTCATCTTCATCAATAATCATCATTGTTTAATATTCTTGGATCAAGAGAACACTAAATCAACAACAATCTTCAAGTACAGTCATCATTTCTCTTCATTCTCCAAATCAAGTAGCATTTATTTTGCTCAAGATTAAGCTCTGAAATTTCAGGATCAAGTGCAGATTTCTGGTTTTCTCAACTATTTCAAGATCTCCACATTTCAGGTTCAAATTTCTTCATCTTATTCTTCTCGTTTCGTTTGTTTTTTAAGCTTGTTGATGATGTGATTTTAGCTTATTAGGAGCTCTGATAATTCCGGCTAGTTGATAGGCCTCTTAGAGACATAGATTCTAAACCTAGGGCAATTTTAATCTCTTCGATTCTCTTCATACGTGATTGCTATGTGAAAAGTATTTGTGGATTCATGATGTACGCAACTTCCTCTTCATTTTGATATAAGGTTTGCATATTTCTAAAGATTTTGAGGTTGCAGGTGGCCGGAGAGTGGCCGGAGAAGATGACCGGAGGTCCTTCTCAGGCCGGTGAGGTTTAAGGCTAGGGTTTTTCTATTTTATATCCTGTCCGTTAGATCATCATCATCCAACACTTATAAATGTGCCAACGCATTAATGAATTTGATGCATGTGTGTGAGTGTATGGTAATTAACGTGTGCTTGCATTTGTGTCCATATGATTGCCTTGACTTTTTTGTTGATTGACTGAATAATTGATCCAAGGGTTCACATCTTGCCAGCACATTAATGAATGTGTTGCTTATCACGTACCTCCATTTTGGTCTGAATTAATTGCGTGTGCGTGCGTGTAAGAGAATTATCATGTACTTGCTTTATGGACTGTTGGATTAGCACGCTTTAATGATTGATATGGATTGACCTGATTGTGTGGCTCAGATTACCTCCACGTGTTTGACTTACATGCGCACTATCACACACAATCACACGTTAGTGGATTGGGTTTCCTATTTCTATTTGCACACTCACATATTTGAGCCCAATTATTTTCAACATGGAAATTACTCACGCTGCACCCCCTCCCATTTTCTTTTATTATTTTTAATTTCTTTTCCATATTTGTTTAGTTTTCTTATTTTTAAAAATAGTAAAACATTTTAAAAAATCCCAAATAAATTCAGGTATGCTCTTGACACATTTAAATAATTTTCTATAATTTTTAATTCTGACTTTGTGAATTTTTGCACATTATTTCATATTTTCTTTTCAATTTCTTTTTGAATGCTCTTATTCATTGATACTTGCACTTGTATGATTTCTTTCTCTCATTTCACACATCATCTTTAATCCATTCTTTTTTAATTGGTTAAATAATATCTTAAAGTGTCCAAAAATATTTTTTCTTGATTTTTAAAGTCATCTTATATGATGTTGGTATGATCATCTTTACACTTCTTTTTGTGTCATTTCAATATGACTTTGTGCATTTCTTTGTGACACTTTTATCTTGAATTTTGGTATGAGTTATTAATATGTGTTTAGCCACTGACTTATGTTGATTAGAATCATATTTTAATAATTTTCATATGTGCTTTGATGTTTTTTTGATGCCTTGTAATTGAAGTTACTTTTGGGCACTTTCTTCTTATTCCTTCCACCATGTTTTGATGAGGCACTTGTGCCATCCTTTTATGATTATCTTGTGTGACATTATATGTCATTTACATGATATTATAGGTCATCATTGTCTCATTATAAGTCACTTTGGGTTTGCATTTGCATTTGGTATAAGTTTGTGCATTCTAATTTGAAACTTTGACATGTTTTCACTCCTTATTTCTTCTTATGTCCTACATGTGTTGCATGTATGCATTTTTGGTATGCCATTTCACACATTTTATTGACATATTATCAATATTATTCCACTGCCCATATTATTCGTTGTACATGTTATGCATCTCTAATATGTCAATTTGTGCATATATTGAAACATGTTTCACTTCTCCTTTCTTCTTCTTCATCTTATATCTTCCACTTGCATCATTGCACCCATGATTGGTATGATGATTCATATGCATGTTAATACATTGATAAATGACATTAGGTTCTGGTCTTGAGCTTTCATGAAGCATTATTTCATGATCACCTTGCATATCCACTCATTCTTCACCTATTTCTTCCATGATTCACTTCTTTGATGTTTAAGACCTTTAGTTGTGCATAGTTTATTCATGATTGATCAATTGACATTAGAGAACACCTTTAGATGTAGGTTCTGACCTTGATTTAGTTTCATCTCTTAGGAGCTTTATTCATTGGTTCTTAATTGGTTGGATCATTGTTTGGTATTCTTTCTTCATTCCATTACCTTTAAATGTTTTGTGAACTAACATTTTTCGTGTAGGTGCAAATGGTAAGTAAGTGTGTGGATATGGTTCCACATGCAATTCTTTCTCTCATCTTCTCTTATTTCTTTTAATAATTCAAATTGTGATCATGATAAGCATTTATATGCTTTCCTTGAATAACTTCTTCTTCATCCCTCTTTAAGATCAACTTAACTTCCATCTTGGAAGTAAGTTGCTTCTTTTGCTCTTCTTCTCCTTTCATTTAGGATTAGGTTTCTTAAACCACATTAACCATAGGAACATCCTTATATGATAACATTAGGGTGAGTTTTAGTCCCCTTTAGTTTTCACCTTTTGCTCTCCTTTGAGTCTCTCTTCTTCTCATCTCAAAACAAAAGCAAAAACATCTAATACAAGCATAACAAATATTGTATTTGAGCCTTTCATGTGAGAATAAGGAGGTGAGGGGTCTTCTCTCACTTTCTTAGAATGTTTAGCGTACGTCCCGTCTTGGGTCGATATGCGAGGCATTCGATCCTACATGAAGGACTTAAATACAATACGTGTTACTAAACACCAATAATCAAAACATTTCTTGCTAAAAAACTTCAAACAAACAATAACATCTTTCCTTTGGGAACTCTATTCTCATCTTCTTCACTCATTTCTTAAGGACACGTCATTTCCGTTCTACCGCAAACAGGTAACGCCTAAGTCTCCATACAGCGAGCTGCAACACCTAAACTGTTGGGATGCGCACTCTGACGTTTCCGCTAAAAAACACAAACAATTTTCCCTTAGTTGAGGGGAACTACGTCGCTCTGATTCTCATGTTCCCGATGAGATACGTAGGCAGTGGGGTAGGGCCCATTCGAGCACTTCTTTTATTTTCCCTACATTTGCTTCTCTTTCTCTCTCTTTTCCATTTCCAGTTCTCCAGCTAGCAGTTCCTTTTCCAGTATCCTTTCCTTACACCCTTTGATTAAAACAGCAAGCGTGGATCCCATCGGGTACGATGGACGCGAGGGGGTGCTAATACCTTCCTCTCGCGTAACCGACTCCCGAACCCAGTTCTCTTGGTCGCAAGACCATGCTCTTTCCTTTCCCTCAGGTTTATGCGGTGTTTCCTTTCCTTCTCATGGGATAAATACACATTGCTGGCGACTCTGTTTCGGTGCCACTTTCGCGTTTGTACTTGGATGAAAATCCCGGGAGCGACATTGTGCAGATGTTCTTTCGGGTTTACTGAAGAAGGAGGCAAGGGAGCTATCTATTCATGGAATCAAGGTGGCGAGGAAGGCTCAAATTATCACGCACCTTTTTTTCGCGGATGACTGTTTGCTGTTCTCAAGAACCAACGAGAAGGAAGCTGATAAGATGTTGAAGACTCTCCAACTTTACCAAAAAGCTTCTGGCCAGTTTGTCAACTTAGAGAAATCTGAGGCTTCGTTCAGTCGAAATGTGGATCAAAATAGCATCAACATAATCCAGCAAAGGATGGGAGTTAAGACTGTTGCCTCGCACTCGAAGTACCTTGGACTCCCCTCTACATTTGGCAAATCAGAAAAGGTCATATTCGCACAGGTGATTGATAAAGTTTGGAAAAAAGTTAAAGGTTGGAAGGAAAGATGCTTATCTAAAGCTGGCAAAGAAACACTGATTAAATCGGTGGCGCAAGCCATTCCAACGTATGTGATGAGCTATTTCAGATTGCCCAAAAATTGCTGTAAGGATATTGAATCAATCATGGCGCGTTTCTGGTGGGGTTCGTCAAAGGAAGATAGGAAAATCCACCGGGCTAGCTGGGAGAATCTTTCTAATGCTAAGGGAATGGGTGGCATGGGCTTTAGAGGTGTGGGAGATTTCAACCTGTGTCTCTTGGGAAAACAGATTTGGAGGTTGCTGCAGGGAGGTGATAACCTTGTTCATAGGGTTTTCAAGGGTAGATACTTTCCCCGTGGAAATGTCCTTAATGCCAAATTAGGATACAACCCAAGTTTTACTTGGCACAGCATTCTGGGAGCAAGAGATTTTGTGGTGGAAGGCTCTACGTAGAAAGTGGGAAATGGAGAATGTATTCGTCTGTTTGGTGATAATTGGCTTCTGAAAGAAGTTAAACAAATGCTTCCCCAACCATCTGGACCGATGAACCAAGAACTGTTTGTTAGTGAACTGATTGATAAGGAACTCTGCTGCTAGAAGTCAGATTCTGTTGTGAATTTCTTTGGAAGAGAAGTTGCACCCTTCATTTTAGGCATTCCTCTGTCGTGGAGATTTCCTACTGATAAATTAATTTGGAAGGCTGATAAGTTCGGGGAATATACGGTAAAATCTGCCTACCGTGAGCTTAGGTCCTCTAGACTCTCAAAGCTCCCTGGCCCTTCATCTACAAATGGCAACAACCTGTGGAAAGGAATTTGGAAGTTCCCTGCTCACAACCGCGTGAAGAATTTCCTGTGGAGACTGTTAAAGAACTTCATCCCGGTGAGAACAAACCTTAAAAATAAGGGTGTTGACATAATCACTGAATGCCCCCTCTGTCATGAGCACGAGGAATCCATTGACCATCTCTTCCTGCACTGCAGTTTCGCTAAACGGGTTTGGTTTTCTTCTCCCTTGAGCTGTCATACTGATTCCATCCCCGAAGTCTCTTTTTGGCTGGATAATTGTTTGCAGGAGGATGACCCTCGTGGCATCCAACTAGTCGCTTACACCTTACACTCCATTTGGCACTGCAGAAACTAGGTGCTTTTTAAGCAGGAGAATGGGGATCTTGTGGTGGTAGCAGCCACAGCGTTTGATAGGATGCAAGAATATAATGCTGCGAATTTGGATAGCAAGTGGAGGAAGAAAATAGTAGCAAGAGATATAGTTCCAGAAGATTTGAAGATGCACAGGAAAATCTATGTGGATGCTGGCTGCTTCGATGATTGCTCCATGGTGCTGGGATGTGTTGTATACAATCATGAAAACCAAATCATTCTCTCTGCTACTTTGAAGGAACCTTCTTGCGGGGATCCTACTCTTGCGGAGGCTAAGGCCGTTCGTTGGGCGTTGGGCCTTGCCCACAAGTTGAAGCTGACGGAGGTGCTTCTATTCTCGGATGCTAAAGTGGTCGTGGATTGTCTCAACGGGAACGATAAGCTCTCATCTCTAGATATGATGATAGAAGATAGTCTTATGCTTTGTACTTATTTCAAGAATGTTTCTTTTGTGTATATTAATAGAGACTACAATAATGCAGCCCATTCCCTTGTAGGTTGGGGGCACAATTGTGGCTCAAAAACTTGGTTGGGGTTCCATCCCCTTGATGCTTGTAATCCTGCTGGATTCTTGATCCCTGTCTCTTTCTAATGGAATTGTCTTTCCCATCAAAAAAAAAAAAAGAAAAGATCCACATTATATCTGTAATGAATATCAAACCAAAATCATGCACTATAAAGGAATCTTCATCTCTAATTACAAATAAGAATCTAGTTCATCAAGCACATATCTCTAACCCAAACCCCAGTCACTTAGACTTATATACATCCAACAAAAAAACTTTGGAAATTTTTGAATTATTATTGGCTCCTCTTAAAAAAAGGTGTCGTCTAGGGTGATAGACCTTAATAGGTCTCTCACTGTGCGCGACCAAGATTTTCCCCCGTTTATTTTTTCAATTTTCAACCATTTGGTGGAGGTTTTAAACCTCCACAAAATTTTAGTGTTTATTATTTTATTTTTTTCATTTTCAATTTTTAATTCGTACAATACATTTGTTAGTTGTTTTGCAGGGATTATGTTTACCAAAGTTAATACCCTCCCTAAAATGTTAAAGTACCAAAAAAAGACAAGTCTCTCTCACGCTAGTCACAACCTTAAAATAATCCCTCTAAAACCTCACCAAACTCTTTTAGACTTTCACATGTAATTTAAAGAAGAAAAGATATAATTATTGGATGTTTGTCTCCCAATAATATCATTTTTTATTTATAACAAATTGTATTTATTACATTGTCTATATGATGTTCTATAAATTAGACAATCTCATTTTAGAAGATTACACCAATGAAAGGATATAAACAAATTATTCTCATCTTTCTCTCTTCTCTTTTATCTTTTTCCTCCTTATTTTATAACATGTTATTAGCACGAAGTTCCAAAACTTAAAAAGTACTATGATTTCTTTTTTTATTATATATTTTCTATATGTTATTTATAGATAGATATATTGATTAGAAAATGAAAAATAAAATTAAGGTTGATTTCTTTTTTATTATATATTTTCTATCTGTTATTTATAGATAGATATATTGATTAGAAAATGAAAAATAAAATTAATGATGATTTTCAAGCATGCCAGATGGATTGCATGAAAAATATTAATGCATTCCTGAAGGTTAATATATATATATATATATATATATATATATATATATATATATATATATATATATATATATATATATATATAATGGCAAATGCATGAATCCTATTAATGATATATAATCTTTTGTGTGTGATGTTTATTTGCATTATAAAATTGATAAAATTAGAGAAAAAAGTATTGGAATTTATGAGAAATAATAATATTTTATAACTATTTAACAATTTTCTGTTTATAAATGTCAAAATTGGATTCATGTTTCATCACGTAATAATACGATAGTATGATAGACTAATTGGATTCATTTTAGATCATATTATTACTATGAAATTGAATATTATTTGATTGTTTTATATATAATTTATTATGGGAAACGTATCATTAATTATTTTTCAATCTACGATGAATTGTTCCAAATTATTATCACTTGCACGTCATAGAGCGTTTTAAGTCAATTAGTTACGATATCAAGATATCAATTTGTTAAAAAAAAAATCAAATTTTAAGGACGAAAGTTTTATTAGAAAAAAAAAATTATAACACCCCAATATTTAATATATTTTATCTATGTGTCGTAGTGATTATCTTGAATTATTTACTTAAACTTATATTATTCATTTAAATTTATTAAATTGTAGAAACTCTAATTTAACTATGTTTGTCTCTTTTTTTTACATAATGTATTTTTAATAAGAATTTAAATTATAATAATGTATTTTTAAAAAATATTATAAATCAATTAAAATATACAATTATATAAATTACTTTAAATATCTGACATTTAAAATAAAAATGATTCTGCTTCTAAGTGAATCTTTTATTTTACATGAATATAATTTAAAATATAATCCTCTTTTATTAATTTGGATTTTCTTAATTCCATCCACATTCATTCTATGGGTTATAATGTTTATACTTTATACTCCACCCACATTCAATACTATTCTCTTTTATAAAAACGCATAACTATTTAATAATAATAATAATACTATTATTATTATTTATTATTATTAATGTTGTTACTATTATTTTATACTTATAAAATTTTTTTTTTTGAATATTAGTATTTTAAGAACAATATTATTAAAATAATAATAATAATAATAATAATAATAATAATAAAAATATTAATAATAATAATAATAATAATAATAATAAATCAAGTATTGAGACGCACTTTGCTAATAAAGATGATAATCCAGATTACGGTAATATAAATTTTACCTATTTAGCAATATATGATTTCTTTACTAATCTAAATAAAAAAATTGATCACCTTATTGGAGATGGAAGTGTCAAGAAATAGAATTTATGAAAATTTCTTATTTATTACAATAAATCTTTATTGATGTTTTGAACTTTCTTTTCTAATAATAATAAAACATGTTTTCTACTTGTTTGTTTACATAATTTATTGTTTAAATAATTTGTGTCTTTAAAGTGCGCTTATAACTTTTCGTTAAAAATTATTATTGTTTTTAGAATGAATATTGGCACTAGGACCAGTAATAAAGATATGTGTCTTGTTGATAGTGCAACAACTCACATAATCGTCAAGAATAAAATATATTTCTCTAATTTAGTGAATCGAAAGACTGATGTCAGTACTATATCTGACACCTCAAAAATAATTGAAGGCTCCGGAAGAGTCAATGTGTTATTATGTGGAGGATCAATATTGCACATTGATAATGCATTATATTCCGCCAGGTCTCATAGAAATTTATTAAGTTTCAAAGATATTCGCCTAAATGGACACCATATTGAAACATGAGATGATGGAGGCATTGAATATCTTTGTATTACAAAACACAATTCGGATACAAAATGTGTAATAGAAAAACTATCGGTTTTATCCTCTGGCTTGTACTACACTTGTATTAGTACAATTGAAGCACATATAACTGTAAATAAGAAGTTTATAAATAATGATAAATTTCTAATTTGGCATGACCGGTTGGGCCATCCCGGTTATATAATGATGCGAAAAATAATTGAAAATTCATGTAGTCATCAATTAATGAGTCGGGAAATTATTCAATCAAATAAGTTCTCACGTAGCTATTTCTCGCAAGGGAAGTTGAAAATTTGGCCATCACTAACAAAAACTGGAAATGAATCTATCGTTTTTTAGAGCGTATACATGGTGATATTCGTGGGCCAATACATCCATCATGTGGACCATTTAGATATTTTATCGTTTTAGTTGATGCATCAACTAGATGGTCACATGTTTGTTTGTTGTCAACTCTGTCGCTCCCGGGATTTTCATCCAGGTACAAACGCGAAAGTGGCGCGGAAGAAAGAAAGAGAGTCGCCAGCCAGGCATTTTTATCCCAAAGAAAGGGAAGGGTAATGCTGCACAAACCTGGGAGAAAGGAAAGAACGAGGTCTCTCGAACTAAAGAGAAAGGGTAAGGGAGTCGGTTACGTGAAGGGAAGGTTATCCCACCCCTTCACGTCCGTCGTACTCGACAGGATCCACGCTTGAAGTACTGCTCAAAGGGTGATAGAAAAGTTGCTGGAAAAGGAATGGAAAGTGAACGAGAAACAAATGTAGGGAAAATAAAAGAAGTGCTCGAATGGGCCCTACCCCACTGCCTACGTATCTCATCGGAAATATGAGAATCAGAGCGACGTAGTTCCCCTGACTAAGGGAAAACTGTTTGCGCTTTTTAGGGAACGACAAATGTTCTAGCTCAGGTGTTGCAGGCTCGCTGAATCGAGTGTGTTACCGTATTGCGAGAGAATGAGGAGAAGCACGTTCGTACGTTGAGAGTGAGTGAGATGAGAAGAGAATTCCCGAAGGAAAGACGTTTTTGTTTATTTGATGTGTTTTAGAAGTTTTTTATTTGAAGTGTTTTGCATAGGTAAGTGTACCTAAGTCTTTTTCAATGGAATGTGCATCTCATACATCATTCCAAAATGAAATGATGATGATGTACACTAAGTATGAGGAAGGCCCTCAACCTTACTTCCAAGGTTAAAGGCTTAAGCACACTGGCCTATTCCCTTTATTAAATGTTTTTTTGTTATTTTTAAATGAAGAAGTGTTTTTGAGTTTTTTGTTTGTGAAATCACTTCATGTTAAAGACTTGTACATCATGCTAGAAAACCTACAACACGTTCCAAGATGGAATGTATGCAAGCCCCCCCCCCCCCCCCCCATGGAATAAGGCTCATGGCACATGAAGATGTTTCAACCTTTATTAGGTGTTTTGAATTTGTTTTGAGATGAGAGAAGAGAGACTCAAAAGAAACAAAGGTAAAGACTAAAGGGGACTAAGACTCACCCTAATGTTAACATGCTTGGATGTTCCTAATGGTTTAGTGTGGTTTGAGAACCCTAAGCTAAAATAAGAGAGAAAAAGAACAAGTTCTAACTTACTTCAAAGATTGAAGTTAAGTTAAGAACTCAAAGGGATGAAAGAAGTTGAACAAAGAAAGCATTGAAATGCTTTGCACAAACACACAAGAGAAAGCATTAAAAGATGAAGGAAGAAGGTGTGTGTGGAAGCATATCCACACACTCAACTTACCATTAGCCCCTACACAAAATGGTTAGTTCAATAATGGAATAAGAAAGCATAATTGAAAAATGTAAGCAAATAAATCCTAGTGTTTTAAAGGAAGCTCTAGGAAGCTTCTAAAGAGCTAGACCTAGAAAAAATAGATCACTAAAGGGTGGTACTGGCCTAGGGCAGTAGCAAAGCCTATTTACATCTACCAATGGTTACAAAGGCTTACAAAGTCAATCTATGCCAAAACAATCTACCAAACATCAAAGGAATGCAATGATATGCACTAAAGATGCACCATGAACATTTAAGAGATGTAAAACATGCAATGATGCAATATGAAACACCACAACCAGTAGGAAACCACTTCATAAATGTCATTAAGTATCCATGAATTATCATCCATAATATGAGAATAAAACTCAAGAAGAAGAAATGGGAAGAAGTAGCACAATGTTACACAAGAATTCACAATGTTGTTTACTTACAAAACAAGTCACAAAGGAGATGGAAATGCATTTATGAATGCAAATGAACATGGATCAGTAGAATACATGTTATAATATGACATGAGAATGCATAAATGAACAAGTTTGGTTCATACACAAGTCACATTAGAGATTAAGAAGAAGAGAACACAAGTTGAAGTTCATACAAAATGAAACATGCTTCAAATGTTCATGTAATTGTAATGCATATGATATAACATTATGAGTCAATAAAAATAGATGAAATGGTTTATATACAGTAGAGGGACATATAAGAATGAAAGAGAATGGCATACCAATATGAGATACACACAAGCTATGTTGAAGAAGAACAAGTGATAGATACACAATTAAGTATGAATGCAAGATGAACATCAATGCCAAAACATGTCAAAATGAAATATGGAAGACCTATAATTTGACATACATGACCTATAATATTCAAGAAATGACCTATAAAATGATCACATAAGTCCTAATGCAATGGCACAAGTGCCTCCTAATCAAACAAGATTAAAAAGTTCAAGAGAAGCATACAATTATGACCTATAACAATCAGCAAGGCAAGAAATAGAAAGAGACTTGGAAAAAAATGAAATTAATTCAAAAAGTATCTAAGTCAGAAGCTAAACACATATCAAAAGCTTATGCAAAAATTCAAGAAGAAACTAGTTCAAACAAGTCATCAAAGTCACAATGAAACACATCAAAAGAATGCACAAAGATGAATATCAAAAGGTATGATAAAATGACTTTAAAAATAAAAGAAAAATGTTTTTAGATGCCTCAAGATATTATTCACACATGGCAAAAATATTGGATGCAAAATGATGTTTTGAACTATGCAAAATAAATGGACGAAGTTCAAGTATCAAGAAGGAATCAAATTGAAACAAGAAATAAAAGAAAATTCACCAAATATGATCAAATATTCACAAAATTAGAAATAAAAATAATTCAAATTTATTTTAATGTCTAAACATGGTTCATGAATTTTTGCAGAATTTTTAGATGCATTTTAGTATTTTTAAAAGAAGGAAATGGAAATAGTATGTAAAAGAAATTTAAAATAAAAAGAAAATAGGAGTGGAGGTGCAGACATAGCAATTTTCACATTCAAAATGTGTTTGGTCTCAAACAGAGGTGTGTGAAAAGCACTTGAGGCCTGGGTCCAATAAGGCGCGTGGCATACAGAAATATGGTGGAACTCAGTCAACAGGTTGACTTAATCATGTGCGTTGGATTAAGTCATGATGATCAATCAAGTAAAGTATGCAAGATGAGTGGATCAGATTTAAAGCACACGATAGCAATCATGAGGCACACATACACAAGCATTCATATCACAAAATCAATGCATGTGAGATGCACATGGTCATTAATGTGTTGGCATGCTTATGAGCGTTGGATGAAATAAATCAAACGGTTGTGATATAAACTGAAGACTAAACCCTAATTAAACCTTACCGGCCGGAGAAGGACCTCCGGTCATCTTCTCCGGCGAAACACCACCACCTGCAACCTTCAAACTCTCCAGAAACTCACAAAAAGTACATCAATCGAAAGAGGAAGTCAAGTAGATCACTAATCCAGCAAAATATTTCACATATCATGCACACATCAAGAGAATCGAACGAGGGAATTTTGCCCTAGGTTCTGCAACTATGCTCTTAGAGAGCCTATCAACTAGCCAGATCATTCATAGCTTCTAGTAAGCTTCAAATCAACATAAAAAAAACTTAAACTCAGTGAATCAAGCAGGGAAAAATGAACTGAAACCTGAAAATTGAAGAGCCTTGAGATCAAAAGAAGGCCAGAGAGGAGAATCCTGAGCTTCTTGTGCTTGAGCTGAGCAAAATAAATGCTATGGATCTTTGATTTTTGAAGAGAACGCAGAATTTCAACCTTGAGCAAATGCTACACTCAATTCTGATTCAACTTGTTCTTGATCAATGATGAACAATTGACGATGATGATGATGAAATATGGATGAAGATGATGATGAAATCGTGCAGAGAGAGAGAGAATTCAGAGAGATTTGAGAGCTTTGATTTGAGAAATGTGAGAAATGAAGTGTGTTCTCCAAAATTCTGTTAAAGAAGCGTTTATATGTTGAGTTAGATCCTAACTGGTGTAGTTAACAGTTAGGATCATGGTTAGGTTAATGGTGGTGTGAAGCAATGGGAGGGTGAGTGAAGCAAATTTCAAATGAAGGAGGGAAAGGCTTGTGTGTAGTGTTGTTAATCATGTGGAGAAAGCTTATGATAATTATGGTGAGGCTGAGGAATGAGAGGTGGTGATGGTTCTGATCTTGCAGCAAGACTTGTGAAACAAGTTTGCTCTTTTTCCTTTTTGATGTATGTTGTTATGTATGGAGCATGTATGTGTAAGATGATGTTGGTCCGAATGAGGGAAAGGTGACTGGTGTGAAGTGTACATGCGTGCAAACAAGCTGAAGTATCAACCACAATGCCATAATATCTTTATATTGGCCAGCATGACATCAATGGAACTATGGAAGTTTGATGGAAGATTTCTTCATGTACAAGGCATGAAATGCTACACTTTTGGATGCAATAAAAAGAGGATACATGATAGAACATTGTTGATGTTGAAATTAGATTGAATGGAGGCTTGGAAAGTGATGGAAAATATCTTAGAATATCAAGTGGACAAACTGACTTTGGTGGGCAAGAGAATGCGCCCATGGGGCAAGCATTCTTGGGCATATTTTCAGTTGTGAGCATCCCTCTTTGAACCCTCATATGGCCCTTATAACTTGTTCAAATGAAAAAACTCAAAACATGAAAGTTGTAGAGAACATGGAAATGAACAACTTTCACGTTGGAAAGTTTTTCATTTGAAGATTCTTTGATAGAGAAAATTGGCTTGACATTTGGCACACCACCTGTTTGATGAAATTATGGCCTAAAGGCCTGAACTTGCCTTGCCATGACTTGAAATTTGCCTTGATTTTGCTCCACTTTGATTGATCATAACTCCCTCAATTATGATCCAACGGAAGAGTTCTTGGTATGGATTTGAAGCTTGGAATGTGATCTTTAATTGGCTCAACTTGGGCCTGAAGTTTGAAGCTTTTATCTTGGAGAAAGAATGCCTTGAAGTGTAGTACAAAATGATCCAAACTTGCCATTTTTGGAAACCCTAAGTTTCTAAAAATGGAAACTTTATACAATTCTTGATATTTATGATTCCTCCATCATTTCTTGATCAAATCTTGTCCAATGAACATATGTGACTTTAATTTCATGAATTTGACCTTAAAAAGTCAGGAGTTGACTTTTTCCTTTGCACAGTTGACTTTTCCCCAAATTTCTTGATTCTCAAGCAACTGATCAATTGAACCTCTTCTGAAATAATCCAATGAGCGATCTTCCATCCTTAGATACTTGTCATCATGTGGAAAACATTGAGATCAAGTTTGAACCAAAATTTCATCAGGAGACTGCTTGAACCCAAAACCCTAATTTTGACTGCCTTTGATAGGAGATGATGCACTGCCCAATCTTCTTGATGAATTCTCATCTTCCAATTATTTGTGAGATCAATTGAGATGATATATGATGTAAGAGACCTTTGAAGCTTGTTTGAAGACACTTGGCTCTTATTCTCCTACTTTGGATGGACCCATAGCTGAAAGGCAACTGATCACATGCCCTATGATGAACCAATGCTGAATGTTTTATTTTTCTATGACTTGAATGGAATGCAATGCAATGAAAGCACATGCTAAATGATATGAAAAATGAGAGGGAAAATTTTGGGGTATGACAGCTGCCCTTATTCAATCATTGTAGACCTGAATGGATGATAGTGATTGCTTTCAGACTTTCAAGGTATGAAGGGATTGAATACAAAAAATAACCAGAAAATTTGCACTCTGTGGAGAAGAAGAAAATGGATATAAACCCAACCAAATGAACTCTGCTTGGATAAAACTATGACGGGAAGAATAGCACTGGAGGGATGTCTTTTGAATGATGCCAGACGACTACTGGCTTCCCATACTGCAGATGAACTTTAGGAACATATTTTGTACGACGCCAGACGACTACTGGCTTGCCACGCTGCCGGTGGACTTTAACAACGTCTTTTGTACGATGCCAGACAACTACTGACTTGCCATACTACGGATAGACTTTGGAAAATGTCTTTTGTACGACGCCAGACGACTACTGGCTTGCCATGCTGCGGGTGGAATTTAAGAATATCTTTTGTACGACGCCAGATGACTACTGGCTTGCCATGCTGCGGATGGACTTGGAAAACGTCTTTTGTACGACGCCAGACAACTACTGGCTTGCCACACTGCGGGTGGACTTTAAGAATGTCTTTTGTACGACGCCAGACGACTACTGGCTTACCACACTGCGGGTGGACTTTAGGAATGTCTTTTAAATGACGCCAGACGACTCTGGCTTGCCACACTGCGGGTGGACTTCAAGAATGTCTTTTGTACGACGCCAGATGACTACTGGCTTGCCACACTGCGGGTGGACTTCAGGAATATCTTTTGTACAACGCCAGACGACTACTGGCTTGCCACACTGCGGGTGGACTTTCGCCAATCTGCGGTTGGTCTTGAAACTGTCTTTTAAATGGAGTCAGACGACTACTGACTTGCCACACTGCGGGTGGACTTTCGCCAATCTACGGTTGGACTTTACCCTGCTTTGCCACCCTAAGATGGACTTTTTCCAATCTACAACTGGACTTTGATGATTTACCACCCTAAGATGGACTTTTGCCAATCTGCGGTTGAACTTTGATGATTTGCCACCCTAAGATGGACTTTTGCCAATCTGCGGTTGGACTTTGATGATTTGCCACCTTAAGATGGACTTTTTCCAATCTGCGGTTGGACTTTGCTGATTTGCCACCCTAAGATAGACTTTTGCCAATTTGCGGTTGAACTTTGCTGATTTGCCACCCTAAGATGGACTTTTGCCAATCTGCGGTTGGACTTTGATGATTTGCCACCCTAAGATGGACCTTCGCCAATCTGCGGTTGGACTTTTGAAATATGCCTTTTGGATGAAGTCAGTTGACTACTGACTGGCCACACTGCGGGTGGGCTTTTTCAAAAATTCAACACTGGATTACGCTCTACATACATATCAGACATCCCTGCTGACTCTGCTGAGGAACAATGATCAATGATTTGACCTCAGAAGCTCCTGAAAGGATGATATCTCTGCTGGAGAATGAATGAACAATCCGTCTGCTTTGAATTATCACGCTTGCCAAAAATAAATTGGACTTTGAGATACAGGGGAGTGATGACTCTGCCAGGAATTATTTCATCTGCCTGGGGGGTGAATTCTGATCATAGCAACTCCGCTGGAGGAATGAAAAATTTCTGACATGGCTGGGGAAAGAATGTGCTAACACTCTGCTGAGGAAAAGATTTTGTTGATCTGCTAAACCTCTGCGGGGAGAAAAACAACTCAGCTGGGGAGTATTACTGGCAAGATTCAATGCTGAACTCTGTGGGGATAAAATTACCAGAGATACGATCTTGCTGAGGATCGGAACTACTCTGTCGGGGATACGCAAATCCTAGTTAGAATACTTTCTGTTGCGACTCGCTGGGAAAGGGTCCCCAGAGATCTGCTGGGAAAACTCAAAGAAAATGCACGGTAATCTGTTGAGGAACAAATCTGTCGAGCTTAAAATAAAAGCCACAATGTCCCATGCTAGGCACACCTTCCGCTTGACAACTCCACTGGGGATAATGAGTTTACAACAAACGCTGCTGGGGAAAACCGCTTCAAAGCGTCTTGTGCTGGAGATGCCCCTTAAGAGGATTTTACAGAAGACCAAGCATCTTCAAACTCTTAAACCAATTCCGAGGCTTGAACTACTCGTATTAACTGGGAATTCACTCTACTGGAGATAATAGATCTGGAACATGTCTTGTCGGAGGGATTTCAAGATGCCCCATGCTTGGGAGGGTCACCAACTCACTTTTGCCCCAGATTACGCGGCTGATCTGAAGAAATCGTCCCAAGAGGATTTTACAGAAGATTTGGCATCTTCAAACTCCTGGACACTCACTGAGTCTTGAACATTAACTGTGAGGTCTGCGAAGCAACTCTACTGGGGAATTTGCAACCGTTATCGACACAGAAAAGCTTGTAACTATTGGAAGTTCTGAATGGGGAATCGACTTAATAAGATACAATGATACCCAGTGGAAATTAACTTGTCGATATCGAATCATCGTGAGCGACCGTCAGCTGATTAATGGACTCAATCAGTAAAAGTTGTGACAAAGAGGTGATATGAAAACCCTTTCCTGAATATGATTGCCCATGTATCATGCCTAGGGATAAGTGATCACTTGTCTGGAAGAAATGACCATTGCTCTTGAAAAGGCTTGCACCTGTTACCTGCAACAAAAGAATACGTGCACATGCCCCAGGATATTGCATGGTTTGAATCCACCATCCACGATTACCCAACATTCAAAGTGATTTTAAATGTTTTTCTGCACATGTTATTGTAAGGCCACAATGTTTTCAAATGCAATGTTTTATCAAAAATTAGGACGTTTTGCAAACAAAGCAGTAAAAACAAAATAAGAAGCTTTTGACTGAAATTCAATTTATTGAAGAAATGCCTGAAATGGCAAATACATTTGGAAGCAAACCCTGGAAAGAGGAGATTGCTGTAAATTGAGAAAAGAAACTATCCTAATGGTAATGTGAAAACGACATTCCACTGAGTTTCAATTTTGCTATAGCCAGTATGTCTTCAAAACTCCCCGACCTTGCCTTCTGAGGAGTGATTGGACTGATTCCTATCCTTTGGAATGTGAGTTGCTGAAACGGTGATGGAATACAAATAACTCAGACCGCAATTATTCGCTTAAATCCCTCTTTTGCATGGACCGCCCTTTCGGGTTTTCAATCCACCGGGATACCCCTTTTTGCCTAAGTTGCCCTTTCGGGTTTTTAACTTACCAGTTGAACAATTTTTTCATTTATAACTCTAATTTTTGCCTGAACCTTTTTATTCTGTTTTTATGGTTCGCCGGGATGCCCTTTTTTGCCTGGACTCTCTCCTTTTTTTTTATCCAGCGGGTCTATTTATGCAAAGTATTTTTTAACTGCATCTGAGTTAACAGGGGATGGAAAGTCTTCGCCATCCATGGTTGTAAGCAATAAGGCTCCGCCCGAGAAGACCTTTTTAACCACGAATGGACCTTTATAGTTGGGAGTCCATTTACCCCTGTGATCTGTACTAGGAGGAAGGATCCTTTTGAGTACTACATCTCCGACTTTGTACACCCGAGGACGCACCTTCTGATCAAATGCTCGCTTCATCCTTCGTTGGTATAACTGCCCATGACACACAACTGCCATTCGTTTCTCTTCAATAAGGCTCAACTGATTAAATCTAGCGCGAACCCATTCAGCTTCGTCTAATTTGACATCCATCATGACTCTGAGGGATGGAATCTCAACTTTAACCGGTATGACTGCCTCCATACCGTACACAAGTGAGAATGGTGTTGCCCCAATAGATGTGCGTACTGACGTTCGGTACCCATGCAAGGCGAACGGTAGCATCTCATGCCAATCTTTATATGTGACAACCATTTTCTGCACAATCTTCTTAATATTCTTATTGGCCGCCTCAACAACGCCATTCATCTTCGGGCGATATGGAGAAGAATTGTGATGCTCAATTTTGAAGTCCCGACATAATTCAGCCATCATTTTGTTGTTCAAATTAGAACCATTATCAGTAATAATTCTCTCGGGCACTCCATATCGACAAATGATATCCCGTTTTAGGAAATGAGCTACCACCTGCTTAGTGACGTTGGCATAAGATGCTGCTTCAACCCACTTCGTGAAATAATCTATGGCGACCAAGATGAAACGATGGCTGTTTGAAGCAGTAGGCTCAATTTTTCCGATCATATCAATGCCCCACATTGCAAAAGGCCAAGGAGAGGACATGACACTCAATGGATTCGGAGGCACATGCACTTTGTCTGCATAAATCTGGCACTTGTGACATTTGCGGGCGTACTTGCAACAATCTGTCTCCATCGTCAACCAATAATACCCCGACCTCAATAGTTTCTTTGCCATTGCATGTCCTCCGGCATGGGTACCGAAAGAACCTTCATGCACTTCTTGCATTAACAGGTCTGCTTCGTGTCTATCCACGCATCTGAGCAAAACCATGTCAAAATTCCGTTTGTACAGCACATCATCTTGGTTCAGGAAGAAGCTACCAGACAACCTCCTCAAAGTCTTCTTATCTTTGGTAGATGCCCTAGGCGAGTATTCCTGACTTTTCAAAAAAACACTTGATGTCATGAAACCATGGCTTGTCATCAAACGTTGCATCAACAGCAAACACAAATGCAGGTCTGTCAAGACGAGACACATCAATCTTGGGTACATGGTTCCACCTTTGCACTTTGATCATAGAAGACAATGTGGCCAAGGCATCAGCAAACTTATTCTCATCTCGAGGAATATGATACAACTTTACTGTTGTGAAAAACGTCAACAGTCTTCTCGTATAATCTCTATACGGAATCAGATGTGTCTGGTGCGTGTACCAATTCCCATTCACTTGATTGATTACCAAAGTTGAATCACCGAAGATATCGAGGGTCTTAATTCATAAATTAATCGCCTCCTCAATCCCCATTATACAAGCTTCATATTCCGCTTCATTGTTGGTGCACCCGAAAGTTACTCGGGCAGTGAAGGGCATATGAACACCCTCCGGTGTGATAAGAACTGCTACAACTCCATATCCATTCATGTTGACGGCCCCATCAAACATCAAACTCCATTTGGATTCAGGGTCTGGCCCCTCCTCCGAGAGTGGTTCCTCGCAGTCTTTAACTTTGAGAAACATGATGCCCTCATCAGGGAAATCAAATTTCATGGGTTGGTAATCATCAATCGACTGTTGCGCAAGATAGTCTGACAAGATACTTCCTTTCATGGCTTTCTGTGAACTATACTGGATGTCATATTCTGTCAAAACCATTTGCCACCGTGCAACTCTGCCTGTCAGTTCTGGTTTCTCGAAAATGTACTTGACTGGATCCATTTTGGAAATCAACAAATTTGTGTGTGTGAGCATATACTGCCTCAATCGCTTAGCAGCCCATGCCAGTGCATAGCATGTCTTCTCAAGCATTGAGTACTGGGACTCGCAGTCAGTGAATTTTTTGCTCAGGTAGTAGATAACATGCTCTTTTCTACCTGTCTCGTCGTGTTGACCGAGAACACAACCCATGGATTCTTCAAGTACTATCAAGTACATTATCAAACGTCTCCCTGGAACCGGAGGCATTAAAATTGGAGGTTCCTGCAAATATCTTTTTATTTTATCGAATGCCACTTGGCAATCGTCATTCCACCTGACCGTTTTATCTTTTCTTAGCAGTTTGAATATTGGTTCGCACGTGGCCATTAGGTGAGATATGAACCTTGCAATGTAGTTCAATCTACCCAAGAAACCACGAACCTCTTTCTCTGTTTTCGGCTCAGGCATGTCTTGTATTGCTTTCACTTTGGCAGGATCGACCTCAATCCCTTTTTCACTTACGATGAAACCCAGCAGCTTTCCAGAACGCACCCCGAAAGTGCACTTGTTCGGATTCAACCTCAAGCGGAACTTTTTCAACCTTTCAAACAACTTCTTCAAGTTAATCAGGTGTTCTTCTTCTGTTCGTGACTTGGCAATCATATCATCCACATAGCATTCAATCTCTTTGTGAATCAAATCGTGAAATAATGTTACCATTGCCCGTTGATACGTTGCCCCAGCGTTTTTCAACCCAAAAGGCATCACTTTATAACAGAAGGTACCCATGGGGTAATGAACATGGTCTTCTCCATATCCTCAGGTGCCATCTTGATCTGATTGTACCCAGAGAAACCGTCCATGAATGAGAACACTGAAAACTGAGTTGTATTATCAACCCGCACGTCGATATGAGGTAAAGAAAAGTCATCTTTCAGACTTGCTCTGTTTAGATCCCGGTAATCAACGCACATTCTGACCTTACCATCTTTCTTTGGTACAAGAACACTATTTGCAACCCATGGTGGGTAATTGGTGACGTCCAGAAATCCCGCATCTAACTGTTTTTGTACCTCCTCTTTGATTTTGAGAGCCATTTCTAGTTTAGTTCTCCGAAGCTTCTGTCTGACAGGAGGACAACCCTCTTTCAACAGCAACCTGTGCACAACAATGTATGTATCTAACTCCGTCATATCTTGATATGACCAAGCAAAGATGTCGACATATTCCCGCAGCATACTGATCAGCTCTTTCTTTACCTCGGCCTGCAGACTGGCTCCAATCTTAATTTCTTTCCTTGCGTCCTCAGAACCAATGTTGATAACCTTAATTGTCTCTTGGTGAGGTTGAATGATCCTCTCCTCCCGCTTCAACAATCTAGCCAATTCTTCGGGAAGTTCACAGTCTTCTTCATCCCATTCTTCAGCTTGATAAATCAGATTGTCAAAGTCATACATGGCCATAGCAGAACCGTTATCAGTAGAATCCGGAGGATCAAGTCTGCACGAGGGGGTTCATGCTTTATTTTAGAATTTATTTTGAAAAAAACAAAAAGAAAACAAGACATTGCCATTTTTAATTTTTTTGTGCAAAAATAAAAGATGAAAGACAGGGAACTAAATTTGAATGCAAAATGTCCTTTATTAATGATTAAAAATTGCAAATGAAAATGTGTGGCCCTACAAATGAATCTGTACGCCTTGGGCAGAGCGCCAGATTTTAACATGCATTATGGTTAGAGAAAAACATAGAAAATTACTCTGTTTGAAAAGTAACTGGAATGATTTCCTCAGCGAACCAGTTTTGCAATTGTTGTCCCGAACCACGTGGGCGTACCCAATTGTCCAAGTCACAATCACTGTCGATGCCATCTTCTGCAGTTGCACAAGATTGATCTGTATATATGATTCCACCACTGCTGAAAGAGATGGGTCCCGTGTATTTTACAGCCGAATCCAGAGATGGTTGATAGCCAATACCAAACTTATCCTCTTCACCGATGTCTCTATCAGTTTGCCCCAGCCTTGGGAATTACCTGCTCTAACAACCTCGACGGCTAGTTTATAAGACGAAATTGACATGTCGGCTCCAGCTGGTGTAGGAGAAGATTCAAGTACTTTATCAATATTCACTGCCTCGAACGACTGGCAAAGCGTTTCATGGATCTCCCCATCCATCTCAACATACTTAAATGTGGACAAATGACTGACAAAAATGTCCTCTTCACCACACACAGTTACTACTTGTCCTTCGAACATGTATTTCAGCTTCTGATGTAATGTGGATGTGACAGCCCCGGCCGCATGAATCCATGGGCGACCTAATAAACAGCTATAAGCAGGCTGTATATCCATCACGTGAAACGTAGACTTGAACACTTGAGGTCCAATTTGCACAGGTAATTCCACTTCCCCGAATACAGATCGTTTCGACCCATCAAATGCTTTGACAACCAGATCACTCGGCCTCAAAATCAATCCATCAACCTCTAGTTTCATCAACACCTTCTTAGGCAAGACATTAAGCGAAGAACCAGTGTCTACGAGCACGTGGGACAACACCGCGCCCTTACACTCTATTGTAATATGCAGAGCTTTGTTGTGGTTTCTACCTTCAGAAGTCAAATCTCGGCTCGTGAAACCCAACCCATGGCTGACATTGACATTAATAATCACACTCTCGAGTTGATTGATAGTAATTTCTTATGGAACATAGGCCATCGTTAACACCTTCAGCAAAGCCTCTCGGTGTGCATCAGAGCACATCAATAATGATAAAATTGAGATCTTTGAGGGCGTTTGGTTCAATTGATCAACGATTTTGTAATCACTTTTCTTTATTATTCTCATAAACTCCTCTACCTCACTGTCGAAGGTAATTTTGGGATCTTCTTCAGGCATGGGCACACTCTCTGCCACTTTTTTTTCCTTTAGCTCTCGCCGCAGCCTCGACTTCTTTATCACTTTGAAGAGTTTGTGGAGCAAACAACCTTCCACTCCTGGTAAAGCCTCCTAGACCACCCACATTATCAACATTTGAACTAGCCGATGTTCCAACTTCCAGCTTCTTCCCCTCATGGTACACATCCACCCCATAGTGCCATGGGACTGCTTTCTCAGAGGTAAACGGAACTGGCCCTGGCACCGTGATGGTAACAAGACTGGGTCTTTCCGGCATAACAATCGCTACAGGAGCTGCCCTTGCAGGTACTTGAATTTCAGCAGGGGTATAATAAATTGTCACAGCTGACACCTCATCATTATCTTTCACAACATGGTCAAACTGTAGACGACCTTCACTAATCAGATTCTGTAAACCAATCCTCAGTCTGTCACAACCATTATCTTGACCCATACATTCCGAACAATCTCGGTCACAACCTGGGAACACCTGTCCCTTCAACAGACGATCTTTCACTACCAGTAATGAAGTCTTCACCCGATTAATATCTGTTACCAAGTTCAACCTCTTTCCATCCTCAATGGCGTGCACATTTGCCCCGTCATGGTTCGGCATAGGCTTCTGGATAACATTAGGAGGTGGAGAAAAGTTGATTGCTTTAGCATCTATCAGATCCTGCACCTTATTTTGAAATGCCCAGCACTTTTCGGTGGTGTGCCCCGGAGCACCTGAATAGAAATTGCAGCGGGCATTAGCATCATAATTGGGTGGCAAATTACCAGCAACAGGAGGTCTCATGGTATGAAGTTCGACCAATTTCAATTGGAGTAACTGGGGTAACAATGCTGAGTAAGTCATAGGAAGAGGGTCAATTTTGCGGTCCCTCTGCCTAGACCTTTGTTGGAGCGGTGGTCGTTGTTGTAGAACCTGCTGTTGTGGCTGTTGTTGCTGAACAGGTGGTGTTGGAATTGTCACTGCATCCACTTGGTGATAAGCCTGATAACGTACTTTTCCTCGTCCTCTGTACACAGCGCTTGTCTCGCCTTTTCTCCTTCTCTGTCAATTAGCAAAAGGTTTCTTTGTTTCTGAAGAACCAGCACCACTTACATCCTGAATCTTCCCCAGTTTCAACAAATTCTCAATCCTTTCACCAACAATTACGATATCAGAAAATCCTGTCGACAGACAAGCAGCCAATCTGTCAAGAAATGCCCCTTGCAGGGTACCCGTGAACATATCCGCCATTTCTCTCTCAAGCAAAAGGGGGTTGCGCGTACTTCTTAAAGCTTTTCTTAGCGCCCTGCGACAACCCTTGCAGCTGAGTGCGGTTGGGAGCCATATCGATATTATACTGATATTGTTTCAGAAATGCTTCTGCCAAATCTTTCCAGCTTCTCACAACGACCCTGTTCAACTTTATGTACCAAGTTAATGAAGCTCCAGCCAAACTTTCTTGGAAGTAATGCATCCACAACTTCTCGTCATCAGTGTGGGCTGAGATCCTCCCAAAATAAGCCTGAATATGTGTCTGGGGACACGTATTGCCGTGATATTTGTCAAAACTGGGTGGCTTGAATTTTGGAGGAATTCTAACTCCCGGTACCAAACCCAGATTAGTAACATCAATGCCTAGAGAGTTTTTGCACTCCATAGCCCTGATTTTCTCAGCCAGCTCCTCATACCTTCTGTCATTGGGGTTACCCATATCAGCATCCAGCAAAGTGAAATGATCTTCCTGAACATCTTCCAGATTAACACCAACATTTTTGGCATTCCCAGTACCCAGATTACCATTAGGAATAGGAGTACTAATAGGAGGAGGATTGACCCTTGGCTGTGAATTGTCAACGTGATTACCTTTCGGCGTGGCCTCTGGACGCTCGACCAGAAGTCTCAACCTCTCTTGGTTATGTGCCATACCAGTCATGAAATCCATGAACTGGTCCATGCGGGTCCTCATCTCAGCCAAATCATTCTGAATTTGATCAACCATTCTGTTTCGATTGCCTCGTGTGGAGTAGCGATGTATGTGATCGGTAGCAATACTTCCTGTTGACAGAATAAATATGAGAACTAAATAGGGTACCTGAAAAACAAACAAAAATTCAAGAATGAAATGTATACAATGCAATGCTATGTTTTTTTTCCCAGGCCTTTTCGTGCCCCGATTCCGATATTTCAGAAGTCCGCAGCATTCAGATAGCACACGAGATACAATAGCTGATAAGAATATTCGTTCAGACAAGTGCACAAATAAGTGTAGGATCCTGTGAAGTGGTGTTGTAGCCAGGTGTCAGTGAACAGCGATGTAATATCAAGAAAGCCACTGGAGAAAATACTGAGCATATCATAACTGGAAGAAAACCCAAAGGGACTGAGTCTGAACAAGTATTTGAAAATATACAACCCAAATTCAGAAATTAAAGCAGCGATTCCTACAACAATTCTGTAGGTAATCGGATAGCATCAACATAATGAAAGCTAAAACGGGCGAAACACCACATCCTACAACCCTAGACTGAGCCTCTTGACCTCCTCAAATAGCACAGCATTCTCGGGATCTTCCGGTGTCTCAATCAGGCCTCTGATAAAGCGTTCTCTCAAACTGAAGGTTGGTACAAAGTGTTGATATTCTGACACAATTCTTCCCCATTAGTACTACCATAGCCTGGCTCTGTTCTGGACTTCTTCACTTCCGCCCGGATCTTGAGATCAGCTATTTCTGCCTGAGCTTCCTGTAATAGCTTCTGACTTTCTTCCAAACTATCCAAGTAACTCCGTCGTTGAGCATGCGCAGCTTTTAATTCTTCATCTGAGGTCTTGGCCTTAGCTTCTAATTCTCCAACCTTAGCTTTAAAATCCTCCTCTACCTTGGCTTGGCGCTTCTATTCATCGGCCCATTTTCGCTGCCATAAGGTAATAGCCTTATTAGCTTCCTTCAAAGACTTTTTGAGATTCTGGCGCTCTCTAGCGTTATTCTTGTCAATTAAACCCCGTCTTTGGAAATAAATCAGCCTTCCTTCGAGTTCTTCTTTCCTGCTTTCAGCCATCTTCTCAGCAATGTGGACTTTTTCTTCCAACTCTCTGTTAACAGATGCAGCTTCCTGGTACAAGCTGGTGACATCCGCATTCTCAACCCTGAGTTCGTGAACCAAAACTTCCAGCTTTTGGAATTCTTCAATTGGCACTGAGGTCCTTGGCTCCACTACCTTGGGATATAACGGAGGCTCGACAGAGAATGGCAACAATGTAATGGCTACCCGGCGCTTCAACCACTCAATGTAAGAAGGATAAGTCATAGGATCAGGTCTCCCAAACTCCATCTTACCTTTCTTAACCCGAGTGTTCCAGGCTTCAGCAATATAAAATGACACTTGTTCGTCATCTTTATCAAGATAATACAAAGATTCCGCCTCATGTTTTTCCAAAGGAGGTTCTTTTAATGCATATCCAAACTGCTTCAGCGCGAGGACAGGATTGTAGTTGATTCCTCCCCTCCTTCCTACCAGAGGCACATTTGGAAAAGCTCCACAACTAATAAGAATAGGTATTCCCACCATATCTTTCCAATACCACCAGACTATATCTTCAGCCGTCAAACCCATCAGCCTCTTGGAGCACTTAACAGTTCCTCTGAGATCTACGAAAGCTCCTGTCTTTGGCAAATATCTATAAAACCAAGCATGGAACAAGGGAGCACATAATACTACCATTCTTCCTCGTTTTTTCTCATTCTTGTAATGCACGGAATGATATACATCACCCAACAAAGTTGGGATTGGATTCTTCTTGACAAAGATACTGATTGCATCCATATCAATAAATCCATCTTTATTCGAAAACAGACAAATTCCGTACACACAAAGAGCTAAGATCGCATTAGAGTTTACCAAATCACCATCAGCAAAACTCTTCTTTGCTTCTTCAATCAGAAAGTCTATATGGAACCCTTTACAACCCTCATTTTCCTTAACATTATCCTTAACCACAGATACTCTCAAATGAATAGCCTCTGCAATGACATTGTCAGGAATAACATTCTTTGAACTGTAGTGAGGAGGAGTATCCTTGACAGAAATCTTCAGAATATCAGAAAACTCTTCCAAGGTAGGTACCAGCAGATAATCATTGAATGTGAAGCAACGCAACTGAGGATCATAAAACTGCAAGAGAGTGTGCAGGGTATCATACTGATATGGAGTAAGAAGGCTCACATAACTCAAGATATCCCCAAACCTCTTTCTGAACTTATCTAGTTGGTTACTGTCCATTAAATCTGCCAATTCTTTGATCTATCCCACTTTAGGCTTCAGAAACCAGTAATGCACGTTATTCTTTCTTGGAGGACCTTCCATCTGATGTAGAGAAAATACCCAACTGGAATCGGAAACAATACTGAGACCTGGGAAAGAAAAAACATAAAATGTTAATAATGTATGCAATGAGATGCAGCTAGGCATGTGACCAGAGCCAGAATCTACAGTGTCGGTGCAATAACTGTGAGGGAGCCAAGTGTCTGTGTAGCATCATATCAAGAATATCAGACCCAAGCACCAGTAAAGAACCAGATCCAGAATACCAGAACAAAATACCCAAATCACTGATCATATGAGAACCACACAAAAGGGTAGGTAGAAGGTCAAGGTTACCCGCAAACCTGTAAACATTCCCCCTAATCTCACAGGTGTGTTCTAAAAGGTAGGATCCTCAGATTCGGATCCCGGAATGAGAAGCAATAACACATTCAGCCCGTAGGATACAATGCTATCGCCAAACAAAAAAATCTTCATCTGATTCACCACAAAATAAAGGCCATCCTATGCAAGTTCCAAAGTGGGCCCTCGGGTGCGAATGGGTTTGCCACAGAATATGGGTTGCCACTGTCACCACTAAAGAGGTATGTTTCCACTAAGGTCCTCAATGATCGGTCACCAGATGCACATAACTCTCAAAGTCATATCCTGAATGAGGAAGACCCTCAAATCAAGATAATCCTAAGAAAGTCGCACTCTGGCTGTGGAACTTGCAACTACTCCCGTGGCTAAATACCATGAGAGCCCTGTGACTGTCCACTCTAAGTCCTAAAGTATACTCGAGCCTGGGTAATGGGCTCATCTCACAGTAACAATCCCATCCCGCCAAAGGAAACCAGACAGTCCAGAATATATGATGCATGATATAAATAAAATGCAATAAAGGCGGTAAAGTAAAGCGATAAAGCTGTAAATAAAAGCAGTAAAGCTAAACTATAACAAAAAAAAATCAAACACCCAATAAGCAAAACAAACAAGCGCTAGGAGAGACTCGCATCGGGGAGGGACCAGCAAGAGGTCGACTGTCCCCAGCAGAGTCACCAACTGTTGCTCCTGGGATTTTCATCCAGGTACAAACGCGAAAGTGGAGCGGAAGAAACACTAGTGCAAAAAGAACAATATAATTTTAAAATTTACCCCCGATATCCTAAAAACGGATGTAAATAAGAAACGCGGTGGCAATTTCGTAAATAAAAGCCATTTTAAGTATTATTACGTGATAATATACACCCGTAATTCTTAAAAAGGGGTGTAAATTAAAAATGTGATTATAATCAAATTTTTATTACTCCTGTTAAATTAAAAACATGTGTAAATTTAGATGGACTGAATTAAATTATTTAAATTTATAAACCAAAATATTAATCCAAAATATATTAATAAACCACAAGTATTAATTGTCTAATTAGATAAATATTAACTGGTGTAAATTTATTAAGTGAATACTAACGGGTTACCCGTGCGTTCGCACGGGTCTTGTATTTTTCGAAAATTACTTGTCAATTTTAATTATTTATTAGAATATAAAATTCAAACAGTATTTTTTGTAATTATAAATATGTAGCTATAAATATAAAAGTTCCATATATAATATAGAATAGTAAAAATTTAATAACTTATATTTATTGTTGCAAATAGTTATAATATTAAACATATTTATTTCTTATAATATAAAATTAAAACAGTATTTGTAATTTTAAATATGTAGATCAAAATATAAAATTTCCATATATAATATAGAATAGTAGAAATTTAATAACTTAAAATTATTGTTGCAAATAATTATAATAGTAAACATATTTATTTAATAACATTATACTAATATAAAAATAGATATCATATATAAATTTAGAGGTAAAAGTTATCATTGGGCTTTAGGGCCATATATAAAAATAGACCCAAAGTAAGTATTAAAATATATATGAACAGCAAAAACCCGGTTAGAACATAGTAGGCCCAAGTATAAACCTTTTATTCTATTAATAGTTTTACATAAAGGATATTATTTTCAGTTTCTACCCATTGCATGTTGCATAAAGAAATAGTGAAGAACAATGGAGGGATCTAATGAATTGAATTGTGCAAGACAGAAGGATACAGGAACTGAGACGATCAGGTACGTCTGTAAGTTGAACTGTATTTGTAAAATCCAAAGTTAATTGGGGAATTGTGTTTGAATCGCAACATATTTGTTTTATAAATCACCGCTTAGGGTTTGTAGTCAAATGAGATTTAGATTTTATAAATATAGGTTTAAATTCTTAGGGTTTGGAAAAAATTCTGATACTGCATTGTATTACAGTAATGGGTTGTAATACGGATAAATAACAAATTTTTATTATATTTTGAAAGTTTTGAATCTGCAATGGAGATAATACAGAAAATGGTGAATGATGTTGGTGGACATGCATCTGGAAAGAAAGGGACAACAACTTCTAAAACGAAGAACACGGCTGCAAGGACAGATACTAAAGGCGGACCATCACGAACTAATTCTGTTTTTGTCAAAGACGATGACGAAATTATGGAAATTCGTCGTGAAGAATTTCGTTCGGCTGTGAAGAAAAGACATGAGCAGGTATATTCAATTTGCTGTGATAAGGACATATAAGTTTGTCGTCTTACTGTATAGAGCATTTTTATGTTTAGTCTGTCCACCTTGTGCCGCTTTGGTAATGTGCCACAAGAGTCTTTTAGTAGTCAAGATTTTTATGGTAAGATTCTTAGTAACTTCTTAGTCTGCTGTGGAGAAATAACATGATAAATTATATGTTGTATTGTAGCAGTAGCGGATTTTGATCGGAGGTATTTTTTATATATTATGAAAGTATTACGGATATAGCATGCATTGTATTTTCATGGTTAGGTTTTGTGCTTGGTTCTGGCCGTGGTGTACGGTTAAGGTGTTAAAAATGTTTGTTATGGTCGGTTATGTGGTTAATTAGAAATTTTGATGAAAGTTATGTATTTTGGCATTCTTATATGGATAGCCATTTTTATCTGTATTGTGGTGATAAAAATGTTTGTTATGGTCGGTTATGTGGTTCATTATAGTTCTGTTTTAACTGAAAATCAAAAACCTATTGAATTAATTGTTTGTTTTTATATACACAGAAGGTTGGAAAAGGTAAGGTGAAGATAGACCAAACTAAAGGTAAAGAGAAGATGAATGAAGCTACAGGGAAGGAGAATATGATTGGAGGTAAAGGGAAGGAGGAGATTGTTTTAGCAAAGGTGAAGAAGGAGATGATTGTAAGTAAAGGAAAGGAGAAGATGGTAGGGGATAAAGGGAAGGGGAATATTGTTGTAGGAAAAGGGAAAGAGAAGATGGTTATATCTACCCGCAAGGAGAATAAGCGTGTAGGTGAATGAGGTATTTTAATGCCTTCGGAAGGAAGAAGACAAACTGAGTTGAATAGAAAAAATTCAAACAGAGTGTACGAAGAAATGGAGAATGGAAACAAAGTCTATATTTGGGAAAGCATTGTGGAAAATGCAAAAGTGAAACTCAGTAACGTTCTGGTAAGCTTACATATACATACATTGTTTTTTATTTTCGAATAAATATATTCCTGATGATATTTTTTTGTTTTTTCGTTATTTACATTTTCACAGCATTTTCCAAGATATCTGGCCAGGAAATGTCTTCGTTTTAGACAGAATGATGTCAAAATAGTTGATGTTGAAACTCAGGATACAATGAAATGGGAAATTCACACTGCGAGACGGGGCAATCGACCAAACCCATATGAAAGGTTTTTTGCTAAAGAATGGTATGAATTTGGTAGAAGGAGACAAATTAGGACAGGGGATATATTGGTTTTTAAGATGATGCGATTTTCGCCATACATCTATATAACAATTAAGAGGCGTTAATGTGTTTTGCGTTTATTATATAAACTTGTGTTTTAGGTAATCATTGAACTTTGTATGGAATAGGTTGCTGAATATCAGCACTTTTTGGTTTTTGCAACTCTAATGGATGTATAACAATAACATTTTGGGAATTCTTAAGTTATTAAATACATGAATGAATGATGATCCTTATTACATGCTGCTTTGTTACAATTCTGCAATTCAATAATTTTAATATTCCAATTAATATTGCCAAGAGAAAATAGGTGTGCGTCATTGTTGTGTTTGTGGTTTGAGCGTATAGAGCATTTTGATGTTTTGTCGGTCCATATTCCGCGGTCCTATTACTGTGCGACAACAGGCTTTATAGTAGTAAAGATTTTAATGCCATGATTTGTTGTAACTCGTTGGTCTGCTGTGGATAAACAACAGGAAAAACTATCTGCTGTGTTGCAGCAGTAGTGCATTTTGATCGGAAGTGTTTTGGTTGTGTTTGGTTGTGGCATAATTATGGTTTTGAATCATGTTTTTCTGCATAAGTTATTAATACGTTGGAAAGGCATAGTTATGCGCTTTGAATCATGTTTTAGTTTTGTGCATGGGTATGTCTGTGGTATAAGTATGTCTGTGGTATAAGGTTCAGGTGTGTAAAATATTTGTAATTGTTTCTATTTTGTCATGCCTATATGTTCTTTTCTTTTTCAACATTTCTTGGTAAAAATATACTTTGTACTGTTGAGCTGATGAAGTAGAAGTATTTAATACAATGTTGTAGCCAATACAAACAATTATGAAAAAGGCATTGTCCATTAGCATTAACTTGGGTTGTGCAAAAATGATGTTCTTGTGCAAAGTAGTTATAAAGAAACCAAATAACAATAATATTTTATATCCCATAAAGGCAAAATGAACTAAAACAAAAAACATAATTAAGTCTCAAAAATTTCCATATGAATGATACACATAAGGATTGGTATCCAATTGTACACGTAAGTAGTAGATTTAAGACTTAAGGAGTGTTAGCCAAACTTGTGATTTAAGTACAACAACATCTATACTATAACATGGTTCCTGCAACAATTAAATTATTTAAATTTATAAACCAAAATATTAATCCAAAATATATTAATAAACCACAAGTATTAATTGTCTAATTAGATAAATATTAACTGGTGTAAATTTATTAAGTGAATATTAAATAAAATAACCCAAATACATTAACAAGTTATCACACATTTATTTCTCTTCCATCAATCATCTTCTCGAAACCCATCGATCGATCTTCCTCTCCGAAACTCATCAATCATTCTCTCTGAAATCCATCCTCTCTGAAACCCATCGATAATCACACATCCTATCATCGCACATCTTTTCCGAAACCTAGATCTCTCGTCGATCCTCCATTCTCTCTGAAACCCACATCCATTCTCTCATCTCATCGCACAACCAGTAATGGGTAGCAGTGATGACATGCACGATGAAGAAACCCTAATTGGTTAGTCTTTTTTTTCACTCAGGGTTTAATCTTTTAGGTATAACATTAAAGTTTTAAGGTTTAATCTTTTAGGTAGAAAATTTGGTTGGTAGAAAGTTACATGTTGATTAATATTGAATATAATGAGAATGAATATTTTTTAACACATCATTGGAGTCAGCGACTTGGATATTATGGTCGTGATTCACAAACCTTTTTTTTGAAAGCATGTTTTTTACGAAATCTTAATTTGCTCAAATGTCTCATATTCACTATTATTGACATGTTGATGGTCATATTGAATTATTACCAAACATATTCAAAACTTTATAACTATGACTTGAAGCAGGACTTTGGACAACCAAATTAGTCACAAATTTATGGTGTGAGCTCTCAAATGAGACACATGGTTACCCTAGGAATGGTGGTCTCGGAATACTCGACTCTCTTCTGAGCCAACTAATGCAAGGCCTTAATTAACAACAACGCCGTGACTGTCACAAGGAATGTAACTGATAAATATTGTTAAGTCTTATTGTTGCAAATCAGTGGTAACTCACAACTTTCCCAGCTGGCTCACTAAATCTGCAAAATTTGATGATACTCTTTCAGCAGAAGCTTTATATGAGAACATGACACAGTCAATTATTTGAGAGAATGCTAACTTTGTTTTGGATTTGTCATGGAAGGATGGTGATTGGTGAGTTGAATATTTAAACTTACAAAACAATCATATTGATTCACTTGTTCATTATATATATACATGAGGAATGTCTTCAGAACATGTAACTATAGTTTTATACGAGACTGATAACACCAATTCATATACCTAATTAGACTGTATCATCGGAGGCAATTCATTTTAAAAGTATAATTAACTATTACTCATCAAAACCACTCAACTTAAATCTCTTTCAATAATGAAAGGAAAGAGATTCCCACAAATAATCAAACAATTAAGAATAGCACAAGGTAGTAAATCTCTTAAATAGTGCGGAGCCAGCGCCTGGCCAGGTACAGCAGCTGCCCAGGGTCCTATAACATTGCCATGAAATATATTAGGATATTCACTATATTAACAATGTTGATGCTTGCTAACACTCACAATTCAATGCGTATTGCAATATTTCTGTTTTTTCTTTCTTTCATGGATAACACCCTAATTAAGACACTTGATAACTTCCAAATAGTTGAATGAATTTTTACTTTTAAAGTTTATCTTTGGAGTCCGTGTGAAGTCTGTGTCAATGGAGGTAGTAACATTTTCATTTTCAACTCCACATTTTCATTTTTGCAATCTATTAAACTTCCTCAAAAGGTGTTAGAGTACTTGTTTAACATCCCTAAAAGCTCCAAACACGACAAAGGTACCATGAATTAGAGAAACATAGCAAAGAAAATGCAGTCTATGGGACCTGGTTTTGTTACGGGTCCAAATGTTGCAGAACCTCAGCAGCATGCTCACAGTATGGAAATTTCGATATAATTTTGCTTGCATCCACTCACTCTTAAATAGTATTCAGTTATTGTACTTATCATTTAAAGTTTTTTCTGTCAAAAACCATAACAGTGCATTTGCTTTGATTTTCACATATGAATCACGGACTCCTACACGGATACCGAGACACGATACGACACAGACACACCGGCATGGATAATGTCAAAAACACAGGACACCGACACCGCTACATATATGATAGTATTTTACTTTCATTTATCTATCAATTATTTTAAAGAGTTAAAAAATATTCTAATCAAAGTTAATGTCTATAATTTTTCATTGACAACATTACTTCAATACATGTTTAACTCTTAGATGTCTGTGAGATTTGTCCAAAAATGTATAAGGTGTGTTGTGAAGTAAAGAGAAAATCAATTTTTTTGAAACACTTGTCTAAATTGTTTGACACATGTTATACGAGGGTCATACAGGTGTCAAAACCGATTTAAAGAGTGTCGAAGAAAAGAAAAAAAAATTATTTTTTGGAACACTTGTCTGACTTTTCCGACAAATGTCGTACGGGTGTCATACAAGTGTCGGAAACCGACACATGTCAGACAAAGCGATAGCCTACTCCTAGAGGTGTTAGTGCTTCATACATTTTTTTAGTATTTTTGGATAATCTTTCTTTTTACATGTTTAACTCTGATGATTTCATTGATGTTATCAAATTGAAAATAAACTATCCATTCACTTATTTTATTTTTCGGGTTCATAGCTAAAGGAGAGGAATATCATGCATTTAGGGAAGGTGCAAGACAACAGTGGGATTCTGTGAAATGTTACTTTCAGAAAGTAAGTACATATTTTGTCTTTTCCTTTGATTTTAACTATCTCTTCTCTAAGCCGATTTGATTTGGAGTGCAGATGTCATTGAGTATATGATAGAGTTGACATGATTTTGCAGGATGCAACAACATATACTAATGGAGATCGAGGATATGCTGCATATCTTTCTGATCAGGTTCATTATTGTCTGTCAAAAATGTGATACATTATTTTGCACCTAATCGTTCAGATGGCTGTTTATAATAATTATATTTTAAAACCAATGCTTTCTCAATTCCTCTATATATTGCTTTTTAAGGTCCATTGTTTAATAACATAAACTTCTAGATAGTACTAATTATTTCTACGTGTGGTTAGGGTAAAGAACAAACTAAAGTAGCTCAGAAAGCAGACACTAAGGCAAGCCATGACATATTTGTTGCTAGGTCAGTCGTTTTCTTTAGCTTGATGGAAATTTTATTCTTTTTTCGTGAAGATTCTTCAAAATAGGAATAAAGAACAAAATTTTATCCATTTTCACGTTTTCCGTATGCATTCTGTATTATTGCTTGTTTTAACCTATTGTGAGCCTTATGCAGAAACAAGGGTATAGAAAATGTGATAACTATTGATTTGCATGGGCAGCACGTGAAACCAGCAATGAGAATGCTGAAACTCCACCTTCTGTTTGGATCATATGTTCCTTGTAAGCATTTTCTTAAGGATCTAGCTTCTCACGCATTCTTAGGACTTAAAAGGACATTGCTTATTGAACCGTGTTTTCATTTTCTTACTTTACCTGACTGTCTTTTTATTTCTGCTTTAGCTGTTCAGATGATAAGGGTCGTCACAGGATGTGGATCACACAGTTTTGGAAAGTCCAAGCTGAAACAATCGGTACAGTTTAATCCCCCTTCTATACAAATCTCGATAACTATGTCTCTTTGAAGGGAACAAAATTGTTTCGAAATGGCTATTCTTAGGATTTTCTTGATACATGTTACTAAACTTTTAGATAAAGAGTCAATTGAATGGAGTGAAGAGAACCGAGGAACTGTGTTGATCAAACTTAACAGATGGAGAGAGTTCAACATTCTGGACGCGGACAGTGATAGTGATAGCGATTGATTGATCAAGCTTATTGCATATAAGCTAATTGCAGGTTTATTATTTGTTGTACCAGTTTTAGACTAGTAACTTGGAATTGATAACTTAATTAGAGTTGTGACATTGACATGTACATTAGGTGCCTATTTAGGCCAAGCTCTTTGTTGGTTGTAACTAGTTTTCATTTTCAACTCCGCATTTTCATTTTTTCAATCTAATGTTATGTTATTGTTATATTTATATATATTTTATTAATTTGGCATTCCGATTTTTATTTATGTTTTATTTTATTTTTGGTATTTTAATATTGCAGTGCGTGCTCTGGTTTTTGGATTGCACAAGCTAGTTTTTCTTTTGCATCATAAGGTTGGTGGATTAATTATGCATGCACAGTTGATATTTGACCATGATGTTGACACTGGTATATTTTTATACTGAGTCTTGTTTGTTGAATTAGGTTTTCATTTTGGTGCTATTAGATCTGCCAGGACTACTGTTTTTCTCAACATATACTCTTTTAGTCCTTTTTTGGGCTGAAATTTATCATCAGGCAAGTCTAAATTTCTCTTTTTCTGTCGGAAATTATGTTTTTACTGTATTTATTCTAAACGACAAAGCTGTGAGGTTTTTCACACCCACAGACAATATCTCGTAGCTGCAATGGCATGGGTTTGAGTTTGACCCGAACATTGGCGGTATGTGTGAACTTGAAGTTCACACCGCCGCGAGGATTCTCACACCCAAAGCGGACAATACCTTGTAGCCACAGCGACATAGGCTTGAGGTCGACTGGAACAATAAGGGAAAGAGGACGATAGTTTAGGAACTTAATTGATGATGTACTTAACGGATGGAGAGTTTAGCTTTCTGGACGCGGACAGTGATAGTGATAGTTATTGATTAATTAAGCTTATTACATATAAGCTAATTACAGGTTTATTATCTGTTGTACCAGTTTTAGACTAGTAACTTGGAATTGATAACTTAATTAGAGCTGTGACATTGACATGTACATTAGGCTTATTAGCTGCTGATTGAAAATACGTGTTAAGTAAACTTAGTGTTTTTAACTTGAAGGACGATATCAATTTGTTCGATTACAATGTCCCTGATCGAGTAAATGAGTTTGTCTCAGCTGCAATATAACAGGTATCGTTATAGCGTAAATATTTATTGTCATTCAAATGATCAAAGCTTTATCAGTCACAATTGAAAGGGATTTGAGTCAACAATTCCAATGCATGGATGTCTCAGGCCAATATAACACGCACAAATTATATAATGTGGACATTGGGGACAGATTTCAAGTACCAATATGCACAAACCTGATTTAGGCAACTAGACAAGTTTATTCACTATGTTAATCAGGTAGCTTATCTTTATCTTTTCCTTTAATACAATTTTTTCTAAATTAAGCTTATTTTTCCAAGTGTGCTTTGACATTCTAATGGGTTGGCTAGCTAATGCTTATTTAGGGTGGACGAGTTCACGCGTTATACTCAACCCCGTCAACATATACTGATGCAGAATACGTTGCAAATGAAGCCTGGCCACTCAAGAAATAGGCTGCAAGGTAGTTGGAGTATTTCAAAGGGAAGAGCGCATTAAGTCCTAATATTGACTCTTTGGCTGATGTTTTGGCTATTGCTCAACACCATGATGAAGTATCTGGTATAGAAAAATAGCATGTGGCTAATGATTATACGAAATGGATTTCAACAAGTTACACAAAGGTGATACTTTTTTCTCTATATATTCTCTTTGAAGTTTATTTTCTTGTAATTAAACTCAAAAATGTTTTTCATTTTGGTGTCTAATTCAGGATGTGAAAGATGTTGCCGCATCACTTGCTTTCTTGACAAAAGCAACAAACAAAATCGATCGTAGGACTCCACAAATTAAATTTCAACAGGTAACCACTGCTTTCTACAACTGTTTAGAGGATATATTGCTAATGAAGAGACTAATCTGTTAGTGCTAAATGCTAACATACTTCCATAGTTTGATAAGAAAGAGACCATTATATCTCTCCATTATATATGATAAGAAAGAGATCAATCTGTTAGTGTTAAGTGTTAACATACTTCCATAGTTTGATGTACAAAATTAGAAGCCTGGTTAAAAGATATAACATGAAGCATAAATGGAATTCCAATTTACTCATCAGAAAACATACTGAAACAGATGCAACGATGACTCATTATGAATTGGAAAGAAAACATACCAGAACTCTGAGAAAAATCAGCAGTCAGATCTGAAAGGCCGAGGTTTCTAGAAATCTGCCCCAAAACTCCAAATGATGAAATATCTGGATCAATGCGTGCTCATTCATAGAATATGAGTTTGAGTCAACACTAATAAATGATGTAACCGCTGCATCACCAATAGTTGGGCATGCTTCCAAGACAGAGCCATCATGACCAAAAATTTAAGGGGGACTACCCGAATATCCGGGTTCTGATTTTATCAGTCCCCCATTAATTCCTTGTATCAAACCCAAGCTTGAGTTTTAAGATGAAAGCATGCTTGGTGGGTTGCTAATCCTATTGCCTTGAGCAGATATCTGAGTCAAATCACGAATACTTGTGTTTAGTGATGACCTGTCATTATTAAACACATCATGTAATATGGAATCAAGAGCATGTCTCATATTCTCTGGCTTCACAGCAGCACTGGCTTGCTTAGAGGCATAACAAGATGGATTCTGAGGTGCTGTTAAGATAAGAGACAAGTGTTGGAAAATTGCAAAAGCAATTAGTCAGACATGAAAACATATGTAGTAACAAAACAAGCAACTGGACTCCGCACTCTGTTTAACTATTCAACCATTTTCCAGCTTAACATTATATCTCTAGAATAGTACAGGTTGTATTTTAAGAATGAAAACATTTACCAAATTCTAAAAGAATGCAGAGTATCCTCCATGGTGACCTTAACTTTGGTCTTTCTACTCTTTCAAAGAAAGAAAATTGTTTTCTCCACGAATGTAACAGCTGTAAGAGGAAAGGAACAGCAGAATTTCACACATTTTACTTTCTAAACAGTTGAAGAAAATAGAGGGAAAATAGAGGATGTGGATTTTGAATATGTATGTTTATTATGTAGTAGGGGTAAGGTGCTTTGAAAATGGAAAGAGTAAAACCCATGGTATGCTTTGTGAAATGGTTTAATGTTGATAGGCGTTTTGTTTTCTTCTTTCTTGTAGGTTTCTGTTGGTGCATATAATTCAGGATTTGTAACATTCATGAGTTGGACAGAAGATTGACGTGGTTTCTTTGGCTAGTATTTTATTAAATGATGGGATTTTGCAACATTGTCTCTCACAAGCATCAGTTAGACATGGGTCAGACCCATGAGCAAGAACTGGACTTGAACCATGACCATGGACTGGACTTGGGACATGACCATGATATGGGGATAGAACAAAATCATGATCATGAAGGTGATGATGGTCAAACTTATGAGCATGATCAAATTTACAAGTATTTTTTTAAAAATATGTAAATTATTGTTTTAATATGTAGTTGTTTAATTTATTATCTGTTGAACTTGTATTCACAGACAACTCATCATATGAAAAAAAATAATTGACCACATTCGACAACTTTGGGCTCAATGGTTTTTTTGCAAATGATAGAAGAACAAAAGGTTGAAGAGGATAAGCACCAAGAAAACAAATAAATGTTGCCAAAACAAAAGTGAAGGAAGAAAAATTACATATGAAGAAAGTGACATGAAATATTATGACTTGGTTGAATATTTTGTTGTTATATGAAGAATATTTTGTTGAATATTATGACTTCTTAGTACAAAAATATGATTTTGTATACAAAAATATGAAAAAATATTATGACTTCTTAGTACATGAAATATGATTTTGCTGTATGCCCTTTTAGTATTATATAATATGATTCAACGGTATTCAAAAATATTTGGTTAAATGAAATAGTTCGTAACTGTAATTAAATATAATAATCATATTTTACACTGGTGATAACTAAAATAGGATGTAATATACCATATGAAATAGGGTGTAAATGAAATTAAATATAATATAATAATCATATTTCACACCCGTGATAACTAAAACCGGGTGTAATATACCAAATGAAAAAAAATGTGTAAATGGAATTAAATGTACTTTAATAATCATATTTTACACCCGTGATAACTAAAATAGGGTGTAATATACCATATTTTTACACCCTATTTAAAGAAAATAGGGTGTAAAATGGTTGGCATTCGTAATAAGCATTATTTATTTTACACCCAATTTTTATCAAATGGGGTATAAATTTGTTTGATTTAAATGTATATATATGTAACAATTTACACCCGTTTTCTATTTAAAAAGGGTGTAACTTAGCAAGCATTTACACCCATTTTTAAACGGTTGTAAATTCGTTAGACATTTCTCACCCGTTGAATTTACACCCTCCAATAACGGGTGTAAATTGTATAAAAGACGGGTGTAAATTTATCTTTTTGTACTAGTGAAAGAAAGAGAGTCGCCAGCCAGACATTTTTATCCCAAAGAAAGGGAAGGGTAATGCTGCATAAACCCGGGAGAAAGGAAAGGACGAGGTCTTGCGAACCAAAGAGAAAGGGTAAGGGAGTCGGTTACGTGAAGGGAAGGTTATCGCATCCCTTCACGTCCTTCGTACTCGACGGGATCCACGCTTGAAGTACTGCTCAAAGGGTGATAGAAAAGATGTTGGAAAAGGAATGGAAAGTGAACGAGAAACAAATGTAGGGAAAATAAAAGAAGTGCTCGAATGAGCCCTACTCCACTGCCTACGCATCTCATCGGGAATATGAGAATCAGAGCGACGTAGTTCCCCTGACTAAGGGAAAACTGTTTGTGCTTTTTAGGGAACGGCTAATGTTCTAACTCAGGTGTTGCAGGCTCGCTAAATCGAGTGCGTTACCGTATTGCGAGAGAACGAGGAGAAGCACGTTCATACGTTGAGAGTGAGTGAGATGAGATGAGAATTCCTGAAGGAAAGACGTTTTTGTTTGTTTGATGCGTTTTAGAAGTTTTTTATTTGAAGTGTTTTGCATAGGTAAGTGTACCTAAGTCTTTTTCAATAGAATGTGCATCTCATACATCATTCCAAAATGAAATGATGATGATGTACACTAAGTATGAAGAAGATCCTCAACCTTACTTCCAAGGTTAAAGGCTTAAGCACACTAGCCTATTCCTTTTATTAAATGTTTTTTTGTTGTTTTTAAATGAAGAAGTGTTTTTGAGTTTTTTGTTTGTGAAATCACTTCATGTTAAAGACTTGTACATCATGCTAGAAAACCTACAACACGTTCCAAGATGGAATGTATGCAAGCCCCCCATGGAATAAGGCTCATGGCACATGAAGATGTTTCAACCTTTATTAGGTGTTTTGAATTTGTTTTGAGATGAGAGAAGAGAGACTCAAAAGAAACAAAGGTAAAGACTAAAGGGGACTAAGACTCACCCTAACGTTAACATGCTTGGATGTTCCTAATGGTTTAGTGTGGTTTGAGAGCCCTAAGCTAAAAGAAGAGAGAAGAAGAACAAGTTCTAACTTACTTCAAATATTGAAGTTAAGTTAAGAACTCAAAGGGATGAAAGAAGTTGAACAAAGAAAGCATTGAAATGCTTTGAACAAACACACAAGAGAAAGCATTAAAAGATGAAGGAAGAAGGTGTGTGTGGAAGCATATCCACACACTCAACTTACCATTATCCCCTACACAAAATGGTTAGTTCAATAATGGAATAAGAAAGCATAATTGAAAAATGTAAGCAAATAAATCCTAGTGTTCTAAAGGAAGCTCTAGGAAGCTTCTAAAGAGCTAGACCTAAAAAGAATAGATCACTAAAGGGTGGTACTTGCCTAGGGCAGTAGCAAAGCCTATTTACATCTACCAATGGTTACAAAGGCTTACAAAGTCAATCTATGCCAAAACAATCTACCAAACATAAAAGGAATGCAATGATATGCACTTAAGATTCACCATGAACATTTAAGAGATGTAAAACATGCAATGATGCAATATGAAACACCACAACCAGTAGGAACCACTTCATAAATGTCATTAAGTATCCATGAATTATCATCCATAAAATGAGAATAAAACTCAAGAAGAAGAAATGGGAAGAAGTAGCACAATGTCACACAAGAATTCATAATGTTGTTTACTTACAAAACAAGTCACAAAGGAGAGGGAAATGCAATTATGAATGCAAATGAACATGGATCAGTAGCATACATGTTATAAGATGGCATGAGAATGCACAAATGAACAAGTTTGGTTCATACACAAGTCACATTAGATATTAAGAAGAAGAGAACACAAGTTGAAGTTCATACAAAATGAAACATGCTTCAAATGTTCATGTAATTGTAATGCATATGATATGACATTATGAGTCAATAAAAATAGATGAAATGGTTTATATACATTAGAGGGACATATAAGAATGAAAGAGAATGGCATACCAATATGAGATACACACAAGCTATGTTGAAGAAGAACAAGTGATAGATGCACAATTAAGTATGAATGCAAGATGAACATCAATGGCAAAACATGTCAAAATGAAATATGGAAGAAATATAATTTGACATACATGACCTATAATATTGAATAAATGACCTATAAAATGATCACACAAGTCCTAATGCAATGGCACAAGTGCGTCCTAATCAAACAAGATTAAAAAGTTAAAGAGAAGCATACAATTATGACCTATAACAATCAACAAGGCAAAAAATAGAAAGAGACTTGGAAAAAAATGAAATTAATTCACAAAGTATCTAAGTCAGAAGATAAACACATATCAAAAGCTCATGCAAAAATTCAAGAAGAAACTAGTTCAAACAAGTCATCAAAGTCACAATGAAAAACATCAAAAGAATGCACAAAGATGAATATCAAAAGGTATGATAAAATGACTTTAAAAATAAAAGAAAAATGTTTTTAGATGCCTCAAGATATTATTCACACATGGCAAAAATATTGGATGCAAAATGATTTTTTGAACTATGTAAAATAAATGGATGAAGTTCAAGTATCAAGAAGGAATCAAATTGAAACAAGAAATAAAAAAAAAATCACCAAATATGATCAAATACTCACAAAATTAGAAATAAAAATAATACAAAATTATTTTAATGTCTAAACATGGTTCATGAATTTTTGCAGAATTTTTAGATGCATTTTAGTATTTTTAAAAGAAGGAAATGGAAACAGTATGAAAAAGAAATTTAAAATAAAAAGAAAATAGGAGTGGAGGTGCAGACATAGCAATTTTCACGTTCAAAATGTGTTTGGGCTCAAACAGAGGTGTGTGAAAAGCACTTGAGGCCTGGGTCCAATAAGGCGCGTGGCATACAGAAATATGGTGAAACACAGTCAACAGGTTGACTCAATCATGTGCGTTGGATTAAGTCATGATGATCAATCAAGTAAAGTATGCAAGATGAGTGGATCAGATTTAAAGCACACGATAGCAATCACGAGGCACACATACACAAGCATTCAGATCACAAAATCAATGCACGTGAGATGCACGTGGTCATTAATGTGTTGGCATGCTTATGAGCGTTGGATGAAATAAATCAAACGGCCGTGATATAAACTGAAGACTAAACCCTAATTAAACCTTACCGACCGGAGAAGGACCTCCGGTCATCTTCTCCGGTGAAGCACCACCACCTGCAACCTTCAAACTCTCCAAAAACTCACAAAAAGTACATCAATCGAAAGAGGAAGTCAAGTAGATCACTAATCCAGCAAAAGATTTCGCATATCATGCACACATCAAGAGAATCGAACGAGAGAATTTTGACCTAGGTTCTGCAACTATGCTCTTAGAGAGCCTATCAACTAGCCAGATCATTCATAGCTTCTAGTAAGCTTCAAATCAACATAAAACAAACTTAAACTCAGTGAATCAAGCAGGGGAAAATGAATTGAAACCTGAAAATTGAAGAGCCTTGAGATCAAAAGAAGGCCAGAGAGGAGAATCCTGAGCTTCTTGTGCTTGAGCTGAGCAAAATAAATGCTATGGATCTTTGATTTTTGAAGAGAACGCAGAAATTCAACCTTGTGCAAATGCTACACTCAATTCTGATTTAATTTGTTCTTGATCAATGATGAACGATTGACGACGATGATGATGAAATATGGATGAAGATGATGATGAAATCGTGCAGAGAGAGAGAGAATTCAGAGAGATTTGAGAGCTTTGGTTTGAGAAATGTGAGAAATGAAGTGTGTTCTCCAAAATTCTGTTAAATAAGCTTTTATATGTTGAGTTAGATCCTAACTAGTGTAGTTAACAGTTAGGATCATGGTTAGGTTAATGATGGTGTGAAGCAATGAAAGGGTGAGTGAAGCAAATTTCAAATGAAGGAGGGAAAGGCTCGTGTGTAGTGTTGTTAATCATGTGGAGAAAGCTTATGATAATTATGGTGAGGCTGAGGAATGAGAGATGGTGATGGTTCTGATCTTGCAGCAAGACTTGTGAAACAAGTTTGCTCTTTTTCCTCTTTGATGTATGCTGCTATGTATGGAGCATGTATGTGTAAGATGGTGTTGGTCCAAATGAGGGAAAGGTGACTGGTGTGAAGCGTATATGCGTGCAAACAAGCTGAAGTATCAACCACAATGCCATAACATCTTTATCTTGGCCAGCATGACATCAATGGAACTATGGAAGTTTGATGGGAGATTTCTTCATGTACAAGGCATGAAATGATGCACTTTTGGATGCAATGAAAAGAGGATACATGAGAGAACATTGTTGATGTTGAAATTAGATTGAATGGAGGCTTGGAAAGTGATGGAAAATAGCTTAGAATATCAAGTGGACAAACTGACTTTGGTGGGCAAGAGAATGCGCCCATGGGGCAAGCATTCTTGGGCATATTTTCAGTTGTGAGCATCCCTCTTTGAACCCTCATATGACCCTTATAACTTGTTCAAATGAAAAAACTCAAAACATGAAAGTTGTAGAGAACATGGAAATGCACAACTTTAATGTTGGAAAGTTTTTCATTTGAAGCTTCCTTGATAGGGAAAATTGGCTTGACATTTGGCACACCACCTGTTTGATGAAATTATGGCCTAGACCCCTGAACTTGCCTTGTCATGACTTGAAATTTGCCTTGATTTTGCTCCACTTTGATTGATCATAACTCCCTAAATTTTGATCCAATGGAAGAGTTATTGGTATGGATTTGAAGCTTGGAATGTGGTCTTTAATTGGCTCAACTTGGGCCTGAAGTTTGAAGCTTTTATCTTGGAGAAAGAATGCCTTGAAGTGTAGTGCAAAATGATCCAAACTTGGCATTTTTGGAAACCCTAAGTTTCTAAAAATGGAAACTTTGTACAATTCTTGATTTTTGATGATTCCTCCATCATTTCTTGATCAAATCTTGTCCAATGAACATATGTGACTTGAATTTCATGAATTTGACCTTAAAAAGTCAGGAGTTGACTTTTTCCTTTGCACAGTTGACTTTTCCCCAAATTTCTTGATTCTCAAGCAACTGATCAATTGAACCTCTTCTGAAATAATCCAATGAGCAATCTTCCATCCTTAGATACTTGTCATCATGTGGAAAACATTGAGATTAAGTTTGAACCAAAATTTCATCAGGAGACTGCTTGAACCCAAAACCCTAATTTTGACTACCTTTGATAGGAGATGATGCACTGCCCAATCTTCTTGATGAATTCCCATCTTCCAATGATTTGTGAGATCAATTGAGATGATATATGATGTAAGAGACCTTTGAAGCTTGTTTGAAGACACTTGGCTCTTATTCTCCTGGTTTGGATGGACCCATAGTTGAAAGGCAACTAATCACATGCCCTATGATGAACCAATGCTGAATGTTTTATTTTTCTATGACTTAAATGGAATGCAATGCAATGAAAGCACATGCTAAATGATATGAAAAATGAGAGGGCAAATTTTGGGGTATGACAAACTCGCAACTAGGTGTTTGCGATATTTATAGCTCAACTAATTCAAATAAGAGCTCATTTTCCCAATTATCCTGTCAAGAAAATACGTCTTAATAATGCTGCTGAATATTCATCTTAAGCATTTAATGAGTATTGTATGTCTATTGGAATTGACATTGAACACCAAGTAGCACATGATCATACATAAAATGTACTTGCACAATTATTTATCAAACGTATAAAATTAAGAGAAAAAAGGAAATGCACTGACAGTGTAAAATATTTTACACTGTCAACCAATCACAACCATGTATCAGAATAAAACATATTTTTATTTTAAAAATATTGATATTACATGGCAATTGTAAACATATTGATTGGTTGCATGTGTAAAATTGTCTTACACTGACAGTGCACTGCTATTAAACCCTAAAATTAATTGCAAGACCACTTATTATGAGATACAAACTTCTATTTTTTGCTTGGGGACATGCAAGTTTTCATGTTGCAACATTGATTCGTATCAGGCAACGAGTTACCACACCTCTTCCCCTTTACATTTAGTTTTTTGTATAGAGCCTAATATTTCCCATCTAATAATTTTTGGATGTGCGGTGTATGTTCCAGTTTCTCTACCACAACGAACTAAGATGGGTCCTCAAAGGAGAATAAGAATATATGTTGGACATGAATCTCCATCTATTGTAAAGTACCTTAAACTAACAACAGGAGATTTATTCACTGCTCGTTTTGCTGATTGTCATTTTGATGAATCAAATTTTCTAGCATTAGGGGGAGAGAATAAGAAGCTGTAAAAAGAGATTAGTTGGAATGAATTTTCATTATCTCATCTTGATCCTCGTACAAAACAATGTGAACTATAAGTTCAAAAGATAATTCACCTGTAAATCCTAGCAAATCAATTACCAAATGTATTCACTGGTCTAAAAGGAGTGACTAAATCATATATACCAGCTGCAAATGCTCCAATAAAAATGGATATCCCTATTGGAAAATCCAATGAGTCTCAACCACACCTGAAGAGTGGCAGACCAATCAGATCCAAAGATAAAAATACTCGAATAAGAAAGGGAGTTAAGAATAAAGATGGCCCAATTAAGGATATAAAAATCTAAAAGAACGTTCAGACATAATAAAAATTTCATCTCTAAAAGAGATTGATCAGGTACCTGAAACTCATGAAAATAAAGAGATCTCAATAAATTATGTCCAAAATGGAATACAATGGAATCGATACGAAGTCGACATTGATGATATTTTTGCATACAATATAACGCTGAATGAGATAAATGACAAAGATGATCAGGAACCAACGTCTATTAAAAATTGTAGACAAAGTGAGGATTGGCCAAAATGGAAAGATGCAATTGAAGCAGAATTAAACTCACTCTACAAAAGACAATTTTTTGGACCTGTAGTCCGAACACCTCGAGGTATGAAGTTAGTTCGGTACAAATGGGTTTTCGTGCGAAAATAAAATGAAAATAATGAAATTGTGAGATACAAATCTCGACTTGTCGCTCAAGGATTTTCGTAAAGACCTGGAATGGGTTTTGATGAGACATATTCACCTGTAATCGATGCAAGAACTTTTCGATAATTAATAAGCCTTGTAGCACATGAAGGGCTTAATTTGCACATGATGGATGTTGTAACAGCTTATCTGTATGGTTTACTTGATAGTAAAATTTACATGAAAGTCCCTGAAGGGTTCAATATACCAGATGCACATAATTTTGGATCTTGAGACAGCTACTCCATAAAATTGAACAAGTCTCACTATGGGATGAAATAATTTGGATGCATGTGGTAAAATTGTCTCAGTGAATATTTGTTTAGAGAGGGATATACAAATAACTCTATTTGTCCTTGTATTTTTATAAAAAGATCAAGAAAAGAATTTGTAATAATAGTTGTCTATGTGGATGACATAAATATTATTGGAACTCCTGAAGAATTTCCAAAAGCTATGAATTATTTAAAGAAGAGTTTGAGATGAAGGACCTAGGAAAGACAAAATTATGTCTAGATTTACAAATTGAGCATCTGGACAAAGGAATATTTATACGTCAAGAAGGATATATAGAAAAAGTGTTAAAACGCTTCTATATGGACAAATGTCACTCGTTGTCTACTCCAATGGTTGTTAGATCATTAGATGTGGAGAAAGATCCTTTAAGACCTCGAGAAAAGGATGAAGAATTGTTTCGTCTTGGAGTACCATATATCAGTTCAATTAGAGCACTAGTGTACCTTGGTAATTATACACGTCATGATATATCATTTGCTGTCAATCTATTAGCAAGATACAGTTCTTCACTTACACGAAAACATTGGAACAGAGTCAAACATATACTTTGTTACATTAGAGGTACAATAGACATGGGTTTGTTTTATACCGAAGTATCCATATTCGAATTAACAGGTTATGCAGATGCAGGTTACTTGTCAGATCCTTATAATGGTAGATCACAAATAGGCTATTTATTTGCATGTGATGGTACAACTATTTCATGGAGATTGATGAAACAAACATAGCAGCAACTTCATCTAATCATACAAATCTTTTAGCATTACATGAGATAAGTCAAGAATGTGTTTGATTGAGATCCTTTTTTTTAATAAGCAAAGATCTATTCCAGAGGATACAAAAAGGGTATCCTGCCCATGTACATGAAGATTATCAACTAACCGAAGCGAGAACTACAAAAATTCGCAAGGGAAGTTGATCCAATCATAGTAATTACAGTGTAACACCCCAAAATTTGCCCTCCTATTTATACCATCAATAACTGGCTTTTGTTTCGCATTCATATGCATTTTCATTAGGGTAACTCATAATCATGCATTTCATGGAGCTCCTGAGACATGAATCAAAGTGTCTTCTTGTGGTTTCGGTTTTTCCCTATGCAGAGGTGATTCAGTTGGTTCCTACTTCAGGAAAGTTGAAGCAAAGAGTTAGAGTTTCATTGGTGTAAGTTGGGGTTTGGTTTCTTCATTGACGACTCAAGTCAATTCATCATTTTCAGTGTATATCCCAAGGGGAGTTAGGATTTCTTATCCATGGTTGAGTTTGGGATTAAGCCTACAATTGTTACTTATAATACTCTATTGGATTCATTTTGGAAACAAAGGGAAAGCGTTAGAGGTATATCCTGAATATTAAGAAAGAAGCTGCAGATAATCTATTAAAAGCTGTTAAGTTGAACTCGTCTTATGCAGAAGCTTGGTTATGGTTAGGAAACTATATTTGAAAAAAAAAAGATTTATCTGCAGCAAAGAACTGCCTCAATCTTGCGTTAAACAAGGGTCCTGACAAAAAAGATTCTTTGCCAATTATCAATGCTTAAAAGAAAAATGTCTCAAGGTGCGGATAACCAAGCATAACTTGTTAATGAAAGCATTTAACATGTCGAGGAAGCAATTACTTTGGATGTCAAGGATGGGGACTCTTGGTATAATCTTGGAAATGCATACCTTACGAGTTATTTTGTCACCGGAGGTTTGGATCATACCAGACTTTCAAATTCTTTAAAAGCATATCAAAATGATGAGAAAGATGAAGGAATCAAGTCCAATCCTGATTTTTTTACTTTAATAGTGCCATTGCTAACAAATATCTAGAGAACTACGAGAGGGCCCTTAGTGGATTTGTGGTTGTTGCTTTGAAAGATCCAGGTCTCAATGTTGCAGAGGAGGTTCAGAAAATCGTCAATATACTTGACAAGGTGTACAATCTTTTAAGGATACTGTATCTATCAAGAAATCAATCGAATGTGCTAACTCCCTTGTATAAAGATCTTAAACCGATCTGCGCTGAAGGTCCAAGGTTCAGCAATAATTAAGTGCAACCACGCTGGAGAAGTTGCAGGTATGAAAATATTGTATAACAACATTGGTGGATTTCAATACAGTACTACACCTACAGGTTTTGGGCTTGGAGCTGGGCTTCAAAGAATTATATCTGGAGCTTTTCCTCAACAGCCACAAGCATAGTATGATTCATTCAATGGAATGTTACTTAATAAGCTTGTACGCTTACTTCAACAGTTTGTCGACACTGTAGAGAAAAGATATACAGTGATACATGGCAAATTTCACATAACAAAAAAAAGCACATAACAACTCCACATAAAAAAGGGAGAGAAAAATTACATATTGATGAGATGAAGGGAGTCATAACAAAAAGTTAGCCAAAACTCTAACCAACTTACATAACAGTTTTTCAATGAAAGCTTCAAAAATCTCTAACATTTCCAACAGACCTCTAACATTTCATAAGAGAACTCTAACAAATCACAAGCCTTAACAAACTTTTCTAACAGTTACACAACAGTTCCTAATCCAAAAGCTCACATAACAGAAACTTGACAATAAAAAACCCTCCCTAATAGAATTCACTAAGAGTATCATAACGGAGATCCTAAGAGAAAAAAAAGCTAACTCATATTCTAGCAGAAAACCACAACAGAGAGGCTAATAGTTTTCTAATAGATTTGGAACTGATCTTCAAAGAGCTAACCTTCGATCAGCTTCTTCCAGATCTTCTTCATTCCCTAATCCTCACTCCACTCTTCTCACCCTCTGCGCATATTATCATCTTCAAACCTTCATCAATTCTTGAATTAACCTTTAACCTCCATTTCCATCTTCATCAACATAACGAACTTTTATAGAAACTCACAGGATAACAGAATTCTTCAGGAGAAACTCTAGCAGAAATCCCGCTCCAATTGCTCTAACAGCTCCTAACTGATTTTCATTACTCCAAGAAAAACCTCTATCAAGAATAACAACCCACAACAGAATTTAACAATGAGTTTTCTCACAAAACTTCTCGAGAAGAGGCATCTTCAAGGATCATCTTGTCTCCTTGCCATTTTTTCTTCTTGGTTCTGCGTCACCACTTTCGGTCTTCAATTGCAACAACGAACGTAACCTACGAGCGATCGTATTCTTCAATTTGTCAATTGGAAAACTCTTCACATCTTCATCAAGATTCTGCAACAACAATCCCAGAAAGAAGAAGAAGAATTCACGTAAAAGAATACAGGAAGAAGGAGAAAGAAAAGTGAGAAGTGGAGTACCAAGCGTATCGCCGTTAGTGTCGTCATCGTAAAGGTACGAATTCGTCTCAAATATTGTAGCTGCGGCTTTGGACCTAGAATCCATTGTGGATTAGTTTACTTTGAACTCGTTTGATCCTGATTTTGGTGTTCGCGATCCTATATTTTGGTTGAGATTTAAGAAAAAAGGGTTCCGATTCGTGATGAGGACGAAAATTGAGTGGGGGTTCATGTAGGGGGTTTTACGTTTGGGGCGGTTGGCCGGAGGAGGACGGCGGCGACCACCGCGCACCACCGGCTTCTCCGGCGGTCAAATTAGGGTTTAGTCGTGTTTGTGCATGGAGAACAAAGGAGTGGGTAGAGAGGAGAGAGGTAGATGAGAGGAGGGTCGTTTACAATGTTATTGAGTTCTCAACCACCGTGCTTTTTATTAAGATAGGATAAGAGGGTGATTATGGCCGTTCCGATGATGACATGTGTCGCCACTGAGGACACTTGTCATCGTCCGGTTGACTCTTTCATTTTTACTGCGCATGCGTCCCCATGCTTGTTACCATATGCTCCTCCACGATGTCCCTTGGATCATCCTTAGAATTGATGCCTTGAAATCCAACGGCTCAGATTAATCCCTATGTCAAGAGAAGTCCACCATGCACCACCAGGCCATAAGCATTTCTTGGGCCTTGGAAAATTGCTATACGTACCCCAGCCCTTTGAGCCCGTTTGGATGTTGCACTAAGGCCTTACTAACACAACACCCCCTCCCTTTTCTTAGTTTTTTTTATTTCTTTTTCTGAACATGTTGCAAAAATCATTTTTTAAAAATAATAAAAATTGTTCTAAAATCCTGGAAAAATTCACGGAGATACCTGAGGGTTTTAATTAAATTGTAGTGAATTTTATTTTCACTTTTGGGTGCATTTAATATTTTGTTTCTCAATTTCTGACTATGATGTGTTCATTTTGAGATACCTTGTAATGAAATCCATAGAAGGGGACCTTCCTCTAATGTTTTGAGCCTGATTTTTGGTGTGTAATTAGCCCTTGGATTTATTAACATGTTGATTCTTAGTTGGTGCATTTTCCATGAATTTTTGAATGCTTTTGAATTCCATCTTTTGGGCCTTGTTTGGTTGATTGTTCATAATTTTCAAAGCTCATTTTCTATTTTTCACCAATTTTCCAATGTGAACATGCTATATGTAAGCATACCTAGAACTAGGTTATGTTTAGTGCTTATGTGTGGCCACTTTAGGCCAACTTTGGGGATGAGTTTTAACACATTCATGAGTGTATTTTGATGTGTAATTGAGATGCTTAGATGTTGCTTCTTGATCATGAATTAAATGCTTTGTGTGAACCTAATTGGATGCTCGATGCTACTTGATACTTGCCTAGAGGTCTTGATTTGATCATACCTTTATGCCACCCTCCATTAGGGATCCCTTGTGCAATCTTTCATGTATGTTTTAGCATGGGGTAGGGCCTGCCCACATTGGTTTATAGGTCATGTTATATGCCTCTAATTGATGTTATGATGTCATAAGTTTGAACATGAATGATCATTCCACTTTGTCACTTTGCTTGTGAACATTGATATGCCTTGTTTGCTTAATACTTTGGATGTTCAAAGTGCCATTTCACATGTCATTTGTCACTGACCTACATGCTTGAATACATGATTGGCTTGACTTTACCTTCCCTTTTCCATGCTTGGACTTATTTGATTTCTAGGGTAAGATTAGACTTGATGTTGGTTATGACTCGTAATACCCCTTGGAGAATGTATTGTTATGGTGATTTTGTGGAATCTAATCGCTCACTTTGGGTGTGGATAACATGAATGCATTGACATTAGCATGAGTTAGAGCCTTGTCATCTCTTGTTATAGGTCATTTGGTATGATTTGAATGATGATACTTTTGTATGAATGTGAACAAGAATTGTGTCTTCACTTTGACCACTCTTTTGACATCACTAGTATGCCATCTTTGCACAATTGTTTTTGGGGTTCAATTAGGATGTATTATAGGTCATTCACTTCTGACTTGGATGCTTTGACCTTACATTGCCATGCCATTTCATTTCTTTTGCTTGTATGACAAGTAACATGCTTATAAGAAGATGTTTAGGTGATTTGTTTGCCTAACTTGAATTGACTTTGGAGAGGATATTTGTTGCAAACTTGTGTGACATGTTAACATTGATTTTGAGCACTTGTCAATGTTGTTTCACTTCTGACCTTGGTCTTCATATTCCAACTTAGGGATTGCTTAATCATGGTTTGATTCATGAACACTTGAAACATGTCTTAGGTACTTTCTTTGTTTAGAATTGCCTAACTTCTTGAATGCTAATTGGTGTGAATCCCATGATGATTTGTTGAAATTTCAAACATCATTTATATGTAATTTAACACTGCCTCTTATTCTTAGGTACACATTTAACATGATTTGGATTTACTTCCTTTGCTTGCCATTTAACATGATTTTGTGGAATTGTGTGGATGCTAGTTTGACAATTGTTCGTATTGTCTTTAGATATTGGTTTGCCGTGATGACATGAGTGATAACTCGACATGTTTACACATTGAATAACATTATTCAATTCTGATCTTAGGATTTCATGAATGCCTTTGACACTTGTTTGTTCATTACATGTTCATAATTGTCCAAAACATGCTTAAGATAAGATCTTTGTGCACAACTTGCAAATCATTTGAACATGACCTAAAGCGAATCCCATGATAACTTCTTAATGCTTCAAGCATTCATTTGAATTGTTTCCATGATGTATGTTGCTTATCCATGGATTGATACCAGTTGTGTTAACTATGAGAAGTTCATTTGGTATAGCTTGTAAGTGATACATGTTTAGGTGATGGTGTAGGATAAGACTTGACACTTTGGCGTGCTCCCTTAGGACATTAACTTGGATAGGATTAGGTGTGTTTATCTACTGCCCCTAGTAGGATTTCATACCTATAGGACACTTCTAACTTGGGTTGTTGTTTGATATTCATCTTAGTATAGTCTTAGGACTTTAACATAGTCATGGTTGCATGTTTGCACACTTTGCTTTCAACTATTCACTAGTTGAGCTTGGCTTGGAGATGGTAAGTTGTGGTGCTTTGCAAGGTTGTTTACACTCATATGAAAGCTATTTCATCTTACTTCTCCTTTCTCTGTTCTCATTGGTGATTGTTTAAGCTAATGTTTACTTGTGTGGCTCACATGATCCCTTAGGATTCCTAGCTCCACTTAATTTCTGATTAAGTGGGAGGTAAGAGAGACATTAGGTTTGCAATCCATGTATGATAACAAGTAGGATAGTTCCTTATACCTCAATCTTAGGACCATATTGCATGACAACATTAGGACTTAGTTTCCCTTAGTTGTTTTTCTTTGCAACTTTGAGTCTTTGTCTTCTCATCTCAAAACAAGTTCAAAACACATAATAAATACAACGAGTATTGTACGCCACGAGCCTTAAGTACATGGGAAATGAAGAATGAGGGGTCTCCCTTCACTTTTCTAGAGTGTTTAGCATACGTCCTGTTGGGGCGACCATGCGACGCATTCGCTCCTATGTCATAGACTTTAGTGCAATACAAGTTTCAAACTAACTTAAGCCACTTCTGTCTAAAAAAATGAACAAAGTTCAAATCATTTTATCGTTCGGGATTAACTGGGTTTTAAATCATTTTCAGAAAAGAGCACGTTACTTCCGTTTTGTCGCAAACAGGCATCGACCCTAACTGCCGGACGCGAACTTAACGTCTCTTATAAAAAACACTCAATGACCTTGTAGGTCAAACTACGACTACTCTAATTTCCTCCTTCTCATTAGATTGAGGATACGTAGGCACGAGACAGTGATGTCTTGGCGAGCAAACTTCCCCCACAATCCCGTAGTCTCTGAACTACGTTGACTATGATTTTCCCGTTCCTGAGGGAATACGTAGGCCTAGGGCGGCGATGTCCTACCGAGTCACTTTTTCTTTTCTTTCCCCCGTTCTGTTCTAGTTAGCAGTAGGCTTTAGATAACTCACCATTTGATTAGACAACAAGCGTGGATCCCATCGAGTACGATGGACGCGAGGGGGGTGCTTTACTTGCTTTATTTTTTGCTCTTATCGCATGTTTATTGCTTTTATCGCATTTATCTGCTTATTGCATTCATTATTGCCATATATACTGGACTGTGTTGGACTATTGTTTTTTTTGGTGGGATGGGTGTTTTGAGAGATAAGGCCATTACCCAGGCTTGAGCATACACACAGGATTTAGAGTGGATAGCCGTGTCGCTTATGTGGTGGTGACCACGTGAAGTGTTCACGAGACCCACAGCCAGACGAGGTTCCTCTAGGAGATATCTGATACTGCATGTTGATGCAGGTCATTGGATGTTCCCTTGATGAGCTGTCGACTCAGGTGACCATTCCCGAGGACACAGTTGAGGCACTCCTCCCAAGAGGTGATAATGGCATACTAGAAATGGAAAACCCATTACGCTTCTTGATCCGAGGACCCAAAGCTGAGAACTTATAGGATGACCATTCCCGAGGACTCAGTTGAGGCACTCCTCCCAAGAGGTGATAATGGCAGACCAGAAATGGCAAACCCATTACGCTTCTTGATCCAAGGACCCGAAGCTGAGAACTTGCCATAGGATGACCGTTTGAGGGGAATTAGTTGAGGCCTCCTCGATTGATGATGATGTCAAACCAGAAGTGGTGAACGTATCATCATTTATCGACCTGAGAGCCCGTGACGCTGAGGATCCTTAGTTTTAGAACCCACATGTGACCAGGGCTGGGTGTTTACAGGTTTGCAGGTAACCTTGACTTCCAACCTACCTGGTTTTTTGGTATTCTTTCAGAAGTGGACGGGTTATCCTCTTATATTCAGTCAGTTGTTACTCATAGTCCTGCATAGACACTATGCACATGGTCCATCACAGACATGTCCAGATATATGTGGCACCTCTGATACCATGCCTTTGCATTGCATCATCATACCCTGACATTCATGCTCTTTTATTTCCAGGTTATATCCGACGTTTGATTCCAGTCAGCGGGTTCTTATAGGGATGGATACTGAGAAGAAGAAGAACATCATCGTTTACAGATTCCTAAAGCCTACTCTATGCTCTCTTAACAGTCTGAAGGATATGGCGAGTCCAGATGTGTTGGGAGCTTTCAAGGAAAAGTATGGGTGGATCTTATCTTTTGTTCACAACATCGTGACTACGAGTATAGAGGCCTTTACACTTTGATGAAGTTCTATGACCCCCCTCTGAGATGTTTCGTATTTCCAGACTATTTGCTGGTGCCTACCCTTGAGGAATATTGAAACATTTTGGGGATTTCTATCGAGGAAGGTGCTCCGTTCTTCGTTTCTAAGAGCGATCTTGACTTCGGAGATGTGGCTAGTGCTCTTTATTTGAGCAAATCAACGTTGGAAGCCAACATCGCCAGCAAGGGAGGCTTCCGGGGTTATCATTTGGGGTATCTGGTGAAGAAAGCTCAAGAGGCTGCTCGAGACAAAAAGTGGATTGTTTTCAATGCACTACTGGCTCTTTGTGTATATGGTATTGTTCTGTTCCCCAACGTGCCCGATTTTGTTGATGTGGACGCCATCAGAATATTCACAACACAGAATCCCTTACAAACCTTACTGGGAGATCTTCATCATTCCATGTACAACAGAAATGAGAAAAGGAGAGGGGGATTTATTCATTGCTGTGCACCTCTCTTTTATAAGTGGTTCACGAATCGTCTGCCTCGCTCAGACGCCTTTGTGGATTCTAAGGATTCTCTAGAATGGAGTCAACGGCAGATGGGTTTGTCTGCCAAAGACATCGTCTGGATAGATCATGTGTTGCTCAGCAAAGACATTATTCATAAATGTGGTAAGTTCCCTAATGTTCCGTTGGTAGGGAGAAAAGAGGGAATCAACTATAATCCCTCTTTGGCTATTAGACAGTTCAGATACGCTCTGACAGGTCCACCCGTTAAGAGAGATGTGGAAGAGTCGTTGTATTTCCAAGCATCAGATGGTTTGGCAATAGTACAGAAGGATTCTAAGGCCTGGTTCAGTGTACAGAAAAAGGGTAAAGCTATTTTGGGTAAAGCCAACAATCGAACCTATCCTCCATACGAAGACTGGATAAAGAAGAGGGTTGAGGAGTTCTACTTACCTTTTGATCTTGCACCTCCTTTATATCCTAAGATTGTGGAAGAGAGGACCACCGTACCCATTGAGGATTTTAATAAGCTGCAGGCTCTGGTGAATGAGCTCCATGTCAAAAACTCTGATCTGAGTAGTCTTCTTCAAGACGCTTTGTATACCAACCGGGGATTAGAATGGAAGGCCCAAGATGCAACTAAACTGCTGGCAGAGAAAGAGAGGGACCTCACAAACAGATCTCAGTTCTATCAAAAATTTAAGTTGGCAGTTGAATCTTCCGTGAAGACTCACAAGCAAACTAAGCAACACTTGGCAGAGGCAAATGCTAAGCTCGCTGACTCTCAGGAAAAGTGGGTTGAAATCATGGCTGAAAATGGGGAATTAGAGAAGGAACTCCAAAAGGTGAAAAAAGGCAGGAAGCACTTCTCCGACAAACTAAAGGAAGCTCAGAAAGAGATTGAAGAGCTCAAGGATCAGGCCGGGATCAAGAAGTCAAAGCTCAGAGACGTCTTCGGAGACGACGACAGCGCATAGCATTTTCAAGTTGAACCAAGGCATTGGGATAAGGAACAAGTTGATTAGAGGGTTGATGGAGCGACCAACTCACCCTGACACCAAAGCCCTGCTTGAAGAGGTCAAGACCAGTCTGTATGGGTTAGGGGTGTGGGATTGATTTGTTTTGTACCTCTGTGTATCGTGTTTACCATCAGGCCTGTTGATGGATTCACCTTTGATTGTATCAGAATCAGTTGTATGACTTTCCAGAAGTCACACTTATTTCAACAATATTTTCTCAATGGTGTTTGTTCTAGATCTATTTCCTCTGCAATATCTACCTGTTCTGGCTTTATTTGTCCGTTATTGTATCTGATCCCTCGCCCAATCAGAAATCGAATCAAAATATGGATATACCCTGGAAATGATTAAACATGGCATTTGCATTTGCATTCGCATATTCATACTCATTTGCATAACAGGTATTCACCTCTGGATTTCTCATCTTGTTTAATTTGTCCAGACAAGATTGCTGATCATCATCTCCACCGTTACTCTACTCGTCAAAACCAGCAAAAGGCAATGGAACAAGTGCAAGTCGAGCTCCAAGAATTTCGCATTCGCATGACCCAATTCATGGAGATGATGCAAGGTGTTATTCAAGGACAAGAGCAACTAAGAACTTTGGTGCAACCTCTGGTTGCACGTGTCGATGAGGAAGGCATACTTCACGGTGGTGTACATGTCATCCCTCCGGGCGGAGGAAGTCAAACCGGTGCTCGCATTGTTCCTCCGGTTGGAGGCGCTCCAATTCCTACTGTTGTCATTCCACTTGTTATTGGCAGAGTTGGCAGTATAGGGGCTGTGCATGGGGCGGGAGGCCTCAGTGGGAGGATCAGCAAGATGATGTGTTCTTGATGCAAGAGGTTGGTGTTGGTATTTCGAATGAGGCTGATAAGAAGTTCAAGTTGATTGAAGAGAGAATGAAGGCGTATGTGAATCATAATTCCTTAGGGCTCAATATGGTTGATCTGGGGTTGGTTTCCGAAGTAAAAATTCCCCCTAAATTCAAGGTTCCTTCTTTTGATAAATATATCGGAACTACGTGCCCTAAAACCCACATCAGGGCTTACTACAGAAAGATGTCTGCTCACTCTGAGGATGAAAAGTTGTTGATTCATTTCTTCTAGGACAGCCTGGCTCGGGCGCCCTTGGAATGGTATATGCAGTTGGAAAGGAGCCACGTCCGTAGCTGGCGTGAATTGGCTGAGGCGTTTGTTAAACACTATCAGTATAACACAGATATGGCTCCCAATCATATGCAGTTGCAGAGTTTGTCACAGAAAAATAATGAAAGCTTCAAGGAATACGCCCAAAGGTGGCGTGAGCTAGCTTCTAGGGTTCAACCTCCAATGATGGAGAGAGAACTCGTGGACATGTTCATGGCCACACTGCCAGGGCCGTATTATGAGAGACTGGTGGGATGTTTATCGGCAGGATTTTGTGAGCTAGTTTTGGCTGGTGAAAGGGTTGAAAGCGGTATCAAGTCTGGTAAGATACGGAGTAGTAATGGATCCTCGGCTGGAGGACACAAGAAAGCATATGGGGGAAAAGAGAAGGAGATGCGAATTCAGTCTCTTCAAATCGTCGTAAGGGTAAGTCCCGTCAGAATTACACCCAACAAGTTGCTGCCGTGGCTATTCCGGCCGTGCCTCAGCAGCAAAACCCTGGCCCACGCAGGTATCAAGACAGGCATAATCAGAATATACATTTTGATGCGCCTCCGATGCCGTATGCACAATTGTTCCAGCATCTGTTACAACTCCAGTTGGTGCAAACAAGAACATTGGCTCCACCCACGGGAGATTTGCCACCTGGGTACGACGCCAACACACGCTGCGAGTTTCATTCAGGAGCTCCGGGTCATAACATAGATAATTTCAAGGCTTTCAAGCACAAAGTTCAAGATTTGCTTGATTCCAAAGCCATTAACTTTACGAATGACGACCCGAATGTAATCCAAAACCATATGCCCAATCATGGTGGGGCAAGGACGAACGCCATAGACCATGGGGAACTGTTGGATCTGATAATGGATGTGAATGAGTTGAAGACTTCTCTGTCGGTAGTCAAGGAGAGGTTGTTAAAAAATGGGGTTTTCCCAAGTATTCTGATAATTGCCAAGAGTGTTTGGTACAACCTGAGGGTTGTGTTTCTTTGAAGACGAATATTCAGAGGTTGATGAAGGATGGGTTGTTACAATTTGATCGGGTCAGCATTTAAAAGAAGGTTGTTAATCATAGTGAAGACGTTCCCACAATATCCATTCCGTACAAGACAATTAATATTTCAGCGCCGGCGAGGCAGGCGCCGGTCATTATCACCGTTCCAAGGTCGATACCCTACGAGAGCACTAAGGCCATACCATGGAACTATGGGGCCGAGGTATTTTGCAACGGGCAGAAGCAGGAACTGGTAGGTCCGTCGAGTGTAGGATCTATTGCTGAAAATATTGTGGAAGCTGGGGCTATCACGAGAAGTGGCTGAATATTTTCTCCGGCTAATGACAACATGGGTAGTACAAGTCAGGACAAAGGTAAACAGGTGGTTGACAGTTGTAATACCCCAAAATTTGCCCTCTCATTTTTTATATCATTTACCATATCATTGCATTGCATTGTATTCAAGCATAGAAAAATAAAGCATTGCATTGCATTCAGCATAGGGCATGGGATCAGTGGTTTTCAGGGTATTGATCACCCAACGCAAGAGAACAAGAGCCAAGGGTCTTCAAGCAAGCCTCAAGAGTCTCTTACATCTCATATGATCTCATTTGGTCCCACAAGTCATTGGAGGATGGGAATTCATCAAGAAAGTTGGACAATTCATCATCTCCTAACCAAAAGCAGTCAAAATTAGGGTTTTGGATTCAAGTGGTCTCCTGATGAAATTTTGGTTCAAACTTGATCTCAATGTTTTCTACATGATGTCAAGTATCTAAGGATGGAAGATTGCCCATTGGTTCATTTCAGAAGAGGTTCAATTGGTCAGTTGCTTGAGAATCAAGAAATTGAGGGAAAAAGTCAACTGTACAGTGAAAAAGTCAACTCCTGACTTTTTAAGATCAAATTCATAAAATTCAAGTTACATATGTTCAATGGACAAGATTTGATCAAGAAATGATGGAGGAATCATGAAAAATCAAGAAATGTACAAAGTTGCCATTTTTAGAAACTTAGGGTTTCCAAAAATGGCAAGTTTGGACCATTTTGCACTACACTTTAGGGCTTCCTTTCTCTATGATAAAAGCTTCAAACTTCAGGCCCAAGTTGAGCCAATTAAAGATCACATCTTAAGCTTCAAATCCATATAAAGATCTCTTCCATTGGATCAAGATTGAGGGAGTTATGATCAATCAAAGTTTGGTAAAATCAAGGCAAAAACCAAGTCATGGCAAGGCAAGTTCAGGCCCCCAGGCCATAATTTCATCAAACACTTGGTGTGCCGAATGTCAAGTCATTTTTCTCATTGAAGAAAACTTCAAATGAAAAAATGTTGAACATCAAAGTTGTTCATCTCCATGTCCTCTTCAACTTTGATGTTAGACATTTTTCCATTTGAACAATTTATGAAGGAGTTATGAGGGTCCAAACATAGGGGTCTCATGCTGAAAATCCACAAGGCCATTGTCATGCACCCCATGCAAGTCACACGCCCATGAAGTCAGTTTTGTGCCTTGATGTTCTAAGCTACTTTTGATCATCTTACAAGTCTCCATTCACTTTGATTCCAACTCCAAAGGTGTTCTATGATGTCTCCTCTTTCTAATGACACCAAAAACCACATAATTCCATGCCTTGTACACAAAGAACTTCACCCTCAAACTTCCATGGTTGCATCTTCCAAAATTGGAATGTTGTAACATTATTGTTGTTGTTGAAACACAGTCACGCGCATGCTTCACCATCCACTCTTTACTTCATTTGAACACACCATCCTCTTACACATACATGTACATATGTCACTTCATACACCAAAGAGGAAAAAACAAAGCTTTCTATGCAAGTCTGATTGTAGCAGCACACACGTCACCACCTTTCCTTTCATCAACCTCACCATAGCTGTCATAAACTTCTCCACACCATAGCTAAACCTTTCCAACTCGAGCTTAACTAACTTGACTCAGTTAGTTAGATCAAACTCAGTTAAACCAACTCACTTAACTCTCTTTCTAACTGTCAACCACACTAGTTAATTTCTAACTCGACCTATATAAGGATCACTTCAACACAATTGAAGGAAACACTTCATCATTCTCACAATTTCACAAATCCTTCACACACTTTCTCTCAAAAATTTTTCTCAGAACTCTCTCTCTCTCTCTCTCTCTCTCTCTCTCTCTCTCTCATTGCACGAATTCATCAATCTCATCATCATCTTCATCAATATTTCATAACCATTGATCAAGAACTAAGTGAATCAGAACCAAGTGTAGCATCTTTCTCACTTTGAATCTCTCAGTTTCATCAAGAATCAAGGTTCTACGAGCATTTATTTTGCTCAACAAGTGCAAGGATTCAAGCTCTCACCTCTGGTTTTCTGAAGGTCCAAGAATCTCCAAGTTTCAGGTTCTAATTTCTCCAACTTTTTTTTTGCACGAACTCATGTTGTTTTAGTTTGTTTTTTTGTTGATTTTGAAGCTTACTAGAAGCTATGAACTCTGGCTAGTTGATAGAGCTTCTTAGAAGCTTAGATTCAAAACTTAGGGCAAAGTGTTAGTGGTTGTTTCTTGCTATGTGTGCATGGTTTGATGATTTCAATGGTAGATTCATGATGTACGTGACTTCCTCTTTCGAATGGTATATGGTTTGTTAATTTCTGGAATATTTGAAGGTTTACAGTGGCCGGAGAGTGGCCGGAGAAGATGACAGGAGGTCCTTCTCCGGCCGGTGAGGGTTCAGCTAGGGTTTAGTGTAGCTTTATAACACAACCGTTGATTTTTGTTTGATCTAATGGTCCACATCACGCCAACGCATAAATGAGGAGGTGGCCACTCACGTGCTTTATTTTTTTACTCTGAATGATCACACGTGTGTGCATGCGTGATGATTGTGGTGTGCATGCTTTGAGATTCATTGGATTGTAGTACTTTTCATCATGATCTGATCCTATGGCTATGATTGCATCCACATGTGATTGAACATACACCTGAAGCACACACACACACGCGCCTTAGTGGACCTGGCTTCTATTTTCTATTTGCAAACCTATCTTTAAGCCCAATTCCATTTTAAACTAGCAAATTACTTTCGCCACACCCCCTGCACATTTTCATTTCTTTTTAATTTCTTTTTTTATATTTTTTTGATTTTATTCTTTTAAAAATACCAAAATGCATTTAAAAATTCTACAAAAATTCATGAACCATATTTGGGCATTAAAATAATTTTGTATTATTTTTATTTCTGATTTTCTGAATATTTAATCATATTTTGTGAATTTTCTTTTATTTCCTTTTTCAAAGTGATTTTTCCTTGATGCCTTGACTTGAAATAATTGTTTTGCATAACTCTAAAATCATTCTGCATCCAATATTTTTGCATTTGTTAAATAACATCTGAAAGCATCTAAAAACATTTTTATTATATTTTCAAAGTCATTTTATCATGAATTGTGGTAAGCATCTTTGTGTATTTCTTTGCCATGCTTCAATGTGGATTTGTGAACTCATTTGAACCATTTTCTTTGAGTTTTGGTGTGATTTTTTGACATGTGACTTACTTCTGACCTAATTACTTTGTGAATTAATTTCATAATTTTGCCAAGTCTTCTTCTATTTTTACTTTGGTTGATGGTTATAGGTCATAATTGTGTGTTTTTCTTGAGCTTTTCACTCTTAATTGATTAGGAGGCACTTGAGCCATTGCATTGTGATTTGTGTGATCATTTTATATATTATTTCATGAACATTACAGGTCACTCATGTTGGATTATAGGTCACTTGTCTTTCTATTTTGGTTCATAAATGTTTGTTGATTATGGGAGCTACTTTGACCTAATTGTGTGCACCTTCTTCTATGTGTCTTAACATGTTGTGTGTGCATCTTGGTGACACTTTTCATGCATCCTAATATGATCAAGCATATCATACACTTCTGACTTGCACTCACTCTTATCCATATTCATGTTTCATTTTTCATTCTTAATGTGCATTACAAGTATGCCTTTCCATGTGAACTTGAACATTGTGTGATTTGCTTGCCATCGTTTCTTTTACTTGAATCATCTCATCCATACTTGTATGATTGTTCATATGCATTGTGAGACATTTATAAATGATGTATGCTTCTGACCTTGACATTTCATTAAGCTTAAATACATGTTCATCTTGCACTTTTATTCATCTTTCATCAACTTCTTTCATAGTGCTTTCCTTTGATGTTTAAGACATTGTTTGTGCATGGTTTGATTCCCTTAGGTACCATAACCATAATTGAACACCTTTAGACATAGCTACTGACTTTAGAAGTCATTTAGTACTTAGAATTCTTTCTTTTTTGGTTTGAGCTTTGTTTGATGCTTAATTTCATTCCATAAACACTTTGATGCTTAGTTGTTTTCTTTCTTTTGCTTATGGTTTCTTATGGCATTATTGAACTAACCTTTGCTTGTAGGGGCTAATGGTAAGTCATGTGTGTGGGTATGCTCCCACATACAACTTTCTTCCCTCATCTTTTAATGTTTTCAATTTATGTTTGTGCAAAGCATCTAATGCTTTCGTTGTTCAATCTCTTCCATTCCCTTTTGAATTCTTAACTTAACTTCCATCTTGGAAGTAAGTTAGAATTCATTCTTCTTCTCTTTTCTTTTAGAGTTAGGTTTCTAAACCACACTTAACCATTAGGAACATCCATGTATGATAACTTTAGGGTTTGAGTCTTAGTCTCCCTCATTAGATTTTACCGTTCTCAACCTTTGAGTCTCTCTTCTTCTCATCTCAAAACAAAAAGCAAAAAAATGTAATAAAGGATTAACGCATATTGCCTGTGAGCCTTGCGTGTGGGAAATGGAAGGAGGAGGGTTTCCCTCTGCCTTTCTAGAGTGTTTAGCATACGTCCTGTTAGGACGACCATGCGATGCATTTGATCCTACATCATAGACTTGAATGCAATACGTGTTATAAACACAAAATAATCAAAACACTTCTTCTTAAATTACAAAAACAAACAAATTCTTTTCTCGTCTCCTTCATTCTATTCCTTAAGGACTCGTCATGTCCGTTCTACCGCAAACAGGTAACGCCTAAGTCTCCTCACAGCGAGCTGCAACAGCTAACTGCTAGGACGCGCACTCTGACGTTTCCACTAAAAAAACTCAAACAAAGTAACCCTGGCTGAGGGGAACTACGTCGCTCTGATTCTCATGTTCCCGATGAGATACGTAGGCAGTGGGGTAGGGCCCATTCGAGCACTTCTTTTATTTTCCCTACATTTGTTTCTCGTTCGCTTTCCATTCCTTTTCCAGTATCTTTTCTATCACCCTTTGATCGAAGCAGCAAGCGTGGATCCCATCGCGTACGATGGACGCGTGGGGCTGCTAATACCTTCCTCTCGCATAACCGACTCCCGAACCCAGATCTCTTGGTCGCAAGACCTCGTTCTTTCCTTCCTCCAGGTTTACACAGTGTTTCCTTTCCCTCTCTTGGGATAAATACACATTTCTGGCGACTCTATTTCCGCGCCACTTTCGCGTTTGTACCTGGATGAAAATCCCGGGAGCGGCAGCTGGCGACTCTGCTGGGGATATTGGGAGACCAGAATCTTTGGTTCCTTAAGCGAGTCGATCCTAGCGCTTGTTTGTTTTTCGTTCATTGGGTGTTTACTTTGATGTAGTATTTACTATTTTTACTGTATTGCTATTTACTGTATTATTGCTTTACTGTATTACTGTATTTATCGCATTTTTACATTACATATCATTATTATACTGGACTGTGCTGTGCTGTGCTAGTTTTCTATTTGGCGGGATGGGTATTCTGAGAGATAAGCCCATTACACAGGCTTGAGTACATACATAGGATTAGAGTGGAAAGTAGTGTGGCCTATGTAGCTTCTTGGTACGTATGGTTTACACGAAATTCACAACCAGACGAGGTTTTCTTGGGAGATATTCTGATTTGCGCGTCTTGTGCATTTCGGAGTGTTAACCTAGAAAGTTGTCGACTCTGGTGACCGATCATTGAGCACCTTAGTGGAAACATCTCTCTCTAGTAGTGACAGTGGCAGCCCACATTCTGTGGCAAACCCATTCGCACCCGAGGGCCCACTTTGGAACTTGTATAGGATGGCCTTTATTTTTGGGGAATCAGTGAACGTTCTCTTTGTTTGGCGATAGTACTGTATCCTACGGGCTGAATGTGCTATTGCTTCTTAAAATAGAGAATCCGAAACTGAGGTACCGCTGTTTTAGTACCCACATGTGAGTATGGGCGGGTGTTTACAGGTTTGCAGATGAACATGCCTCCCACATACCCTGATATTCTGGTATTTTCACAGACAAATGATGTAACTTATTACAGTCAGTGGGTTTCTATCTACAGTATTATTCCCAGATTTGTACAGACACCGTGCACACAATCCAGCACAGACACAGAGCACGCTGATACCATGCCCTTTTGCATTGCATTATCATGTCATAACATTCATGTTTGTCATTTATAGGTGCTTATTACACTTCTGATTCCAATCAATGGGCTCGACAGAGACAATTCTCAAGAGAAAGAGCAATGTTTCCTACAAGTTCCCAGAACCTACTTTGGATTTACTGCATAAGATGATAGCTATGGCTGACCCGGGTGTTCTTGTCAACTTCCAGAAGAAATATGGGAAATTGGTTGAGATGGTTCGCAGAATCACACAGTATGAACATGATGCTCTTCACACGTTGCTACAGTTTTATGAGCCTTCGCTGAGATGCTTTCTCTTTCCTGATTACATTTTGATGCCTACTTTGGAAGAGTTCTCATTTATTTTGGGAATTCCGGTCGAATCAGCTTTGCCATTCTTTTCTGGTAGTCATCCTAGCATAGAGGAGATTGCAGCTGCGGTACAGGTGAAAGATTCAGCGCTAAAAGGAAATGTGGCTATCAAAAATGGGTTCAAAGGTTTTCACTTAGCCTTTCTTACCGGTCAAGCTCAAGAGGCTGCTGGAGCAAAGGATTGGGCAGTTTACAATTCCATCATGGCTTTGTGCATATATGGCATTGTTCTTTTCCCTAATCAACAGGATTTTGTGGATATGCAGGCTATAAGAGTTTTTGTTCTCAAAAATCCGGTTCCCACTTTGTTAGGAGATTTTTACTACTCTGTGCACTTCAAGAATGAAAAAAGAAGGGGAGGAGCTGTCAATTGTTGCACTCCGCTTTTATCTCATTGGTTTTTGAAGCATTTACCTAAGACAGGTGCTTTTGTAGATACAAAAGATTCTTTAAAGTGGTCCAAGCGGATAATGGGATTAACTGCTAATAACATTGTCCGATTTAATCGTAAGTTGATGGGAATAGAGATTATCACCAGTTGTGGGAATATTCCCAATGTGCCTCTAATTGGCAGGAAAGGGGGAATAAATTATAACCCGATTCTGGCCATTAGACAGTTTGGATACGCTTCCAGGTATCCTCCCACAGACCGGGATGTTGAGAAATCTTTGTTTTTTACAGGGACTGAAAATGAGGAAATGCTGCGAGAAGTTGTGAATGCTTGGGGGCACCTGCGCAAACCAGGAAAAACAGTTTTTGGAAAAATGGATTGCAGATCTTACTCTGATTATCAAAGATGGATTGAAATGAGGGTAAACGAATTACTCTTGCCTTTTTCAAGGGAACCCCCTTTATATCCTGTAATGCCAGAGCAGCCTACCACGGTGGCCATCGAGGAGTTTGACAAGCTGCAGAAGTTGGTGAAGGAGCTTCGGGTGGAGAATTCAGATCTGAGTAGTCTTCTTCAAAACGCTCAGCATGCCAACAAAGAGTTGGAGCATAAAGCCCAAGACGCCGGAAAAATCTTAGCTGTAAGAGAAAAGGATTTCGCCGAAAGAGCTCAACATTTCCAGAAAATTAGTAAAGGTGCCGATGCCACCACTCAAACTCATAAGAAGACCAAACAGACTTTAGCTCAGACCAAGGACACGTTAGCCAAGTTTCAGCAAGCCTGGGATGAGGTTAGGATCGAAAATGCAGAGTTACAGGAACAGCTGAAGATCAAGGATAACGAGCTTAAAAGGGCGCACGAACAACGGAGAAAGTATCGGGAGGACCTCGGTAAAAGTCAAGAGCAATTGGAAAGCTCCAGAGAGGAGCTAAAGACTTCCAAGAAGGAGCTTGAAGAGGCTATGGCTGATATGGGGAAACTCAAAATGCAAGTTGGCGTGAAGAGGCACAAAGGAGTCTGTGATGATGAAGCTCTCCTGATGCATATGGATTCGCTAACTGAAGCTCTAGCAAAAAGAGATGTTCTGATTAAAGAGTTGATCGAAAGACCAAATCACCAGCGCATTCGCATACTCTTCGAGGAGGTCAAGTATTCAAGTGAAAAGTTGAAGGATTTAGAGTTGTCAGATTGATAATTTTTTCTCTCTTTCTCTTAATGTAATTTTGTTGATGGAATCATCAGGCTTGTTGATGAATCCACTGTTTTGATGTATGTTGTTTGAACTCATTGTTGAACACTATGCGTATGTTTGGTTCCTTTTTAATTGAAATGAGCAGTTTATTTAGAAATGTTCCTTTGGCTGTTATCTGTACATAAGCACATGGTCACGGCACGTCCCTTCATAGCACGATTTCTGATCTTCAGATTTCTGTGGTTAGGATTGGAATCAGGGTATGGGGCACCTTGGAAATGATACACATGGCATTTGCATTGCATTGCATATCATTTTGCATTCTTGTTGCTTGCTTTTCAGGTACTCGTTGCAGGTCCTCTAACCTTTATTTGGTTTCAGGCACTATAGCTGATAACCACATCCACCGGTACGCAACTCGCAGAAACCAGACTAAGATCATGGATCAGATGCAGACAGAATTGGCTGAGCTGAGGAACAGGATGGACCAGTTCATGACCTTAATGACTGGTATGGCTCAAAATCAGGAAAGACTCAGGGTAATGGTCGAGCGGCCCCAGGTAGAGGTGCAGAATGACAATGGTAATCAGACTGGCGTTAATACAGGCGGTGACCCTCCTAGAAATACTGGGGTGCGTCAGGTTGCAGAAGATAACCAAGAGGATCAGTTCACTCTGTTAGATGCTAAAGATGAGAACACTCGCAGGTTTGACGAGCTCGCTGAAAAAATCAAGTCCATTGAATCCCAGAACACTCTTGGTTTTGACGTTTCTGACTTGGGATTGGTACCTGGAGTAAGAATTCCACACAAGTTCAAGCCACCAACATTTGACAAGTTTAATGGCACTACTTGTCCTAAAACTCACCTCCAATCTTATGTGGGGAGGATAGCTGCTCATACTGATGATGAGAAATTGTGGATGTAATATTTCCAAGACAGCCTTATTGAGGCATCTCAAGAATGGTATATGAAGTTGAGCAGGACTACTGTAAGGAACTGGAAGGAGTTAGCTCATGCCTTTGTCAAGCAGTATCAATACAACATGGACATGGCTCCAAACTGTACTCAGCTGCAGAGTATGGCTCAGAATGCGAAGGAGAGTTTTAAGGAATATGCTCAAAGGTGGCGCCAGTTGGCTGCCATGGTTCAACCCCCGATGCAGAACCGAGAAATGGCCTACATGTTTATGGGTACTCTTCAAGGAACTTATCTTGACAGGCTGGCTGCCTGTCCTTCAACTGGGTTTGCAGACATTGTAATCGCTGGGGAAAGGATTGAAAGTTTGTTAAAGCTCAGAAAAATACAAGATGTCAGTGGTGCTGGTTCTTCAAGAGTGAGGAAACCGTTTTCTGGATCTACCAGAAAGAGAGATGGGGAGGCCAATGTTGTTTATAAGAATAGAGGAAGGGGTAGAGGCTATCAAGATTCTTATGATCAAGTTACTGCTGTTACAATTCCTAGTCCACAAGTTCAATCACAGCCACATCAACAGAATGTTCAGGCACAAAATAATCAACAGCCACAGAGATCATATCAGCAGAGACAAGCTGACAGGCGTATGGACCCTCTGCCTTTGACTTATGCAGCTTTGCTACCCTAATTGTTGAAGCTTAACCTGGTGGAGCTTTGTACGATGGGCCCGGCTCCTGCAGTATTACCAAAGGGTTACGATGTTAATGCCCGCTGTGAGTGTTATTCCGAGGCTCCAGGTCATAATATTGAACAGTGTCGTACATTTCAGCATAAAGTACAAGATTTGATCGATGCCAAGGCAATTAATTTTTTGCCTCCACCAAATGTGCTTCAGAATCCTATGTCGGATCATAATGTGCCAAAGGTCAATGCCATTGAAGATGGGAAAGTTTTGAATTTGGTAACTGATGTGAACAGGGTGAGGACTCCCTTGAGTATTGTGAAGACTCGTTTGTTGAAAGGGCAAGTGTTCCCTGGCTGTGAAGAAGGTTGTGTTGATTGTAAAAATCAGAGTAATGGTTGCGATAAACTGAAGGCCGGTATTCAAAGTTTGATTGATGAGGGTTGTCTACAGTTCGATCAGGGGGACAAAAAGGATGATGTTGTGTCAACTATTACCATTTATTTTACGCCAGCTGAAATTCAGGTTCCATCGCCTGCAGCTATTATTGTGCCTGATATGGTGAGCCCTGTTACTATTACGGTACCAGGACCAGTTCTTTATACTAGTGAGCGGGCTATTCCATGGCACTACGGTGTAGATGTTTACTACCAAGGAGAAAAGCAAGAGGTGGAAACTCTAGCTAGGGGTAGTTCCAGTATTGATAATGTTGGAGGTCTTGGTGGCTTCACCAGAAGTGGACGCTTATTCGCTCCACAGACTTTGAGAACTAATGCTGAAACTGAGGCAGCGGCCAAAGCCAAGGGTAAACAGGTGGCTACAGAGGATGTTGTTACTCCTGAATCTGTGCAGAAAGGTACTTTTGAGAAAGAAGTCGAGGAATTCATGAGACTTATCAAAAAAAGTGATTATAAAGTGGTTGATCAGTTGAATCAAACGCCGTCAAGAATTTCTATCTTGTCGTTGCTTATGTGTTCTGCAGCTCATCGAGAGGCACTTCTGAAGGTTTTGAATATGGCCTATGTACCTCAAGAGATTACTGTGAATCAATTGGAGTCGGTTATTTCTAATGTCAATGCTAGCCATGGGCTAGGTTTTACAGACTTTGATTTGACTACTGAGGGTCGCAATCACAACAGGGCATTATACATCACCCTAGAGTGTAAAGGCGTAGTATTTTCTCATGTATTGGTAGACACAGGGTCTTCCCTGAACGTGTTACCAAAGAAGGCCTTAATGAAGTTAGACGCTGACGGAATTATTCTAAGACCTAGTGATTTGGTAGTGAGGGCTTTCGATGGTTCGAAACGTTCCGTATTCAGAGAGGTAGAGCTCCCAGTAAAAATTGGTCCTCAGGTGTTTAAGTGCGTGTTCTACGTGATGGACATTTAACCTGCATATAGCTGCTTATTAGGTAGACCGTTGATTCATGCCGCTGGGGCAGTGACATTTACGTTGCACCATAAATTGAAATTTGTGGTTGATGGTCAAGTGGTGACTGTATGTGGAGAAAAAGACATCTTCGTAAGTCAGTTGTCTACCTTTAAGTACATGGAAATGGATGGAGAAATCCATGAGATGCCGAGTCAAGCATTTGAGGCAGTCAATATTGGTGATTCGTCTTCACAGGCGGTATCTTCTCAGGGCGAAGAACAGGTGGGTACTTCTATTCCTTCTTACAGGCAGGCAGTAGAAGTAGTCAAAGTAGGTAATGAAGACAAGTTCAGTATAGGCTATAATCCGTATCAAGCTGCTGCAACAGAGTGCCAGGGGCCGATTACTTTCTACAGCGGGGGAATCATTAATCCAAATTAGATGTGCGCTGCAAGTGAAGATGGCGTCGACAGTGATTGTGACCTCGACAATTGGGTACGCCCGTGTGTGTCGGGTCAAGAGCTGTGCAATTGGTCTGTTGAAGAAATTGTTCAAGTTACTCTTCAAATAGAGTAATTTTCTTTGTTTTTCTTTGTTGCATTTTAAAATCTCGCGCTCTGCCCAAGGCGTGTAGATCCATTTGTAGGGCCTCATAATTGCATTTGCAAGGTTTTTATCATTAATAAAGGACGTTTTGCATTCAAATTTTGTGTTCCTTGTCTTTCATTTTTTATTTTTGCAGAAAAACAATAAAATGGCAATGTTTTATTTTTGTTGTTTCTTTTTTCAAAAAGTCTCATTCTAAAATAAAGCATGACCCCCAATCATGCAGACTTAATCACCCGGATTTCATTGATAATGATTCTGCTATGGCCAAGTATGACTTTGATAATCCAATCTATCAATCCGAAGAGGGGGATGAAGAAGACTGTGAAGTTCCCGAGGAATTGGCCAGATTGGTGAAGCAGGAGGAAAGGGTCATTCAACCTCACCAAGAGACAATTGAGGTTATCAACATTGGTTCCGAGGATGCCAAGAAAGAGATTAAGATTAGAGCCAGTCTGCATGCTGAGGTGAAGAAAGAGCCGATCAGTATGCTGCGGGAATATGTTGTTATCTTTGCCTGGTCGTATCAAGATATGCCAGGGTTAGATACAGACATTGTTGTGCATAGGTTGCCGTTGAAAGAGGACTGTCCTCCTGTCAAACAAAAGCTCCGGAGAACTAAACCAGAAATGGCTCTCAAAATCAAGGAGGAGGTACAGAAGCAGTTAGATGCGGGATTTATGGCCGTCACCAATTACCCACCCTGGGTTGCAAATATCGCTCATGTGCCGAAGAAGGATGGTAAGGTCAGAATGTGCATTGATTACCGGGATCTAAACAGAGCAAGTTCAAAAGACGACTTTCCTTTACCTCATATTGATGTACTGGTTGACAACACCGCTCAGTTCTCGGTATTCTCTTTCATGGATGGCTTCTCCGAATACAACCAAATCAAGATGGCACCGGAAGACATGGAAAAGACAACGTTCATTACCCCGTGGGGTACCTTCTGTTACAAGGTGATGCCTTTTGGGTTGAAGTACGCCGGGGCAACGTATCAGCGAGCTATGGTAACACTCTTCCATGACTTGATTCATAAGGAGATTGAGTGTTATGTGGATGATATGATTGCCAAGTCTCGAACAGAGGAAGAGCATCTGGTCAACTTGAAGAAACTGTTTAAGAGGTTGAGAAAGGTTCGACTAAGGCTGAATCCGAACAAGTGCACTTTCGGAGTACGGTCCGGTAAATTGCTGGGTTTCATCGTAAGCGAAAAAGGAATTGAGGTTGATCCTGCCAAAATAAAAGCGATACAAGAAATGCCTGTACCAAAAATAGAGAAAGAAGTACGTGGTTTCTTGGGTAGAATGAACTACATTGCCCGGTTCATATCTTACCTCACAGCCATTTGTGAACCAATATTTAAGCTGTTAAGAAAAGAACACGCGGTCAGGTGGAATGACGATTGCCAAAGGGCTTTCGAGAAAATAAAAGAATATTTGCGGGAACCTCAAATTCTCATGCCTACAGTTCCAGGGAGACCATTGATCATGTATTTGACTGTGCTTGAAGGATCCATGGGTTGTGTTTTCGGTCAACATGACGAGACAGGTAAGAAGGAGCACACCATCTATTACTTGAGCAAAAAATTCAATGATTGCGAATCACGATACTCAATGCTTGAAAGGACATGTTATGCTCTTGCATGGGCTGCTAAGCGATTGAGGCAATATATGCTCACTCATACAACCTTGCTAATTTCAAAGATGGACCCTGTCAAGTACATATTTGAGAAACCAGCATTGATCGGACGGGTTGCACGTTGGCAGATGGTGCTGACTGAATATGATATCCAGTATACTTCTCAGAAAGCCATCAAAGGAAGTATCCTGTCAGACTATCTTGCGCAACAACCAATTGATGATTACCAACCCATGAGATTTGATTTCCCTGATGAGGACATCATGTTTCTCAAAGTTAAAGACTGCGATGAACCACTCCCGGAGGAGGGGCCAGACCCTAAATCCAAATGGAGTTTGATGTTTGATGGGGCCGTCAACATGAATGGATGCAGAGTTGGAGCAGTTCTTATCACTCCATAAGGTGTTCATATGCCTTTCACTGCCAGAGTAACTTTCGGATGCACCAACAATGAAGCGGAATATGAAGCTTGTATAATGGGGATTGAGGAGGCGATTAATTTGCAAATTAAAACCCTCGATATCTTCGGTGATTCAGCTTTGGTGATCAATCCGATTAATGGAGATTGGCACACTCATCAACCAAACTTGATTCCTTACAGAGACTATGCGAGGAGGATATTGACTTTCTTTACAACAGTGAAGTTGTACCATATTCCTCGAGACGAGAATAAGTTTGCTGATGCCTTGGCCACTTTGTCTTTTATGATCAAAGTGCAGAGGTGGAATCATGTACCCAAGATTGAGGTGTCTCATCTTGACAGGCCTGCACATGTATTTCCCGTTGACGCAGTGTCTGATGACAAGCTGTGGTTTCATGATATCAAATGCTTCTTGAAGAGTCAAGAATACCCGCCTGGGGCATCTACCAATGATAAAAAGACTCTGAGGAGGTTGGCTGGTAGTTTCTTCCTGAATGAGGATGTGCTGTACAAACGAAACTTCGACATGGTTTTGCTCAGATGCGTAGATAGGCACGAAGCAAATATGTTGATGCAAGAAGTGCATGAAGGCTCTTTCGGTACCCATGCCGGAGGATATGCAATGGCAAAGAAATTGTTGAGATTGGGGTATTATTGGATGACTATGGATGCAGACTGTTATTCATACACCCCAAATGCCACAAATGTCAGATTTATGCGGATAAAGTGCATGTACCTCCGAGTCCGTTGAATGTCATGTCTTCTCCTTGGACCTTTGCAATGTGGGGCATTGATATGATCGAAAAGATTGAGCCAACTGCTTCCAACAGCCATCACTTCATTTTGGTCGCTATCGATTACTTTACCAAGTAGGTGGAAGCAGCCTCTTATGCTAATGTCACCAAGCAGGTGGTAGCCAGATTTCTGAAGAGAGATATCATCTGTCGCTATGGAGTGCTCGAAAGAATCATTATGGATAATGGTTCTAATCTCAACAAAAAAATGATGGCAGAATTATGCCGGGACTTCAAAATTGAGCATCACAATTCTTCGCCGTACCATCCAAAGATGAACGGCGCTGTTGAAGCGACCAACAAGAATATCAAGAAGATTGTGCAAAAGATGGTGGTGACCTACAAAGATTGGCATGAGATGTTACCGTTTGCCTTGCATGGATACCAAACATCAGTAAGGACATCTACCGGGGCAACACCATTCTCACTTGTGTATGGTATGGAGGCAGTCCTACCAGTTGAAGTTGAGATTCCCTCGCTGAGAGTTATGATGGATGTCAAACTGGATGAGGCAGAATGGGTTCGTACCCGATTCAATGAGCTGAGCCTAGTTGAGGAAAAGAGACTAGTAGCTATTTTCCATGGTCAATTGTACCAAAGAAGAATGAAACGAGAATTTGATCAGAAAGTGCGACCTCGGGAGTATCAAGTTGGTGAACTGGTACTTAAAAAGATCCATCCTCCAAACACAGATCACAGGGGAAAATGGACACAGAACTATGAAGGTCCATTCGTGGTTAAAAAGTTTTCTCTGGCGGAGCCTTAATGCTTGCAACCATGGATGGTGAAGATTTTCCATCCCCCGTCAACTCAGACGCAGTCAAAAAATACTTCGCATAAAGAGACCCGTTGGACAGAAAAAAGAAAAGTCCAGGCAAAAAAGGGCATCCCGGCGAACCATAAAAACAGAATAAAAAGGTTCGGGCAAAAATTAGGGATATAAATAAAAAGATTGTACACCCGGTGAGTTGAAAATCCGCAAGGACAACTCAGGCAAGAAAGGGTATCTCGGTGGATTGAAAACCCGAAAGGGCGATCCACGCAAAAGAGGGATTAAGCGAAGACTGCGATCTGAGTCATCTGTACTGCCTCATCGTTTCATTCAAACTGGCAATCTCCAAAGGGTAGGAATCGGTCCAATCATTCTCCTCAGAAAGTGAAGATAATCGGAAAGTCTTGAAGACATACTGGTCATAGCAGAATTGAAACTCAGTGAAATGTTGTTTTCACATTGCCATTAGGATAGTTTCTTTTCTCAATTTTTAGCGATCACCTCTTTCCAGGGATTGTATCCTGATGTACTTGCCTATTCTGGGCCTTTCAATCAATAAAGTTGATTATTCAGTTAAAAAGCTTCTTATTTGTGTGTTATCATTGTTTGTTCAAGGCGCGCGCATGGCACAGTTGGTAACGTTTTAGGCTGTACACGCAGGGTCCTGGGTTCAATCCCTAGGAATGCCCTTTCCTTATTTTTTATCACTTGTTTGCTTTGTTGTTTTTTTTAATTTATGTTTTAACTTTAAACCTTCATAACTTGTTTGTTTTTTTATCCTTTTTCTTCCATTCTTTTTGCTATTGGTTTCTAATTGGATCTAATTGTTGAATATAAAAAGAAATGGTTGAAAATGTTTAATCTTATTTGCTTTTTATTCATGTGGAAATTGGAAATTCTTTTAAGGTTTTATTGCACTTCTTTATTCATCTTGCCATGTTATCTTTGTTCACCTTGTCTAAGTAATGACTAATATGTGTGATTCCAACCTTGCATGATTTTATAAACTTTATTTCATCTTATTATCTTGCTTATGTCTCTTACATCATCATATTGAATTCATATACTCTTTACTTCTTAGTAACCTTTAAAACTGTTATCTTCCCCCCATTCCAAAGGAAAGTCCTCCTAAATTGACTCATGAGTCACTAAACAACCACCCTACCTTAACCTTATTAGAACCTATCCCATTTCTTGGCCTCATGAGAGCCATGAAATCATAACTTAGAAATAGGTTAGTGTCTTGAACTCTATGTGATTCTCACCATCATGAGAACTCACTTTCCCCTATAACTTAGATTTAGAGAGTTATCGTGAACTCTAAAATGAGCTCATACTCATTTCCCCTTGGAAATTTGTCCATAGTTAATGGTTCCTTAAATTACACCCTTAGCTCCAACTGCGGATACTCTGATTCTACTCCCGAGGATACGTAGGCGCAAGGCGCGATACCTTGTCGAGTATACTTAGATACTAGCCCCTAGGGTTTCAACCTTTAGCATAACACCTTTAGCAAGCGAGTGAGACATAACACAAACTAAAACAAGAGGTTCCCGTAGAGTACTACGGACGTTTAGGGTGCTAATACCTTCCCTAGGCGTAACCAACCCCCGAACCTTAGATCTCCCCCCTTTAGGTTTTTTTCTCGATCTTGAACCCTTCCTTTGGATAAATCAAAGTTGGTGGTGAACTTCAAAGTTTTGCGATGCAAGTTAATAAATAGCTTGTTATCCGATTCTCACCGCAATAGAAATGGAGACTTCACTGGGGACGTTTTGAGGGTTAAACCTATCTTGTTTTTGTTTGTTTTATTTATGCTTGTTTGCTATATTTGTATATATCTGTTTGATTGCCTGTATATATGCTTTGCTTGAGATCTTTTGTTGACTTGGTTCTTGAGTGGTGAGATAAATCCTAACCCGGATTTGAGTGCACTTATGATAGGACGATGGTATATTCAAGGAGGCTTTGAGGGAGTCGATTCCTGAAAAAGTTAACTTGAGACACCATCACTCAGTTGAGGCCCTCTTGAGAGTCTAGTCATGTTGAGCGAGTCTATTCTTGAAAACGTGCTACTCTCGACCTAGGTGCCCTTGATATTGAGGACCGTAGTTACCAAACCCTACTTGGCCTTTTAGGATGTAGTGCGGTGACCATGATGGAGTCTATTTCTGAATTGGTTGTCACGCGATACTACACTCAGACGAGATTCTCTTGAGAATTTTATTTATTACCAAGTCATTTGGGAAGTCGATAAAATCCAAAAGATGGATTGTCGACTCTGGGAACTTCTTAGAACCCTGTTCAACAGATGAAAACCAGTAGTACATACCAATGGGAAGGGTAAACCCTGACTCCATGCTTAAACCTATCCCCTTTGCTTGTGTTTTGTGTGTATCTTTGTGTGTGCTTTGAATTCATACATCATAAGCTTCATGTCATCCGTTTCATGGAACTCAGACTTCTCTTTTTGTGAAATATCAGAGGGATATCATGGATAGCTCAAGAAGAAACACCATCAAATACACTTTCAAGAGTCCAAAATTGGATGACCTAATGAGATTGGGAGATTTGCTAACAGACCCTGAAGGATTCAAAGACAGATATGGGAAGTTGTGGGTTTTGTTGAAGAAAGACATTGATGAAGGAGTCCTCTCAACTCTACTTCAGTTTTACGACCCAAAATATCACTGCTTCACGTTTCCTGACTACCAACTCTTACCCACCCTTGAGGAATACTCTCAGATAATTGGTTTATCTATCAAGGACGAGTCCCCATTTACTATTTTCAAGAAGAACACTGAAGAGGAAGAGATAGCTAAGAAAACTCACCTGGAGTTAGTTGACATCAAAAGCAATTTAACTTCCAAAGGAGGAATTTTTGGGTTAACAGCTAAGTTTTTGTTTGGAAAGGCTCATTACTTTGCTAAACACTCCAACCGGGATGCCTTTGAAGTTGTTTTTGCATTGCTCATCTATGGACTGTTCTTGTTTCCGAATATTGACAACTTTGTGGATCTAAATGCAATCAAAATCTTCTTGAAGCAAAATTCGGTACCTACCCTGCTTGCTGAGGCTTATCACTCAATCCATACAAGAAATGCTCATGGTAACGGAAAGATTACTTGTTGTGTCCTCATGTTGTATAGATGGTTTATTTCGCATCTACCAAAGGCGAGCGCATTCTGGAATTCCAAGAAAGGATGGTGGTCTCAGAGAATTATGGCACTCTCCCATGCAGACATTGACTGGTATAATCAGGTGTATGATGGAATTCTGATTATAGATAGTTGTGGAAACGATGGCAATGTGCCTCTCCTTGGCATTAAAGGTGGAATCAACTACAACCCTGTATTGGCACGACGTCAATTAGGGTATCCTTTGGAAGATAAACCTCTCAGTATTCATCTGGAAAACATCTACTTTGAAGAATATGACAAGAATGAAGAGCATAAGAAGTTGATCTTAAACTCTTGGGGGTAGCAAGCGCAAAAGAGGAATAAGTTCTTTGGGAAGGCCTAACTGTGTGTCATTGGAGCCCTACCTCCAGTGGGTCCGAAGAAGAGCCGTAGAGTTAAATATGCCCTACAAGAGACAGGAGCCAGCAGTTTTGAAGAATGAGCCTGTTTTATACTTTATGTCAAAGGAGGAAGAGCTGGAGGTTTCTTTAAGACAAGCCCAACGGTCAGAATAAGTCTGGAAACTCAAATATCAAGTAGCTGTTGAAGAGAACCTGGAACTCCAGAAACAACTACAAGCCAAGAACGAAGAGTTAGTATCATGCAAGAAGAGAAAAGCCCTGGAAGATCCAAGCACTCAGCCTCCCGCTTGGAAATCCATCATCGACAACCTCGTCATAGAAAGGGACCAGATGGAGAAAGAAATCAAAAGACTCAACACAAGACTCTTAGGAGAATCTCCTTAGGACTTTCTAGCTTTTATTTAGCTGCATGTTTAGGGCTCTTGAAAGTGTATCAACTCTTGTAATTCACCTTTTTATTAATGAAAATGAGGTCTTTTGATATCTCTTGATATTCTGCAAGTGTCCGAATTCCATGAAACTTTGCATTGCATCTTGCATTCTTTGCTAAACTATCAAGATACTAATTTTGTTTTGCATATTTTGTAGAAATTGAAGCTGCAGGGAAAAGAATCTGGCCTTATTTATTTGAACTATCAGAGTTGGAACGATTGTTGTGGTTAGGAGAGATGGTTGAAGACCAGTCTGCCTTCACTGACAGATATGGGTGTATCATTCCACTGATGAGAGTACCAGTGACTGTAGGACCTCTTGAGGTTTTGGTCCAGTTATATCATCCTGCATACCGCTGTTTCATATTCCCTGAATTCCAGTTGGTGCCAACCCTAGAGGAATTCTCTGCTATGATAGGGATTCCTGTCAGAGAAGCCCCCATCTTTTCTGGGATTGAAGAGACGCCCTCCGCCAGGGATATCGCCAGAATAACCAGAATCAGATTGCCTGACATCCAGGCTAATTTGACTGTTAAAGGAGGAAGACGCTGCCTGCCTGCCCAATTTTTGCTGGAAAAAGCTCTTTACTTCAAGAACAGAGGAAATGAGGTTTTGTTTGAATCAACCCTCGCTCTAATGATCTACGGTTTATTTCTTTTTCCAAACGCCAAAAACTTTGTGGATGATCAAGCTATTCAAATCTTCACAATCAACAATTCGGTCCCAACTTTGCTTGCAGATGTCTACCACGCCATTCAAACCAGGTATATAAGAGGCTGTGGGCAAATCATTTATTGCGTGGCTCTTTTCTATAAGTGGTTCAAATCCTACTTGCCAAAGACACCAGCCTTTTGGGAGGTTGAAGACTGCAAGATCTGGTCCAGGAAGCTAATGGAATTGAAGCATACCGACCTTGAATGGTATGATTCAACTGAAGAAGGAATTATTATAATCCATAGCAGTGGGGATTGCCCCAATGTGCCTCTTATGGGGAGGAACGGTTGTATCAATTACAACCCTGTCCTTGCCCGCTGCCAGCTTGGTCATTTGAAGGAGGGAGTTCCAGATGATGAGGATATGTAGATGATGTTTTATGATGAAAGGGAAAGGTTCGAGATGAAGATGCGATTGGAGCGCGCCTGGCGCCAGATTAACAGACAACTATGGAAAGCTGAATGCCCAGTCACTGAGGCCCACTTAAAATGGTCTCGTGACATAGCTCGCGTAATGAGAAAGCCACTTCCTCGCCACGAATCACCCTCAAAGGCAAAGTAGAGGATGGTGGAAGCTTTAGGAGAACTGGTTCTTGCGATAGAAGAGACAAAAGAGCGTATCAGTAAATTGATGAGAATGATTGATGGAAGAGAAGGATCATCAACTAGTGGATCCAATCCTTAGTCCCCTGGATGTTACTGTTGTTATTTCCTTTGTTGTTAATGTTATCTTTTGTTATTGCTGTATTTCTACTTTTGTACCTAGAGCATGAAGATACTCTGCTCTTGATGTAATGATTGCCAGACTCTTGAATGAAGAAGTTTATTTTGCCAAAGATTCCATCGTCTATATTATTTGCAAAATTCTCTTTGGTTTCTTGATAGTTTAGCTTGCATTTGCAATTGCATCCTCATTTACATCATCATGTGCATTTTTTCCGTGTCTTTATCTCATGTCACCGTGTTCTCTCCAGAATCGTCACACTGAATCACAGACACAACTATAACACTTGGGCCCAAGCTCGATTGAAGATGTCAGAGGCATACGGAGAAATGGATAGGGTCAATAATGAATTGACCAAGATACGAGGAGGGATGGGACAAATCCTTGAGGCTATCAATGTTATGAGAGCAAAAATGGACACCCAGGCCATTGTGGTCTCCGAAATCATCACCACAACGGTAGAACCTCCTATCATCCCTGTCATCCCTACTTTAGGTATGCCAGTTGATTTTATCCGTGCTACAGTTCCTTTATCCACTCAGCAAACAGTTCCTTTGGTCAATGAGAATCTACAGGCTATTCCTACTTATGCTCCACCGGCAGTACAAACACAGGTGCATCTGGTTTTCCAAAATCATCATCCCTACGATTATGTTGATGTGTCAGAAAAAGGGGATGATCGACACGAGAAATTAAGAGAAAGTGTTGAAACAATGCAGAGGAAAATGAAGGCGATGGAGTTAATTAATGCATTTAGCACCGTCATTAAGGATATGTGCTTGGTATCAGACTTGGTGATTCCACCCAAGTTTAAATTGCCAATTTTTGAGTTGTACTCAGGGGCTACATGTCCCAAGTCCCATCTAATCATGTATTACCGAAGAATGGCTGCGCATGTCCGTAATGACAAACTAATGATCCATTGTTTTCAGGACAGTTTAAAGGGAGCTGCTGCTAAGTGGTATTTAAGCCTAGACCAGTCCCAAGTCCACTGTTTCTAGGATGTGACTGATGCTTTCGTAAAACACTACAAGTACAATATGGATCTGGCCCCTGACCGCAGGCAGTTATTGAGCATGGACCAGAACAGTACTGAGTCTTTCAAAGAATACGCACAGCGTTGGAGAGAAACGGCATCTCAAGTTGAACCTCCCTTGACCGAGAAAGAGTTGGCTGATTGGTTTGTAGACAAAGTAAAGCCTGAATTTTATGAGAGAATGATCAGCAGTATCGGTGCTAACTTCGCCGATATTGTTGCAGTTGGCGTGAAGGTAGAGGCAGGATTAAAAAGTGGAAAGGTAATCAGTTCTCCGAGCAGTTGAAATGGCATCAGCACTAAGAAGTCTCCTAGTCATGCTCACAAGAAGAAGGAGGGGAAACTAATGCCGTCATGGCAGGAAAGAAACAGAGCCCTCTATGGAAATAACCAATGTACCAGCAACAGCAGAGACCAAATCTCTCTCAGCATCCAATCTACCAAATGCAGTATGCTCAGCAACCCTACATAGCTGCTGTTACACCTACTTTCAACCACCAAGCAGCGCAGCAGGTGCCAACTTATCAACAGACAGCTTATCAGCAGTGGCCTAAGAACCAGAATTATCAACAACCAAGGCAACAGGTTCCACAACATAATTCTCCCCACAAAAGGCAGGGTGGAAAGCCAGCATTTCCACCTATACCGATGTCATATACGGAGCTCTACCCTTCCTTAGTGGAGCAAGGGCTGATCGTTACTAGACCTTTGGGACCACCAACCGAGAAGTCTATGCCATTCTTCAATCCAAATGTGAGTTGTGCTTTTCATCAAGGAGGGGTTGGTCACGATTTGGAGGGCTGTTTAGCGTTGAAAAATTTAGTGAAGGGATTGATGGAGAAGAATATCTTATCATTTGCTGATAATCAACCGAATGTGAAAAGTAATCCTTTGCCTACTCATGGGTCTACTAACGCCATTGAAGATGAAAAGGATGAGATATTGGTTTTGGATGCAACAAAGATCAAAACTCCTATCAAGACCTTTCATGCAAGTTGTTTAAAGCTGGATTAGTTGAAGTTTGCCATGATGACTGTGAAGAATGTAGTATCAGTATCAAAGGCTGCCGTTTGGTCCAAGACGATGTTCAGTATTTGATTAATGAAGGGTTTCTACAGGTATTCAGCAGAGAAAAGGAAAATAGAGTTGCAGCAATCGAACCTGTGTTTAACCTACCAAAGCCAAGAGAGCGAGGATCTGGGTCCAATATACCTAAATCTGGGTCTGTAGTTCCTGTGTTTAATAGGCCAGTACCAGTTTTCAACAATTCTGGATCAATTGACGCTTCTACTGTCAGTCATTCCAAGCAATATAACACTCGAAAACCTATTCCATTTAAGTTCAGAGAGACCAAGGCCGTACCCTGGGTCTACGAGAATGTCATGGGTAATAAGAGATGAGAAGACGTGATTCCAAGGAAAGAGGTGGAATCACTGTTGAAGGCGTAGTTCCAAGGAAAGAGGTGGGAACTACTGTTGAAGATATGACCAATATAGTTGGGACTGGAAAGATAACCCAAAGCGGCAGAGTATACACTCCTTTTTTCAAAGAAACTACACCCAAGGAGACCGTTGTCCCCATACCGTCTAGAGACAAAGGAAAAGAGGTAATTTCTAAAGAAGAAGACGAAGAATTCCTAAGGATTATCAAGAGGAGTGATTACAAGGTGGTAGATCAACTCCATCAGACCCCATCCAAGATTTCGATCTTGTCTTTGTTAGTTAATTCACTTGTTCATAGATCAGCTTTGCAGAAGGTATTAGCCCAGGCACACGTGGCCCAAGATATAACAGCTGGAGAGTTTGACCATGTCGTCACCAACATTACAGCTTGTAACACTCTTAGTTTCAGTGACGAAGAGTTACCTCGAGTAGGAGGAAATCATAATCTTGCATTACATGTATCTGTGAAATGTCAGGTGGATACGTTGGCCAGGGTTCTGGTAGATACCGGTTCATCCTTGAATGTTTTGCCAAAAATAACTCTTGAGAAGCTATCTTATCAAGGAGCTATGATGAGACCCACTTCACTCATTGTTAAAACCTTTGATGGCTCAAGAAGATCAGTGATGGGTGAGATTGAGCTGCCTGTCTTGATTGGTCCTCAAGTATTCAATATCCTTTTTCAGATCTTGGATATCAACCCTGCCTACAGTTGTTTGTTAGGTAGACCATGGATCCATGAGGTTGGCGTTGTAACCTCTACTTTACATCAGAAGATGAAGTTTGTGGCCGAAGAGAAGTTGGTTATTATACACGGTAAGGAAGACTTAATGGTTAGCAAGTTATCCTCGTTTCGTTATATTGAGGCGGATGAAGATGCTTTGGAAACCTCTTTCCAGGCTCTTGAGATAGCAAATGCCGTTATTCTTGATGATAAGGAACTAGTGACCTCTGGTTGTCCATCTTTTGCTTCTTTCAAAAGCATTCAATCTGCTCTACGAGGAGGAGTACCTGAAGGCTGGGGCAAGATCGTCGAAGTTCCAGAGAGAGAAAAGTACCAAGGGTTGGGTTACAAACCGATTCTTGGGGGAAAAGCTGCTTCAACAAAGGGAAGACCAAGGACCATTCAAGAGGTGTTTGTCAGTGGAGGACAACATGTCCACGCCATCATTGAAGACGTTGAAGACGAAGATATCGACCACTTAGTGTTTCGGTGTGACACCGCTTTAAGTAATTGGGAAGCCATTGAGATACCTACTTTGTACCCTATGCCAGAGTAATTTGTTTGCTTATGTTGATGTTTTCAATTCCGTAACCTTGCTCGAGGCTATCGGATTATTTTGTATGGGCCACCGCTTTTAAATCCTAATCAATGAAAGTGATTGTTTTGTTAAAATTTCTTTGTCTTTATTCTTGTTTTTGCTTTAAGAAAAATGGCAATCTTTTCAAAACTACAAAAAACTTCTTCTTGTGTTCATGTTTGTGCATTTTAATAAAATAAATCCCTCCATCATGCAGAGTAAATCCTAAACCTGTTGTATTCAATGACCCTACTTTCACTATCGACTTTGATTCGCCTATTTATCAAGCCGAGGAAGAGGAGGATTATGAGGTCCCCGATGATTTGGCAGAAATGTGTAAGTATCAGTACACGGATCTTGAGCCGCATGAGGAGAAAGTTGACGTCATCAACCTTGGCACCGAGGAGAGAAAGAAAGAGGTCAAGATTGGGGCAATGCTTGGGGCAGAAATCAGACAACGGCTAGTGCTGCTTTTGGAAGAATATATAGATGTGTTTGCTTGGTCTTATCAAGACATGCCTGGATTGGATACAGACATAGTAGTTCATAAGCTACCACTTAAGCCTGAGTGTCCACCTGTGAAACAGAAGCTCCGTAGAAGTAGACCTGATATGGCTCTCAAAATCAGAGATGAGGTTAAGAAACAATTGGATGCAGGTTTCTTAGCAGTTTCGAAATATCCGGAATGGGTAGCCAACATCGTGCCAATAATGAAGAAAAATGGTAAAGTGCGAATGTGCGTAGATTACAGGGATCTCAACAAAGCTAGTCCCAAGGACGATTTCCCCCTACCGCACATCAATACTCTTGTGGATAATACATCCAAGTTTGCAGTTTTATCCTTCATGGACGGTTTCTCCGGTTACAATGAAATCAGAATGGACCCAGCTGACATGGATAAAACTACATTTATCACCCCATGGGGAACCTATTGCTACAAAGTCATGCCCTTTAGTTTGAAAAACGCAGGGGCAACTTATCAGAGGGCTAGGGTGAGCTTATTCCATGACATGATCCACAAGGAAATTAAAGTATACGTGGATGATATGATTGCGAAATCTCAGAGTGAGGAGGAACGTTTAGACCATCTCTTAAAGTTGTTCAAAAGACTCCGAAAATATCAGTTAAAGTTGAATCCGGCCAAATGTACTTTCGGTGTCAAGTCAGAGAAGTTGCTTGGTTTTATCGTCAGCCAAAGAGGAATTGAAGTAGATCCTGACAAGGTACGAGCTATTCAAGAGATGCCAGTTCCGTAGACCGAATCTCAAGTGAGAGGATTTTTGGGCCGTTTGAACTATATATCCAGATTCATCTCCAACATGACTCCTATTTGTGAACCGATCTTCAAATTGCTCCGCAAAGATCAGACTGTAGAGTGGAATTCTGATTGTCAGCAAGCTTTTGAAAAACTCAAGAACTATTTGCAAGAACCACCCGTCTTGGTTCCTCCTGTTCCTGGAAGACCCCTCTTCATGTACATGACTGTTTTAGAAGGATCCATGGGTTGTGTTTTGGGCCAACATGATGAAACCGGTCGCAAAGAACATGCCATTTATTACCTGAGCAAGAAGTTCGCTGATAGCGAAAGCCGTTATTCACTGCTCGAGAAAACCTGTTGTGCTTTAGCATGGGCCGCCAGACGTTTGAGGCGGTATTTGATATGTCACACTACTTTGTTGATCCCAAAAATGGATCCAATAAAGTACATCTTTGAGAAGCCTGCTCAAACAAGAAGACTTGCCCGTTGGCATATGCTATTGTCAGAATATGATATCCAATATGTACCTCAGAAGGCTATCAAGGGAAGCGTTTTATCAGAATACCTTGCAGATCAGCCTGTGGAAAACTATGAATCTCTCAAGTTCGAATTCTCGGATGAAGACATTATGGTAGTAAAAGATTGTGAGGAGCCCGACCCTGATGAAGGTCCTGAGCTTGGTTCTAGATGGAAGATGATGTTTGATGGTTCTTCCAATTTCAAAGGACATGGCGTGGGTGTTGTATTAATGAACCCTGATGGCGATTATACTCCTTTCACAACGAGGTTAGACTTTGAATGTACGAACAATGTTGCTGAGTATGAAGCTTGTATTTTGGGTCTAGAAGCTGCAATTGATCTCAGAATCAAAATTCTAGAAGTTTTGGGGGATTCTGTCTTGGTTATCTATCAAGTCAAAGGTGAATGGGAAACTAAGGACAAGAAACTGATCCTATATCGTGCTTATATTGTGGAGATGATCAAATACTTTGATGAGATTACCTTTCGACATGTTCCTCGATCAGAGAATCACATAGCTGACTCTCTAGCAATGTTAGCTTCAATGTGGAAAGTCAGGTTTTTCAATGAAGCACCTCTCATCAGTATCGAGCGCAAGACCGAACCCGCTTATTGCCAGTCAGTTGAAGAAGAGATAGATGAAAAACCATGGTTTCACGACATCATGAATTATCTGAAGACTCAAGAGTACCCTCACAATGCTTCCAATCTTGATAAGAAAACTTTGCGAAGATTGTCATCCAAATTCTTTCTCAGTAATGACATACTTTACAAGAGGAATCATGACATGGTCCTGCTAAGATGTGTTGATAAGCGAGAAGCAGACCTGTTGATTCACGACATTCACGAAGGAGCCTTTGGCACTCACGCCAATGGGCATGCCATGGTTTAGAAGATCTTGAGAGCTGGTTATTATTGGTTAACTATGGAAGCTGATTGTATCCAATATGCCAGAAAGTGTCATAAGTGCCAGATCTACGCTGATAAGATGCATGTTCCTCCGACATTGCTGAATGTTCTGTCATCCTCGTGGCCTTTCTCTATGTGGGGCATCGGCATGATTGGAGCTATTGAGTTGAAACCTTCCAATGGCCATCGTTTCATTCTAGTGGACATCGATTATTTTACCAAGTGGGTTGAAACTGCTTCCGATGCCAATGTAACCAAGCAAGTGGTCACTCGTTTCATCAAGAGCAATATCATCTGTCGTTATGGAATTCCCAACAAGATCATTACCGACAATGGAACAAATTTGAACAACAAAATAATGAAAGAGTTATGTGACAATTTCAGGATTGAGCATCACAATTCCTCACCTTATCGTCCCAAGATGAACGGAGCTGTCGAAGCTACTAACAAAAACATCAAGAAGATCCTGCAGAAGATGGTCAAAACTTATAAGGATTGGCATGAAATGTTACCATTCGCTTTGCACGGATACAGAACTTTGGTTCGAACCTCGACAGGGGCAACACCCTTTTCTCTTGTATATGGAATGGATGTTGTCCTCCCCATTGAAGTAGAGATACCATCTTTGAGAGTCCTCATGGAAACTAAGCTTGACGAAGCTGAATGGGTTAGAGAGAGATATGACCAATTGAACCTCATTGACGAGAAACGACTAACTGCTATGTGTCATGGTCATCTGTATCAGAAAATAATGAAAAGAGCATTTGACAAGAAGGTCCGTGTTCGAGAATTTAGAGTAGGAGAGCTTGTACTCAAGAAGATTCTGCCATCTCAAAGGGATGTTCGCGAAAAATGGGCGCCTAACTACGAGGGTCAATTTGTGGTAAAGACTGTGTTCTCAGGAGGTTCCTTGTTCCTCACAACAATGGATGGTGAATAACTCGCACATCCTGTAAATGCCGATTCAGTATGAAAATATTACGCCTGAACAAAGAGTTAGGGACAGAAGTGTTTCACTATGACAGAAGGGGTTGTCACCTATATCCAGAAAGTCACCTAGCAAAGAACTCTAGGACTTTTAGTCATTAGGATTGGTAGTGGTCATTGAATATGATGTAATCCTTTCCGAAATTGCCATTTTTCAATTGTAATGATCCATGGAACTTTGCTATTGGCAAGTTACCATTCTAATGAAATCAGATTATTGAGCCATTTCTTTGTTTGATATTTATCATTACTTGATATTTTCCTTGTTATGCAAAACTTCACTTATTCATTAATAACAGTTTTAAAAGCGGAAAATGTTTTGAAACTTTGAACTTTCCACTCTCCATTGCTAAAAGAAGATTGGCATTACTTCCTTGAATTAAACGTTTCAATAATGGATGACCACTAATTAAAGGATCTCTCAGTAGTATCTTCACAAGATGTTTGTTGAAAATGTGATTCCCCAACAGAATAAGGATGATTTCACATTGGCTTCAAGACTGACTACTGTTCAGATTTCAGTGTGACTCCTTGTAGTGGACACGGTGTTTTTCCTTTCCCTGTCCCCGGTTAGTCGTCTCTTGAGTCGTTTCTTGCATATCATTGAGCATTCGCATCATACCATAGCATTGAACATCTTTGCATTTGGGTGTTTTGTTTTTGAGGTCCTTCTCTCTCTTTTTCTCCCCTTTTTTGCTGGTCTTTGGATCTTTGTCTTTGTTTTGCTTGCGTCCGGTTTTCACCTTTGCGCGCCAGATTTTGACTCTTTGTGCAGTATTCCCTAGGAAATCTAACCTGCAACCCCGGTACTGCTCTATTTGATACTTAATCACCTTATTTGGATACCTAAAGTCCAGTAACTGCTGGCATTGTTTAAACTTCGAGTTATCGTGAACCCGTTGTTTTTTGATATCAGGTTATCGTGAACCCGTTATTTTTTGATATCAGGTTATCGTGAGCCTAAACTTCGATTTATCTTGAACCCGTTGTTTTTTGATATCAGGTTATCGTGAACCTAAAACTTCGAGTTATCATGAACCCGTTGTTTTTTGATATCAGGTTATCGTGAACCTAAAACTTCGAGTTATCATGAACCCGTTGTTTTTTGATATCAGGTTATCGTGAACCTAAAACTTCGAGTTATCGTGAACCCATTATTTATTGATATCAGGTTATCGTGAACCTAAAACTTCGAGTTATCGTGAACCCGTTGTTTTTTTATATCAGGTTATCGTGAACCTAAAACTTCGAGTTATCGTGAACCCATTGTTTTTTGATATCAGGTTATCGTGAACCTAAACTTTGAGTTATCGTGAACCCGTTGTTTGAACCCAGGTCAAATATGAACCTAAACCAAAACAAAGTCCAGCTCATACTGGTTTTCCTCATAAAGCAAATCATTTGTTATCTCAACCAACTAATATGAGTACCAGAGTCCATTCTTGGCTTATTAACCTTGTTCCTATTTTAAACTCCAGTTGTTTTTTATCATCTGGCGCGCAGAGTTCGTCTCTGTCTTTTCTGGTTTTTCTTGAAGATCCCGTTTGAACTCTTCAGCATAAGAAATCCCCAGAAAATCTTTTCTTTTGGGTGTCTATCCTTTTATTTCAAGCTGATCCCTATTGGATCATGTATTTTTTCTGGTTTCATGCCCAGTAAGAATGCGTCTTTTTCCCCTGTGTCGTCAGGTCACATTTGAACCTGTTGTCCATCTCCCTGGATCTTTCCCCAGTGGAGAATGCCTTTCTGGCTTCTTATCTCCAGTAGGGACCTGTAGGGTTTTCCCTTAGTTTCTCTTTTTCATCCCCGGTGTTTCTTCGGAGTCTCCCCAGTGAGTCTCTTTTGTTGGTTAGCATGTATCCCCAGTGAGATTTTCCTTGTGGATACTAACCTTCATCCTCCCCTTTGGGGCTCGCCTGTGTTTGTTTGCTTTCTTGCTGTCTTTAGGTGTCTTGTTTTGTCTGCATCTTTGCACTATCATGGCATCATATCATCATATTAGTAGCATTGCATATCTTTGAATCTAAGGGAAAAATTTTCGGTTATCTGTATTTAAATATCTTTGACCATGATTTCATGAGGATTTTCATCTCTCATGTCATCCAGTGAAGATATTTAAATAGGGGCAACTGTTGCACCCCAAATTTTACCCTTAGATCCATTGATCTCTTGCATGTCATGTTATGTCAATCATGTTGCATAGCTAACCCTTTTACCAGGTTTTGTTTGTGTTTGTTTCATTTGTGAATCAGGTTTTATCTTGAGAGGATTCAAGAGTTGATCAATCAAGATTTTTTGAAAGGAGCATTGAATCAAGCAAGTTTCTCATGTTCAAAGAGATATCTCCATAACCCTCTCCATGACAATTTTTCTATCCACCTTATCTACCCTTAATTGTCACTCTTAATTCCAAACCAATTTCAAGTCATCTATTAACCAATTTTATCCAATTTCTCTATTTGTCAATATCCATAACCATTTCAATTACCAATTTCACCTATTATTTATTTTTCTAAACAATTTCTTTTTATAACAAAAAAGAGAAAGAAAAACCAATCCTAAAGACATTTGGTCTTTCAGCCCATCATCATAGGCCCATCACATTACAAAAATCATGTTACAAAACATCATGTTACAAGTTGATTGGAATAAACTCATTTGTTGAGGGCCAATAAGAGGTGTGCAATGTGCTTTGACTTTTCAACTCTGCCTCTCTGACCAATGAGAAGATGCCGCGTGGCTTACAGAGAAGCAAAACAACAAAAGCTTATTCTTCTCCTTTGTCGTGTTTGCAAGTTTCAGAAGAAGAAGGAAATTCAAAGCCAAATCGTATCAATTCATCCAAAATCACTTCTACAACCCAATTCCTTGGCGCGTTTTCTCACTTTTGAAATCCCCAAAACACTTCTCGTTTGAGCTTTCGTGGTTTACTCCATTAAAAGTGGTTCTGAGGAGTTACTTGTTTCAGCATACAGACTGTGTTCACCTGCAGATACCCTTTGTGCAATCCCAACTATTGCCTCATCTGGTACCCTCTCGTATGACAATAGAGAAGGAGTTTCAAGCAATGCATTGAGTCGTGAAATTGGCCCTGCAACTTCTGAGGTTTTTGTGCAAGCAGAGCAGCGCGTTTGTCTCCAAGAAGTGGACCAAGTTTTAATTTGAAAAGAGACGTTGCAAACCCTAGTTTTCTATGCAGCATACCATGTGTTTGATCATTGGACTCAAGGAGCCAAGGCCCATTTGCTCAGCCTATAAAAGGAGCTCACCTCAACACTTTAACTCACCAACAACTTTTCACAAAATACTCAAACATTTTCTGAGTTCTAAGCTTCACGGGCAAGGAAGGAGAAGGCTTGCTTTGGAGTTCTCTTATTAGTCCAGAAGTAGAGCATTCAGCATACTTGAAGGTGTAGTGGACATTACTCCACTTGGTATCACACTCTTTCCCTTTTAATGTTCATGCTCAACTGATATCATTTTGTCATGTGCATTTTGTTGTTCTTTACATATGTAGCTTGCTAATATGTGCTTGAGTATGTTGATTGTTTGCTCATGTTTTGATTTCATGAAATAGAATGATTTTGATTGGTGTACTGATATGTCGAAGTATACATGTATGATGCCCTTTGTGTTAAGTCATTATGCTTGAGATATCACCATGATGATTAAGTTTTTGTTCGTTGGCTGGCTGTGAGGATATAAGTTCCACTCTGGTATTGTACTGTCAAGTTTAGATGGATGAAATTTGTTAACCTACTTATGTTTATCTTGGTGCTGGGATGTTATTTTGAAATGAGAGATTCTTGAATCTTAGCTCCATACTTATTCCTGATATGCTCAATAAACCTATTTATCCATGCTTATTTGAAATGTGTTTGCATTAAATGTCATTTGTATTCTCTTTCTGTCATCACTAGTGAATAATCATTTTGTGTGCTTAAACTTATTGCCATGCCTTGTATCTAAAGTCTTGCCTAGGTGTGATATCTTGTTGAATCGTGTCCTTAAACATAGAACTATTTTGAATCATGTGCCTGAGCTTGGTGTGCTAAGATATGTAGATAACCACTTTAGGTCTTTGACTTCTTGTGTTGCAGCTCATTGGTATGATATTGGTAATGTATGTGTAAGGTTCATGTTCATGAATGGTGAACTTAGGATAAGAATTGTGTTGTTGTTAATTTGCTTTGAGTTGTTCCTATTTAATCATGTGCCTCTCAATGCTCCACGATCTGGCATATCATGATATTTCACTTTGTGCATACTAAAGCTAATTTGGTGAAACTGTTAATTTTAGAAAGTTATGTTTTGTGACATCATGCTTTTGTTCTCCATGTTAAACTTTGTGTTCAGGATATGTGTGCTAGCTTTGATTTGTCTTTTGATGTGCTCCTAAGTTATGAATGCTTGATACCACTTTGTGCTTATAATATGTACCAGCATGCCTTGAACCTAGTCCATGTATGTGTTATGTATGTGTCTTCATGATTGTTGCCCAAGTTGGATTTTACCATGTCATATGCTACTGTCTGTTTTAAATGGTATCACTTGAATGAATTTGATTGCTATGTTGCCTTGTAATATGTCCTATTTTGCCTTGAAAACATGTGTGTAATTCATAAGGGCCCTTGACCATCATGATGTTTTGTTTGTGTACTTATCATTGTAAACATGACTGACTTTCCTTATATCAACATGATGAATGTAGCTTTTTGTGTATCTGATATTCATTCCTAACTGCTACTTGATTTGGATGCCACTATGTGTGAACAACTCTGTTTGAGCCCTTGTTTTATGACAGTGCTGTGTTTCAAACTTACCTTGACATTGTATGAAATTTGTGTACCTTTAATCTAACTTTGATACATGAATCATCACTATGCCTTCTACCATTTTGACTGAATGCCATTTTCCTTGACATTATGTTTGATTGGTGTAGCGAGCGATTTTGGACGTGGTTCTTAGGCACTGTCGCTCCTTGGGGTTACTACAGGTCGATTCATTTTTTATCCTATTAAAGCTGATGAAGGAAGGGAAATAGATGTCTCCAATTAACCCTGCTTGCATACTGAGTTTAAACAGCGGTCTGTTAGGTTACGGATGTTATGTGGTAGTGGGGCCTCTCCTATGTTTATTTTGACAGAATGACGGATTTATTCTATGGACAGGAAGTTAGGACTGATGTTTTTCAATTGATACGGGATTTAGGATTTTTGTTTAGTGTGCTCGCTAAGATTTTTCTTTCAATCTTATGCCTACATATTCCCGTTTTTCCGAAACAGGGAAATCAGAGCGATCGTAGTTCCTCCTATTCTACGGGAGGAAATGGTGTTTTGGTGTCTTGTTCAAAGCCCAAGACGTGAAGCGAAAAAGGTGATCTGTATCTTGTTCAAAGCCCAAGATGTGAAGCTGAAGGGTCTATTTGTATCTTGTTTGAAGCCCAAGATGTGAAGCCAAAAGGTGTTGTCTTTAGAGAGAATTTGTCATCTCTAAAGAGGGTCTGTTTGTCACAACTGTTTATAAAGGAGAATTACTTTAACCGGGATATGTGAATCCGACAATGTCATAATTTCCTTTTTAGGGGATTTCCAACCTGAAGGAGAAGACTTTAACTCAGTGTAGAGCAATGTTATCTTTCCCTAGGAATTTTTCATGCTAAAAGAGGGACAGTGGCATGGATGTAAATAATCTAGAGGCTTGCCGGTTACAGCGATTAGATGAAGGGGAAGGAGTTATTGATGTTTGTGTACTGTGAACGAGACACAACTTTGATGCTAAAAGGTTGATTGACTCAACCAGTGGTTTTCTTATACAAAGCCTAAGAGGAGGCTATTGGGTTTTCCTTATACAAAGCCTAAGAGGAGGCTAAAAGGGAGTTGATTCAACAAGAGAGTCTTTTATGGTATCTCGTACGAAGCCCGAGATGGAGGATAAAAGTTTTATACTCAACAAGGGAGTGATTTGTGTCTTGTACAACGCCCAAGACGGAGGCTGAAGAGGGTTGACTCTACAAGAGAGTCTTTTATACTCGACAAGAGAGTGTTTTTGTATCTCGTACGAAGCCCGAGATGAAGGCTAAAAAAAAGAGTTTGGCTCAACAAGAGAGCCTATGTATCTCGTACGAAGCCCGAGATGGAGGCAAAAGGGTTCTCTTTCATTTGAGTGACAGGTCCAGTATGTTGGTTAAGAGAAAACCAGTTCTTATATGAGTAACACTGTACTCATGGGTTTGATCTGAGAATCGGGATTATTTCCTGTTCTTTAAGGAAATGGGGAATCCAAAGGATATTGAGACTGTCCAAGTCTGCGGGTTTCTTCCTATTTTTGAAAGGGGCTTGAGAATGTCTTTGAGACTCAAGGAAATTAGACTGTCCAAGTCTAGAGTTTTATCTTTGGTACTATGCTTTGAGAAATAGTAGTAGACTCTTGGAAAGACTGTTCTATTAAGATGACTGATTTCTGTTCCTATACCTTTAGGAGGTCGTCGGGACAATTTGTACGAAGCCCAAGAGGAGGCTGGAAACTTTTAAGAAGCCGAGGGACAATTTGTACTAAGCCCAAGAGGAGGCTATCATTCCCGGAGGAAGAAATCATTTATACGAACCCTAAGAGGAGGCTGTGAATACTTCTAAGAAGCTGACAGGTCCTTGTACAATGCCCAAGAGGAGGCGGGGATGCTTTTAGGTAGCCTGTGGATCCCCAAACCCCGAGAAATTTAAGACAGGCTATTCACAAAGAATAGATCAAGCCAAGAAAGTTCGAGAATTTGGAAGAAACTCAAGGGATGCAATTCACGGAGAAGAGATCATTTTTGGGGAGTAGAGTTTCTTGACAATTCCTAAGGGTGCTTTTAAGAAGTCTGTGGGTCCCCAAACCCCGAGAAATTCAAGACAGGCTATTCACAAAGAATAGATCAAGCCAGGAAAGTTCGAGAATTTGGAAGAAACTCAAGAGATGCAATTCACGGAGAAGAGATCATCTCTGAGGAATAGAGTTTCTTTGACAACTTCTACGAGTGACAGTCTGAGAAAGGGTTCAAAAAGAATCTGCCTTTCACATCTCCATATTATTTAATCCCAAGAGGAGGGAAGACTGTGTCTGGTAATCCTATGGGGATCTAGTTTCGACTATATTTAAGAGTGACCAACGGGCTGCATGCTAGACGTAGTTGCCGGGGAAACTCTAAATATTTATACTAGTATTACACAGCCGATATGAGTTTATGAAAGAAGACTTACAGCGAAACGGCCCCACAATACAGTTATAAGTAAATGAAAGCGGTAAATGAAAGCGGATAAACACTTACTCGGTTGTAGAGCTTCCATGCTTTTTGGTGAGTTGTTCAACAAAGAAAGATTGAAAACAACAGTATATTTCAAAATCAAAGGAGAAAGTGCTTTGAAAAAGAAAGATTTGGGGCTTACAGCTCAAGGAGAGGCCCAGGGTTTTACCAGTGATTGCACTGTTGAATTTGTACAGAGGGACTTATACGAGTGACTGAGGCCAAAAAATTGTTTGCTGTATAAAGGGATGGGTCTTGCACTCTCTCAAGAGGCCCAAAAGGTTTAAAGAAAAAGAGTGGTGCTTATAACACGAGGGTAGGCCCAGATGATTTTTCGTTTAAAATGGCGATCGCGCTGAGATTTTCTTTTAACGCAAAGGGCTTATACAATATCTGAGGCCCAAAGTTGTTTTGGTTAAAAAGGGATTGGGTCTTACACTCTATTAGAGGCCCAAAAGGTTTGAATGGGTCTTATAGCTCAAGGAGAGGCCCAGTTGATTTTTTCTTAAAAGGCGACGATCGCGCCGTTTACTTGTACAGAGGGACTTATACAATAAGTGAGGCCCAAAAATGTTTGTACAAGGGGGTTTTGGGTTTTACACTCTCTCAAGAGGCCCAAAAGGTTTAAAAAAAAGTTGTGAGGGTTGAATTAATCAAAAAACCTAATTTATTTCCAAAATGTATTTTAATTGAATAAAAATTCAATTAAAATGATCAAAAATTGTTTAACATGTGGGAAACAAATTATGATCTTGGATTAATGCTTCAAAAATCATGTTTTGCCCTACAAAATGATTAGAAGTCATTAAAATTTACAAAATCAAGAGGGAAGAAATATTTTAAATGTCAAAAACAATTAAAATATTAATTCTTTGCAAAAATATCAATTATATGAAACAAATAATATTTTTGGGATTTTTTGGTAAAATAAAATATTTTAACATTTTTGTGAATTATTAAAAAAAGAATCAACTCAAAATCATTAAAACTCAGAGAGAAATTAATTTTTGAATCAATTAAATAAAATCACAAAATTCAAATATTTGAATTTGAGATAAATGGTGCCAAGAACAGCTGAAGAACACGCGCGTTTTTCAGCTTTGCCCAGATTTACATTTTCTATCCAATCTCACTGAATACTTGATTATATCATGCAATCCACATATCAATATGCTCGTCTCAACCTCACGATCATGTTTATGACAATTAATTTCATTTAAATTAAGCATAAAACAAGAAATCACGACAAATCCTCAAGAACCCTAATTTCTGCATGAAGGCTGGGATTTTTGATACACGATTCAAACAAAGCAATTAATTGACGGGAAACATTCCATGCATGATTATGAACATTTGGCAAAAGTATTGTGCGAGGAAATATGCATAGATTGAGAGATGACCAAGTTTAGGCTTACCTCTAGGTCGTGACAGCAAGAGCAAATTGATTTCTGAGTTGGAGGTGTTACAAATGAGTTGTGATGATCTGAACAGCTTCCCTACACCCTATGGAGTGTGTTTGAATGCTTGGACTTGATGGAAATTGGCTGGATCACTTCCTGGCATCTCAACTGCAACTTGATTAAAACCTTGAGCAATTGACTGGTGATTCTGAGAAATCAGTGTTCCAGATGTTGTTTAAGTGTTTGATCAGCTCCTATATGATGTATGTGAGGTGTGTGTGTGTGATTGGTTTGAATGGAATTGCTCTCAAACTCAAAACCCGATAGTGACTTGCCTTAGAAGGAAAAATTGGAGTGAAAGAAGAGATTTTAAGGAAAGCATCTGTTTGATGGCTTTGGTGTACTCAAACTGATCACAATTGAGCTCTATTTATAGTAGAGCAAGTTTGTTTTGCAAGGAATAGTGAATGGCAACTGCTGAGTAGGGTTGGCCAATGTTGGCAAATGAAAATCCAAGTCTCCTCTAGCCATTGACTAGAGGTTAGAGCACAGAGCTTTGGTTCCCTTGGTCTTGGATAAGTCTTGACTGAATTCAGTTGCCAATAGCTCAGTCCATGCCACCTTGGTGCTTCCAATGAATGCTCCAATCCAAAATTGGAGTCTTGTCCCTATTTTAGGCAATTCTAGGTTTGGCATGCTATTTCTTGTTACAAAGACTTTGGAGGCTTGGCTCAGTGATTGTCCCCTTTAGATTCAATCCTCAGATGTGTCCAAAGTGATGACAAGGCTTGGAATTGGCTGATTTTGGCAAATCGACCAAAAGTGCAAAAATCTGCCTTGCTTTGGCAGATTTCAGCAAGGCATCTTGCCAATGCCATATCTCATATCTCAAGTTGAATTTGGTGATGTTCTTGGTCATTTTGGAAAGCCCTTATATGATACAACAACTGTTTGAACATATTTGGTTTTGATACTTTTTGGATCCAAGTGAAAAATGTCCCTACATTTGAAAAAAATAAGGCAAATTCTGACTTAGTGAAATTTTCACTAAGTGTTGGAACAAAGTGACTTTTCTTGATTTTGATCACTCCATAACTCAAAATCCATGAGGAATTTGGACATAGGTCAGTATGAAGCTTTTGTAGAGGGCAATGAGATCTACAAATCAAGCTTTGGATGGGGAAAAATGGCTTTGTAATTTAGGAGTTATGATCCTCTAAAGTTGGTACCTTTGTCACTTTATTTCATAACTTAGAAAATTTTCTAAGTTTTTATGGTTACCCCTTTTACAAGTTATCCCACTTTCCTTGATTTTTCTTGATGAATGATGATTCAAATCTTACATTAACATCAATTTAGGGTTAAAAATCCAATTTTGTGAAAAATCTCAAAAAGTCAAAGTTGACTTTTGTGCACAATTGAGTTTTTGTCAGATGAATTCCAAACTGTGCAATTCTTCAGGAAATCATGTCCTTGACCTAAATCAAACTCGATGGACATGTTCCATGGGTGTTATAGGGTACATTGAATCATTTCCCAGGGTTTGGGAGCATGTCCTGGTCAATAGTCAAAGCTACAGTTGACTTTTCTCGCAAAACCCTAACTGTGGTTCAGATGAAATTGAAACTTATTGCTCAAGCTTCTTGGATCAATCCATTGTTCCAAATGGATAAATATGGTATATTAGAGACCCTCAAATCATGTCTTGAGGTCTTGGTTCATGATTTGTCCCAAAAGCCAACTTAGGGGTGAATTAGGTCAAGAAACCCTAATTCCTGATTTTTTATGTATGCATCCCTTGAGGCAAAATTGACTTGATGATTGGGTCCATGAGGTTCCATGGAGTATATTAGGTTATGTTTTGGATCATTGGCTCATGCCCAGAGGAAAATTTCCATCTGGAGGCCCTGGTCGACCAAAACCCTAATTTGGTGACACTGGCGATCTTGAAGCTTGATCCACCTAGAAAGGAGCAACCTTGTGCTTAATCCTTGAAGTGGAAGTCCTCTTGATCCATTGTGGATGTTTGAGAGGTTAGACAAGTTGAAGATCATGTCATTCCTTGATTGACCCTTTGTCTAAGCACTCAGAGAGGGCTTGAAACCCTAATTTTGATTGTGGTGAATGCTCAACAATTCCTTGAGGAGATTGATGAGGCACAAAGGTACATCCATATTGTGATGATGATTTGCACAATGCTGGGAAATCTTAGTGGTCAAAATTTGGGGTATGACAATTGGTATGCCTATAATCTTGCCTTGATGTGCATTTAAGATGTATGAACTATTATTGTATCTTGCAATGGCTTTGTATGCTATCTTTGTGAAAATTGTCTACTGCATTGTTTCATAACCACAATGAATCATGACTTTTTAAATCTTGCCATTTGATTGTATGTTAGCATTAGTAGTTGCATATAATCTCATGAACTCATTGCTTTGTGGTATGCATAAGGACTACTCTAATATCATTGTTGCTTGTCTGCACTGAGTGTTGTCATTTGTTGATGTTTTACCCTGATGCTATCATTCTGTTATCACGCATTTAACATGTTCTTAAGGACTGTCATTGATGTTTGAATATGTCATTGCTTGATCTGTCCTACTTCTATTTTCACCTAGGCTAACATATTTGAGTGGCTTCTATTTCTAAATCATGTTATTAAACTGACTGCATCATGTCTAAACCATGTGCTTGCCAATATGTCATCATACTACTTTCTTTTGATACTTTAAGTGAGTGATACTACTGTCTGTTTCTTTTGTTGTCTTGCATTGATCAATTAACCATTGGATACATGTATGCCAGTTTTAAAACAGCTCTGCTATCTTTCATTTAGCATGTTAGTCTTGAAAATATTTTGATATACATGAAAACTCAATCTGTTGCCATGCTGTTTTGATCCTTAATCCGTATGAATGCTTACTTAGTTACATCCAAGTTGTGCCATTTCTTGAATTCCAGTTGAATGTTTTATGTGTTTGCTGATTCTTTGTGCAATACATGTACTTGAATCTTTTATACTTTATGTTCATAGTTGTTGCGTTATTTTGAGGTATGTTTGCATTACCAAAATGGGAATTTTCTTGGATGTTGGCTTGTATGTTTTGGCATTGTTTATTGTTCCATCTTTTTGTTAATTCATATGATGTTGAGGATTTGATCTAATGCTTCTGCTCTTGCTCTTTGATATTTGTCTATGTGTTGCTTTGTTTGAGCTGACTGTGGTATGGATTTGTTTTGCCTTGCTTAATTTTGGTTATTTGCACGTGCAAGCTTTATGTATTTATTAAGTTGAGTTTGTTACCGGATGTAACAGCCACCCCAGTGGCAAGCACACACTATCACACGCCCTTTAACCCTTGGGACCGGGGTTCGAATCCCCCTTGTCCCCGTCCTTTTATTTCATTTTCTGAATTTCGCTTCCTTCACATATATATGTGTGTTATCATTGTTTGTTCAAGGCGCGCGCATGGCACGGTTGGTAACGTTTTAGGCTGTACACGCAGGGTCCTGGGTTCAATCTCTAGGAATGCCCTTTCCTTCTTTTTTATCACTTGTTTGCTTTGTTTATTTTTTAATTTATGTTTTAACTTCAAACCTTCACAACTTGTTTGTTTTTTATCCTTTTTCTTCCATTCTTTTTGTTATTGGTTTCTAATTGGATCTAATTGTTGAATATAAAAAGAAATGGTTGAAAATGTTTAATCTTATTTGCTTTTTATTCATGTGGAAATTGGAAATTCTTTTAAGGTTTTATTGCACTTCATTATTCGTCTTGCCATGTTATCTTTGTTCACCTTGTCTAAGTAATGACTAATATGTGTGATTCCAACCTTGCATGATTTTATAAACTTTATTTCATCTTATTATCTTGCTTATGTCTCTTACATCATCATATTGAATTCATATACTCTTTACTTCTTAGTAACCTTTAAAATTGTTATCTTCCCCCCATTCCAAAGGAAAGTCCTCCTAAATTGACTCATGAGTCACTAAACAACCACCCTACCTTAACCGTATTAGAACCTATCCCATTTCTTGGCCTCATGAGAGCCATGAAATCATAACTTAGAAATAGGTTAGAGTCTTGACCTCTATGTGATTCTCACCATCATGAGAACTCACTTTCCCCTATAACTTAGATTTAGAGAGTTATCGTGAACTCTAAAATGAGCTCATACTCATTTCCCCTTGGAAATTTGGCCATAGTTAATGGTTCCTTAAATTACACCCTTAGCCCGAACTACGGATACTCTGATTCTACTCCCGAGGATACGTAGGCGCAAGGCGCGATACCTTGTCGAGTATACTTAGATACTAACCCCTAGGGTTTCAACCTTTAGCATAACACCTTTAGCAAGTGAGTGAGACATAACACAAACTAAAACAAGAGGTTCCCGTAGAGTACTACAGACGTTTAGGGTGCTAATATCTTCCCTAGGCGTAACCAACCCCCGAACCTTAGATCTCCCCCTTTTAGGTTTTTTTCTCGATCTTGAACCTTTCCTTTGGATAAATCAAAGTCGGTGGTGAACTTCAAAGTTTTGCAATGCAAGTTAATAAATAGCTTGTTATCCGATTCTCACCGCAACACCTACCTTTAGAACTCAGAAATTTGAAGCTTTGGTGATTAGAAGAGGTTTTGTATCATTATGCAAAAGTTGGTTATTTAAAACTCAAGATATGAACCCATATCTTCTTCCAATCGAATCTCTCAGCTTACTCAATGGATTGAGGAGTTCTAGTACTCTTTGGAAAGCTTGAAGAACAAGGAACAACTTTCATGCCCAAAGATTTTTTATTTGAAGCTTGGAAATAGGTGAAAATTTGAGTTAAAGTTGGAAGAAAATTATGGTGAAAATGCTGAAAATTTCACTAAGTCCCAAAGGTAACTTATCTTCCAAGTCTTATAACTTAAAAACCATGCATTTTTTTGGAGAAAGGTCATATGGAACACCTTGAAGTTCATGGAAAGAGCTTCCATTTGGGCTTTGAGTCACTCAATTTAGATGTGTGGTTTGAAAGTTATGACTGTTTCAATTTTTCACAAGAGGGGAATTTTACACATTTGAAAAGTTACAAAGACCAAACCTTGCTTCCTTTGCAAAAACCCTTCAAAACTTGATCTCTCATGCCTTAGGTCATTAATGAGACATGTCATGATGGATTAAGGACTTAGATGCTTCATTTTGGATCAAAATCTCAAAGGTTAGAGCCTTAGTCAAAACCCTAATTTCACCTGTGAATGCACTTGAATGATCTCTGAAGATCTTGCTTCTTCAATCACATCTAAGGCTCATAGATGGTCGCTAGGGATGTCTACTATCACATGGAGTCATGTCCCAGGGCTTGAGAACAACTCTTGATCAATATCAAAGGCCATGATTATCTTGTCATAACAAAACCCTAATTGGAGGCAGGGTGAACTTGTGGCTCAAGTTACTTGTGACGAGAGCCAGTCACACTTGAATTCCTTCTGAGGAGGACTCCTTGAATATAGGTAAGTTCAATTGGTTGATGAACCAATCAAACCTTGACTGATCATGATAAACTTCCTTAGTGATTCTTCAGGTTAAAACCCTAATTCCACAATTTGGTCTGATAGTCTTTTGTTGACTTGATTTGATTCAATGTCTTGAGATCCTGTTCCAATTAACTGGTGAATCTTTGTGATGATTGTATGGAGCCAGAGAATGCCTTAGGAGGCCTTGAATCATGTGAGAGCTTGACTTAGTAGACCTTGCCTTCTTTCTGTGTAAACCCTAGTTTTCAACACAAAAGAAACAGACTAGCAAAGATATAGATTAGTTAACAATGCATAAAAGATTGAAATCTAAATGCAAGTGCAAGATGTTATGACATCTAAGAGGTAAAATTTGGGGTACAACACTCGGTCAACACGACGAGACAGGTAGGAAAGAACATGCCATCTACTACCTGAGTAAAAAGTTCACTAACTGTGAATCGAGATACTCAATGCTGGAGAAAACATGTTGTACACTTGCTTGGGCTGCTAAGCATTTAAGACAATATAAGTTAAATCACACGACCCTGTTGATTTCGAAGATGGATCTGATTAAGTATGTGTTTGAGAAGCAAGCACTCTCTGGGAGAATAGCTCATTGGCAGATGGTTTTGACAGAGTACGACATTCAATATGTTTCCCAGAAGGCCATTAAGGGAAGTGTTCTGTCAGAATATCTCACTCAATAACCAATCGAGGATTATCAACCTATGAAGTTTAAATTTCCAGATGAGCACATCATGTTTTTGAAGATGAAAGACTATGATGAGCCGTTGCCTGACGAAGGACCAGAAATTGGCTCCCAGTGGAGTTTGATCTTTGATGGGCTGTAAATTCATATGGTAACGGAATCGGGGCGATCATTACTACTCCGCATGGCTCTCATATACCCTTCACCGCCGGTTGGCGTTCATATGCACCAACAATGAGGCAGAGTATGAAGCGTGCATCATGGGGTTAGAAGAAGCCATTTATTTAAGAATCAAGAACCTCGATGTATATGGTGATTCTGCGTTGGTGATTAATCAGATCAAAGGAGAATGGGAAACTCGTCAGGCAAACTTGGTGATGTACAAGAATTATACCAGAAGGTTGTTACCGTTCTTTGACAGGGTAGACTTTCATCACGTACCCCGAACTGAGAATCAAATGGTCGATGCGTTGGCAACGTTAGCTTCCATGTACAAGGTGAACAGGTGGAATAAAACTCCATCAATCAGAATAATGCGTCTGGACAGACCAACTTTCGTGTTTGCAGCCGAAGAATGTCAGATGGCAAGCCTTGGTATCATGACATCAAGCGGTTCCTCAAAAGTCAAGAATATTCGGATAGGGCATCCTCCAAAGATAAGAAAACTCTGAGGAGGTTAGCGGGAAATTCCTTGTTGAATGAAGATGATGTGCTGTACAAAAGGAATTTTGACATGGTTTTTCTATGGTGTGTTGATGAACACAAGGCAAGCCAGTTGATGGAAGAAGTTCATGAGGGTTCCTTTGGCACTCATGCCAATGGACATGCTATGGCCAGAAAGCTGTTGAGGGCAGGGTATTACTGGATGACTATGGAGTCCGATTGTTTCAAATACGCCAGGAAATGCCATAAATGCCAGATTTATGCTAATAAGGTGCATGTATCGCCTACTCCCCTGAACTTATTATCATCTCCTTGGCCCTTTACTATGTGGGGCATCGACATGATTGGAAAGATTGAGCCGACTGCTTCCAATGTGCATCGTTTTATTCTGGTCGCCATTGACTATTTCACGAAGTGGGTAGAAACAGCCTCGTTCGCCAACGTTACCAAATAGGTGGTTGCCCGGTTGATAAAGAATGACATCATCTTCCGTTATGGTATCCCGGAGAGAATCATCACTGATAATGGTTTGAATTTAAATAACAAGATGATGAATGAGCTATGCCAGAGCTTCAAAATCGAGCATAACAATTCTTCTCCATATCGTCCGAAGATGAATGGTGTTGTAGATTCAGCAAATAAGAACATCAAGAAGATTGTGCAGAAGATGGTGGTAACATATAAAGATTGGCATGAGATGTTGCCTTTCGCTTTACACGGTTATCGCACTTCGGTGCGTACGTCGACTAGGGCAACTCCTTTCTCGCTGGTATATGGTATGGAGGCAGTCCTACCATTAAAAGTTGAGATTCCTTCGTTGAAAATTCTGGCAGATGTGAAGCTCGATGAAGCCGAATGGGTACGATCCAGGTTTAATCAGCTGAACCTTATCGAGGAGAAGAGATTAGCAGCCATTGCGCATGGCCAACTATATCAGAATAGGATGAAGAGGGCCTTTGATCAGAAAGTACGTCCTCGGTGTTTTCAGACAGGCAAATTGGTGTTAAAAAGGATCCTTCCTCCTCAAACAGATCACAGGGTAAAATGGACTCCAAATTACGAAGGACCGTATATTGTGAGACAAGTTTTCTCTGGTGGAGCCTTGCTACTCTCAACTATAGATGGCGAAGATTTTACATCCCCTGTGAACACAGACGCAGTTAAAAAATACTTCGCATAAAAGAGACCCGCCGGACAACAAAAAGAAAAGTCCAGGCAAAAAAGGACATCCCGGTGAACCGCAAAAAGAAAAAGGTTTGGGAAAAAATTAGGGATAAAAGAAAAGAAAAGAATAAACCCGCAAAGTTGGAAATCGGAAAAGGCAACTTTGGCAAAAATGGGTATCCCCGTGGATTGAAAACCCGAAAGGGCGATCCAGGCAAAAATAAGGGATGAGAGGCTGCGGTCTGCGTTGGATATGTGAACAATTTTGCTACTTGGGAATTTCGAAGGAAAGGAATCAGTCCAGTAAGTATTTTCAGAGATCGAAGCATCTGCGGATATAGAAGACATATGGGGCATAGCTGAGTTGAAACATGGTGGATATCTGTTCCCACATTGCCGACATATGTATTTTTTTCTTTTTACTTTTGTGCAATTACCTCTTTTCAGGAATTGCTTCCTTTGTAAATGCCTATTTACAGGCCGATTCAATCAATAAAATTTTCATTTCACTCAAAAAGCTATGCATTCATGTTTTTACTTTTACTATTTTGTTTGCAAAAACGTTCGGTATTTTTGATAAACATTGCAGGTGAAACATTAAGCTTTACAGAGCGTGTCGAAAGCAATGAAAATTGCTTGAGCAATGGATCATGGATGGCAACTGAGGTGGCCATTTCGCCTATAGAACATTTTATTGATTGATGTGTGTTTGCAGGGTGGCACAACTTATTCTCCCCAGCCGAGTTTATCTCTCCAGTATGGAAGGTCCAGCACCCTCAGTGGAGCATTGAGAATTTCTCTCTCCCCAGCATGAGTGCAGAGGATTGCTTTCCCCCAGTTAGAATGGTTTATTACTCCCTAGTGAGTATTCAAAAGTCAACCGTCTTAGACAGGATAATGTTGCATCTCCAATAGGAGATTTGTTGGATGTCTCTCCTCGGCAGAGATCTCACATTCCCCACAATGTCGTGGTGTCTATTTTCCTCATCAGGACAGGAAGGGGATTCTCGCTAGCAAATGTATGCTATCATCCCCCAGCAGGTTAAAATCATCTCTTCAGTAGCTGGTTGAGTTCAAGGGTATCCTCCGGTAGGTTCGGTGTTATTGACTTTATTCCCCAAGCAGAATTTGGTGGTAGTCATCTCAATGGTTTAGTCAGCAGTGGTTGACATCCCCGGCAGTGTCCAATTCCAATGGTTATTGGCACCTTTTTCGTATCAGATCTTTGGGTTCCATCTTCAGCAGGTGTATTTGTCATCCCCAACGGAGTGGGAGTTCTCTTTGGGTTCCATCTTCAGCAGGTGTATTCGTGATCCCCAATGGAGTGTGAGTTCTCTTCGGGTTTCATCTTCAGCATAAGTTTTGGTTAGGAAGTCCATTCAGTTTGGCTTCCTTAGCAAGGGCCTAAGGACTATTCGGGTTGTCATCCTTAGTGGAGTTGCCTTCATGTCTTCAACATTTATTTTGATGAGGCACCTCTTTTGCATAACATAAGCATCTTTGCATGGCATCCTCCAAATGCGTAGCATTTCCATTTCGTATGGAGCATTACACCATAGAAAAATTCAAACATATGCATTCGAAGCATAAGCCAAGTTTGATACTTTCTTTTCAGGGCTTTTCCCCAGCAGAAATGGTGTATTTTAGGAGATTCAATCTTACATTTTCCTCGATGAAATTGACGATGAATTCATTCATCACGCTCATACTCCCATGTAGAGTTGTCTGTTTAGATCTCTCTTTCCCCCACTGGAGTCATCTTTGTAGATCTGTTGATTCTACTAACTTTATGCTCTAAGTTTGCCCTCGTGTCGGCTTTCCTTTTGAAAACCCATCTTGCAATGATAACCTCTGGTTATGAGACCACCTTCGTGTCGGCCTATCTTAGAGTTTAGGATCTGAGTCTGCCCTCGTGACGGCTTTCCTTTTGAAAATCCATCTTGTGATGGTAACCTCTGGTTATGAGACCGCCTTCATGTCGGCCTACCTTTGTGTTAGGATCTGAGTCTGCCTTCGTGTCGGCCTTCCTTTCTAAAATCCATCTTGTGATGGTAATCTCTGGTTATGAGACCGTCTTCGTGTCGGCCTACCTTAGAGTTTGGATCTGAGTCCGCCCTCGTGTCGGCCTTCCTTTCTAAAATCCATCTTGTGATGGTAATCTCTGGTTATGAGACCGCCTTCGTGTCGGCCTACCTTAGAGTTTAGGATCTGAATCCGCCCTCGTGTCGGCCTTCTTTTGAAAATCCATCTTGTGATGGTAACCTCTGGTTATGAGACCTCCTTCGCGTGGGCCTACCTTAGATTTTAGGATCTGAGTCCGCCCTCGTGTCGGCCTTCCTTTGAAAATCCATCTTGTGATGGTAACCTCTGGTTATGAGACCGCCTTCGTGTCAGCCTACCTTTGTGTTAGGATCTGAATCCGCCTTCGTGTCGGCCTTCCTTTCTAAAATCCATCTTGTGATTGTAACCTCTGGTTATGAGACCGCCTTCGTATGGGCCTACCTTAGAGTTTAGGATCTGATTCCGCCTTCGTGTCGGCCTTCCTTTCTAAAATCCATCTTGTGATGGTAACCTCTGGTTATGAGACCGCCTTCGTGTCAGCCTACCTTTGTGTTAGGATCTGAGTCCGCCTTCGTGTCGGCCTTCCTTTCTAAAATCCATCTTGTGATGGTAATCTCTGGTTATGAGACCGTCTTCGTGTCGGCCTACCTTAGAGTTTGGATCTGAGTCCACTCTCGTGTCGGCCTTCCTTTCTAAAATCCATCTTGTGATGGTAATATCTGGTTATGAGACCGCCTTCTTGTCGGCCTACCTTAGAGTTTTAGATCTGAGTCCACCCTTGTGTCGGCTTTCCTTTTGAAAATCCATCTTGTGATGGTAACCTCTGGTTATGAGACCGCCTTCGTGCCGGCCTACCTTAGAGTTTTGGATCTGAGTCCTGCCTCGTATCGGCTTTCCTTTTGAAAATCCATCTTGTGATGGTAACCTCTGGTTATGCGACCGCCTTCGTGTCGGCCTACCTTAGAGTTTGGATCTGAGACCGCCTTCGTGCCGGCCTTCCTTATTAAAATCCATCTTGTGATGGTAACCTCTGGTTATGAGATCTTCTTCGTGTTGGCCTACCTTTGTGTTTTGATGAAGTCACGTTCGGTTATTATCCTTTCATAGTGAGTCCGCCCCCGGCCGGCATTCCTCCCTTTCAGATCATTCATTGTAAGTCCGCCTTCGGCCAGCATTCTTCTTATGAAGTTCACTTTCGTCGTGTTGTGAGTCCGCCTTCGGCCGGCATTTGTTTCATTTACCCTTCGGTTATGAGTCCGCTTCAGGCTGGCATTCTTTCCTTCTTAAACCAGAGTCCGCCTTCGGCCGACATCCCTTTCAATTCCGCTTTCGAGTGGCATCTTTACTTTGAGCCCACCTTCGGCTGGAAAACACTTTATAATATATATCCCCACGGAGTGCAAATTCTCTGGGTTCTTTTGGTATTCAATCTCCGTGTACCTCGAATGTCTGAAATCCGTTGCTATCGACCCTTTGGGTCCAAGTCGATTAAATAAGGGCAGCTGTAGCACCCCAAAATTTGCCCTCCTATTTATACCATCAATAACTGGATTTTGTTTCGCATTCATATGCATCTTCATTAGGGTAACTCATAATCATGCATTCCTACTTCAGGCAAGTTGAAGCAAAGAGTTAGAGTTTCATTGGTGTAAGTTGGGGTTTGGTTTCTTTATTGACGACTCAAGTCAATTAATCATTTTTAGTGTATATCCCAAGGGGAATTAGGATTTCTTATCCATGGTAGCGTTTGGGATTAAGCCTACAATTGTTACTTATAATACTCTGTTGGATTCATTTTGGAAACAAAGGGAAAGCGTCAGAGGTATATCCTGAATATTAAGAAAGAAGCTACAGATCATCTATAAAAAGCTGTTAAGTTGAACCCGTCTTATGCAGAAGCTTGGTTATGGTTAGGAAACTGTAGTTGGAAAAAAAGATATTTATCTGTGTAGCGAGTGATTTTTGGATGTGGTTGCGAAGCACAATTGCTCTAGTACTACAGCTTGATTCATTTTTTATCCTATTGAAGCTGATGAAGGAAGAGAAATAGATGTCTCCAACTAACCCTACTTGCATACTGAGGTTAAACAGTCAAAACTGTTGGTTTATAGATGCTATAAAGATTCAGGGTCTCTCCTAGGTTATTTTGTTAAAAAAGTGTTTTAGGCTATCAGTTGAAATGTTAGGACGGATGTATGACAGTATGGGATTTTGGGTTTTTGTTTTAGGGTGCTCGCTAAGATTTTTCTTTCAATCTTATGCCTACGTATTCCCGTTTACCAAAACAGGGAAATCAGAGCGATCGTAGTTCCTCCTATTCTAAGGGAGGAAATGGTGTTTTGGTGTCTTGTTCAAAGCCCAAGACGTGAAGCTAAAGGTAGTTTGTATCTTGTTCAAAGCCCAATATATGAAGCTAAAAAGTTTGACTTTAGAGAGAATTTGTCATCTCTAAAGAGGGGTTTGTATGTCACAACTGTTTATAAAGGAGAATTACTTTAACTAGGATATGTGAATCCAACAATGCCATAATTTCCTTTATAGGGGATTTCCAACCTGAAGGAGAAGACTTTAACTCATTTTAGAGCAATGCCATTTTTCCTTTGGAATTTCTCATGCTAAAAGAGGGATAGTGGCGTTGATGTAAATAATCCAGAGGCTTGCCACTTACAGCGATTAGATGAAGGGGAAGGAGTTGTTGATGTTTGTGTACTGTGAACGAGGCACAACTTTGATGCTAAAAGGTTGATTGGATCAACCAGTGGTTTTCTTATACAAAGCCTAAGAGGAGGCTAATATGTGTCTCGTACAAAGCCCGAGAGAGAGGCTGAAAGGTTTTGACTCAACGAGGGAGTCTTTTGGTATCTCGTATAAAGCTCGAGATGGAGGCTATTTTACTCAACAAGAGAGTTTTTTGTATCTCGTACGAAGCCCGAGATGGAGGCTAAAGATGGTGACTCACCAAGAGAATTTTTTATACTCAACAAGAGAGTGATTTTGTATCTCGTACGAAGCCCGAGATGGGGACTATTTGATAGCTACGCTGGGGAGAATCATTGTATAAAGCCCAAGAGAGAGAGGCTATGGTGCTGTTTCAGTTGAATGACAGGTCCGGTATGTTGATTTAAAGAGAAAATCAGTTCTTATATGCGTAATGTTTGCACTCATGGATTTGTTCTAAGGATCGGGGTTATTTCCTGTTCTTTAAGGAAATGGGAAATCCAAAGGGTATTGAGACTGTCCGAGTCTACGGGGTTCCTTCCTATTCTTGAAGGGTGCTTGAGAATGTCTTTGAGACTCACAGAAATTAGACTGTCCAAGTCTAGAGTTTCATCTTTTGTACTATGCTTTGAGAAACAGTAGTAGACTCTGGGAAAGGCTGTTCTATTAAGATGACTAATTTCTATTCCTATACCTTTAGGAGGTCGTCGAGACAATTTGTATGAAGCCCAAGAGGAGGCTGGAAACTTTTAAGAAGCCGAGTGGTCCTTGTATAAAGCCCAAGAGGAGGCTATCATTCCCAGAGGAAGAAATCATTTATACGAAGCCTAAGAGGAGGTTGTGAATACTTCTAAGAAGCCGATGGGTCCTTGTACAACACCCAAGAGGAGGCGGGGATGCTTTTAGGAAGCCTGTGGGTCTCCAAACCCCGAGAAGTTCAAGAAAGGTTATTCACAAAGAATAGATCAAGCCAGGAAAGTTCAAGAATTTGGAAGAAACTCAAGAGATGCAATTCACGGAGAAGAGATCATCTCTGTGGAATAGAGTTTCTTGACAAGTGCTTTTAAGAAGCCTGTGGGTCCCCAAACCCCGAGAAGTTCAAGATAGGCTATTCACAAAGAATATATCAAGCCAGGAAAGTTCGAGAATTTGGAAGAAACTCAAAAGATGCAATTCAGGGAGAAGTGATCATCTCTGGGGAGTACAGTTTCTTTGACAACTTCTACGAGTGACAGTCTATGAAAGGGTTCACCGAGAATGCTTCCTTTCATGTCTCCTTGTTGTTTAACCCCAAGAGAAGGGAAGACTGTGTCTGGTAATCCTATGGGGATCTAGTTTTGACTATTTAAGAGTGATCAACGGGCTTAATGCTAGACGTAGTTGCCGGGGGAACTCTAAATATCTATACTATTATTACACAGTTGATATGAGTTTATGAAAGAAGACTTATAGCGAAACAGCCCCACAATACAATTATATGTATATGAAAGCGGTAGATGAAAGCGGATAAACACTTACTTGGTTGTAGAGCTTCCGTGTTGTTTGGTTAGTTGCTTAACAAGGAAAGATTGAAAACAACAGTATATTTCAAAATCAAAGGAGAAAGTGCTTTAAAAAAGAAAGATTTGGGGCTTACAGCTCAAGGAGAGGCCCAGGGTTTTACCAGTGATTGCACTGTTGAATTTGTACAGAGGGACTTATACGAGTGACTGAGGCCCAAAAATTGTTTTCTGTACAAAGGGATGGGTCTTACACTCTCTCAAGAGGCCCAAAAGGTTTAAAAAAGAGTGGGGCTTATAACACGAGGGTAGGCCCAGATGATTTTTTGTTTAAAATGGCGATCGTGCTGAGATTTTCTTTTAATGCAAAGGGGCTTATACAATATCTGAGGCCCGAATTTGTTTTTGGTTAAAAGGGGATTGGGTCTTACAATCTATTAGAGGCCCAAAAGTTTTGAAATGGGTCTTACTACTCGAGGGTAGGCCCGGAGTTTGTTTTTCAATGGACGATGATCGCGCTGAACTTTTTGAAATACAACGGTGCTTATACAATAAGTGAGGCCCAAAAAGGTTGTATTTACAAAGGGTTGGGTCTTACACTCTAATAGAGGCCCAAATGTTTTGAAATGGGTCTTACTACTCGAGGGTAGGCCCTGAGTTTGTTTTTCAACGGACGATGATTGCGCTGAACTTTTTGAAATACAACGGGACTTATACAATAAGTGAGGCCCAAAAAGGTTGTATTTACAAAGGGTTGGGTCTTACACTATAATAGAGGCCCAAAGAGTTTTGAAAATGATTTATGAGGGTTGAATTAATCAAAAACCCTAATTTGTTTTCAAAATGTGTTTTAATTGAATAAAAATTCAATTAAAATGATCAAAATTGTTTAACATATGGAAAACAAATTGTGATCTTGGATTAATGCTTCAAAAATTAAGTATTAACCTACAAAATAATTAGAAGGCATTAAAAGTTGCAAAATCAAGGTGGAAAAAATATTCAAAATGTCAAAAACAATTAAAATATTAATTCTTTGTAAAAATATCAATTATATGAAATAAATAATATTGTTGGGATTTTTTGAGAAAATAAAATATTTTAACATTTTTGTGAATTATTAAAAAAAGAATCAACTCAAAATCATTAAAACTCAGAGAGAAATTAATTTTTGAATCAATTAAATAAAATCACAAAATTCAAATATTTGAATTTGAGAGAAATGGCGCCAAGAACAGCTGAAGAACACGCGGATTTTTCAGTTTTGCCCAGATTTGCATTTTCTATCCAATCTCACTGAATACTTGATCATATCATGCAATCCACATACCAGTCAACTCGTTTCAACCGCACGATCATGTCTATGGCAATTAATTTCATTTAAATTAAGCATAAAACAAGAAATCACGAAAAATCCTCAAGAACCCTAAATTCTGCATGAAGGCTGGGATTTTTTATACACGATTCAAACAAAGCAATTACTTGAGGGGAAATATTCCATGCATGATTATGAACATTTGGCAAAAGTATTGTGCGAGGAAATATGCATAGATTGAGAGATGACCAAGTTTAGGCTTACCTCTAGGTCGTGACAGCAAGAGCAAATTGATTTCTGAGAAGGAGGTGTTACAGATGAATTGTGATGATCTGAACAGTTTCTCTACACCCTATGGAGTGTGTTTGAATGCTTGGACTGGATGGAAATTGGTTGGATCACTTCATGGCATCTCAACTGAAACTTGGTTAAAACCTTGAGCAATTGACTGGTGATTCTGAGAAATCAGTGTCCAGATGTTGTTTAAGTGTTTGATCAGCTCATATATGATGTATATGAGGTGTGTGTGTGTGATTGGTTTGAGTGGAATTGCTCTCTAAAGAAAAACCCGATAGTGACTTGCTAAGAAAGGCATTTTTTAGAGTGAGTAGTGGATTTTGAGAAAGGCAAGTGTTGTAGGCCTTTGGTGTACTTAAATTGGTCACAATTGAGCTCTATTTATAGTAGAGCAAGTTTGTTTTGCAAGGAATAGTGAATGGCAACTGCTGAGTAGGTTTGGCCAATGTTGGCAAATGAAAATCCAAGTCTCCTCTAGCCATTGACTAGAGGTTAGGACACAGGCTACTGGTCCCCTTGGTCTTGGATAAGTCTTGACTGAATTCAGTTGCTAATGGCTCAGTCCATGCCACCTTGGTGCTTCCATTGAATGCTCTAATCCAAAATTGGAGTCTTGTCCCTATTTTTGGCAATTCTAGGTTTAGCATGCTATTTCTTATTCCAAGGAATTTGGATGCTTGGATCAGTGATTGTCCCCTTTAGATTCAATCCTCAGATGTGTCCAAAGTGATGACAAGGCTTGGAATTGGCTGATTTTGGCAAATCGACCAAAAGTGCAAAAATCTGCCCTGCCTCCAATGTCATATCTCATGGCTCAAGTTGAATTTGCTGATGTTCTTGGCCATTTTGGAAAGCTCTTATATGATACAACAACTGTTTGATCATATTTGGTTTTGATACTTTTTGGATCCAAGTGAAAAATGTCCCTACATTTGGAAAAAAGTAAGGCAAAATCTGACTTAGTGAAATTTTCACTAAGTGTTGGAACAAAGTGACTTTTCTTGATTTTGATCACTCCATCACTCAAAATCCATGAGGAATTTGGACATAGGTAAGTATGAAGCTTTTGTAGAGGGGAATGATATCTACAAATCAAGCTTTGGATGGATAAAAATGGCTTTGTGGTTTAGGAGTTATGATCCTCCAAAGTTGGTACCTTTGTCACTTTTTTTCATAACTTAGAAAATTTTCTAAGTTTTTATGGTTACCCCTTTTACAAGTTAACCCATTTTCTTTGATTTTTCTTGATGAATGATGATTCAAATCATACATTAACATCATTTTAGGGTTAAAATCCATTTTTGTGAAAAATCTCAAAAAGTCAAAGTTGACTTTTGTGCACAGTTGACTTTTTATCAGATGAATTCCAAACTGTGCGATCCTTTGGAAAATCATGTCCTTGACCTAAATCAAACTTGATGGACATGTTCCATGGATGTTATAGGGTATATTGAATCATGTCTTAGGGCTTGGGAGCATGTCCTGTTTAAAAGTCAAAGTTATAGTTGACTTTTCCCGCGAAACCCTAACTGTGGTTCAGATGAAATTGAAACTTGTTACTCAAGCTTCTTGGATCAATCCATTGTCCCAAATGGATTAATATGGTATACTAGAGACCCTCAAATCATGTCTTGAGGTCTTGGTTCATGATTTGTCTCAAAAGCCAACTTAGGGGTGAATTAGGTCAAGAAACCCTAATTCTGGATTTTTGATGAATGCATCCCCTGAGGCAAGATTGACTTAATGATTAGGTTTATGAGGTTCCATGGAGCATAATAGGTTATGTTTTGGATCTTTGGCTCATGCCCAGAGGAAAATTTCCATCTGAAGGCCCTGGTCGACCAAAACCCTAATTTGGTGACACTGTCGATCTTGAAGCTTGATCCATCTAGAAGGGAGCAACCTTGTGATTAATCCTTGAAGTGGGAGTCTTCTTGATCCATTGTAGATGTTTGAGAGGTTAGACAAGTTGAAGATCATGTCATTTCTTGATTGATCATTTTTCTAAGAGCTCAGAGTGGGCTTGAAACCCTAATTTTGATTGTGGTGAATGCTCAACAATTCCTTGAGGAGATTGATGAGGCATAAAGGTACATCCATATTGTGATGAGGATTTACACGATGGGAATCTTAGTAGTCAAATTTGGGGTATGACAGATGCCCCTATTTAATCTTCTTGGACCCGAAGGTGTGAATGGCGAAGGTATTCGGGCATTCGAGGTGCAAGAGGATTAAATATCAGAATATCCAAAATTTTGACGGTGTCTATGAATGGTAATTCACGCATTCATCTTATTTCGCTAAGCAATGATACTTAGAAAAGGTAAACCTCCCCCCGATCCTGGTCTTCAGCCAAGGAACTGGTCTCAGTTTTCTTTTGAAATAAACCTCCCCTCGATCCTGGTTTCCTACCAAGGAACTGGTCTTAGTTTCTGATTTAAACTTCCCCTCGATCCTGGTTTCCTACCAAGGAACTGGTCTTAGTTTCTGATGTAAACTTCCCTTCGATCCTGGTTTCCTACCAAGGAACTGGTCTTAGTTTCTTTTGTCAAATACTTAATTGACAAGGGACGTTAGGCATAGCGGTTTTCCTTAAACCTCTCACCGAATTTTCCTGGGGAGATGCCATTTGATGGAAAAAGTTTTGATGCCAGACTTGCTGGGGAACCCAGTTGTCTAAGTTGTAGAGGTGTACAAACTTCTCTGTTGGAGATGCCATTTGTTGACTCTATTTGGGGAATGTGAGTCCCTTGAGAGACTGCTTTCACACTTGGGGATATTACATCATACTTTTCTCGGGGTCTTCCCGGAGAAATGCCATATGATGGGATCCAATTTTGAGGTGCCGATGACCTTTTCATCAGTGGTTTTTTCAGAGGAAAACTGCTGTACCACCGAATCTCTGATTAAGAGGCTTTGTCTTGGTATTTTCCTTAATCCGAGAAAGCAAGGATATCATCTTCAATGGCGAAGAGTGATGTTGACTGAAGGTTCTCTGGTTTTTCAGAGGTTCAAGTTATCAAAGTGGTCGAGGAGCCAACTTCCATCCAGAAATAAACTGGAAGAGAGAGATTGTTCAGACGTAGCATTTCCCGACGAGGAAAAAACTTGACAACTCGATTGAGAGGACTTTTTATCACCAGGGGACAAGACCGACTAGAGTGATAGTGATGCAATATGAATGCGAATGCAAATCAATAATGCATGATGTATGTATGTATATGCTGACAAAACTGATGCGACATACAAACTAAAAGATGAACATGACTGGATACTCGGCCATCGCGGGGCGAAGAAGTACCGTTGGTCCAAAAGTAGCAATTCTACCTTGCTTATGAGAAGTAGTCCTCGCGGGGAACTATGTTGGTCGGGCTTAGGAGATAAGAACTCCTCCAAGGCGTGTCAGACGAAACAAGGTCTGTGACATAATTGATCCCTTCATTTAGGCGTACTGGGTTAGAAGGAGTACTTTGATTCTGCACTTTGAAGTTCGCTTACTTCTGGAGAAGCGGTTGATGCTCTTTTGATGTTCAACAGTCAAAAGAAATTGCCATCTTTATTTTAAAAGCAAAAAAAGTTTTACAAGTAAATTCATTTTTGTTTTATTTCAAGAATCGTTGAGCATGTTAAAATGTCGTTCTGTAAAGATAAAACAAATGAGAATTACAATCAAAAGCACAAGGGCTCAAATTTTATTGATAAGATGGAGATCAGCAAAATGCGTGATTCCAAAGAGTATATACAAAGCTAGAAAATGGTAATTTACAGGGAAAAGGGCTACGTTGAAACATAACGACCACTATCCTTCTACCAACTTTTAATTCTGGGCATCCTGAGCTTCTGTCGAAGATGACCTTGACTGGAGTTTCCTCTGATGGATGGTGTAACTCCTGCTGAGGGACTTGCCTCTGTTGAACATAGTTACTTGCCATTATCCCTAACTTTTTCCTGGATTGTACTATGATGTTTCCAATCCACCGGGATGATTTTTTTTTATTTTGTCTCTAACTTTTGCCTGGACCTCCCTTTCGGGTTTTCAATCCACCGAGACATTTTTTTTAGGCGAAGTATTTCTTGACTACATCAACATTCGTGGGGTAGGAAAATTCCTCTCCGTCCATCGTTGCAAGTCTCAAGGCGCCGCCTGAGAAAGCTTTCGTGACCACGTAGGGGCCATCATAATTCGGAGTCCATTTGCCTCGTGAATCAGTGAGAAATGATTGTATCTTTTTAGCACAAGGTCTCCTTTCCTGAAGACGCGAGGTCGGACCTTTTTGTCGAACGCCCTTTTCATTCTTTGCTGATACAACTGACCATGGCATAGAGCTGTGATTCACCTTTCTTCGATCAGATTTAGTTCGTCGTGTCGACTTTGACACCATTCAGCTTCTGTCAGCTCAGCTTCCATCAATACCTGGATTGATGGGATTTCTACTTCTATGAGGAGCACTACTTCCATGCCATATACTAGAGAGAAAGGGGTTGCCCCTGTTGAGGTGCGGACAGATGTGTGATAACCTTGAAGAGCAAAGGGTAGCATCTCGTGCCAATCTTTGTAGGTTACAACCATCTTTTGAACAATCTTCTTGATGTTCTTGTTAGTCGCTTCTACCGCTCCGTTCATCTTGGGTCGGTAGGGAGATGAGTTATGGTGTTCAATCTTAAACTCTGCGCACAACTCTTTCATCATCTTGTTGTTCAAGTTAGATTCATTATCAGTAATGATCTGGTTTGGAACACTATAACGGCAGATGATATTGTTTTTGATAAATCGGACCACCACTTGTCGGGTTACATTAGCGTACGACACTGCTTTGACCCACTTGGTGAAGTAATCAATGGCTACAAGGATGACCGATGTCCGTTTGAAGCTTTGGGCTCAATCAAGCCAATCATGTCGATTCCCCATATGGAAAAAGGTCATGGGGAAGAAAGAACTTTGAGATGCGTTGGCGGTACATGAATTTTGTCAGAGTATATCTGACACTTATGACACCTCCTCATGTACTTGTAGCAGTCGGATTCCATTGTCAACCAATAGTACCCTGCTCTTAGAATTTTTCTCGCCATTGTGTGTCCGTTGGCATGAGTGCCAAAGGATCCTTCATGAATTTCTTTTATCAGCATGTCTGCCTCTGGTCTGTCGATGCATCGAAGCAAAACCAAGTCAGAATTCCTCTTATAGAGGGTATCACCACTCAGGAAGAAAATGCCAGCCAGTCTTCTGAGGGTTTTTCTGTCCTTCCTAGACGCCCCATGTGGGTACTCTTATTTTTGAAGGAAGCATTTGATATCGTGATACCAAGGTTTGTTGTCTATGACTGCTTCAATTGTGAAGATGTAAGCGGACCGTTCTAGGCGCATTACGTCGATCTTAGGTAAGTCGTTCCATTGACCTACGCTAATCATGGAAGAGAGTGTGGCTAATGCATCAACCATGTGATTCTCATCACGAGAGATGTGATGAAACTCGATTCTATTGAAGAAAGGTAACAACCTTCTTGCATAGTCTTTGTAAGGAATCAATCCTGATTGGTATGTGTTCCAATCTCCTTTTATCTGATTGATAACCAAGTCTGAGTCACCGTATACATCCAAGTTTTTGATCCTTAAATCTATCGCTTCTTCGAGACCCATAATACAAGCTTCGTATTCGGCCTCGTTGTTTGTACATTTGAATGTAAGTCGAGCGGTGAAAGGAATGTGGGTAGCCTGAGGGGTAACAATTATTGCCCCAATTCTGTTTCCATAATGGTTAACTGCTCCGTCAAAGATTAGTCCCCACTGGGAACCTGGTTCTGGCCCTTCACTGGGTAGCTGTTCATCGCAATCTTTCATTTTCAAGTACATGACATTTTCTTCTGGGAAGTCAAACCCAATTGATTCTCGATCGTCAATCGGTTGATGAGCCAAATGATCACCTAAAATACTCCCCTTAATGGATTTCTGAGCATGGTACTCTATGTCATATTCTGATAACAACATATGCCAACGGGCAATCCTTTCCGTGAGAGCAGGTTTTTCAAATACATACTTGATTGGGTCCATCTCGGAGACCAACCAAGTAGTGAGACGAATCATGTACTGGCGCAGACGTTTGGCTGCCCAAGCCAAAGCACAACAAGTTTTCTCGAGCATTGTGTACCGAGTTTCACAGTCGATGAACTTCTTGCTTAGATAGTAAATGGCAGACTCTTTCCTTTTGGTTTCGTTTTGTTGGCCAAGTACACACCCCATTGAGTCTTCCAAGACGGTTAAGTAGATGATCAGTGGCCTTCCTTCCACTGGAGGTGATAGAATCGGAGGATTCAATAGATATTCCTTAATACTGTCGAAGGCGATTTGGCAGTCTTCTGTCCAAACGCAGTCCTGGTTCTTTTTCAGTAATTTGAAGATCGGCGCACACGTGGCAGTCATGAGGAATATGAATCTGGAGATGTAGTTCAAACGTCCCAGGAATCCTCTGACTTGTTTTTCAGTTTTTGGAGAAGGCATTTCTTGAATGGCCTTGACCATGTCAGGATCAACCTCAATTCCTTTCTGGCTGACAATGAACCCTAAAAGTTTCCCTGAACGGGCACCAAAGGTGCACTTGTTGGGATTCAAACGGAGTTTGTACTTTCTCAACTGCTCGAATAGTTTTGACAGGTGGGTCACATGCTCCTCCTCTGTTTTAGATTTTGCAATCATATCATCGACATATACCTCGATTTCCTTGTGTATCATGTCACGAAACAGAGTAGTCATGACCCTTTGATAGGTTGCCCCGACGTTCTTCAAACTGAGCGGCATTACCTTGTAACAAAAGGTACCCCATGGGGTAATGAACGAAGTTTTCTCCATGTCTTTCGGCGCCATTTTGATCTGGTTATAGCCCGAGAAACTGTCTATGAAGGAGAAAACTTTGAACTTTGCTGTACTGTCAACCAGCATGTCAATGTGTGGTAAAGGAAAGTCGTCCTTTGGACTTGCCTTATTCAGATCTCTGTAATCAACACACATTCTGACCTTTCCGTCCTTTTTCAGAACGGGTACGATATTGGCTAACCATTGAGGATATTCTGATGTGGCGAGGAAACTCGTGTCAATATGTTTCTGTATCTCCTCTTTGATTTTGATGGCCATGTTCGAGTGAGTGCGTCTCAACCTCTGCTTTACTGGCGGACATTCCGATCTTAACGGTAAGTGATGTTCCACGATGCTGGTATCCAACCCTGGCATGTCCTGATAGGACCAAGCAAACACATCGGGAAATTCTCTGAGAAGCTTTGTCAAACTCTCTTTGGCAGTTGGACTGAGCAGTGGCCCAATCCTGATTTCTTTTCTCTCTTTTTCCGAACCCAAGTTGACCGTTTCCAATGGATATTTGTGAGGTTCAATGGACCTTTCCTCTTGTCTGAGTAATCGGGAGATCTCTTCTGGAATTTCGTTGTCAACTTCTTCTTCAGCCCCAAATACTGGGAACTCAAAGTTGGGAGAAGGCATCGGATCGTATATTTCAACGGGGTTTAAAACAAGCAATCTGCATGACGTGATGATTCGTGTTTAGAAGAGATAGAGAGAATACAAAAGTGTGCAATGTATTTTTCTTATTACTGCTTGTTTTTATTATTGAATTGTTTTTTAGGATTACCATTTTCTGAGAAAAGCGAAAAGAGAAAACAACAATTAATGCGGAAATTACATAACGACATTATTTTATTAATGAACAAGTCGATTCTTGAAACTACAGCCCTATAAAACAAAACTCCGTCACTTTGGGCGAAGCAAAGAGGGAAATTTACAGAAAGCGAGCCCTATCAAAACATTTGCTTCACCTTTGTTTCACCTGGGCAGGGTGAAAGGTTAAAGATGGCAATTACTTTGACTTATGAACAATCTTCGGAACATCGACAGCAACCCATTGACGGTGAACTCCTCGGTGAATCACAAAGTCTGGCACCTTCCTTGATTTGTCTTCAGAAATGACGCTGATTTCTGGTGGAGCAGGATCATTGGAATCTGTCTCCCAGGCAGAATTGTCGTAGGAGAATTCCTCAGTTGTATTTTGCATAGCATTTGTGCTCTCAGCTGTATCTCCCCATCCAGTTGGCTGGATGTCTTCGAGCCTAATACGAGAGCTTTCAGGAGCGGTGTATTTGACCATCAAGTCATATTTTCCACTTGGTTGTCCCAGGGTGTCCCACACTTTTCTGGAACTGGAGGGGTCATCCCTCTCGATGATGTTGACCTCAGGAAAAGCATAGTTGATGAATTCAAGTCCTGCAAACATTGCGAATTCATCGTCATGTTGAGTAGTTTCTGAATGACCTGAGTGTTGATCCCATGACATGGTGGGGACATAGGTATTCTGTTCAATGACGCTCAGCTGAGTTTCATTACTCGGCTGACTTTCTGGCCCCAAGTCTCCTGGGTAAGGCTGCCACATTGGCAGGCCATCCATCGGGCCATAGTAATTATGGTCAAAGTTTTCTTTCATCAGAATGTCCTCCTCTAATGAATTTGGCGGAGCACGATATCCTTCCGGATCACAACCTCCGTATATCATTTCGACATCTGATCGTGGTATAACTCTCGGACTCTGTGCGGGATAGAAAAATGGCGTAGGCACCTCTTCTTGAGACATATAACCGTCCTCATTAAGATAGGACTTCCATCCTTCATCCATGTCGGAGGAATCCTCCTCATTGATGGCATGGATTGCCTGAGGCATTGGGTGAAGGAACCCTCCACTGTGAAAAAAGTTCTGAATGGGATGAAGACTTTCATCGTTAGCAGTTGTCCGGGTACAGGTTGCAGAAAAACCAAGACCCTTCTTTGTTGTATTGCTAGTAGGAATGATAGGTTGTCCCCATCCTGTTGTATCGGTACTCTCGACCGCTTTAATAGCATCTTTGTACGAGGAAATCGAAGTTCCTCCTCCGGATTGATCGTCCTTGTGTAACGAAAGCGCTTGGAACTGGGTTCCGATTATCCCTTCTGGTTCCACATAAGTGGATGACGATAAATTGCTGACGAGCAAGGCCTGTTCCCCACAGACTGTGATGAGTTGGCCGTTCTGGACGAACTTTAGCTTTTGGTGGAGGGTTGAAGTGACCGCCCCAGCCTGATGTATCCAAGGTCTTCCTAATAAACAACGGTATGTTGCCCGGATGTCCATGACCTGGAAAGTGACTTGGAAAGTGTGAAGACCGATAGTTATGGGAAGGTCGACTTCGCCGATAACCGTTTTTCTGGATCCGTCAAATGCTTTGACGACGACCTCGCTGGTTCTCATCGGAGGGCCTTTGAATGATAATTGCATCAAAGTGGAGTTCGGCATAAAATTCAGGGCTGACCTGGTGCCTACCAGTATGCTGGCTAAAGCATCGTCCTGGCAGTTGATTGTAATATTGAGCGCCAAGTTATGATGGCGACCCTCTTCAGGTAATTCCTCATCACTAAATCCCAAGTTATTGCAAGAAGTGATGTTAGAGACAATACTATCGAACTGTCTGATGGTTACATCCTGTTCCACAAAGGCTTGCTCCAAAACTTTATGTAGAGCCTCCTTGTGCGCTTCTGAACTGAGTAACAATGATAATACCGAGATCTTTGAAGGAGTTTGTAATAGCTGATCAACAATGTTGTACTCACTCCTTTGGATGAGCTTCAGTATCTCATCATCGTTTTTTGAAAGGTCGAGATTACTGGATTGACCGACTGGTGGATCGGGAGCTTCTGTCTGAAGTTCCTTTTCTTTGTTGGACTCTCCAACTCCTCTGTTGAAGATTCTACCACTCCGTGTTACACGAATGATGTCTGCAATATTCACGATAGAGGGTAATGGAATTTCCTTTCCATTTTCAATTATCGTTGCACTGTATTTGTAAGGGATTGCCTTAGTTGATTCATACGGTAGTGGTCCCGGCAGATAGATGACTATGGGAACCTTCTGGTTTTTCTAACCATCGTATGTAATCTCGATCCGTTCCCGATTGGGAATTCTTGATTCGTCAAGCAGAGGGGTAATGGCAAAAACATTCCTGGTCCTCTGATGATCAGAGATGTCGACAACGTCCTCAATTTGATTGGCAAGGTAGTTCGGCGACCAATTGATGGGTCCGGAACCTGGATATGGGCAGATCTCTCCAAGATCCACCTGCCCCTGGAGAGCTGCTCGCACAAGGTAGCACCCTTGGGTACTTTTCGAACAGACTCCACAACGTTCATAATTGTGTGGTGGCACCTGGCCACGCCTAATTTGAATACAATGTAACCTCACTAGGTAAGCTTCCACGAGTCGGACATCCTGACTTTGACGCCGAGTGGGGTTTCTGTTATTGATACTAATTTGCTGAGTATCTTCATCCATGTAAATTGGCATCCACCAATGATTTAACAAGTGCTGAAGTGCTTCCTGGACAAGGGCACATCCCTGATCATTTTTGCAACCCGCTTTACAGCTGTGATAATTATGTGAGAACATGAATCTGAGTCGGACCTGCTCAGCATGCAACTCTACCAAATTGGTATTCATCAAGCAAATTTCGAATATTTGAACCATGTTGATCTGATAGGGATTCCTATCATGGTAGTCCTGGATCCATCCAAGATCTATCTGATGCTAGAGGACCTCCTGTATGAAAGAGCATCCCTATTTGTTTACCGAGCAAGTCAGACAAGAACTGTAATCGTGCCGCAGAAGATTATGATACTGGCTTTTCCTTGAGTGCATTGCCACCAGGTTAACATTCATCGCACGGATGTCGTGGTTTTGAATGACGTTAAAATTCGTATAGACCATGTTAACTCCATGAACTCGGTGCTCCTGAATCCATCAGAAATCCATCTGTTCTTGTAGGGCTGCTTGCACCACAGAACATCCTTGATTGTTTTTAGAGCAGACATCACACTGATGATAATTATGAGGTGGCACATGGCCATACCCACTCTGTCTATAATGCATCTTGACCAGATTGGTCCTCAACAAGAGTACATCGTGAATTTGATAGACATTGTTAAATTCTTTCTCAATTAGGTTGACTGCAGCTTTCTCATGTTGAGGCAGTAGGTTCGTAAGAACATTGGGATTCGTATCCTTGAAAGATAAGAGTCCGCTCCTAACAAGCTTTTGCACGTCGGATTTGAAATTGAGACAGTTCTCTATGTTATACCCTGATCCTCCTTGATGATAAGGGCATGTCTGATCCACCTTAAACCAAAAAGGCAGATTTTCCGGTACTGTAAGAGGAGACTTAGTCTGGATGTGCCCCTTAGCCAGTAGTAACGGAAATAGTTCTGCGTACAACATGGGTATAGGATCAAATCCTGGTGGCCGCATTGTACGGTTGTTATTGTATGGAGGACGAGCCTGCTGCAGAGGCTGTTGTGTCCTTTGCTGATTAGGTTAGCTTTGCGCAACTTGAGGTTGATACGTAGGAACATGCGCATGGCTGATAGTAGGAGTTACAGCTGCTACCGGTTGATAACATCGCCTTTGCTTTCCGAGAGAGATATTCCCAATATCTTGCTCTTTTTTCTTAGGGAGACACTACTGTATCATTTTGTACTACTCGATGATCCAGCGTCTTTTATTAGACGTCCTTCTTGGACGGCCTCCTCAATACGAACTCCCATGCCCACCATCTCGGTGAAGTCACTGGGCGCACTGGCAACCATTCTATCATAGTAAAATGAGCTTAAGGTCTTTAAGAAGATCTTTGTCATCTCTTTTTCCTCAAGAGGTGGACAGATCTGGGCGGCAATTTCACGCCATCTCTGAGCGTACTTCTTAAAGGTTTCCTTGTCCTTTTGTGACATTGATCTTAGTTGATCTCTGTCCGGTGCCATGTCCAAATTGTATTTGTATTGTTGGACGAAGACAATACCAAGATCTCTGAATGTACTGATCGTAGTACGGTTTAAACCCATGTACCATTTGAGTGCGGCACCGGTTAAACTATCCTGAAAGTAGTGAATCAATAGGTCCTGATTCTCCGTCTGAGCTGACATTCGCCGAGCGTACATCACCAGATGGCTCTGAGGGCAAGAGTTACCCTTGTATTTTTCAAAGTCGGTCACTTGAAATTTGTGCGGAACTTTCACATTGGGGACCAGACAGAGGTCTGCGGCGTCCTTTCCAAATAAATTCTGACCACGGATGGCTTGCAGTTCCTTCTGCATTTCCAGGAATTGTTCCTGGAATTCATCTATTCTATCGAACATAGTTTCCTTCTTACCAGAAGGTATTGGTGGAACTTGTCCTTCCGGGATAGTGTGCACCGCAGGGGGTGGTACCGTGACTACGGCAGTGAATCTTGGCGTTTCCCAAAGTTTGTAACCTTCAGGAGTCATCAGTATGCCCCTGGTATCTTCGCTTTCTCGAAGTTTGTAACCTTCAGGACCAGCGGCATCAGTTGTGATTCCCTGATCTTTAGTGATCGGCGGAACATATCCTTCCGGGATATAGTTAACAGGCATGCTCCAAGGACGATCTTTCGGCATTTGATACCTAGGATCATACCTCTCCACTATGGGCGTTGAGGTGATCTCTGAGATCACAGTCCTTTGTAGCTGAGCTTCTGACATGGCTTGCATGTCGTTACGAAGCTTTCTCATATCCTCACTCAGAGCGTCGATCCCTTCCTTCAACTCTCTATTTTCTTCCTCAAGATCATCCATCTTTTTTTGACGATTGGCCCGAGTATTGTACGAATGAAACAGTTTAACTCTAGAACCGAGACACACACGTGAGATTCGTAGGTAAGAAGAATACGCGATGTGAGAATGATGAATGCAATGATTATATTAATTGTTTTTTGGTTTAATCAAAATAAACTTCGACAATTAGATTGCAAATATCAAATAGTGGGGAAACCCATTTTTATTGAATTCAAAGGATTACAGAAATGGAAATACAGTAGATTACAAGGTGTAGAAACAGAAACCTAAGCTAATGGGTCCCGAGTCCTCTCTAAAGAGAAATCGGGTGCTGATTCTGGTACTTTCCTTTTCTTTGACCGGGGCTCTTGGACCGTTGTCGGGTTGTCATCCCTTTGCCAGGTGAAAGGAGCGAGCAAATTCCTTTGGTCATCTTGATTCTCTACAGCATGTTGCTCCAAAATTTCAATCAGAGCGTCCTTATCTTTCAGTAGTTGCTGTATTTTGATGCACTCCACGTTGAGGGTGCGGTACTTATTCTTCCAAGACCTCCTCTCCCGTTGAACTTTGTTAAGAGTAACCTGGAGCTTTTCAGTCTCAGTCATGAAGTACATGACAGACTCCCTCGGTGGAAGAACTCCATGATGAGGATAAGGCATCTTTAGCTTGAGAGCTCTAGTTTGTACCCAGTGGAGATAAGGCTCCACCGAGACACAGTCCGGTTTTCCTAGAGACTCCCGTCATTTCTTATGAACATGTTTCCAAGCATGCAATATTTCCGTCTTTAGTGCTTTTTCACTTTCTCCTTCCTTGAAGAAAAGACCTTCCAGATGAACACCACTTGGGACGTGTCTCATCGGGTATCCAAATTGACGACGAACGAGAACTGGATGGTAATTGATTCTTCCCTTAGTTCGTATAAGGGGTACGTTGGGGAAGTTTCCACAACGGTCAATGATCCTGATCCCATCATAAATCCTATTACACCAATCTATGTCAGAGTTGGTGAGGGACATGATTTTCTGCAACCAACGTAAGGCACTCTTGTGATCCCAAAAAGCAGCAGACTTAGGCAAATGGGAGATAAACCATTTATAAAGCAGAGGTACACAACATGTGATCTCCCCTCCACTGTACAAATTTCCTAAGTGTACAGAATGATATGCATCTGCGAGCAAAGTCGGCACAGGGTTTCCAATGAGAAAAACCTTAATGGAGTTTATATCGACGAAGTTATTAATGTTGGGCAACAAAAATAACCCGTAGGTGAGTAAAACAAAGATGCTTTCAAAAGCAGTCATGTTCCCGATACTGGCGAGGTACAAGGCTTTCTTTGTCAAGAACTGGGCTGGAAAACCTTGTATGCCACCCTTAATGGTCATGTGAGTCTGGACCTCAGACTCGTCCAAATGAATTGCTCTTGCAATGGTCTGATTCTTTGGAATTTCTTCCAGTCCAGAAAATGGAGCTCGATCAGTGATGTGTAAATCAATCAGGTGAGAGTACTCCTCCAGCGTTGGTACTAGCTGGTAATCCGAGAATGTAAAACAATGATAAACCGGATCGTAGAACTGAACAAGTGCATCCATGATTCCCTCAATCACATGGACTCTTAGCAGAGATAGCAAACCTCCGTACTTGGCTCTAAAAGCCTCTTGGTTTGTGATCATCCTCGCCAAACCTCTTAAATCCTCTAGTTTTGGAATCCTGAAGGTGTACTTATGTGTTCTCCTTCTACCGAAATCCATTAGCGCAATCCTTTTCTCTGATATTTGCAATCACAGTCTTAGTTTATTTTGAAAAAAAATAGAGAGACTAGAAGAGAAATTTTTTTTTTGAATGTTTTAATGTTTTTTAAATGAATGCATGAATGCAACACACGAAAACATAGAAAAAACATGGGGTCAAAGGGTCGTTGTCATGGAGTCAAGGCTCTACCCATCCCCAAAGGTTTATACTAGGGTGATTTTTTTGTACCTGTACTCAAAATCATCAGCTCCTCCCAGGATAACAAATAGCAAGCGGATTGCTAACGAGTTGTATGAAATCTTAGAGTAAATGCTATTCACCGAGAATAGATCATCAGCCTCAAATGAGGGTAGTATTGCGTGACAACTATTTCCGATAGTTTCCGCACTACAAAAGGGTTGGTTCCTCAGCTTGTCAGACGTCACAATCGGCCCATTGCCTATGAGAGGGAATGGGTTGCATTGGGAAGCCTCCACTGAGGTTGATGGTCGACCTCGTCGCCATCACTTATCTTAAGTGTATACTCAATCTTTCCACATGCGGCATCACACGCATTCCCATTAGCAGAAAAATAAACACAGATATCAATTAGGAAAAGCACTATATATATTTGTCCTAATGTCCTAGACTTTTAAAAAGCTAAGAATCTTATGTTCCTGACAGAAAAATGGCTCCCCGGCGGAGACGCCATTCTGTGGTTCTTCCCCAACTTAAAGGTTTTGACCTAAGATCCTAGTGAAGTCAACAAAAAGTCCTATCCCAGAAAAGAAAGAAAGAAAGAAAGAGAATTTTTTAAGGTTTCTACCTAAGAGATGTGAAGTGAACAAGATCTCGCTCTCCCCAGCAGAGTCGCCATTCTTCTGTAGCGAGTGATTTTTGGATGTGGTTGCGAAGCACAATCGCTCTAGTACTACAGCTCGATTCATTTTTTATCCTATTGAAGCTGATGAAGGAAGGGAAATAGATGTCTCCAACTAACCCTGCTTGTATACTGAGGTTAAACAGTCAAAACTGTTGGTTTACAGATGCTACAAAGATTCGGGGTCTCTCCTAGGTTATTTTGTTAAAAAAAAAGTGTTTTAGGCTATCAGTTGAAATGTTAGGACGGATGTATGACAGTATGGGATTTTGGGTTTTTGTTTTAGGGTGATCGCTAAGATTTTTCTTTCAATCTTATGCCTACGTATTCCCATTTACCGAAACAGGGAAATCAGAGCGATCGTAGTTCCTCCTATTCTACGGGAGAAAATGGTGTTTTGGTGTCTTGTTCAAAGCCCAAGACGTGAAGCTAAAGGTAGTTTGTATCTTGTTCAAAGCCCAAGATATGAAGCTAAAGAGTTTGAGTTTAGAGAGAATTTGTCATCTCTAAAGAGGGGTTTGTTTGTCACAACTCTTTATAAAGGAGAATTACTTTAACTGGGATATGTGAATCCAGCAATGCCATAATTTCCTTTATAGGGGATTTCCAACCTGAAGGAGAAGACTTTAACTCAGTTTAGAGCAATGCCATCTTTCCTTAGGAATTTCTCATGCTAAAAGAGGGACAGTGGCGTGGATGTAAATAATCTAGAGGCTTGCCGCTTACAGCGATTAGATGAAGGGGAAGGAGTTGTTGATGTTTGTGTACTGTGAACGAGGCATAGCTTTGATGCTAAAAGGTTGATTGGATCAACCAGTGGTTTTCTTATACAAAGCCAAAGAGGAGGCTAATATGTGTCTCGTACAAAGCCCGAGAGAGAGGCTGAAAGGTTTTGACTCAATGAGGGAGTCTTTTGGTATCTCGTATAAAGCTCGAGATGGAGGCTATTTTACTCAACAAGAGAGTTTTTTGTATCTCGTACGAAACCCGAGATGGAGGCTAAAGATGGTGACTCACCAAGAGAATATTTTATACTCAACAAGAGAGTGATTTTGTATCTCGTATGAAGCCCGAGATGGAGGCTATTTGTTAGCTACGCTGGGGAGAATCATTGTATAAAGCCCAAGAGAGAGGCTATGGTGCTGTTTCAGTTGAGTGACAGGTCCAGTATGCTGATTTAAAGAGAAAATCAGTTCTTATATGAGTAATGTTTGCACTCATGGATTTGTTCTAAGGATCAGGGTCATTTCCTGTTCTTTAAGGAAATGGGAAATCCAAAGGGTATTGAGACTGTCCGAGTCTACGGGGTTCCTTCCTATTCTTGAAGGGTGCTTGAGAATGTCTTTGGGACTCACGAAAATTAGACTGTCCAAGTCTAGAGTTTCATTGTTTGTACTATGCTTTGAGAAACAGTAGTAGACTCTTGGAAAGACTGTTCTATTAAGATGACTGATTTCTGTTCCTATACCTTTAGGAGGTCGTCGGGATAATTTATACGAAGCCCAAGAGGAGGCTGGAAACTTTTAAGAAGCCGAGTGGTCCTTGTATGAATCCCAAGAGGAAGCTATCATTCCCGCAGGAAGAAATCATCTATACGAAGCCTAAGAGGAGGATGTGAATACTTCTAAGAAGCCGATGGGTCCTTGTACAACGCCCAAGAGGAGGCGGGGATGCTTTTAGAAAGCCTGTGGGTCTCCAAACCCCGAGAAGTTCAAGACAGGCTATTCACAAAGAATAGATCAAGCCAGGAAAGTTCGAGAATTTGGAAGAAACTCAAGAGATGCAATTCACGGAGAAGAGATCATCTCTGGGGAATAGAGTTTCTTGACAAGTGCTTTTAAGAAGCCTATGGGTCCCCAAACCCCGAAAAGTTCAAGACAGGCTATTCACAAAGAATAGATCAAGCCAGGAAAGTTTGAGAATTTGGAAGAAACTCAAGAGATGCAATTCACGGAGAAGAGATCATCTCTGGGGAGTAGAGTTTCTTTGACAACTTCTACGAGTGACAGTCTATGAAAGGGTTCACCGAGAATGCTGCCTTTCATGTCTCCTTATTTTTTAACCCCAAGAGGAGGGAAGACTGTGTCTGGTAATCCTATGGGGATCTAGTTTTGACTATTTAAGAGTGATCAACGGGCTTAATGCTAGACGTAGTTGCCGGGGGAACTCTAAATATCTATACTATTATTACACAGTTGATATGAGTTTATGAAAGAAGACTTACTGCGAAATAGCCCCACAATACAGTTATATGTATATGAAAGCGGTAAATGAAAGCGGAAAAACACTTACTCGGTTGTAGAGCTTCCGTGCTGTTTGGTTAGTTGTTCAACAAAGAAAGATTGAAAACAACAGTATATTTCAAAATCAAAGGAGAAAGTGCTTTAAAAAAGAAAGATTTGGGGCTTACAGCTCAAGGAGAGGCCCAGGGTTTTACCAGTGATTGCACTGTTGAATTTGTACAGAGGGACTTATACGAGTGACTGAGGCCCAAAAATTGTTTTCTGTACAAAGGGATGGGTCTTACACTCTCAAGAGGCCCAAAAGGTTTAAAAAAAGAGTGGGGCTTATAACACGAGGGTAGGCCCAGATGATTTTTCGTTTAAAATGGCGATCGTGCCGAGATTTTGTTTTAACGCAAAGAGGCTTATACAATATCTGAGGCCCGAATTTGTTTTTGGTTAAAAGGGGATTGGGTCTTACACTCTATTTGAGCCCCAAAAGTTTTGAAATGGGTCTTACTACTCGAGGGTAGGCCCAGAGTTTATTTTTCAACGGACGATGATCGCGCTGAACTTTTTGAAATACAACGGAACTTATACTATAAGTAAGGCCCAAAAAGGTTGTATTTAAAAAGGGTTGGGTCTTACACTCTAATAGAGACCCAAAAGTTTTGAAATGGGTCTTACTACTCGAGGGTAGGCGCAAAGTTTATTTTTCAACGGACGATGACCGCGCTGAACTTTTTGAAATACAACGGGACTTATACAATAAGTGAGGCCCAAAAAGGTTGTATTTACAAAGGGTTGGGTCTTACACTCTAATAGAGGCCCAAAGAGTTTTGAAAATGATTTATGAGGGTTGAATTAATCAAAAACCCTAATTTGTTTTCAAAATGTGTTTTAATTGAATAAAAATTCAATTAAAATGATCAAAATTGTTTAACATATGGAAAACAAATTGTGATCTTGGATTAATGCTTCAAAAATTAACTATTGACCTACAAAATAATTAGAAGGCATTAAAAGTTGCAAAATCAAGGTGGAAAAAATATTCAAAATGTCAAAAAACAATTAAAATATTAATTCTTTGCAAAAATATCAATTATATGAAATAAATAATATTTTTAGGATTTTTTCGGAAAATAAAATATTTTAACATTTTTGTGAATTATTAAAAAAAGAATCAACTCAAAATCATTAAAACTCAGAGAGAAATTAATTTTTGAATCAATTAAATAAAATCACAAAATTCAAATATTTGAATTTGAGAGAAATGGCGCCAAGAACAGCTGAAGAACACGCACGTTTTTCAGTTTTGCCCAGATTTGCATTTTCTATCCAATCTCACTGAATACTTGATCATATCATGCAATCCACATACCAATCAACTCGTTTCAACCTCACGATCATGTCTATGGCAATTAATTTCATTTAAATTAAGCTTAAAACAAGAAATCACGAAAAATCCTCAAGAACCCTAAATTCTGCATGAAGGCTGGGATTTTTGATACACGATTCAAACAAAGCAATTACTTGAGGGGAAACATTCCATGCATGATTATGAACATTTGGCAAAAGTATTGTGCGAGGAAATATGCATAGATTGAGAGATGACCAAGTTTAGGCTTACCTCTAGGTCGTGACAGCAAGAGCAAATTGATTTCTGAGTAAGAGGTGTTACAGATGAATTGTGATGATCTGAACAACTTCCCTACACCCTATGGAGTGTGTTTGAATGCTTAGACTTGATGGAAATTGGCTGGATCACTTCATGGCATCTCAACTGCAACTTGGTTAAAACCTTGAGCAATTGACTGGTGATTCTGAGAAATCAGTGTTCCAGATGTTGTTTAAGTGTTTGATCAGCTCACATATGATGTATATGAGGTGTGTGTGTGATTGGTTTGAGTGGAATTGCTCTCTAATGAAAAACCCGATAGTGACTTGCTAAGAAAGGCATTTTTGAGAGTGAGAAGTGGATTTTGAGAAAGGCAAGTGTTGTAGGTCTTTGGTGTACTTAAGCTGATCACAATTGAGCTCTATTTATAGTAGAGCAAGTTTGTTTTGCAAGGAATAGTGAATGGCAACTGCTGAGTAGGTTTGGCCAATGTTGGCAAATGAAAATCCAAGTCTCCTCTAGCCATTGACTAGAGGTTAGGACACAGGCTGCTGGTCCCCTTGGTCTTGGATAAGTCTTAACTGAATTCAGTTGCTAATGGCTCATTCCATGCCACCTTGGTGCTTCCATTGAATGCTCAAATCCAAAATTGGAGTCTTGTCCCTATTTTGGGCAATTCTAGGTTTAGCATGTTATTTCTTGTTCCAAGGACTTTGGAGGCTTGGATCAGTGATTGTCCCCATTAGATTCAATCCTTAGATGTGTCCAAAGTGATGACAAGGCTTGGAATTGGCTGATTTTGGCAAATCGACCAAAAGTGCAAAAATCTGCCTTGCCTTGGCAGATTTTAGTAAGGCAACTTGCCAATGTCATATCTCATGGCTCAAGTTGAATTTGGTGATGTTCTTGGCCATTTTGGAAAGATCTTATATGATACAACAACTGTTTGATCATATTTGGTTTTGATACTTTTTGTATCCAAGTGAAAAATGTCCCTACATTTGGAAAAAAGTAAGGCAAAATCTGACTTAGTGAAATTTTCACTAAGTGTTGGAACAAAGTGACTTTTCTTGATTTTGATCACTCCATAACTCAAAATCCATGAGGAATTTGGACATAGGTCAGTATGAAGCTTTTGTAGAGGGCAATGAGATCTACAAATCAAGCTTTGGATGGAAAAATGGCTTTGTGGTTTAGAAGTTATGATCCTCCAAAGTTGGTACCTTTGTCACTTTTTTTCATAACTTAGAAAATTTTCTAAGTTTTTATGGTTACCCCTTTTACAAGTTATCTCATTTTCTTTGATTTTTCTTGATGAATGATGATTCAAATCATACATTAACATCATTTTAGGGTTAAAAATCCATTTTTGTGAAAAATCTCAAAAAGTCAAAGTTGACTTTTGTGCACAGTTGACTTTTTATCAGATGAATTCCAAATTGTGCGATCCTTTTGGAAATCATGTCCTTGACCTAAATCAAACTTGATGGACATGTTCCATGGATGTTATATTGTATATTGAATCATGTCTTAGGGCTTGGGAGCATGTCCTGGTTAAAAGTCAAAGTTACAGTTGACTTTTCTCGCGAAACCCTAACTATGGTTCAGATGAAATTGAAACTTGTTGCTCAAGCTTCTTGGATCAATACATTGTCCCAAATGGATCAATATGGTATACTAGAGACCCTAAAATCATGTCTTGAGGTCTTGGTTCATGATTTGTCCCAAAAGCCAACTTAGGGGTGAATTAGGTCAAGAAACCCTAATTCCTGATTTTTGATGAATGCATCCCCCGAGGCAAGATTGACTTAATGATTAGGTTTGTGAGGTTCCATGGAGCATAAAAGGTTATGTTTTGGATCTTTGGCTCATGCCCAGAGGAAAATTTCCATCTGGAGGCCCTAGTCGACCAAAACCCTAATTTGGTGACACTGTCGATCTTGAAGCTTGATCCATCTAGAAGGGAGCAACCTTGTGCTTAATCCTTGAAGTGGGAGTCTTCGTGATCCATTGTGGATGTTTGAGAGGTTATACAAGTTGAAGATCATGTCATTTCTTGATTGATCATTTGTCTAAGAGCTCAGAGTGGGCTTGAAACCCTAATTTTGATTGTGGTGAATGCTCAACAATTCCTTGAGGAGATTGATGAGGCATAAAGGTACATACATATTGGGATGAGGATTTACACAATGATGGGAATCTTAGTGGTCAAAATTTGGGGTATGACAATCTGCAGCAAAGAACTACCTCAATCTTGCGTTAAACAAGGGTCCTAACAAAAAAGATTCTTTGCCAATTATCAACGCTTAAAAGAAAAATGTCTCAAGGTGCGGATAACCAAGCAGAACTTTTTGATGAAAGAATTCAACATGCCGAGGAAGCAATTGCTTTGGATGTCAAGGATGGGGACTCTTGGTATAATCTTGGAAATGCATACCTTACGAGTTGTTTTGTCACCGGAGGTTTGGATCATACCAGACTTTCACATTCTTTAAAAGCATATCAAAATGCTGAGAAAGATGAAGGAATCAAGTCCAATCCTGATTTTTTTACTTATTAGTGCCACTGCTAACAAATATCTAGAGAACTACGAGAGGGCCCTTAGTGGATTTGAGGCTGCTGCTTTGAAAGATCCAGGTCTCAATGCTGCAGAGGAGGTTCAGAAAATCGTCAATATACTTGACAAGGTGTACAATCTTTTAAGGATACCGTATCTATAAAGAAATCAATCGAATGTGCTAACTCCCTTGTACAAAGATCTTAAACTGATATGCGCTGAAGGTCCAAGGTTCAGCAATAATTAAGTGCAACCACGCTGGAGAAGTTGCAGGTATGAGGAGATTGTATAACAACATTGGTGGATTTCCATACAGTACTACACCTACAGGTTTCGAGCTTGGAGCTGGGATTCAAAGAATTATATCTGGAGCTTTTCCTCAACAGCCACAAGCAGAGGATGATTCATTCAATGAAATGTTACTTAATAAGCTTGTACGCTTACTTCAACAGTTTGTCAAAACCGTAGAGAAAGGATATAACAGTGATTCATGGCAAATTTCACATAACAAAAAAAAAAAGCACATAACAACTCCATATAAAAAAGGGAGAGAAAAATTACATATTGATGAGATGAAGGGAGTCATAACAGAAAGTTAGCCAAAACTCTAACCAACTTACATAACAGTTTTTCAATGAAAACTTCAAAAATCTCTAACATTTCCAACAGACCTCTAACATTTCATAAGAGAACTCTAACAAATCACAAGCCTTAACAAACTCTTCTAATAGTTACACAATGGTTCCCAATCCAAAAGCTCACATAACAGAAACCTGACAATAAAAAACCCTCCCTAATAGAATTCACTAAGAGTATCATAACGAAGATCCTAACAGAAAAAAAAAGCTAACTCATATTCTAGAAGAAAACCACAACAAGAGAGGCTAACAATTTTCTAACAGATTTGGAACTGATCTCCGAAGAATTACCCTTCGATCAGCTTCTTCCAGATCTTCTTCATTCCATAATCCCCACTCCACTCTTCTCACCCTCTGCGCATATTATCATCTTCAAACCTTCGTCAATTCTTGAATTAACCTTCAACCTCCATTTCCATCTTCATCAACATAACGAACTTCTACAGAAACTCACAGAATAACAGAATTCTTCAGGAGAAACTCTAACAGAAATCCCCCTCCAATTGCTCTAACAGCTCCTAACTGATTTTCATTACTCCAAGAAAAACCTCTATCAAGAATAACAACCCACAACAGAATTTAACAACGAGTTATCTCACAAAACTTCTTAAGAAGAGGCGTCTTCAAGGATCATCTTGTCTCCTCGCCATTTTTTCTTCTTGGTTCTGTGTCACCACTTTCGATCTTCAATTGCAACAACGAACATAACCTGCGAGCGATCGTCTTCTTCAATTTGTCAATTGGACAACTCTTCACATCTTCATCAAAATTCTACAACAACAATCCCAGAAAGAAGAAGAAGAATTCACGTAGAAGAATACAGGAAGAAGGAGAAAGAAAAGGGAGAAGTGGAGTACCAAGCGTATCGCCGTTAGTGTCGTCATGGTAAAGGTACGAATTCGTCTCAAATCTTGTAGTTGCGGCTTTGGACCTAGCGTCCATTGTGGATTAGTTTACTTTGAACTCTTTTGATCCTGATTTTGGTGTTTGCGATCCCGTATTTTGGTTGAGATTTAAGAAAAAAGGGTTATGGATTCATGATGAGGATGAAAATTGAGTGGGGGTTCATGTAAGGGGTTTTACGTTTAGGGGCGGTTGACCGGAGGAGGACGGCGGAGGCCACTGCGCGCCACCGTCTTCTTTGGTGGTCAAATTAGGGTTTATTCGTGTTTGTGCGTGGAGAAGAAAGGAGTGGGTAGAGAGGAGAGAGGTAGATGAAAGGAGGTTCGTTTACAATGTTATTGAGTTCTCAACCACCGTGCTTTTTATTAGGATAGGATAAGAGGGTGATTATGGCCGTTCCGGCGATGACATGTGTCGCCACTGAGGAAACTTTTCATTGTTCAGTTGACTCTCTCATTTTTACTGCGCATGCGTCTCCATGCTTGTTACCATGCGCTCCTCCACGATGTCCCTTGGATCATCCTTAGAATTGATGCCTTGAAATTCAACGGCTCAGATTAATCCCTATGTAAAGAGAAGTCCACCATGTACCACCAGGCCATAAGCATTTCTTGGGCCTTGGAAAATTGCTATACGTATCCCAGCCCTTTGAGCCCGTTTGGATATTGCACTAAGGTCTTACTAACACAACACCCCCTCCATTTTCTTAGTTTTTTTAATTTCTTTTTCTGAACATGTTGCAAAAATCATTTTTAAAAATAATAAAAGTTGTTTTAAAATCCTAGAAAATTTCATGGAGATACCTGAGGATTTTAATTATTTTATAGTGAAATTTATTTTCACTTTTGGGTGTATTTAGTATTTTTTTCTCAATTTCTGACTATGATGTGTTCATTTTGAGATACCTTGTAATGAAAGCCATAGAAGGGGACCTTCATCTAATGTTTTGAGCCTGATTTTTGGTGTGTAATTAGCCCTTGGATTTCTTAACATGTTGATGCTTAGTTGGTTCATTTATCCATTAATTTTGGAATGCTTTTGAATTCCATCTTTTGAGCCTTGTTTTGTATGGTCATTCTTGACATGTGCTTAATATTTGCAATTAATTGAGTGCTTTTAGTGCATGATTTGGACCCAATATTTTGCATGTGATCACCTACTGGACTTAACATGACTTGGTTGATTTTTCATAATTTTTAAAGCTCATTTACTATTTTTCACCAATTTTCCAATGTGAACATGCTATATGTAAGCATGCCTAGAACTAGGTTATGTTTAGTGCTTGTGTGTGGCCACTTTGGGCCAACTTTGGGGATGAGTTTTAACACATTCATAAGTGTATTTTGATGTGTTATTGAGATGCTTAGATGTTGCTTCTTGATCATGAATTATATGCTTTGTGTGAATCTAATTGGATGCTCGATGCTACTTGATACTTGCCTAGAGGTCTTGATTTGATCATACCTTTATGCCACCCTCCATTAGGGATCCCTTGTGCACTCTTTAATGTATGTTTTAGAATGGGGTAGGGCCTGCCCACATTGGTTTATAGGTCATGTTATATGCCTCTAATTGATGTTATGATGTCATAAGTTTGAACATGAATGATCATTCGACTTTGTCACTTTGCTTGTGAACTTTGATATGCCTTGTTTGCTCAATACTTTGGATGTTCAAAGTGTATTTCACATGTCATTTATCACTGACCTACATGCTTGAATACATGATTGGATTGACTTTACATTCCGTTTTCCATGCTTGGACTTATTTGATTTCTAGGGTAAGATTAGACTTGATGTTGGTTATGACTCGTAATACCCCTTGGAGAATGTGTTGTTATGGTGATTTTGTGGAATATAATTGCTCACTTTGGGTGTGGATAACATGAATTCATTGACATTATCATGAGTTAGAGCCTTGTCATCTCTTGTTATAGGTCATTTGGTATGATTTGAATGATGATACTTTTGTATGAATGTGAACATGTATTGTGTCTTCACTTTGACCACTCTTTTGACATCACTAGTATGCCATCTTTGCACAATTGTTTTTGGGGTTCAATTAGGATGTATTATAGGTCATTCACTTCTGACTTGGATTCTTTGACCTTACATTGCCATGCCATTTCATTCTTTTTGCTTGTATGACAAGTAACATGCTTATAGGAAGATGTTTAGGTGATTTGTTTGCCTAACTTGAATGGACTTTGGAGAGGATATTTGTTGCAAACTTGTGTGACATGTTACATTGATTTTTAGCATTTTTCAATGTTGTTTCACTTCTGACCTTGGTCTTCATATGCCAACTTAGAGATTGCTTAATCATGGTTTGATTCATGAACACTTGAAACATGTCTTAGGTACTTTCTTTGTTTAGAATTGCCTAACTTCTTGAATGCTAATTGGTGTGAATCCCATGATGATTTGTTGACATTTTAGACATCATTTATATGTCATTTACCACTGTCTCTTGTACTTAGGTACACATTTAACATGATTTGGATTCACTTCCTTTGCTTGCCATTTAACATGATTTTGTGGAATTGTGTGGATGCTAGTTTGACAATTGTTCGTATTGTCTTTAGACATTGGTTTGCCGTGATGACATGAGTGATAACTCGACATGTTTACACATTGAATAGTATGATTAAATTCTGACCTTAGGCTTTCATGAATGCCTTTCACACTTGTTTGTTCATTACATGTTCATAATTGTCCAAAACATGCTTAAGAGACGATCTTTGTGCACAACTTGCAAATCATTTGAACATGACCTAAAGCAAATCCCATGATCACTTCTTAATGCTTCAAGAATTCATTTGACTTGTTTCCATGATGTATGTTGCTTATCCATGGATTGATCCCACTTGTGTTAACTTTGAGAAGTTCATTTGGTATAGCTTGTAAGTGATACATGCTTAGGTGATGGTGTAGGATAAGACTTGAAACTTTGGCATGCTCCCTTAGGACATTAACTTGGATAGGATTAGGTGTGTTTAGCTACTTCCCCTAGTAGGATTTCATACCTATAGGACACTTCTAACTTTAGTTGTTGTTTGATATTCATCTTAGTATAGTCTTAGGACTTTAACATAGTCATGATTGCATGTTTGCACACTTTGCTTTCAATTATTCACTAGTTGAGCTTGGCTTCGAGATGGTAAGTTGTGGTGCTTTACAAGGTTTTTTACACTCATATGAAAGCTATTTCATCTCACTTCTCCTTTCTCTTTTCTCTTTGGTGATTGTTTAAGCTAATGTTTACTTGTGTGGCTCACATGATCCCTTAGAATTCCTAGCTCCACTTAATTTCCGATTAAGTGGGAGGTAGGAGAGACATTAGGTTTGCAATCCATGTATGATAACAAGTAGGATAGTCCCTTATACCTCAATCTTAGGACCATATTGCATGACAACATTAGGACTTAGTTTCCCTTAGTTGTTTTTCTTTGCAACTTTGAGTCTTTCTCTTCCCATCTCAAAACAAGTTCAAAACACATAATAAATACAACGAGTATTGTACGCCACGAGCCTTAAGTACATGGGAAATGAAGAATGAGGGGTCTCCCTTCACTTTTCTTGAGTGTTTAGCATACGTCCTGTTGGGGGCGACCATGCGACGTATTCGCTCCTATGTCATAAACTTTAGTGCAATACAAGTTTCAAACTAACTTAAGCCACTTCTGTCTAAAAAACACAAACAAAGTTCAAATCATTTTATCCTTCGGGATTAACTTGATTTCAAATCATTTTTAGAAAAGAGCACGTTACTTCCGTTTTGTCACAAACAGGCATCGACCCTAACTGCCGGACGCGAACTTAACGTCGCTTATAAAAAACACTCAATGACCTTGTAGGACGAACTACGACTGCTCTGATTTCCTCCTTCTCGTTAGATTGAGGATACGTAGGCACGAGACGGCGATGTCTTGGCGAGCAACCTTCCCCCACAATCCTGTAGTCTCCGAACTACATTGACTTTGACTTTCCCGTTCCCGAGGGAATATGTAGGCCTAGGACGGCGATGTCCTACTGAGTCACTTTTTCTTTTCATTCCCCCGTTCCGTTCTAGTTAGCAGTAGGCTTTAGATAACTCACCCTTTGATTAAACAACAAGCGTGGATCCCATCGAGTACGATGGACGCGAGGGGTGCTAATACCTTCCTCTCGCGTAACCGACTCCCGAACCCAGGCTATATGACCATTCCTTTCCCTTTTGAGGTTTTCTTCGATCGTTCCCTTTCCCTGCGTTGGGATAAATAATGTTCGGTGTCGACCCTTCTATTCTTTTTCGTCGGTTGATTTTCGCAGGTATAACATACAGGTATAAGGAGTATTAAATCTCAGACCCACCCACCACCAAGTGAACAAAATGATCCTATTTACTATCAAATCACCATCCCAAAATTCATCTTTAAACATAATATTATTTCTACTTAGCCATAATTCAACACATACAAAATACTTGTGATTTATCTTCAGAAAAATTAAATACAATGACCAAATATGAAGATAATATTGCATGCATTGCTCAATTGAAAGATGGTTACTTTATAAGAGACCGAACAAAACACATTTATCCAAAGTTCTTTTTCACTCATGATCTTCAAAAGACTGGTGATATAAACATCCAACAAATTCGTTCATGTGATAATCTTGTAGATTTTTTCACAAAGTCACTCCCAAGTAAAACTTTTAACCAATTAGTACAAAAGATTGGTCTTCAACGTCGAAGAAACAATCATTCAGATGAGAGGGAGAAATGAATTTAAATTAAAAGGATATTGTATTTTTTTTTCCTTCACTAGATTTTTTTCCACTGAGTTTTTTCTAGTAAGATTTTGCTTTCTTTTGGCCTTGGTATTTCGATTCTATATTTTGTTCTTGGATTGGGTTAAAGCACCACTAATGCTCTAGTTAATTTCACTATTTTATTTATAAAAAACTAGACATATCCAAAACAAACATTTAAAGAAGAGTGTTATGAATAATTTGATGTTTGTCTCCCAATAATATCACTCTTTATTTATAACAAATTGTATTTATTACATTGTCTATAGGACCAATCTTATTGCAAAAGATTATATCGATGAAATAATATAACCAAATTAATCATATCATTCTCTCTTCTCTATTATCTTCTTCGTTTTTATATTATTTTAATAATACCTTACATTCATCTCGTTTAAACATATTTATTCATTATCTGCTTCTTTATAATAGTTAATAAAAAAAATTATATATTTTGAAGCAATTACTCATAATTAAGGAGGCAGCCGGCCAGCATATCAAGAAATGCAATGAAACAAAACATCAGAACAGAATAAGGTATGTTAAAAAACCGCACCCCGCAGGTACAGCCAATTTTATGCCGTCTTTCCGGCACAATTTATATGGCTATTTGTACTACTACTCGTCATTTGTTCACTTTCTTTGTGTTCTTCTGCATCGCTCTTCGCCTTACTTCTGCTGGTTAGCCTCTCATATCTTTAAGGATTAAATTTATATGCCTGTAAATAATTTATATGCAATACCTATAATTGTATCTCTTGAGGATTTTACAGTTGAGTGATTTCTTTTTTCTCCTTATATACAGAAGTTCGTATTGCGGCTGCACTTTGTGGAAGGCCAAGTGGAACATGGTCTGGACCTTGTGTCGGCTCTAACATATGCAATGATCAGTGCAAAGAGAGAGAGAGCGCTGTCGGTGGAGGCTGCAACGTTTTGGCTTGTTACTGTCATTATTTATGTCAGTAATCAACTATGAAGTATGGGTACTTCTAAAATTGTGAAGTACCGGTATTGGATACGCACCCGTACCGAATACTCGTACCGTATTCGTGATACTTCATTTTTTTCTTATTATTTGATTTTGAATGAAATTTGTAGCTTTTTCAAATATCTATATAGTTTATTTATGTATTTTAATTTTTTTAATATTGTGTCTTTTCATTATTTTTGGTTTTTTCAATTTTTTAGAATTTGTATTTTGTTATGAACCTAATAATTTAGTCCTCTATTCATATATTTTATACACAATTTTTATTTCTTATTAACGTACCCGTATCTTAATTTTTTTTTAAAATACCGTATTCCGTATCGGTACCAGTATCTGTACCGGGTACGTACTCGTCCCTATGCATCATAGGTAATCACAGACGGTGATAAAAAATCATGATAAACGTGGAAACAGATGCACTCTTGTAAGAAAAAAATTAAAGTGATTGTAAAATTATAGATAATCTTGTATGACTTTTATGTTGAAGCCAACATTGTTTTTATATGTAAATAATGTTGGAACACATAACTGTGTGTTTGTGCATGAATGAAAAGTTTTTTAAGTGGCATATTATTCAGTATACATATCTTAATTAGTTTTCAATATTAGATTATGTAAAGAGTAATATTATATAAGGAGTACTCATGCTTCTTTCAAAAGCTCTTCAAAAAAGCACTTTTAGTTTTCAAGTTTTTCTTTTCTTTGTTGGGGGAGTTTTACTAGGGAACATTGAATAGTAGTGTAGGACTAGGCACTTTTGTGAGAGACACATCACTTGGCCATCTAAAATCTTAAGGTGATAGGTGAGTGGGTTCTCTCACTTATAAATGTTCAAGTCACCACATTCATATCCAATGTGAGACTATTTTTCCACTAACGGAACACCACTTCCTGGGCTTTTCGGTACAAGTAAGCCGGTCCCTTTACGAACCAAAGGCTCATGATACTATTTGTTGGGGGGAGTTTTACTAGAGAACATTGATACATAGTGTAGGATTAGACACCTTTGTGAGAGACACACCACTTTTCCACCTAAATCATTAAGGTGATAGGTGAGTGGGTTCTCCCACTTATAAATGTTCAAGTCACCACATTCCTATCCAAGGTGGGACTATTTCCCCACTTACTCACACTTGCTATATTATTCCAACATTCTTTTCTCCTCCTTGAACTTATTGACTTATCGACTAACTCTTTTCTCCTCTCGTTTATGTTTCCTTGAAAATTTATCTTTTAGAAGAAAGTTTATATTTTTAGATTGGTTTTATCTTGGCGATTTCTTAATACACCTCATAAGTTTCTTAGGCATCATGCGAAATTCCTTTTTTACCACTGATTCCGGATATGCACATCCGGACGCACCATTATTTTTAAAAACGTTGATTTGTTTCGGATGTGCATATCAGGAATAATTCCTGATGTGCAAATCCGGAATCATTTCTTATAAATTCGCGCCAGAGCTTCTCCCCCTCTCATTCTTTAGCTTTTCATATTCCAAATAACTCTCTCAAACTCTCAATTTCTCATTCCCACAAATCCCGACTTTTTTCACTCGAGTTCAGCGCAGAGCAACTTCTACAACGATCAAGACACTCCAAATCCTTTGTATCTCAATTTAATCGGTAAGTTTTCGAATTTTAGAGTTTCGGAGTTATTTTCGAGTAATCGATTTAGAGTAGACATGTAGGTGTAGAAATTGTTAGGTAGTATGAATAACATAGGTTAGAGACAGTGTAGGTATTCTTTGCTGCTTCAAACGGACGATCAGGGCATTAAAATGCCCTTTTCTATGGTACAGTAGCCATGACTGCGTTTTTTAGAACATGAAATACGTACCGGATGTGCAGACCAGGAAATATTTTAACATTGATTGCTTTCCTGATGTGCACATCGGGAAAACCCAACGTTAAATATTCTGAGTATTTCTGGATGTGCATCCACAGAAGTTTTCCTGATGTGCAAATCCGGAAGCAACTTGGTTTCTATTTTTGTTTATTATTTATTTATTTTTAATTATTTTTTTAATTATTTTTAAAAAAATCTAATTTATTTACTATGCTTTGCAGATTACATGGTTGCCAGAGACGATCGTATGATACATGGACGGACAACTCAGCATGCATCTGTCCGACGTGAGCGGACGCAGTCTACAACCGAGAGTTCCGGCACAGAGGCAGTTCTAGCAGCCCCTACAGCTGAGGGACATCCTACACCACAACCTTCCACATCACAGGTTCAGACCACTCCCCCGTCAGCCGCCATTTCTACATCTCGGAGGCGTCAGGTTCCTACTGCTGGTTCATCAGGAGCCCCGTCCACACGCAAGCATCGTCGGGAGACTCCAGTTCCATCACCCGCACCTCAGGAGACTGTTCTTGTTCTTGTTCCTGTTCCTGAGGGTGATCACCCAGCACATGAGGGTGGTGACGGCAATGACGATTTCGATGAGCTGGAGGGTTACCCCGGGGGACCGTCTGATATGTCCCTACTCCTGGGGTACTCTCAGCATACTGCCAGATATGTTTGGCTAGGACAGGTAACTTTTCTCGGTTTATTTATAGAATTGTTTTCGTTGAAAATATTTTCAATTGTAACATTGTTTTATTTGGAAATTTTCAGGAGAAGGATTCCCAGAAGTTCTATAACCATGGGGGCAAGGTTATAGACATGATTGCGGAGCTGCCAGAGGATGAGTGGTTCCAGTCTGTACTTGCTACCTCTGGTCTCGAAGGCCTTTCTAGGATTGGGTATCCCCAGATTAGCTACGGTATGCTGATGGCCTTTGTTGAGAGATGACACCCTGAGACATCCTCATTCCATCTACCGTACGACGAGCTCACGATCACACTCGAAGACATCTCGTGCCTTTTACATCAACCTGTAGCGAGCGATTTTGGACACGGTTCTTAAGCGCGGTCGCTCTCTCTGCGGTTGAGTTTACTACAGGTCGATTCATTTTTTTTATCCTATTGTGAGCTGAATAAGGAAGGGAAATAGATGTCTCCAATTAACCCTGCTTTGCATACTGAGTTTAAACAGCGGTCTGTTAGGTTACAGATGCGATCAATGTGGGGGGCCTTTGTATTGGTTATTTGTATTTTCGCCAATACTGATTTCTCTTTTCTCTTTGGGATTTTGTTAGGATACTGCTTCAGATTATGATATACGGGAGTATGGGATTTTGGGTTTTTGTTTAGTATGCTCGCTAAGATTTTTCCTTTCAATCTTATGCCTACGTATTCCAGTTTACCGAAACAGGGAAATCAGAGCGTTCGTAGTTCCTCTTATTCTATGGGAGGAAATGGTGTTTTGGTGTCTTGTTCAAAGCCCAAGACGTGAAGCGAAAGGTAGTTTGTATCTTGTTCAAAGCCCAAGATGTGAAGCTAAATGGTTTGACTTTAGAGAGAATTTGTCATCTCTAAAGAAGGGTTTGTCTGTCAAAACTGTTGGGTGACTGACTGTAAAGGAGGATTACTTTAATCGGGATGTGTGAATCCGACAATGCCATAATTTCCTTTATAGGGGGTTTTAACCTGAAGGAGAAGACTTCAACTCAGTGTAGAGCAATGCCATCTTTCCTTAGGAATTTCTCATGCTAAAAGAGGGACAGTGGCATGGATGTAGATGATCCAGAGGCTTGCCGCTTACAGCGATTAGACGGAAGGGGAAGGAGTTGTTGATGTTTGTGTACTGTGAACGAGGCACAGCTTTGATGCTAAAAGGTTAATTGGATCAACCAATGATTTTCTTATACAAAGCCTAAGAGGATGCTAATATGTGTCTCGTACAAAGCCCGAGAGAGAGGCTAAAAGGTTTTGACTCGACGATGGAGTCTTTTGGTATCTCGTATAAAGCCCGAGATGAAGGCGATTTGACTCAACAAGAGAGTTTTTTGTATCTCGTATGAAGCCCGAGATGGAAGCTAAAATTTGTTTGGCTCAATAAGAACCATTTTGTATCTCGTATAAAGCCCGAGATGAAGGCGAAAGGGGTGATTGACTCAACGAGGAAGTCTCTTATGTGTCTCGTACAAAGCCCGAGAGAGAGGCTAAATGTTGTTTGACTCCGCTAGGGAGAATCATTGTATAAAGCCCAAGAGAGAGGCTATGGTGACTGTTTCAGTTAAGTGACAGGTCCAGCATACTGATTTTGTAAGAGAAAATCAGTTCTTATATGAGCAACACTGTACTCAAGGATTTGATTCGAGGATCCGGGCTATTCCTATTCTTTAAGGAAGTGGGAAATCCGAAGGGCATTGAGACTGTCCGAGTCTACAGGTTTTCTTCCTATTTTTAAAGGGGTGCTTAAGAATGTCTTTGAGACTCAAGGGAATTAGACTGTCCAAGTCTAGAGTTTCATCTTTTGTACTATGCTTTGAGAAACAGTAGTAGACTCTTTGAAAGGACTGTTCTATGGAGATGATTAAGTTCTATTCCTATACCTTTAGGATGTCGTCGGGACAATTTGTACGAAGCCCAAGAGGAGGCTGGAAACTTTTAAGAAACCGATCGGTCCTTGTACTAAGCCCAAGAGGAGGCTATCATTCCCGGAGGAAGAATCATTATACGAAACCTAAGAGGAGGGTGTGAAAACTTCTAAGAAGCCGACGGGTCCTTGTACTAAGCCCAAGAGGAGGCGGGGTTGCTTTTAGGAAGCCTGTGGGTCCTTGTACGATGCCCAAGAGGAGGCCGATGCTTTTAAGAAGCCCGTGGGTCCCCAAACCCCGAGAAATTCAAGACAGGCTATTCACAAAGAATGGATCAAGCCAGGAAAGTTCGAGAATTTGGAAGAAACTCAAAGATGCCATTCACGGAGAATACATTCATCTCTGGGAGTAGAGTTTCTTGACAATTCCTAATGAGGACAGCCGAAGAGAAGACTATATCTGGTGATCCTATTGGGGATCTAGTTGTCTATTTCTACGAATAAACGAAACGGCGTCACCTAGTTCTAGACGTAGTTGCCGGGGAAACTCTAAATATCTATACTATTATTACACAGTTGATATGAGTTTATGAAAGAAGACTTACAGTGAAACAGCCCCACAATACAGTTATATTTATATGAAAGCGGTAAATGAAAGCAATAACCACTTACTCGGTTGTAGAGCTTCCATGCTGTTTGGTTAGTTGTTCAACAAAGAAAGATTGAAAACAACAGTATATTTCAAAATCAAAGGAGAAAGTGCTTTGAAAAAGAAAGATTTGGGGCTTACAGCTCAAGGAGAGGCCCAGGATTTTATCAGTGAGCGCACTGTTTGAATTTGTACAGAGGGACTTATACAAGTGACTGAGGCCCAAAAAGGTTTTCTGTACAAAGGGATGGGTCTTACACTCTCTCAAGTGGCCCAAAAGGTTTAAAGAAAAAGAGTGGGGCTTATAACACGAGGGTAGGCCCAATTGATTTTTCGTTTAAAATGGCGATCGCGCCGAGGTTTTCTTTTAACGCAGAGGGACTTATACAATAAGTGAGGCCCAAAATGTTTTTGGTTAAAAGGGGATTGGGTCTTACACTCTAATAGAGGCCCAAAAGTTTTGAATGGGTCTTATAGCTCAAGGAGAGGCCCAGGGTTTATTTTTCAAAAGGCGACGATCGCGCCGTTTATTTTTTACGGTATCGGGACTTATACAATACACTGAGGCCCAAAAATGATTTGGTAAAAAAAAAGGATTGGGTTTTACACTCTATTAGAGGCCCAAGTGTTTTGAAAATGATTTATGAGGGTTGAATTAATCCAAAAACCCTAATTTGTTTTCAAAATGTGTTTTAATTGAATAAAAATTCAATTAAAATGATCAATATTATTTAACATATGGAAAACAAATTGTGATCTTGGATTAATGCTTCAAAAATTAAGTATTGACCTACAAAATAATTAGAAGGCATTAAAAGTTGCAAAATCAAGGTGGAAAAAAATATTTTAAATGTTAAAAACAATTAAAACATTAATTCTTTGCAAAAATATCAATTATATAAAATAAATAATATTTTTTGGATTTTTTGGTAAAATAAAATATTTTAACATTTTTGTGAATTATTAAAAAAAGAATTAACTCAAAATCATTAAAACTCAGAGAGAAATTAATTTTTGAATCAATTAAATAAAATCCAAAAATTCAAATATTTGAATTTTCAAAAAATGGCGCCAAGAACACACCAAGAACACGTGCGTGTTCTGGGTTTGCCCAGATTTGCATTTTCTCTCCAATCTCACTGAATACTTGATTATATCATGCAATCCACATACCAATCAACTCGTTTCAACCTCACGATCATGTCTATGACAATTAATTTCATTTAAATTAAGCATAAAACAAGAAATCACGAAAAATCCTCAAGAACCCTAATTTCTGCATGAAGGCTAGGATTTTTGATACACGATTCAAACAGTGCAATTAATTGAGGGGAAACATTCCATGCATGATTATGAACATATGGCCAAATTATTGTGCAACAAAAATTGCATGGATCATAGAGTTAGAAGAGCTCATGCTTACCACTTGCAGCTGGTGATCGTGATTTGTGTTGGAGGTGTTACAGCTAGGTTCCAATGATCTGGATAGCTTCCCTAGGTGCCATGGAGTGTGTATGAATGCTTGGAATGGATTGAAATGATCTGGAACTTGAGATGGTACCCCAACTGCAAATCTGTCAAGAACTTGAGCAATTAGCTAGTGATTTTGTGAAATCTGTGTTCTAGATGTTATGTGAGTGTTTGGATCACTTCTATATGATGTATATGAGGTGTGTGTGTGATTGGTTTGATTGGAAAAGCTCTCAAACTCAAAACCCGATAGTGACTTGCCTTAGAAGGCAAAATTGGAGTGAAGGAAGAGATTTTGAGGAAAGCATCTGTTTGATGGCTTTGGTGTACTCAAACTGATCACAATTGAGCTCTATTTATAGTAGAGCAAGTTTGTTTTGCAAGGAATAGTGAATGGCAACTGCTGAGTAGGTTTGGCCAATGTTGGCAAATGAAAATCCAAGTCTCCTCTAGCCATTGACTAGAGGTTAGGGCACAGGCTGCTGGTTCCCTTGGTCTTGGATAAGTCTTGACTGAATTCAGTGGAGAATGGCTCAGTCCATGCTACCTTGATGCTTCCATTGAATGCTCCAATCCAAAATTGGAGTCTTGTCCCTATTTTGGAAATTCTAGGTTCAACATGCTATTTCTTGTTCCAAAGACTTTGGAGGCTTGGCTCAGTGATTGTCCCCTTTAGATTCAATCCTAAGAGGTGTCCAAGTGGATAGGAGCATTTGGATTTGGCTGATTTTGGCAAATCGACCAAAAGTGTAAAAATCTGCCTTGCCTTGGCAGATTATGACTCAAATTGAATTTGGTAATGTTCTTGGCCATTTTGGAAAGCCCTTACATGATACAACAACTGTTTGAACATGTTTGGTTTTGATCTCTTTTGAATCCAAGTGAAAAATCCCCCTACATTTGGCAAAAAGTAAGGTAAAATCTGACTTAGTGAAATTTTCACTGTGTTGGAACAAAGTGACTTTTCTTGATTTTGATCACTCCATAACTCAAAATCCATGAGGAATTTGGACATAGGTCAGTATGAAGCTTTTGTAGAGGGCAATGAGATCTACAAATCAAGCTTTGAATGGGGAACAATGGCCTTGTGGTTTAGGAGTTATGGTCCTCCAAAGTTGGCACATTAGTGTCACTTTTTCCATAACTTAGAAAATTTTCTAAGTTTTTATGGTTACCCCTTTTACAAGTTATCCCACTTTCTTTGATTTTTCTTGATGAATGATGATTTAAATCATACATTAACATCATTTTAGGGTTAAAAATCCATTTTGGTGAAAAATCTCAAAAAGTCAAAGTTGACTTTTGTGCACAGTTGACTTTTTATCAGATGAATTCCAAACTGTGCAATTCTTCATGAAATCATGTCCTTGACCTAAATCAAACTTGATGGACATGTTCCTTGGGTGTCATAGGGTATATTGAATCATGTCTTAGGGCTTGGGAACATGTCCTGGTCAAAAGTCAAAGTTACAGTTGACTTTCCTCGCGAAACCCTAATTGTGGTGCAGATGAAATTGAGACTTGTTGCTCAAGCTTCTTGGATCAATCCATTGTTGCAAATGGATTAATGTAGTGTATTAGAGACCCTCAAATCCTCCTTTGAGGTATTGGCTCATGATTTGCCCTAAAAGTCAACTTAGGGGTGAATTAGGTCAAGAAACCCTAATTCCTGATTTTTGATGAATGCATCCCCTGAGACAAAATTGACTTGATGATTGGGTCCATGAGGTTCCATTGAGTATATTAGGTTGTGTTTTGGATCCTTGACTTGTGCCCAGATGAAAAATTTCCATTTGGAGGCCCTGGTCGACCAAAACCCTAATTTGGTGACACTGTCGATCTTGAGACTTGATCCACCTAGAAGGGAGCAACCTTGTGCTTGATCCTTGAAGTGGGAGTCCTTTTGATCCATTGTGGATGTTTGAGAGGTTAGAAAAGTTGAAGATCATGTCATTCCTTGATTGATCCTTTGTCTAAGGCTCTGAGAGGGCTTGAAACCCTAATTTTGATAGTAGTGAATGCTCAACAATTCCTTGAGGAGATTGATGAGGCACAAAAGTACATCCATATTGTGGTGATGATTTTCACAATGATGGGAAATCTTAGTGGTCAAAATTTGGGGTATGACAGATGCCCCTATTTAATCTTCTTGGACACGAAGGTGTGAATGACGAAGGTATTCAGGCATTCGGGGTGCAAGAGGATTAAATATCGGAATACCCGAAATTTTGATGGTGGTTATGAATGGTAGCTTACGCATTCATCTTTTTTTGCTAAACACTGATGCTTAGAAAAGGTAAACTTCCCCTCGATCCTGGTCTTCAGCCAAGGAGTTGGTCTCAGTTTCCTTTGTTAACTTCCCCTCGATCCTGGTTTCCTACCAAGGAACTGGTCTTAGTTTCTGATTTAAACTTCCCCTCGATCATGGTTTCCTACCAAGGAACTGGTCTCAGTTTCTTTTGAAATAAACCTCCCCTCGATCCTGGTTTCCTACCAAGGAACTGGTCTCAGTTTCTTTTGTCAATAAACTTTATTGACAAGGGACGCTATTCGTAGCGGTTTTACTTAAACTTCTCGCCGAATTTTCCTGGGGAGATGCCATTTGACGGAAAAAGTTTTGATGCCAGACTTGCTGGGGAACCCAGTCGTCTGAGTTGTAGAGTTGCATAAACTTCTCTGTTAGAGATGCCATTTGTTTCTATTAGGGAAAGCGAATCTCTTGAGAGGCTGCTTATGCGTGGGATCTTACATCATACTTTTCTCGGGATCTTCCCGGAGAAATGCCATATGATGGGGTCCAATTTTGAGGTGCCGAGGACCTTTTCATCAGCGATCTTTTCGGAGCGAAATGGGCATGCTGCCGAATCTCTGATCACGAGGCTTTCTCTGTGGATTTTCCTTAATCCGGGAAAGCAAGGATATCATCTTCAATTGCGAAGATTGATGTTTATTGAACGTTCTCTGGTCTTTCAGAGGTTCAAATTATCAAAGTGGTCAAGGGCCAACTTCAATCCAGAAATAAACTGGAGGTGAGATTGTTCAGACACAGTATTTCCTGACGAGGCAAGAACTGACGACTCGATTGAGAGAACTTCTATCACTAAGGGACAAGACCGACTAGAGTGATGGTGATACAATATGAAATGTGAATGCAAATCAATAATGCATGATGTATGTATGTTTATGCTGATAAAACTGACGCGACACACAAACTAAAAGATGAACATGACTGGATACTCGGCCATCGCGGGGCGTGTAGAAATATCGCGGGTTCAAGATAGCAATTCCACCTTGCTTAGGGGAGCTAATCCCTGTTGGGAGCTATTGTTGGTCGGGCTTAGGAGGTAAGAACTCTGCCGAGGCGTGTCAGACGAAACAAGGTCTCTGACACAGTTGATCCCTTCATTCAGGCGTACTGGCGTAGAAGGAGTACTTTGATTCTCCACTTTGAAGTTTGCTTACTTCTGGAGAAGCGGTTGATGTTCCTTTGATGTTCAATAGTCAAAAGAAATTGCCGACTTTATTAAAAAGCAGAAAAAGTTTTAACAAGTAAATTCATTTTTGTTTTATTTCAAGAATCGTTAATCACGTTAACAACGTCGTTCTGTAAAGCTAAAACAAATAAGAATTACAAACAAAAGCACAAAGGCTCAAATTTTATTGATATGATGGAAATCAGCCAAACGCGTGATTCCAAAGAGTATTTACAAAGTTAGAAAATGGTAATTTACAGGGAAAAGGGCTACGTTGAAACATAACGACCACTATCCTTCAACCAACTTTGAATTCAGGGCATCCTGAGCTTCTGTCAAAGATGACCTTGACTGGAGTTTTCCTCCGATGATGTAACTGCTGCTGCTGAGGGATTCGTCTCTGTTGAACATAGTTACTTGCCATTATTCCTAATTTTTGCCTGGATTGTACTTTGAGATTTCCAATCCATCGGGATGATTTTTTTCATGTCTCTAACTTTTGCCTGGACCGCCCTTTCGGGTTTTCAATCCACCGAGACGTTTTTTTTTTAGTTTAGGCGAAGTATTTCTTGACTACATCAACATTTGTGGGGTAGGCAAATTCTTCTCCGTCCATGGTTGCAAGTCTCAAGGCGCCGCCTGAGAAAGCTTTCGTGACCAAAATAGGGGCCATCATAATTCGGAGTCCATTTGCCTCGCGAATCAGTGAGAAATGATTGTATCTTCTTGAGCAGTTTGAAGATCGGCGAGCAGGTCGCGGTCATGAGGAATATGAATCTGGAGATGTAGTTCAAACGTTCCAGGAATCCTCTGACTTGTTTTTCAGTTTTCGGAGAAGGCATTTCTTGAATGGCCTTGACCTTGTCAGGATCAAACTCAATTCCTTTCTGGCTGACGATGAACCCTAGTAGTTTCCCTGAACGGACACCGAAGGTGAACTTGTTAGGATTCAAGCGGAGCTTGAATTTTCTTAGACGTTAGAACAATTTTTGACAGATGTTCAACGTGCTCACTCTCTGTTTTTGATTTTGCAATCATATCATCGACATATACCTAGATTTCTTTGTGTATCATGTCATGAAAAAGAGTAGTCATGGCCCTTTGATAGGTTGCCCCGGAGTTCTTCAAATCGAACGGAATTACCTTGTAACAAAAGGTTCCCCATGGGGTAATGAACGAAGTTTTCTCCATGTCTTTCGGTGCCATTTTGATCAGGTTATAGCACGAGAATCCATCCATGAAGGCGAAAATTTTGAACTTTGATGTGCTGTCTACCAGCATGTCAATGTGTGGTAAAGGAAAGTCGTCCTTTGGACTAGCCTTGTTCAGGTCTCTGTAGTCGACACACATTCTGACCTTTCCGTCCTTTTTGGGAACGGGTACGATGTTAGCTAACCATTGAGGATATTCTGATGTGGCGAGGAAACCCGCATCAATCTGTTTCTGTACCTCCTCTTTGATTTTGATGGCCATGTCCGGGTGAGTCCGTCTCAACCTTTGCTTTATTGGCGGATATTTCGATCTTAATGGTAAGTGATGTTCCACGATGCTGGTATCCAACCCTGGCATATCCTGATAGGACCAAGCGAATACATCGGGGAATTCTTTGAGAAGCTTTATCAAACCCTCTCTGGCAGTTGGACCGAGCAGTGCCCTAATCCTGATTTCTTTTCTCTCTTTTTCTGAACCCAAGTTTACCATTTCCAACGGCTCTTTGTGAGGTTCAATGGACCTTTCCTATTGTCTGAGTAATCGGGAGATCTCTTCTGGAATTTTGTTGTCAACTTCTTCTTCAGCCTCGAATACCGGGAACTCAAAGTTGGGAGAAGGCATTGGATCGTATGTTTCAACGGGGTTTAAAACAAGCAATCTGCATGACGTGATGATTCGTGTTTAGAAGAGATAGAGAGAATGCAAGTGTGTGCAGTGTTTTATTTTACTTCTTGTTTTTATTATTGAATTGTTTTTTAGGATTACCATTTTCTGAGAAAAGCAAAAAGAGAAAACAGCAATTAATGCGGAAATTACAGAACGACGTTATTTTATTAATGAACAAGTCGAATCTTGAAACTACAGCCCTATAAAACAAAACTCTGTCGCTTCGGGCAAAGCGAAGAGGGAAATTTACAGAAAGAGAGCCCTATCAAAACATCCGTTTCACCTGGGCAGGGTGAAAGGTTAAAAGATGGCAATTACTTTGACTGGTGAACGACCTTCGGAACCTCGACGGCAATCCATTGGCGGCGAACTCCTCGGTGAATCACAAAGTCTAGTACCTTCCTTGATTTGTCTTCAGAAATGGCGCTGATTTCTGGTGGAGTAGGATCATTGGAATCTGTCTCCCAGGCAGAGTTGTCGTAGGAGAATTCCTCAGTTGCATTTTGCATAGCATTTTTGCTCTCAGCTGTATCCCCCCATCCAGTTGGCTGAATGTCTTCGAGTCTGATACGAGAGCTTTTGGGAGCGGTGTACTTGACCATATAGTCGTATTTTCCACTTGGTTGTCCCAGGGTGTCCCAAACTTCTTTGGAACTGGAGGAGTCATCTCTCTCGATGACGTTGACCTCGGGAAAAGTATAGTTGATGAGTTCAAGTCCTGCAAACATTGCGAATTCATCTTTTTATTGAGTAGCTTCAGGATGACTTGAGTGTTGATCCCATGACATGGTGGGGACACAGGTATTCTGTTCAATGATGCTCAACTGATTTTCATTGTTCGGCTGACTCTCTTGCCCCAAGTTTCCTGGGTAAGGCTGCCACATTGGCAGACCATCCATTAGGCCATAGTAGGTGTAGTCAAAATTGTCTTTCATCAGAGTGTCTTCCTCTAATGAGTTTGGTGGAGAACGACATCCTTTCGGATCACAATCTCCATATATCATTTCGACATCTGACCTTGGTATAAATCTCGGACTCTGTGCGGGATAGCAAAATAGTATAGGCACCACTTCCTGAGACATATAACCGTCCTCATTAAGATAGGACTTCCATTCTTCATCTGTGTCAGAGGGATCTTCCTCATTGATAGCATGTACTGCTTGAGACACTGGGTGAAGGAAACCTCCACTGTGGAAGAAGTTTTGAAGGGGATGAAGACTTTCATCGTTGGCAGCTGTCTGGGTACAGGTTGCAAAAAAACCAAGACCCTTCTTTGTTTTATTGTCAATAGGAATGACAAGTTGTCCCCATCCGGTTGTATCGGTACTCTCGACCGCTTTGATAGCATCGTTGTATGAAGAAATAGAGTTCCTCCTTGGGATTGATTGTCCTTGCTCACCGACAGTGCTTGGAACTGAGTTCCAATAACCTCCTCGGGTTCTATACTAGTAGATGATGACAAGTTGCTTACAAGCAAGGCTTGTTCCCCACAAACTGTGACAAGTTGACCGTTCTTGACAAACTTTAGCTTTTGGTGAAGGGTTGAAGTAACCGCTCCAGCCTGATGAATCCAAGGTCTTCCTAATAAACAACTGTACGTTGCCCGGATGTCCATGACCTGGAAAGTGACTTGGAAAGTGTGAGGACCAATAGTTATGGGAAGGTCAACTTCGCCGATAACTATTTTTCTGGATCCGTCGAACGCTTTGATGACGACCTCGGTGATTCTCATCGGAGGGCCTTTGAATGATAATTGCATCAAAGTGGACTTCGGCATAACATTCAGGGCTGAACCTGTGTCTACCAGTACGCTGGTGTAATACCCTAAAATTTGCTCTCCCCTTTTTGCATCATAGCATAGCATTCTCACTTACAATATCATATCCATCTCATTAGCACTGCATTGCATTTAACATAGAAAAATGAAGCATAACATCCCTCTTACCATCAGGACATGTGATCAGGTGGAAGGTGGACAATCAAGGGATCCTTCAAAACACAAAAGGTCAATCAAGTTGACTCAAGGCAAGCCAAGAGGTCCCTCATGTCTCATACCATCTCAATGGATCATCCACAACCTCAAGAAATGAGATCCAATAGGAGATTGGAGCACTACACCTTTCATCATGCAAGATATTCAAAAATTGAAGGAAAACCCTCAAAAGAGATAGCTCATTGATCCAAATTCATCCTCAAATGGTATATCTCATCATCCTTTAAGAGGATACACAACATACTCTGAGGAATTTGAAATTGAAGACTGCACATTTTTCTCCTAGGAGGTGGGCACCAAAACTAGGGTTTCTAATAAAATCAGGATATCTTTGATTTTTTGGACAAAACTTGATGTCATGGTATTCTATATGTCCCTAAGTGTATGTATGTGGAAAATCACCTCTCAATTGGTTTTAGAAGTGGTTCAATTGGAAGAAGGATAAAAAATCAGGAAATTTGGGGGCCAAGTCAAATAATCAGAAGAAAAAGTCAACTCTTGACGTTTTGAGGCCAAATTCATAAAATTCATGTTATAGGTGTCCAATGTACAAAATTTGGTCAAGAAATTCCAAAGGAATCATAAAAAAATCAAGATGTGGAAAGTTGCCATTTTTGGATGAAGAAGGGTTACTAAAATTAGCAAGTTTTAGCCATTTTGCATCAGAGTTTGAACCAAGGCCATTTAAAATTGAAGCACCAAATGAAAATTCCACCAGGCCACAACAAAAGGTCTTGCTTTAAGCTTCAAATCCATGTGTAGAACATCTCCATTGGATAAAAATTGAGTGAGATATGATTGATCAAAGTTTGAGCAAAGTAGGTTCAAAACTAGGTCATGACCAAGGATTTCCAGGTCACGCGCACCTCATTTTTTCAAATAGTTGGTGGGCAAAATGTATGGATCAATTTCTCATGGTTAGAGGCCTCAAATGGAAAATCCTTCAACATCAAAGTTGTTCCTCTATGTGAGATCTTAAAAGTTGGTGTTTATCAATTTTTCATCTAATCAATGGATTGGGAGTTATGATGGTCCAAAGGCATGGTGATCGTGATTGAAACCCAGGCGCCATTTTTGCCTTGCCATGCTTCAAGTCACATGCTCATGAAGCCAGATTTGTGTCTTGATGTTTTGAGTTACTTTCCACCCTTTTACACACTTCCATTTGATTTGTTTTCAACACCAAACATATTCACCAATATCTCCTCTTTCAAATGAATTCAAAATCTCATCAAATTATGCACTAGTTAGAGAGAATTTCACTTGCAAACCACCTCATGTTGACACTGGTACATTGATAGCAGGTTGCATGGTTTTGGTTCAGGCATCCCACAAACACTTCCACATTTTGTTTCCACATTTGGTCAAGCACATCACTTACACATTGTTTAGTATCACGTGCCATGCATGGGAATAGAAAGAATAAACTTGCTTAGCAAGTTTCTGATGCATCAGCTTCTGCTACATAAACCGTGTCAACTCTCTTTCTCATTACTCCTACCATAACTGTCATGAGCCAGCTGCATCTTACCATGGCTCTCCCTAACTAACTTGACTCAGTTAGTTAGGGATGAATCACCTAAACCATGCTAACTCAGTTAACCTCACTCAGTTTAATCTTGGTTAACCCACACTATAAAAGAAAATCTCACTCACAACTTCATTTTTTCAACTTCATTCTTCCACATTCTCTCCAAAGAACTCTCTCTGCTTTACTCTCAAATCCACCATTGCCAAGAATTTTTGAGCTCATCTTGCTCATTCCACTTCAACACTTTCCTTGATTCTCTCAATTTCACAACAGTGCATTTGTTCTTGAAGCTTGGATTTCACTCACTTCCATTGAATCATCATCAAGTTTTGCATCGCAACATTTATTTTGCTTAGTGCGTGGAGCTCCAAGGTTGAAGAAGAAACAAGTATCTCTGGTTTTCTCAACCTTTCAAGTGCATCTATAGTTTCAGGTTCTACTTCACTCAATTTTAATGCTTCTTGTTCTTGTGATTTAAACTTGTTTTATGATGTTTAGAGCTTATTAGAAGCTATGCGTGCGTTCTGCTTAGTTGATATGCTCCTTAGGAGTTAGGTGTGATTTCTAGGGCAAAGTGTATGGACTCGGTTTTTTGTGAATGTGCATGATCTATGATAATTAATTGCATATCTGTGATGTGCGTGAGATTAGCTTTCGATTGATGTATGGCTTGTGGAATTCTGGAATTGTCTAAAGTTGCAGAAGGTGGTGGTGTGGCCGGAGAAGGTGACCGGAGGTCCCTCTCCGGCCGGTGGACTTTGTGTTAGGGTTTAGGCTCAGTTTGAATCTGGTCCGTTGGATGAATGTGATCTAATGGCCACTATGCTGCCAACACATAAAAATTCATGTGCACGTCATGTGAATTTATTTCTGATTTCACTTAAACGCTATGTGGTGTAGTACACGGTGGGAACCGTGGTCATTCATGTGTGCATGTTGATCTTGATTACCTTGACCTAGATTTGACCTTGACCTGATCTGATGGTTGTGAATGGTTTGACTTAGTTTGACTGATAATGCATGGTAGTTAGTGTGTGCTACGCGTAATTGGACCTATGACAGATTGCTTTTCACACCTCCTTTTTAAAAAGCCCAAACAATTTGAACTGTTGGTTTACTATATTTGCACCCCACTCTTGTTTTCTATTTCCTTTTATTTTCTTCATTTTATGCACGTTTACTTTTTAATTTTTAAAAATATCAAACATCATCATAAAATTCCACAAAAATTCATGAGCATCATTAAAACATTTAGAAAATTTTTCATGATTTTATTTCTTAATTTTATGACTTTTTGCCCCTGTTCCATAATTTTCTTTGATTTTTACTTGTATGCATGCTTAATGTGATACATAAATTTGTGCATTTTTGTTCTCAATCACTAAAAATTGTTTTGATTCTCTTCTTTTTGCATTGAGTCATTATCATCTTGAGGTATGTTAAGTGATTTTTATTTGATTTTTTAGGTCAGTTTATGGCATGTTTGGTGTTCATTTTTGTGCTACTTTGCATGATATGTCTACTTGACCTAAGTGCATTGTTTGACATCATTTTGCCTTGGTTTCTTGCATGATACTTTGGTATGTGATTCATCTCTGATTTTTGAACTTCAAACACCATGTTTCCATAATTTTCATGAGACCATTTAATTTTTGTTTAATGCATAACCTTTGAAGCATAATAGCATGTCATATCCTCTCAATCTTTGTGCATGTCTACATGATTGCTTTTGTGCATACTTGCATGGTCATTTGCTTACTTTGTGAGATATCCATTTGACATTATAGGTCATTAGTACATATTATGTGTCATCTTTGCATGTTCACTTTCATTTGAACTTTGTATGTCCTTAATGTGAAGTACTTGTGTTTTCTTTTGAATTTCCATTTCATTTCTTCTTCTATTGCTTCTTGAATGTCTTGATGTGCTTCATAAATACTTGTGAGATGTTTGTGAATCATTCTTCATTTCATTTCAATTCTGATCCTTAGATTACATGTTCCATTTAGGCGTGTTTCTTCCATTTCTTTTCATCTTTCATTCTCCCTTTTCTTATGGTAGCATGTTCTAATGTCATGGATGATGTTTGTTGCCTATCCACTTGGACTTGCATGATAATGATCATTTGTTTTCCATATGATGCACATTCTGGTTGTGACCAATAGGATTTGATTTCTCATCTAATTCTTTTGAGTTTTATGGTGCATTAAATGTTCTTTTATTTCTTATACTTCTTATACATGTTTACTAACCATGTAGGGGCTTTGGTAAGTTGCAATTGAGTGTGGATAAGGAATCCACATTCAAACTTCTTTCCTCTCATCTCTTTACAATTCCATTTTGTGTTTTGTTAAGCACTTATGTGCTTTCTTTTAATAATTCATCACTTTCCCTTTTTGAATTACAATTCATCTTCTACTTTAGAAGTGAATTGTTTAATTCATTCTTTCTTTAGATTTTAGGTTTTAACCTCACAAACCATTAGGACCACTCCCTTTAATTTTCAATTAGGATTGAGTCTTAGTTCATGTAGACTTTACCTTCGCTCCTCTCTTGAGTCTCTCTTTCTCATCTCAAAGAAAATTCAAAATATCTAATAAAGGTAGGCATTTATTGCATTTAGGCCTTTCATATAAAGAAAAGATTATAAGGGGTCTTCTCTTACGATCTTAGAATGTATAGCATATAGCCCATCTTGGGTCAATGTGTTAAACATTTGATCTTGTATGAGGGACTTAAATGCAATACTTGTTGAAGGTATAAATAAAAGACACTTCTCCATTTCTTAATCAACAAAAATACTTAATAAACACAAATATGCTAGTGTGTTTGAACCTTGACAATTGGAACTAAGTGTGGGGGTCTTCTTCACCCTTAGTGTGCTTTCTTACTCATTCCATCTTGGAGTGTGAGAATGTATACACTCCAATGACTAAGATTTAGATACACTATCATATGCAAACAAATCCAAAATACTTCCCTCTAAAAGACAAAAACAAACAATAACGTCTTTCCTTCGGGAATTCTTTTCTCATCTCATTCACTTATTCCTTAAGGATGCGTCATTTCCGTTCTACCGCAAACAGGTAACGCCTAAGTCTCCATACAGCGAGCCGCAACACCTAAACTGCTGGGACGCGAACGTTGACGTATTCCATTAAAAAACACAAACAATCCATCCCTAGTGAGGGGAACTACGTCGCTTTGATTCTCATGTTCCCGATGAGATACGTAGGCAGTGGGGTAGGGCCCATGCGAGCACTTCTTTTATTTTCCCTACATTTGTTTCTCTTTCTCTTTCTCTTTCTTTCTTTCAGTTCCTTTTCCAGTATCCTTTCCTTACACCCTTTGATCGAAGCAAGCAAGCGTGGATCCCATCGGGTACGATGGACGCGAAAGGGTGCTAATACCTTCCTCTCGCGTAACCGACTCCCTTACCCACTTCTCTTGGTCGTAAGACCCTGCTCTATCCTTTCCTTCAGGTTTATGCGGTGTTTCCTTTCCCTCTCATGGGATAAATACACATTGCTGGCGACTCTGTTTCGGTGCCACTTTCGCGTCTGTACTTGGATGAAAATCCCGGGAGCGACAGCTGGCTAAAGCATCGTCCTGGCAGTTGACTGTGATATTGAGCGCCATGTTATGACGACGACCCTCTTCAGGTAATTCCTCATCACTAAATCCCAAATTGTTGCAGGAAGTGATGTTAGAGACAATGCTACCGAACTGTATGATTGTTACATCCTGTTCCACAAAGGCTTGCTCCAAGACTTTCTGTAGAGCCTCCGTGTGCGCTTCTGAACTGAGTAACAGTGATAACACAGAGATCTTTGAAGGAGTTTGTAACAGTTGATCAACAGTGTTATATTCACTCCTTTGGATGAGCTTCAGCATCTCATCGTTATTTTTCGAAAGGTCGGGATTACTGGATTGACCGACTGGTATATCAGGAGTTTCCGTCTGAAGTTCCTTTTCCTTGTTAAGTTCCCCAACCCCTCGGTTGAAGATTCTACCACTCTGTGTTACATGACTGATGTCTGCGATATTCACGACGGAGGGTAATGGAATTTCCTTTCCATTTTCAATTGTCGTTGCACCGTATTTGTAAGGGATTGCCTTAGCTGATTCATACGGCAGTGGTCCCAACAGATAGATGACTATGGGAACCTTCCGATTTTTCTGACCATCATAAGTAATCTCGATCCGTTCCCGGTTGGGAACTCTAGATTCGTCAAGTAGAGGGATGATGGAAAAAACATCCCTGGTCCTGTGATGACCAGAGATTGTGACAACATCCTCGACTTGATCGACAAGGTAGTTCGGCGTCCAGTTGATGGGTCCAGAACCCGGGTATGGACGAATCTCTCCACGATCCACCTGACCCTGAAGAACTGCTCTCACAAGGTAACACCCTTGGTTACTTTCCGAACAGACACTACAACAGTCATAGTTGTGTGGTGGCACCTGGCCACTCCCACTTTGAATACAATGTAACCTCACTAGGTTAGCTTCCACTGATCAGACATTCTGACTTTGACGCTGAGTAGGATTCCTGTTACTGATACTAATCTGCTGAGTATCTTTATCCATATAGATTGGCATCCACCAATGATTTAACCAGTGCCGAAGTGCCTCCTGGACAAGGGTACAACCTCGATCGTTTTCGCAACCCGCTTTACAGCTTTGATAGTCGTGTGATATCAGGAATCCGAGTCGGACCTGTTCAGCATGTAACTCTACTAAGTTGGTATTCATCACACGAATATCAAAGATCTGAACCATGTTGATCTGATAAGGGTTCCTGTCATGGTAGTCTTGGATCCATCCAAGATCCATCTGACGCTGGAGGGCCTCTTGTATGAAAGAGCATCCCTATTTGTTTACAGAGTAAGTCAGACAAGAACTGTAATCATGCCGCGGAAGATTATGATACTGACTTTGCCTTGAGTGCATCGCCACCAAGTTGACATTCATTGCACAGATGTCGTAGTTTTGAATGACGTTGGAATTCGTGTAGACCATGTTAACTCCACGAACTCGGTGCTCTTGGATCCATCCGAGATCCATTTGTTCCTGTAGGCCTGCTTGCACCATAGAACATCCCTGGTTGTCTTTAGAGCAGATATTACACTTGTGATAGTTATGAGGTGGCACATGGCCATATCCACTCTGTCTACAATGCATCTTGACCAGATTGGTCTTTAACAAGAGTACATCGTGAATTTGATAGACATTGTTAAATTCTTTCTCAATCAGGTTGACTGCAGCTTTCTCATGTTGAGGCAGCGGGTTTGTGAGAATATTGGGATTCGTATCTTTGAAAGATAAGAGCCCGCTCCTAACAAGCTTTTGCACGTCGGATTTGAAATTGAGACAATTCTCTATGTTATGCCCTGATCCTCCTTGATGATAAGGGCAAGTTTGATCCACCTTAAACCAAAAAGGCAGATTTTCCGGTACTGTAAGAGGGGACTTAGTCTGAATGTGCCCCTTAGCTAGCAGTAATGGAAATAGTTCTGCGTACGATACGGGTATAGGATTAAACCCTGGTGGCCGTGTTGTACGGTTGTTGTTATATGGAGGACGAGCCTGTTGAAGAGGTTGTTGTGTCCTTTGCTGATCAGGTTGGCTCTGCGCAACCTGAGGTTGATACGTAGGAATAGGCGTAGGGATGATTGCAGGAGTTACAGCTGCTACCGGCTGGTACCGACGCCTTTGCTTTCCGAGAGAGATATTCCCAATATCTTGCTCTTTTTTCTTAGGGAGAGCACTACCGTATTTTTTAGTACCACTCGTCGATCCAGTGTCTTTTTCAAATGTCCTTCTCGGACGGCTTCCTCAAGACGTACGCCCATGCCCACCATCTCGGTGAAATCACTGGGTGCACTGGCAACCATTTGGTCATAGTAAAATGAGCTTAAGGTATTTAAGAAGATCTTTGTCATCTCTTTTTCCTCAAGAGGTGGACAAATTTGAGTGGCAATTTCACGCCATTTTTGAGCGTACTCCTTAAAGGTTTCCTTGTTCTTTTGTGACATTGATCTGAGTTGATCTCTGTCGGGTGCCATGTCCAAATTGTATTTGTATTGTTGGACGAAGGCAGTGCCAAGATCTCTGAATGTACTGATGGTAGTACGGTTTAAACCCATGTACCATTTTAATGCGACACCGGTTAAACTATCCTGAAAGTAGTGAATCAGTAGGTCCTGATTCTCCGTCTGAGCTGACATCCGCCGAGCGTACATCAACAGATGGCTCTGAGGGCAAGAGTTACCCTTGTACTTTTCAAAGTCGGACACTTGAAACTTGTGCGGAACTTTCACATTGGGGACCAAGCAGAGGTCTGCGGCGTCCTTTCCAAATAAATCCTGATCGCGAATGGCTTGCAGCTCCTTCTGTATTTCCAGGAACTGCTCATGGAATTCATCCATTCTATCGAACATAGTTCCCTTTTTACCAGAAGTGTTAATTCTTGTAGTTGGCTAGAATTTTGGTCAAACAACGTCGATGTCATGGTTGATGTTTCAACATAAGTTTTTAATAGCCTTGGTATGTTTAGTTAAGTTTCAGGTTATGTTAAGTTTTTAAGGGTTGCAGTTTTGTGCTGATGTCAAACCCGATGTCATAACATCAGATGACAGAACATCAGTTTGGTAAGTTTTAGGGCTGCGCATGTGCAAGTATGTTAAGGATAAGATCTGATTGAGAGATTGCAGGAGAATATCATGGAATAGATATATTCTGTTACAATCAAATGTGGAGCAGATCTTGTTGCTATAAACATGGATAATTGTTCCTATTCGTGTGGAGAAGATCTTGCCTATTTGCGTGGAGAAGATCTTGCAGCTGAATTAAAAAGATATGAAGATCGGTTTATTGCTAATTTAATGCAGAAAGATATGGAGAATATTCAGAGTTAATAATTGAAGATTTAATTGAAGATATGATCTATTCAGAAGCAGATTTGTTACAGAAGATATGATATGATTTGAAGGCCCAAATCCAGTTGGGATTACATTATAAATAGAGTGCTTGTAACCTAGAATATGTATAGGTCCAAGATGTAGATCATTAGGGCTTTGTCTAAGTGAACCACTCGGGTTGTGAGATGGTCACTGTGTTTAACTCAGAAACCTGTAGGTAATGAGTTTGGTATTGTTCCTGGAGGAAGCTTTGAAGCAACTCCAAACTGTGTCATGAAAGGGTATCATGGAAGGGTGTCTTCTATGGTGGTACAGTTGTTGGTAATCAAGCTGTTGATGCAGTGATGGTGTAGTTGACTGCTAGACATCATTGTGAAGATAGGAAGTGAGATGGAGTCTCTTACCTAGGGAGGACTTAGGTAGAAGGGTCATTGGGTAGTGATTAAATTAGGTAGATTGTCAACTGGTCTGTTGAGTCTGTAATTTGATACTACTAATAGTGGACTTCCTTCCTGGCTTGGTATGCCCCCAGATGTAGGTTGTTGAACCGAACTGGGTGAACAATTCAGTGTGTAATTTACTGTTTCTATTATTGCCTTGTTCAGCAGATTGCGATGTTGTGACATTGCACAAAGACATCACACATCTGTACCAGAATTTCAATTGGTATCAGAGCAGGCATCCTGTTCTGTTTCTGGGTGAGATCCTAGGGAAGATACTTTCTAGTCATGGACAAGGTAAGTGGTACCTACTGAAAAGTTGCTTGAACTTGGAGAAGTTTATGTTATTGTTTGAATGGTCCTTAGAAGTGGAGGATGGACTGTTCATGACAGAGTGTGTATTGGACTTGTCAATTTTTATCAGGGTATGTAGCTTTGATGGAGAACTGCTGTTGTGAGTTTGAACCTTTTTGTTGGCACTTGGTTTATGGTGATGGTGTGCAAGGATTATTGAGTAGTGCCTAAAGGTTGTTGAGGAGTTGTTGTGTGTTCCGCTGCATGGTATCTGATTTGGTTCTTGTATCTCTGGTGATGAGATTCTAGGAAGGTATTCTCTTGGTAAGACATTAGGGTTTGGTCTCCTCAGCAGATTCTCAGTAGGTTATTCTATGATGTTGTAGTTTATGCGAGACAGCTTCCACCGTTTGGTTAGAGATGCAAAAGATACTTGAGGATTAAGTGATCAAAAGGTGAATGGATCTTATTAAAGAGTGTATGACATGGATGTTTCAGTTTTGTTTTGAAGAAGAATATAGTTCAAATCAAACATTGAAGACCAATCTGTTCAGAACAGTGATTCCTTATGGTGAAAGAAGAGGGTAGAGCCAAAGCAAAAGAGTATCACTGTCAAATCTTTCATGCGGGAGTGAAGATCTTGATCAGTCATCTCTTAAGCTTAGTTGTGGTCTCATCAAGAAAGAAGCTGAGTCAATTCTAATGTCTCGACATCGTGCTTCACATTAGCAGTTTGGTAAATGCTAAGTCAAAGACCCTTTAGATTGTAGTTGTTTTGAAGGATCACTGAAGCTGTGAAGTTGAATAATTTTTGAGATGTTGTCATAGCATTTCAGCAGGAGATGGTTGAAGAGAAGGGAAAATGCATCCAAGAGTTTGTTTTCAGTAGCAGGGTAATTCAGCCGGTGGTCAATTGGTGTTTGCTTGAGCTCTTTTAGTTTTGTGCCTTGAAGGATTCAAAGGAGCAGATTGTCTATGGTATGTTTCTGCAGAAGGAAGGCAATTATTACTCTTTGGTTAGGAGGTCTAAACCTTGTGCTTATTAGAAGAAGCCTCTGGAAGAGTGTGTTATGCAAGTTACTGCAGTTTTGTTGGTCTAATCTTGGAAGATGCTGATATGCTATCTTATGTTCCCTGCAAGAAATATGTGTGGATGAATATGATTAGGAGTTGTGATTAAGACTAATGTCAGAACTGATGTTAAAACACCATTTCAGTTCTTTGCTCAGGGTAGAGTAAGAGATCAAGACACTGACCTTATCTAGAAGAGTTTTGTGGTAGTCATGATGGTTTGTTTTGGAGAAGAATCAGCAGATGGCGGTTGTGTGACAGGGGTTGAGTATTTATCTGCTTTTGATAAGGATGTGCATTCAAACTAATGACAAAATACATTGACGGGAGACTATGTATATGTCTGATGTAAAAGTGCAGGACTGTTGAATTGTTGAGAATATACTTTTCTCTGTGTGGCTCTTTATTTCTCTTCGTGGTGTGTTGGTGCTGTTGAAGATAAAGATGGGAGCATGGTGTTTGCTCTAGTTGTGAAGGTCGAGGATAAGTGGCAGTTATCTCTAGCTTTCTACTGTCGGCTCTACTAAGGGAAGTGACTTTCTTTAAGTATTGCTATGGGGTAGTCTTGGACTACTTATTTTCTGAAGATTCAGATGTGGTAGGTTTGAAGTCTTTGGAGTTTCAAAGCATGATGGAGGTTGTCTACTCAAACTTGATTGTTGAATCAAGTCTATGAGAGCATGGAAATCTGTTTTTGCAAAGGGAGGAGGTTCTTCTAAGTGGCAGAAGGAGGAGCTGAATTCAACAGTTGGATGTCATAATGTTCTGACATCTAGCTTAACATCAGGAGTCTTAGCTAGTGATGTGATCTACAGGAATGAATGATAGGATGCTTCAAAAGATCGTTCTCATGGCAGTTTATGGGAGCTGCAGGAAGGAGAAGATGTTACATGACCATGGCTTAGGGAGTCTAAGTGTGTTTGCTTTTGAGCAAGTGGAACATGTGACTTGAAGATCAAGTTTTCTTGGTGGATCAAGATATCTTTGTGAGAGTTCTGACAAACGTGAGGATTCATGTATGAAGTGATCAAACTGTGGCATTTGGTTGATCTCAGAAGTGGATTCGAAGAATCAAGATAATCAGAGTGTGGCAGCTGATTATTGTCTTGGAACAAGTTACTCTTGGGCAGAAGGGTGATGAGTTGAAGACTCAAGGAGATTATTCTTCTTGAAGGTGGATGAGAGTTTAATTCTCTAGCTCTTTGGATTACTGTGCTATAGTAAGTCCAGTTGGTGGAACATATCAAGAATCATGGTGATGATGTCTTGGTGTGTGGCAGATGTTCTAACTTGTGTTGGGACATTATCTGGTTGGATATCCTTGGTGAAGGATCATTATGATCTAATTCAGGAACTTGGTGAATACATTATGCCTAAGGAGCGTCTACATAGTCATACGGGAGAATGATGAAGTAGAAGGTCTGCCTTGGATGGGGAATGTAGAGAAGACTGATGTAGATCAGGTATTGATTGCTTGGAACTCTGAAGATGAAGAGTATGATAGGGAATGACTGCTTTTGGAGAGTTGGGGGATCTATGTGACTTTGATCCTTATCTAACAGTTTGTTTGAAGGAGGATGGTGATTCTTATGTTCCTCACGAATAGCCTAATGGTAACTTCATGTGGAGATGGATGCTCAAGAATTATTGTCAGAAGAGGTGTTTCTGACTATGTGGATTAGAATGTGGAGATTCTGAGCTTGGTTGTAGTAGTATGTTCTGGCAAAGCATGACTACTAATTTTTGAATGTAATGGCAGAGGAATTGTGTCATATGATGTGATCTGATCAGAAAGTTTTGTGCTACAAGTGTCTCTTGAAGAAATTAGATCTCAGTAAAGCTGATAATTTATGGAGTCTGTGAGCAGTGTCCTACCAGTCAGGATAATTGAATGTGTTCTCCAAGAGTGAAAGTACAATATGTGAAAGTGCTCAGCAAGTGTGCTCAAATGTTCATCTCCATCTAAAGCTTTAGTTAACCATTTAAGAGGGAATTATGTGATTAAGCACTAAGTGAATGCGTTCAGCAGGTGAGTTGAACAGAGAGTGCGCTCTTGAAGACATGAAGATGAGTCTTATGTTTTCCATTCATTTAAGGTGTTCTTTTTGCAAAGGTGCACTGATTATCTTAGATAGGGGGAGTTGATCTTTTCTCTGCTGGTCTAAAGGAATCTAGAAGGGGTTGTGAGTTGTGTTGATCATTGAAAGTAGTAGCTGCTGAGTCTGGGTTTTGTTCTGAGTATATTGGTTGGATGATTCAGAGTTTGCCTTTGGAATTTTTTTTGTGCTTGCTGCTATGTTCAGAGTTTGTCCAATTATGGCTAAAAAGGGGGAGAGTTAGCCTAGTGGTTACCAAGGTGTGGTTGTGAAGCCTTTTCTGATATGGTGCAGCAGTTGAGGGGGAGAGTGTTTGAACAGCTGTGAGCTGGTTCTTGGTTTGAGGGGGAGTTTGCCCTACGCTGATTGAAAGTGTTCATTTCTGCTGCAAGTTGTTCTGATGTAGGCTGAAATTGTTTTAGCCAAAATTAGCCAAAGGGGGAGATTGTTAATTCTTGTAGTTGGCTAGAATTTTGGTAAAACAACGTCGATGTCATGGTTGATGTTTCAACATAAGTTTTTAACATCCTTGGTATGTTTAGTTAAGTTTCTGGTTATGTTAAGTTTTTAAGGGTTGCAGTTTTGTGCTGATGTCAAACCCGATGTCATAACATCAGATGACAGAACATCAGTTTGGTAAGTTTTAGGGCTGCGCATGTGCAAGTATGTTAAGGATAAGATCTGATTGAGAGATTGCAGGAGAATATAATGGAATAGATATATTCTGTTACAATCAAATGTGGAGCAGATCTTGTTGCTATAAACATGGATAATTGTTCCTATTCGTGTGGAGAAGATCTTGCCTATTTGCGTGGAGAAGATCTTGCAGCTGAATTAAAAAGATATGAAGATCAGTTTGTTGCTAATTTAATGCAGAAAGATATGGAGAATATTCAGAGTTAATAATTGAAGATTTAATTGAAGATATGATCTATTCAGAAGCAGAGATCTATTTAGAAGCAGATTTGTTACAGAAGATATGATATGATTTGAAGGCCCAAATCCAGTTGGGATTACATTATAAATAGAGTGCTTGTAACCTAGAATATGTACGGGTCCAAGATGTAGATCATTAGGGCTTTGTCTAAGTGAACCACTCGGGTTGTGAGATGGTCACTGTGTTTAACTCAGAAACCTGTAGGTAATGAGTTTGGTATTGTTCCTGGAGGAAGCTTTGAAGCAACTCCAAAGGGTGTCATGAAAGGGTATCATGGAAGGGTGTCTTCTATGGTGGTACAGTTGTTGGTAATCAAGCTGTTGATGCAGTGACGGTGTAGTTGACTGCTAGACATCATTGTGAAGATATGAAGTGAGATGGAGTCTCTTACCTAGGGAGGACTTAGGTAGAAGGGTCATTGGGTAGTGATTAAATTAGGTAGATTGTCAACTGGTCTGTTGAGTCTGTAATTTGATACTACTAATAGTGGACTTCCTTCCTGGCTTGGTATGCCCCCAGATGTAGGTTGTTGAACCGAACTGGGTGAACAATTCAGTGTGTAATTTACTGTTTCTATTATTGCCTTGTTCAGCAGATTGCGATGTTGTGACATTGCACAAAGACATCACACATCTGTACCAGAATTTCAAGAAGGTATCGGTGGAATCTGTCCTTCCGGGACAGTGTGCACCACAGGGGGTGGTACCGTGACTACGGCAGTGAATCTTGGCGTTTCCCGAAGTTTGTAACCTTCAGGAGTCTTCAGTATGCCCCTGGCATCTTGGCTTTCCCGAATTTTGTAACCTTCAGTCCCAGCGGCTTCTGTTGTGATTCCCTGATCTTCAGTGATCGGCGGAACATATCCTTCCGGGATATAGTTAACAGGCATGCCCCAAGGATGATCTTTCGGCATTTGATACCTAGGATCATACTTCTCCACTATGGGCGTTGAGGTGATATCTGAGATCACAGTCCTTTGTAGCTGAGCTTCTGCCATGGCTTGCATGTCGTTACGAAGCTTTCTCATATCCTCTCTCAGAGCGTCGATCTCTTCCTTCAACTCTCTGTTTTCTTCCTCAAGATCATCCATCTTTTTCTGACGATTGGCCCGAGTATTGTACGAATGAGACAGTTTGACTCTAGAATCGAGGCACAAATGTGAGATTCGTAGGTAAGAAGAATACGCGATGTGAGAATGATGAATGCAATGATTATATTAATTGTTTTTTGGTTTAATCAAAATAAACTTCGACAATTAGATTGCAAATATCAAACAGTGGGGAAACCCCTTTTTATTGAAATTCAAAGGATTACAGAAATGGAAATACAGTAGATTACAAGGTGCAGAAACAGAAATCTAAGCTAATGGGTCCCAAGTCCTCTCTGAAGAGAAATTAGGTGTTGATTCTGGTATCTTCCTTTTCTTTGGCCGGGGCTCTTGGGCCGTTGTCGGGTTGTCATTCCTTTGCCAGGTGAAAGGAGCGAGCAAATTCCTTTGGTCATCTTGATTCTCTACAACATGTTGCTCCAAAATTTCAATCAGAGCATCATTTTCTTTTAGTAGTTGCTGTATTTTGATGCACTCTACGTCGAGAGTGCGGTACTTGTTCTTCCAAGACCTCCTCTCCTTTTGAACTTTGTTGAGAGTAACCTGAAGCTTTTCAGTTTCCGTCATGAAGTACATGACAGATTCCCTCGGCGGAAGAATTCCGTAACGAGGATAAGGCATTTTTAGCTTGAGAGCTCTAGTTTGTACCCAATGGAGATAAGGCTCCACCGAGACATAGTCTGGTTTTCCTAGAGACTCCCTTCCTTTCTTATGAACGTGTTTCTAAGCGTGCACTATTTCCATCTTTAGTGCTCTGTCATTTTCTCCTTCCTTGAAGAAAAGACCTTCCAGAAGAACACCCCGTGGGACGTGTCTCATCGGGTATCCAAATTGACGATGAACGAGAACTGGATGGTAATTGATTCCTCCCTTAGTTCCTATAAGGGGTACGTTGGGGAAGTTTCCACAATGATCAATGATTCTAATTCCATCATAGATCCTATTACACCAATCTATATCAGAGTTGGTGAGAGACATGATCTTTTGCGACCAACGTAAGGCACTCTTGCAATCCCAAAAAGCAGTAGACTTAGGCAAATGAGAGATAAACCATTTGTAAAGCATAGGTACACAGCACGTGATCTTCCCTCCGCTGTACAAATTCCCTAAGTGTACAGAATGATACGCATCTGTGAGCAAAGTCGGTACAGGGTTTCCAATGAGAAAAACCTTAATGGAGTTAATATCTACAAAGTTATTGATGTTGGGAAACAAAAATAACCCGTAGGTGAGCAAGACAAAGATGCTTTCAAAAGTTGTCACGTTTCCTATACTGGAAAAATACAGGGCCTTCTTTGTCAAGAACTGGGCTGGCAAACCTTGGATGCCACCCTTAGCGGTCATGTGAGTCCTGACCTCAGACTCATCCAAATGAATTGCTCTTGCAATGGTCTGATTCTTTGGAATTTCTTCCAGTCCAGAAAATGGAGCTCGATCAGTGATATGTAAATCAATCAGATGAGAATACTCCTCCAACATTGGTGCGAGCTGGTAATTCGGGAATGTGAAACAGTGATAAATCGGATCGTAAAACTGAATGAGCGCATCCATGATTCCCTCAATCACATAGACTCTTAACAGTGGTAGCAGACCTCCGTGTTTGGCTCTGAAAGCCTCTTGGTTTGTGATCATCCCTGCCAAACCTCTTAAATCCTCTAGTTTTGGAATCCTGAAGGTGTACCTATGGGTTCTCCTTCTACCGAAATCCATTAGCGCAATCCTTTCCTCTGATATTTGCAATCACAGTCTTAGTTTAATTTGAAAAACAGAGAGACTAGAAGAGAAATTTTTTGAATATTTTAATGTTTTTTAAATGAATGCATGAATGCAGCACACAAAAACATAGAAAAAACATGGGGTCAAAGGGTCGTTGTCATGAAGTCAAGGCTCTACCCATCCCCAAAGGTTTATACTAGGGTGATTTTTGTACCTGTACTCATTATCATCAGCTCCTCCCAGGAAAGAAAAACAACAAGCGGATCGCCAGCGAGTTGTAGAGCGATCTTAGAGTAAGTGCCATGCACCGAGAATAGATCACCAGCCTCAAATGAGGGTAGTATCGCGTAACAACTATTCCCGATAGTTTCCGCACTACAAAAGGGTTTGGCTCCTCAGCTTCTCAGACATCACAATCGGCCCATTGTCTAGGTGAGAGAATGGGTTACATTGGTCAGCCTTCACTGAGGTTGATGGTCGACCTCGTCGCCATCAATTATCTTAAGTGTATACTCAATCTTTCCACATGCGGCATCACACGCATTCCCATTAGCAGAAAAATAAACATGTATAGCAATTAGGAAAAGCAGTATATATATTTGTCCTAATCATCCTAGACCTTTAAAGCTATGAATCCTAAGTTCCTGACAGAAATGGGTTCCCCGGCGGAAGCCCCAATCTGTGGTATTCACACAAGTGAAGAGAAAAGAAATCGGGCCCCACGGTGGGCGCCATTTTTCTGTAGTGAGCGATTTTGGACGCGGTTCTTAAGCGCGGTCGCTCTCTCTGCGGTTGAGTTTACTACAGGTCGATTCATTTTTTATCCTATTGTGAGCTGAATAAGGAAGGGAAATAGATGTCTCTAATTAACCCTGCTTTGCATACTGAGTTTAAACAACGGTCTGTTAGGTTACGGATGCGATCAATGTGGGGGGGCCTTTGTATTGGTTATTTGTATTTTCGCCAATACTGATTTCTCTTTTCTCTCTGGGATTTTGTTAGGATACTGCTTCAGATTATGATATACGGGAGTATGGGATTTTGGGTTTTTGTTTAGTATGCTCGCTAAGATTTTTCCTTTCAATCTTATGCCTACGTATTCCCGTTTACCGAAATAGGGAAATCAGAGCGTTCGTAGTTCCTCCTATTCTATGGGAGGAAATGGTGTTTTGGTGTCTTGTTCAAAGCCCAAGACGTGAAGCGAAAGGTAGTTTGTATCTTGTTCAAAGCCCAAGATGTGAAGCTAAAGGGTTTGACTTTAGAGAGAATTTGTCATCTCTAAAGAAGGGTTTGTCTGTCAAAACTGTTGGGTGACTGACTGTAAAGGAGGATTACTTTAACCGGGATGTGTGAATCCGGCAATGCCATAATTTCCTTTATAGGGGGTTTTAACCTGAAGGAGAAGACTTCAACTCAGTGTAGAGCAATGCCATCTTTCCTTAGGAATTTCTCATGCTAAAAGAGGGACAGTGGCATGGATGTAGATGATCCAGAGGCTTGGCGCTTACAGCGATTAGACGAAAGGGGAAGGAGTTGTTGATGTTTGTGTACTGTGAACGAGGCACAACTTTGATGCTAAAAGGTTAATTGGATCAACCAGTGATTTTCTTATACAAATCCTAAGAGGAGGCTAATATGTGTCTCGTACAAAGCCCGAGAGAGAGGCTAAAAGGTTTTGACTCGACGATGGAGTCTTTTGGTATCTCGTATAAAGCCCGAGATGAAGGCGATTTGACTCAACAAGAGAGTTTTTTGTATCTCGTATGAAGCCCGAGATGGAAGCTAAAATTTGTTTGGCTTAAGAAGAACCTTTTTGTATCTCATATAAAGCCCGAGATGGAGGCGAAAGGGGTGATTGACTCAACGAGGGAGTCTCTTATGTGTCTCGTACAAAGCCCTAGAGAGAAGCTAGACGTTGTTTGACTCCGCTGGGGAGAATCATTGTATAAAGCCCAAGAGAGAGGCTATGGTGACTGTTTCAGTTAAGTGACAGGTCCAGTATACTGATTTTGAAAAAGAAAATCAGTTCTTATATGAGCAACACTGTACTCAAGGATTTGATTCGAGGATCCGGGCTATTCCTATTCTTTAAGGAAGTGGGAAATCCGAAGGGCATTGAGACTATCTGAGTCTATAGGTTTTCTTCCTATTTTTGAAGGGGTGCTTGAGAATGTCTTTGAGACTCAAGGGAATTAGACTGTCCAAGTCTAGAGTTTCATCTTTTGTACAAGGCTTTGAGAAACAATAGTAGACTCTTTGAAAGGACTATTCTATGGAGATGATTAAGTTCTGTTCCTATACCTTTAGGAGGTCGTCGGGACAATTTGTACGAAGCCCAAGAGGAGGCTGTAAACTTTTAAGAAGTCGATCGGTCCTTGTACTAAGCCCAAGAGGAGGCTATCATTCCTGGAGGAAGAATCATTATACGAAGCCTAAGAGGAGGCTGTGAAAACTTCTAAGAAGCCGACGGGTCCTTGTACTAAGCCCAAGAGGAGTCGGGGTTACTTTTAGGAAGCCTGTGGATCCTTGTACGATGCCCAAGAGGAGGCCGATGCTTTTAAGAAGCCCGTGGGTCCCCAAACCCCGAGAAATTCAAGACAGGCTATTCACAAAGAATAGATCAAGCCAGGAAAGTTTGAGAATTTGGAAGAAACTCAAAGATGCCATTCATAGAGAATACATTCATCTCTGGGAGTAGAGTTTCTTGACAATTCCTAATGAGGACAGCCGAAGAGAAGACTGTATCTGGTGATCCTATTGGGGATCTAGTTGTCTATTTCTACGAATAAACGAAACGGCGTCACCTAGTTCTAGACGTAGTTGCCGGGGAAACTCTAAATATCTATACTATTATTACACAGTTAATATGAGTTTATGAAAGAAGACTTACAGTGAAATAGCCCCACAATACAGTTATATGTATATGAAAGCGGTAAATGAAAGCAATAACAATTTACTCGGTTGTAGAGCTTCCATGCTGTTTGGTTAGTTGTTCAACAAAGAAAGATTGAAAACAACAGTATATTTCAAAATCAAAGGAGAAAGTGCTTTGAAAAAGAAAGATTTGGGGCTTACAGCTCAAGGAGAGGCCCAGGGTTTTATCAGTGAGCGCACTGTTTGAATTTGTACAGAGGGACTTATACAAGTGACTGAGGCCCAAAAAGGTTTTCTGTACAAAGGGATGGGTCTTACACTCTCTCAAGAGGCCCAAAAGGTTTAAAGAAAAAGAGTGGGGCTTATAACACGAGGGTAGACCCAATTGATTTTTCGTTTAAAATGGCAATCGCGCCGAGGTTTTCTTTTAACGCAGAGGGACTTATACAATAAGTGAGGCCCAAAATGTTTTTAGTTAAAAGGGGATTGGGTCTTACACTCTAATAGAGGCCCAAAAGTTTTGAATGGGTCTTATAGCTCAAGGAGAGGCCCAGGGTTTATTTTTCAAAAGGCGACGATCGCGCCGTTTGTTTTTGACGGTATCGGGACTTATACAATACACTGAGGCCCAAAAATGATTTGGTCAAAAAAAAGGATTGGGTCTTACACTCTATTAGAGGCCCAAGTGTTTTGAAAATGATTTATGAGGGTTGAATTAATCCAAAAACCCTAATTTGTTTTCAAAATGTGTTTTAATTGAATAAAAATTCAATTAAAATGATCAAAATTTGTTTAACATATGGAAAACAAATTGTGATCTTGGATTAATGCTTCAAAAATTAAGTATTGACCTACAAAATAATTAGAAGGCATTAAAAGTTGCAAAATCAAGGTGGAAAAAAAATATTTTAAATGTTAAAAACAATTAAAACATTAATTCTTTGCAAAAATATCAATTATATAAAATAAATAATATTTTTGGGATTTTTTGGGAAAATAAAATATTTTAACATTTTTGTGAATTATTAAAAAAAGAATCAACTCAAAATCATTAAAACTCAGAGAGAAATTAATTTTTGAATCAATTAAATAAAATCACAAAATTCAAATATTTGAATTTTCAAAAAATGGTGCCAAGAACACACCAAGAACACGCGCGTGTTTTGGGTTTGCCCAGATTTGCATTTTCTCTCCAATCTCACTGAATACTTGATTATATCATGCAATCCACATACCAATCAACTCGTTTCAACCTCACGATCATGTCTATGACAATTAATTTCATTTAAATTAAGCATAAAACAAGAAATCACGAAAAATCCTCAAGAACCCTAATTTCTGCATGAAGGCTAGGATTTTTGATACACGATTCAAACAATGCAATTAATTGAGGGGAAACATTCCATGCATGATTATGAACATATGGCCAAATTATTGTGCAGCAAAAATTGCATGGATCATAGAGTTAGAAGAGCTCATGCTTACCACTTGCAGCTGGTGATCGTGATTTATGTTGAAGGTGTTACAGCTAGGTTCCAATGATCTGGATAGCTTCCCTAGGTGCCATGGAGTGTGTATGAATGCTTGGAATGGATTGAAATGATCTGGAACTTGAGATGGTACCCCAACTGCAAATCTGTCAAGAACTTGAGCAATTGGCTGGTGATTTTGTGAAATCTGTGTTCCAGATGTTATGTGAGTGTTTGGATCACTTCTATATGATGTATATGAGGTGTGTGTGTGATTGATTTGATTGGAAAAGCTCTCAAACTCAAAACCCGATAGTGACTTGCCTTAGAAGGCAAAATTGGAGTGAAAGAAGAGATTTTGAGGAAAGCATCTGTTTGATGGCTTTGGTGTACTCAAACTGATCACAATTGAGCTCTATTTATAGTATAGCAAGTTTGTTTTGCAAGGAATAGTGAATGGCAACTGCTGAGTAGGTTTGGCCAATGTTGGCAAATGAAAATCCAAGTCTCCTCTAGCCATTGACTAGAGGTTAGGGCACAGGCTGTTGGTTCCCTTGGTCTTGGATAAGTCTTGACTGAATTCAGTTGAGAATGGCTCAGTCCATGCCACCTTGATGATTCCATTGAAAGCTCCAAATCCAAAATTGAAGTCTTGTCCCTATTTTGGCAATTCTAGGTTCAACATGCTATTTCTTGTTCCAAAGACTTTGGAGGCTTGGCTCAGTGATTGTCCCCTTTAGATTCAATCCTCAGAGGTGTCCAAGTGGATAGGAGCATTTGGATTTGGCTGATTTTGGCAAATCGACCAAAAGTGTAAAAATCTGCCTTGCCTTGGCAGATTTCAGCAAGGCAACTTGCCAATGTCATATCTCATGACTCAAATTGAATTTGGTAATGTTCTTGGCCATTTTGGAAAGCCCTTACATGATACAACAACTGTTTGAACATATTTGGTTTTGATCTCTTTTGAATCCAAGTGAAAAATCCCCCTACATTTGGCAAAAAGTAAGGTAAAATCTGACTTAGTGAAATTTTCACTAAGTGTTGGAACAAAGTGACTTTTCTTGATTTTGATCACTCCATAACTCAAAATCCATGAGGAAATTGGACATAGGTCAGTATGAAGCTTTTGTAGAGGGCAATGAGATCTACAAATCAAGCTTTGAATGGGGAACAATGGCCTTGTGGTTTAGGAGTTATGGTCCTCCAAAGTTGGCACATTAGTGTCACTTTTTCAATAACTTAGAAATTTTTCTAAGTTTTTATGGTTACCCCTTTTACAAGTTATCCCACTTTCTTTGATTTTTCTTGATGAATGATGATTCAAATCATACATTAACATCATTTTAGGGTTAAAAATCCATTGTGGTGAAAAATCTCAAAAAGTCAAAGTTGACTTTTGTGCACAGTTGACTTTTTATCAGATGAATTCCAAACTTTGCAATTCTTCATGAAATCATGTCCTTGACCTAAATCAAACTTGATGGACATGTTCCATGGGTGTCATAGGGTATATTGAATCATGTCTTAGGGCTTGGGAGCATGTCTTGGTCAAAAGTCAAAGTTACAGTTGACTTTCCTCGCGAAACCCTAATTGTGGTGCAGATGAAATTGAGACTTGTTGCTCAAGCTTCTTGGATCAATCCATTGTTGCAAATGGATCAATGTAGTGTATTAGAGACCCTCAAATCCTCCTTTGAGGTCTTGGCTCATGATTTGCCCTAAAAGTCAACTTAGGGGTGAATTAGGTCAAGAAACCCTAATTCCTGATTTTTGATGAATGCATCCCCTGAGACAAAATTGACTTGATGATTGGGTCCATGAGGTTCCATGGAGTATATTAGGTTGTGTTTTGGATCCTTGGCTTGTGCCCAGATGAAAAATTTCAATCTGGAGGCCCTGGTCGACCAAAACCCTAATTTGGTGACACTGTCGATCTTGAGACTTGATCCACCTAGAAGGGAGCAACCTTGTGCTTGATCCTTGAAGTGGGAGTCCATTTGATCCATTGTGGATGTTTGAGAGGTTAGACAAGTTTAAGATCATGTCATTCCTTGATTGATCCTTTGTCTAAGGCTCTGAGAGAGCTTGAAACCCTAATTTTGATAGTATTGCATGCTCAACAATTCCTTGAGGAGATTGATGAGGCACAAAAGTACATCCATATTGTGGTGATGATTTTCACAATGATGGGAAATCTTAGTGGTCAAAATTTGGGGTATGACACTATCGATCACGGGTACCCTTCTCCGTCAAGGTAAGATTTTGAAGGGGGAAGCGATAGAGATGCTGACTGAGGAGCTTCGGGCTACCCCAGATGATGCACTTGCGGAGGTGACCCAGTTGAGAGGCGCACACGTCCGATTCTCCTTTCTAACACGCAGATTTCGTGAGGAGCTTGCAGAGGCAGGACGGACAGCAGGTGATCCAGCTGAGGTGGGGATCCACAGGCAGCGTGCCCTGAGATGCTACTATATGTTTTTGCTCGGCACGCAGCTGTTTGTGGACACCAGCGCCACTTACGTTGATATCGTTTACCTCAGGTACCTTTTGGATCCCACAGAGATCCATGGGTACAACTGGGGGGCGGCTACGCTGGCATACACCTATTCTAGGCCCTCAGATGGTTGCCTTTGGGCAACCAAGACTGTGGCAGGCAGCTGTACAATATACGTGGTAACAATCTTATATTCTAAGTCTTTTTTTTCATTTCTTTTCTTTCTATATTCATTATAATGTTTGACGCCGATGTTATGTTTTCCATTTCAGGCGTGGATATTACAGCACTTTCCCAATATTACTGGTTGGGGGAGTGTCGGGGGGTACACTGAGGATATGCCGCGTGCTGCGGCATTTCTCCTGCTCATAGGGAACCAGGCGCCCGAGCCCTACAGAGTTTATCTTGATCAGATGGCTGATGAGGACATTTTTTATGACGCCTAAGCCGATCACCATGTGACGCGCCCGTTCGATGAGGTTTCTCTATTCTCAGGATGGTTGGCATGCAGTTCGACCATTACTGCTCGATACCTGCTGGAGCGCATCTTGCGTCAATTTGGTTACACGCAGACGATCCCCAGGATGCCTCGTGAGTTTACTCCTCTAGGCTTGACCCCACTTGGTACCAGAAGAGACTCGGGCGACCAGAGCGCCGAGAGACTGGAGCATTGTTGTCGGGTACGTCATGTGGTTCTATACCGTCTTACACCCATGCATGGTTCCCACTGTTGAGGGATCGCCCAGACCTGCTCATCAGGAGATATTAGAGGAACAACAGTCTCAGTTGGACCATACTCAGGATGTCCTACCTCACTGTCGTGAGATAGAGGAGATAGCGCGGGCGGCCATTGCGGACGGTCACCTCCCTGAGGGCTCTGGTGGCAGACTTGCCATGGATAGGATTATTGAGATTGCTTGGGGGGCATTTCAGTACCGCAGACATCAAGCCAGGACGGCGGGTAGATGCAGAGGAGCAGGGGAGCCAAGAGAGATCCTTCGGCATACACATTAGTTTTTTGTTTGATGTATTCTATTTTTATTAAATTTATGTACTGTATTTTGACAGGAGTATTATTATGTATAAATATCATTTTATTTTATATATGGATGTTTTCGAATGTATATTAAATTGCGACGATAAATTAACATCTGCGACCAACCAACAAAACTGATTTTTATAAAAAATTAAAGTTCTGCTATTTTTCCGGATCTGCAGATCAGGAATTATTCCAGATATGCACATCTGGAACAAATCAACGTTTTTAAAAAAAATGGTGCGTCCGGATGTGCACACCGGGAAACTGGGGGACAAAAACGGAAATTCGTGTGGTGCCTAAGAAACCTATGGGGTGTATTAAGAAATCCACTTTATCTATTCAAAGAAAATTTAGTCGATTTTATATTTTATGATTAAGATTTCTCAAAAGTGTACCATTGTTTTGAACCATATTAAGTGATTTACATATAGACGGTTTTTTTTATAAGCAAAATATATTCATTAATTTGAGTATAAGAGGTATTCAACCAACTAAGAATACACAACCAACCAAGAATACAAGAAAATTCCAAGAGCCTATAAAGATGGCGGAAGAAAAAAAAACAACTACAAACCAACAATGCTCTATAGGATATTACTCTAGAAAATTTAATGGTGCCTTACACCATTCATAGAAGTTACAACAATGTGATTTTTTAAGAAAACCAAGCCATAGCCAAGAAAGGAATTTGATGTTAAATTCAATGTCCTTAGCATGAAAGGAGTCGTCTTTGAAAATCACGGCGTTTCGCTTGTTCCAAATACACCAACATGCTATCATCCGCAAGAAACCTTCAACATGTTTTCCAACCTTCCCTTTGAGTGATTCCAAAATTCGATTGAAGTCCATAGTGCAGTCAAGAGAAAGTTGTTTCTTCAGTCCAATCCAATCCCAAAAGAATGACCAAACCTGCTGAGTAAAAGTGCAATAGAGCATCATGTGGTCAATTGTTTCTTCTTCATCCTTGCAAAACACACATTTGGCCAAGTCAACATCTTGGATAATATTCCTCTTGAGGAGTTGTTGTCTAGTCGGTAATCTATTGAGTAACATATCATTCATGTTGACATCTCTTTCCACTAGAAGACCTCAGCCCCTTAATATTTCATAGCAAAGTTTAACAGAATAATTTTGTGATGGAGTAGCCACCCAATTAATTAAGTCCCCCACCATATTGTTTGGACATATTTCTGCCAGAATTTGGTTTAAGGAATGTTATTCTTCTGCAAATAATGGATCACCAACTGCCTAAAACCCTTCTATCCTCCACTGCCAAGTTCCATGAGACTAAGCCCCCATCTCACTTAACATGGCATTTTTGTTAACAACATGACAGAAGAGAAGAGGAAAGGCCTATTCCAAAGAGTTTGTGCCAATCCAAATCCCTTTCCAAAAAGGAATTGTTTCACCACAACCAAGTTTGAATTTTGCAACATGCCTAATGCCAACCTTATCATCACAATAGCTCTTCAAGTTCATACCAATGTCCTTAAGGTCCCTCCACCAAATCGATAGCTTTGAAGGATGATGTTTGTTTTCATCAAGCCATATGCTTCTAATTATATTTCCATATTTGAGCTGATTAATACCACTCCAAATGGCTTCCTTGTCATTAAAGATCCTCCAAATACATTTGCACAATAATGCCTCATTAAATCTACTTATATCCTTAACTCCGAGGTTTCCCTCTGATTTACTTTTGCACACAGTCTGCCAATTAATCCAGTTCACACCCTGGCCCTCCTTCAAGCCAAGCCAAAGGAATTGTCTTTGAATTCTGATGAATTCCTTCTTCACCTTCTCAGGCATCTTATAGAAGGAGATGTGATGAATGGGTAAGTTATTTAGAACAAAATTCAATAAGGTGATTCTACCCCCTATAAACAGAAATCTACTCTTCCAGCAAGAAAGCTTGCTTCTCATGTTATAAATGATATGCTTCCAAGCTGCTTCTCTTCTTGGATTAGAGCCCACAATGATCCCAAAAAATTTGAATGGTATGTTATCAATGTTGCAGAAGAGAAAGTTTGAGGCAGTCAACAAAAAATGAGGTGAGAGACCAATGCCATATAACTTGCTTTTGTTCATGTTAATTCTCAAGCCAGATACCATCTCAAAGCCTCTCAAGATTGACTTAATGGCCCAAAGGTTGCTCCAAGAGCCATCACCAATTAAGATTGTGTCATCTGGAAACTGCAGGAGGCCAAAAGAAGTTTCACCCAACTCTGAATTAAACTTAAATTCATTGAACAAATTGATGGCCACAACCTTCCTCATTATGCCTGCTAGCCCTTCAGCAACAATGACAAAGAGGAAAGGCGAGAGAGGATCATCTTGCCTCAAACCTCTTGAGGCAACAAAGTCAAGGGTTGGGCTACCATTTATAAGAACTGACATGTTGTTGTTGAAGACACCACCCTCCATCCAAGCAATCCATTTCTTACCAAAACCCAATATGGTCAGCATATATCTCAGGAAGTCCCAACACACATTATCATAGGCCTGAGAAAAATCAACCTTGAATAATAAGCATTCCTTCTTACATCTCTTTGCATAATCAATCACCTCATTAGTGACCAATACACCATCAAGAATTTGTCTACCTGGTATAAAACCTGTTTGAGATTTAGACACAATGCTGCTAATTACTTTCCTAAGTCTTTTTGCCAAGATGCTTGATACAATTTTGTATAAATATCCAATTAGGCAAATTAGCCGGTAGTCTTCAACCTTTAGAGGATTGAAGATCTTGGGAATGAGGGTCAGGAAGAAGCAGTTACAACTTTAGGGAGAATGGTAGTAGAATGGAATTCTTGTACAACACCAATGACATCCTCACCCAATATGTTCCAACACTTCTTTAGGAAAGTGATGTTAAACCCATTTGGGCCAGGGCTTTTATCTCTATCACATTCCCATATAATTTCCTTTATTTCCTCTCTAGAAAAGTATTCTTCTAAATTAAGTCTACCAGCTTCAGACAAGCAATTGAATTCAATTCCATCCAACGATGGTCTGCTGACTCCTTGAAAAGTAAATTTGGATTGAAAATGATCTTTTGCCATATCTTTTACTAAATCCACCTCCTCCACTCTCCCATTGTCAGTTTCAAAAGCTATTATTCTATTCCTTCTTCTTCTCAAATTTAAGATGCCATGAAAGAATCTAGTATTTAAGTCCCCCTCCTTAATCCATTTCCGCCTTGATTTCTATTTCAATAGACTTTACTTCACGTGTAAGTTACTCCAAATATGTTGTTGGACCTCCTTCCTTTCTTCAATAATGGCTAAGTCAGTTGAAGAGTCAATGATGCCATCTAGAAAGTTAAGTTACTCAATTGCCTTCTCAATCTTGAGGTCGAGGATTCCAAATACCTCCTTGTTCCACTCCTTTAAGCTTAATTTCAATAACTTGATTTTTTCCTTCATGACAAATGTCTTCTTCCCAACAATATGGAATGACTTCCACTGAGCTTCTATAAAGGCCAAGAATTAATTGTTATCAAATCAATAATTGTTTAACCTAAATGGGATAGGACCCCAATTCAAATGACTTGCTCTAATCCATATTGGGCAATGATCAGAGATATCCCTACAACCAATTTCCCGAGCTACAAGATTCCAAGATTCAATGATGCCTTCAGACACAAGAAAGTGATCTAATCTTCTTTTTGCCTTCCCATCTGAACCGAACCAGGTGTATTGATTTCCAAGGGTTGGTAAGTCAATAACTTCCATGAAATTTATAAATGATGCAAAATCCTCCATCTCAATTCTGTTAATTCTATCATTAATTCCCACCCTCTCTGACTGATGTTTGATGGAATTAAAATCTCCCCTAATAATCCACTCCCCAACACCAATTTTGTTCTTCCACTTGAGTAGTTCCTTCCACATGCGTCTCTTTTGTTCCAAAAGACAAGAAGAATATACATTAAGAAAGAAGATATGTTTACCTTTGAACATAGCATGAATGTCTAAGTAACCTTTGCCTTTGAAACTCAAAATTGGCTCAATGATCCCATGCCTCCAAATTGTGATTATCCCTCCTAATTGTCCAACCGCATCCAATGTAGACCATAAAACTTCCTCAGTCCCCCACATGTCTTTGATATAAGCTTCAAGCATATTTTGTTTGTTTTTTGTTTCCTGGATGAAAAGAATTTCAACTTTGCCCTTCAAAATCAGTTGCTTAATTATTTTTCTTTTGATGGCCAAGCCATGCCCTCGAATATTAATGGATGTAATATTCATGATGATCCAGTTGATTTCTCCTTCCTCACGATGTCTCCCTTGAGATCTCTATCCTCCATGCTTCTGATAATCTCTTCAAAAACTTCATATGACTAACATTTTGATTGAAGACCAAACCCTTGAGGCAACATCCAGCTCGAAGTTTCTTCTCACTCTAGCATTACCTTGTCTTATATCCCCATAGAAATTGAATCACAACAAAATACAGAACCTCCTGAGAAATTTGTTGATTCATTTACTGAGTTAATAGGGGAGTTAGAGATTGCGGTGGTTGGAGGGAAATAGAAGTTCAAAGGTTCAAAAATGTTAGCAGAAGGCCCCTCAGCATTTTTTAACACCTTCGTAATTAACTTTTTCTTCCTTTGTTTGTTAGGCCTAAAGGTCACCAGACCCACTGGGTCATTAAGACATGTTGAGATGGGGTCCGATTCTTCACCCTTCTGAATAACTGCTTTTGGTTTAGGCACCTTTTTTTTCTTTTCTTTTCACATGTCATGGGATACCTTTAGCAAAAAGGCGTTGTTTGGCCAATTTCCATAAGCCAAAGCTGACTTTTTCCTAACCTTCTTTTTCCTCAGAACCCAATCTTCTTGGGTCCCATAGTTGACATGCTCTTCAGACTGATCTGCGGTGCCGCTCACATTTAGGATTTCTTTTGATCTAGATGTCACATAATCCATGTCCTTAGGTGAAGGTTGTTGAGTATTACCCAAGGAGGCCACCGGAACAGTATCATCAACCAGTGAAGTTGTTTTGGGAGCTGGATTTTCCATGTCCTCACCAATGGCAGGACCACCATCTTCCTCCTTCGCTCCATTCATTTTCCAAATACTACTTCCATCATCAGAGGACCCCAACTCCGAGTTTTTTGAAGAAGTAACTTGTTGTTTAGGGATGACTACCCTTTTGGGACCATGTAATCCTTCCATCATCTTAACACGATAAACATGGTCATCAATCTTCACATTGATGCATTCGTTGAGGATCATGGAATACTTGGTTCTGAAAAGTATTCGAGCCACATCAAAGTTAGTCTGAGTTCTCGTTTCATCATCAACACATATGTATTTTCCCACCGAACAAGTAAAGAACTCAAAGAAATCTGGGCACCATGCATGGCATGGGATTCCAAAACATGATAGCCAAGTTAATATCTCATTGTCAATGTCGTTGGGAGACCACAACTGTACTTTTGTTAACCATTGTGCCAACCAGTCACTAGCATCTTCAACCAAAGCTTTCAACTCCCCTTCTTCTATTTCCTCCATGAGACATAAGTTTGAACCCATGGGTGTAATCTTAATAGAAAAGTAACCCTCCAAATGAAAAGATTCCTGAATGTTATACATTATTCCCGAGTTGGCAACGACTCCAACATAAGCTTTGTTGAATCTTATATTATCTACTTCCTTGGTGTTGAATTGTAAGTGTGCAAAGATCGGCTTCTTATCGAACTTGTCATATTGTTGTCTATGTTTCCCATGATCACCCTTAATTGTACCCACTTTCCTTTCATTTAAAACATCTGCATATGATTTGTGTTGTTCCGTGAATCTTGTTGAATTCTTGGTGGTTTTGAATGCACCTATCCTATTATCTCTAATCCATACTTTTTCTTACTTTTTGTCTTCATGTCTGTCCCTTTGAAACCTTGGTATATTGACATATAGCTTCACATTGTTAATGAATATGTTATCCAGTCTCACGACCAAACTTCTCTCATCAACAACGTTGAAAAGTCTTGTGAAGCCAAATATCCTACCATTTTTGTCGTGTCTAGAAGGAATCACCACTTAATCGATGTCACCATATTCCTTGAATACTTCATACATCTCTTTAGCTCCATAAGAATCTGGGAACATAGTGAAGAAAAAGCTTGATCTTTTCTCGTAAGCTTTGTCCACTCTCCTCCTATTAGTGCTCGTGTCCAGTTTTTCTCTGTTGTATCCTTTTGATTTCCATCCCCTCTTCTTGACTTTCTGCCATTCATTAATCCTATGCTTCGCAGATTCGTCCATGATTGTGAAAAAAGTTAAAATATCTGTGTAGAAGCCAAAAGAATGTGTAGCGTGCGATTTTTGTCGGTGACACGACCACCTTACCGCAAAGGGAATTTGGGTGCTCCTTTCTGATTTCTGTATTTATCCTATGAAGCTGGAAAGGAAAAGGGAAGATATCTAAAACTAACCTTACACGCAAATGTTTTCTTTAACAAATGCTAAGAGATTGGGGATCGGGGTCTGGTTATACAAAGGGAAGCTATTAACACCCAGTGTATCTATGGTAATCCATAGGAACCTTTTATTGCATGTATTTCTGTTAACTTAAAATGCTTTCTTGTGTTTATCTGCTATGAATTAGGAAAGTTTCTCCTTTGGGAGTGTTGAGAGAGTTGACCCTGGTTGGGGATTTTTAAATCTGCTGGAGACTGATGTAATGGTAAAATGATCAAGGTTTTTCCTATGCTTTTAGGAAACTTGAGGGTTTTTGTGTGAGATCCAAGAGGAAATGAGACTTTCCAAGTCTACTTGTATGAAGCCCAAGAGGAGGCCGAGACTGTCCAAGTCTCTCAAGAAGTGGTAGGCTTTGGTGTGGAGAGGGATCTTTGTATGGTGCCCAAGAGAAGGCTGTTGGTTTAAGGGATGAAGATCAACCCTTAGAATAGTATGATGTTCTGGGATTCTGACTCTCCTGGGAATTTGAACTTAGCAATGATGACTAATTTCTATCCTATGCTTTTAGGAAGCCTTTGGGTCCTTGTACTAAGCCCAAGAAGAGGCTGGGGGGAACTTCTAAGAAGCCTGTTAGTCCTTGTACTAAGCCCAAGAGGAGGCTGGGGATACTTCTAGGAAGCCTGTGGGTCCAAGCCTAAGAAAAGTTCAAGAAAGGTTTCACCGGGAATAATCCTTTCTTTGTTGAACAGTTATAAGGTTTGAAGAAATTCAAAAGAGGTTTCACCGGAAATTAATCCTCTCCGGGGAAATGAATTTCTTGTACATATATATATATATATATATATATATATCTAAGTTTTGACAGTCTTGAGAAAAGTTTCACCGGGAATAATGTCTTTCTCTGTTCAAAATTGAATAAGCCCAAGAGGAGGCAGACTATATAGGGAATTTCCTATGAGGGACTAGTTTTGACTATGTTAGGAAGTAACCTCTGGTTTGACCTAAGCCTAGACCTAACTGCTGGGGAAACTCGAATCAAATATGCATAAGTATATATACAGATAAGTGAATTGACAGATATATAAACAAATATGCATTGAATTGAAAAGATGTTGGGACTTATATTCTGAGAAGAGGCCCCAAGTGTATAGTGATTTGTTGTATTGACTCAACTATATGATTAATTAGGGTTTCAAGAAATTGAAGAAAGTTTTGAGGAAACTTTGAATTTTAATTTGAATTAAAAGAAGTTTGTTTAAAAAAGAAAAGAATGTTTGGGGCTTATAACTCAAAGAGAGGCCTAGATGACTTATTTGAAAACATTGGTCGCACTGCGATACCGAAAGACATTGTGGGACTTATACTATAGCAGAGGCCCAAAAAATGTTTTTTGTATAAAGAGGGGCTGGGTCTTACACTCTATTAGAGGCCCAAAAATGTTTGTAAAGAAAGAACAATGGGACATATACTCAAGGAGAGGCCCAAAAGATTTATTTGAAAAGGCGACGATCGCGTCGTGATTTTAAAAACCACAGAGGGACTTATACAATGACTGAGGCCCCAATTATTTATGTAGAAGAAGGAATGGGTCTTACACTCTATTAGAGGCCCAAAAAGTTATTTTTATACAAGAGTTGGGGCTTATAGCTCAAGGAGATGCCCAAGTGAAAAACAACGATCGCACCGCTTATTTTGAAAATCGTATCGGGACTTATACAATGACTGAGGCCCAAAATTTTATATTTACAAAAGGGATGGGTCTTACACTCTAATAGAGACCCAAAAGTGTTTCAAATGAAGTTTGAAAAATCAAAATTAAGAGAAAAACCTAATTTTAATTTAGAAAAACAATGTTTTAAAGGAAATTAAATAAAAAAATGATATAAAATATCAAATATATTCAAAAACAAGTTGTAAACTTTAAAAAATGTTTTGAAAAATCATGTTTAATCACATGAAAACTTGGGATTCATTTGAATTTGAAAAATCAAGGTGGAAATTTCATTTAAAATGTTTAAAAATAAATAAAAAATGAAATTATTTACAAAAATTCAAGCTATATAAAATAAATAATATAAATTTTATTTTTTTGTAGAATAAAATATTTTAACATTTTTGTGAATTTTTAAAAAAAGATCCAATAAAAAATGATAAAAATTGAGAGAGAAATTAATTTTTGAAATCAATTAAGAAAATAAAAGAAAAATTCAAAAATTCAAATTATGGCGCCAACGGTCATCTTCTTCCTCGCGACTACCCTCTATGGCCGTTTTGCAAAATCTCACATATCTCTCTCAATACGTAATGGTTTTGACTTTTGTAAACATGAAAGTTGTGTGTTTTTGAACAATGATTTCAGTGATATAAATTAATAGCATTTTGATGTTTAACTTTGGTCTTGAATCATTTTGGATCATAATAAAAAATAGCCTCAAAGTTGGTGAAAATGCAAAACAGATTCTGTCTAAAAATTTCACTTAGTGTTGAAAAAAGTGTCATTTTCCATTTTTTGTGATTTTGATCAATCCATAACTCAAAATTCATGATGATTTGGAATCTGTTGTAGTTGACAATCTTGAAGTATGTAATGAGATCTTTCATTTTAGCTTTGGATGGAAGAAAAAGGTTACTTGGATCACAAGTTATGGTCTTGCAAAGTTGGGTAGAAATCACTTTTTTTCATGACTTAGTGAAAATTCAAGTTTCTTAAGGTTGCCCCTTTTGCAAGTAACCTCCCTTTTCTTTATTTTTCTTGATGGATGATGATCAAAACCATAATTTAACATTGTTTTTGAGTTAGCGAAGCCATGTTTGTCAAGATATCCAAAAAGTCAAACTTGATTTTTAGGCACAGTTGACTTTTTGTCAGATGAATTTCAAACTTTGTGATCCTCTATGAAATCGAGTCCTTGACCTAAGTCAAACCTAATGGATGGATTCCATAGGTGTTTTATATTGTCTTGAATCATGTCCCAAGGTTTGGGATCATGTCTTGGTCCAAAGTCAAAGGTACAGTTGACTTTTCATCAAAAAACCCTAATTGGTTTAGATGAATTTGAATCCTTGTATTTGCTTGTTAATCAAGTTCTTTGAATCAATCCAATCTTGTAAATGGATCAATATGATGTATTGGTGGTCTTCAAAACACTTCTTGAGGTCTTGGCTCATACCTTGCTTCAAAAGACAACTTAGGGGTGAATTAGGTCAAGAAACCCTAATTCCTGATTTTTGATGAATGCATTTCCTGAGGTTATTTTGAACTTGTGATTGGGTCCATGAGGTCCCTTTGATCTTCTTGGATCATGTTTTGAAGTATTGGCTCATGCCCAGATGAAAATTTCCCTCTAGAGGCCTTGGTCTACCAAAACCCTAATTTGGTGACACTGATGATCTTGAGGCTTGATCAACTTGAAATGTTGCATTTTCATGATTAATTCTTAATGTGGGAGACCTCTTGATCCTTCATGGATGTTTGATAGGTTTGACAAGTTGAGGATCATGTCCATTCTTGATTGATCCTTTGTCTGAGTACTCTGAGAGGGCTAAAAACCCTAATTTTTGATTGGATTGAATGCTCAACAATCTTTGAGAGGATTAATGAGGTATGAAAGTACCTCCATATTATGGTGATGATTTGCACAATGATGTGAAATCTTGTGGTCAAAATTTGAGGTATGACAGATGTCCCTATTTAATCTTCTTGGACCTGAAGGTATGAATGGTGAAGATGTTCAGATATTCAAGGTAAAAGAGGATTAAATATTGGAATACCTGAAATTTTGATTGTGGTTATGAATGGTAGAGGTTTTTCTCATTCATCTCCTGTTGCTAAGTGGTATTACTTAGAAAAGGGTAAACTTCCCCTCGATCCTGGTCTTCAGCCACGAAACTGGTCTTAGTTTCTTTTGAAATAAACTTCCTCTCGATCCTGGTCTTCTGCCATGGAACTGGTCTTAGTTTCTTTTGAAATAAATTTCCCCTCTATCCTGGTCTTCTGCCATGGAACTGGTCTTAGTTTCTTTTGAAATAAAGTTCCCCTCGATCCTGGTCTTCTGCCATGGAAATGGTCTTAGTTTCTTTTGAAATAAACTTCCCCTCGATTCTGGTCTTCTGCCATGGAACTGGTCTTAGTTTCTTTTCAAATAAACTTCCCCTCGATCTTGGTCTTCTGCCATGGAACTGGTCTTAGTTTCTTTTGAAATAAACTTCCCCTCGATCCTGGTCTTCTGCCATGGAACTGGTATTAGTTTCTTTTGAAATATACTTCCCCTCAATCCTGGTCTTCTGCCATGGAACTGGTCTTAGTTTCTTCCTGTCGAGTTCTTTTCTTGACAAGGAATGCTATCCGTTGTAGCGGTCTTCATCAAACTTCTTGCTAAGTTTTACTGGGGAGACGCTATTTGATGGAAAAAGATTTGATGTCAGACTTGCTGGGGAGAACCATTTGTCTGAACTGCAGAGGTGTAAAAACTTCTCTGTGGGAGATGCCATTTGTCGACCAACTGGGAAAACAAGTCTCTTGAGAGATTGCTTTTTGTTTGGTGATGTTACATCATACTTTCCTTCGAGACCTTTTCGGAGAAATTCCATGTGATGTAATCCAATTTTGAGGTGCTGATGACTTCATCGAAAATAATTTTTTTGGGGAGAAACCGCCGTATTGACAAGAGTCTTTTGGTGGAGAGGCTTTCTCTGGGGATTTTTCCTTAATCCGGGAAAGCAAAATATCATCTTCAATGGTGAAGAGTGATGCCCCAACATGTGTATATCCAAATGGCTTCTTGCCTTTTAGAGGTTTAAGTCATCAAAGAGGTTGAGGACCGATTTCAATCTAGGAATAAACTGGAGAGAGATTGTTTAGACGATACATTTCCGGACGAGGACAGGAAAACTGACAAATCTATTATGAGAGAGGACATTCATCACTTGGGGATGAAAATGACCAGAGTGATATTAATGCAACACATGTATGAATATGAATCAATTATGCATGATGTATGTATGTTTATGTTGACAAAATAGACACGACATACAGACCGGTGATGAGTTCAACTGGATACTCGGCCACTCTGGGAGATGGGGGGTATCACTGGAGATTCTTAAGGTTGTACTTTTGCTGGGGAGTAGGGACTCCCGCGTTCGTTCCAGCTTCCGGAGATACAAACCTGCTAGGGATAGAAATCTGTCCTTGTTTTTCAAAGGTGGACCCTACTGGGGTGAAAAACCATCAATTGGTTTTCAGAGGTAAGAACTCTGCCGAGGATAATAGATGGATCATTTCGTTTGAAATAGTTGATCCTTCATTCAGGGAGTACTTTGATTCTGCGTTTTGAGTTTTGATCACTCTCGGAAAAGCAATCGATATTCCCTTTTTGTGCTCATTAATCAAAAGGAAATTGCCATCTTTGTTTTGAAAGCAAAAGTAAATTTGAAAACAAAAGTAAATTGATTTTTGTTTAAAGAATCGTTGATCATATTTAAATGTCATTCTGTAAAGCAAAATTAATGAGAATCGTAAACAAAAGGCACACAGGCTCAAATTTTATTGATAGAATGGTAATCAGCTAAACGTATGATCCCATAGAGCATTACAAAGTTTAAAAAATAATAATTTAAAGGGAAATGGGCTATATTGAAACATAACGACCGCTATCTTTCCACCAACTTTGAATTCAGGACATTCTTGTTGGATATAGTTACTTGCCATGAATCCTTAACTTTTTCCTAGATTTCCCTCTCGGGTTTCTCAATCCATCGGGATGACTTTGCTTATGTCTCTAATTTTTTCCTGGACCGCTCTTTCGGGTTTTCAATCCAATGAGATGTTTTTTTTACTTAGGCGAAGTATTTCTTGACTACATCAACATTTTTGGGGTAGGTAAACTCCTCTCCATCCATGGTTTCTAGTCTTAAGGCACCGCCTGAGAAGGCTTTCTTAACAACATAAGGGCCATCGTAATTCGGAGTCCATTTTCCCCTGGAATCAGTGAGAAATAATTGTATCTTCTTGAGTACAAGGTCTCCTTCCCTGAAGACACGGGTTTGGACCTTTTTTTCAAACGGTTTCTTCATTCTTTGGTGATATAACTGACCATGGTATAAAGCCGTCATTCTTTTTTCTTCGATCAGATTTAATTCATCATGTCGGCTCTGACACCATTCAGCTTTCGTTAGCTTGGCTTCCATCAATACTCTCATTGAAGGGATCTCTACTTATGGCGAGCGCTGCCTCCATGCCATTTACTAGAGAGAAAGGTGTTGCCCCTGTTGAAGTGCGAACTGATGTGCGATAACCGTGAAAAGTAAAGGGTAACATCTCGTGCCAGTCTTTGTAGGTTACAACCATCTTCTGAATGATTTTCTTAATATTCTTGTTAGCCGTGTTGTACCCCAAAATTTGCCCTCATTTTATCCTAACCATACTTGGCTATCGCTTCACAATCATATGCATTTGTCCACTAGGTCATGCATTCACAAAAATTCATATGCATAAGATCCTAATACACGGGATCAAGGCTTTCTGAAGAATCATGGTTTTTTATCAACTTACGGTTTCTACTTCATTGAAGATCATTTCCACTGGTGCTTTCATTGTCATCATGAGCATATTTTTGTGACACAAGGTTATATTTTTAAAGGTTTATCAATATCATCACGTGCTTAGGGTTGCATCAAGGGATTGTGAAATCAGGGTGTGAATTTATATGCGTCATGGATTTCTCTCTAAGCAAGCCATGCGGCTATTCTCCCTCAAGATACAAGGGCACTAATAACATTCCTCATAAAGTCAAGATGCCTTTGTGTATTAAAGTACAATACGGTTCGGGGTATTCAAGGCATTATTTTCTTTTCAAGTCCTCATCACTTGCGATGCGAAAATTGACTTCTTGGAAGTAAGGGTACAAGCCAAGTGGGTTGAAACAGTGTCATATACCAATGTAACCCGACAAGTGGTGGTCCAATTTATCAAGAACAATCCCATATGCTGTTATGGTGTTCCAAGCTAGATCATTACTGATAATGGATCCAACTTGAACAACAAGATGATGAAAGAATTGTGTGCTGAGTTCAAGATCGAACACCATAACTCATCTCCCTACCGGCCTAAGATGAATGGAGCGGTAGAAGTGGCTAACAAGAATATCAATAAAATCATCCAGAAGATGGTTGTAACCTACAAAGATTAGCATGAGACACTACCCTTTTCTCTTCACGGTTATCGCACATCTGTCCGCACTTCAACAGGGGCAACCCCTTTCTCTCTAGTATATGGCATGGAAACAGTGCTCCCTATATAAGTAGAGATACCATCAATTGGGGTATTGATGGAAGCCAAGCTAACAGAAGATGAATGGTGTCAGAGCAGACATGATGAACTGAACCTAATCGAAGAAAAGAGAATGACGGCTTTATGCATGGTCAGTTGTATCAGCAAAGGATGAAGAAAGTGTTCGACAAAAAAGCCCGACCCCGTGTCTTCAGAAAAGGAGACCTCGTGCTCAAGAAGTTACAATCATTCCTAACTGATTCCAGGGGTAAATGGACTTCAAATTACGATGGCCATTATGTTGTTAAGAAAGATTTCTCAGGCGGTGCCTTGAGACTCGCAACCATGGATGGAGAGGAGTTTACCTACCCCATGAATGTTGATGTAGTCAAGAAATACTTCGCCTAAATAAAAAAATGTCTCGGTGGATTGAAAACCCGAAAGGGCGGTCCAGGAAAAAATTAGAGACATAAACAACGATCATCCCGATGGATTGGGAACCTTAAAAGCCAATCCAGGCAAAAGTTAGGGATTCGTGGCAAGTAACTATATTCGACAAGTTTGACTCCTCAGAAACAACATCATCCGTCAGGAAGACTTCAGTCAAGGTCACCTTCGACAGAAGCTCGGAATGTCCAAAATTTAAAGTTGGTGGAAGGATAGTGTAGCGGCAAAATCGTGAGTGTAAGCTATTGATTAACTTAACTCATAAAGCAAGAGTCGCCACCACACTTTTATTTTATCCAAAAAGGAAAGGAAAAAGAGCGAACAAAACCTACACAAGCTCTAAAACAAGAACAAGTGAACAGAGACTGGGTAAGGGGGGTTGGTTACGTTAAGGGAAGGTGTTAACACCCTAAACATCTATAGTACTCTCTAGGAACCCTTTGAAATATTTACGCTTTTGGTCTGAAAAGGTTTGTTTGAAAAGAGATTGAGGAGATGAGAAGAGAAATTGTTTTTAAGATTTTTGTGTTTGGAGAGACTTGTCGTCTCATGCCTACGTACCCACGAAGTGCAATGTAGGATCAAAACCCCGTAGTTCGTGGTACAAAGAATGAAATTTTTTTGTTTTGGTTGATTTTAAAATGTAAAGACAAGACGTCATTTCCAAACAAATAATTCCGCTTAAAGAAATGAATCATGTCTAAACTTATGAAAAAGTTAAAGGACAAAGTGCACTAGGGCACAAAAAGAGAGTTTGATGAGTTTGGTGTTTTTTAAAGTCCTTTGAAAAAGGTGTCAATATGCTTATGTAGTTTAGCATTTGTTATGAAATGAAAAGAAAAGAGTAAAATCACTTGACAAAGTCAAGGTTTGATTATGAAAGAGGTGATAGTTTGAAATCAAGAAAGTTTTGAAAAAGAGAGAAAGTTTTGAAAATTGAAGAATGGGGAAGAGAAGAAGTGACTATCCTAAAGCACAAAGTAAAAGCTAAGGATAATAAAGATCTAACCACAAATGTAGCTATATTCACCATAAACCAAGCAAAAGCACAAGTCTTCAAAGTCTTCGAACCATAATTCCAAAGCAAAGGGAAAAGGTCCTAGTTCTAAGTCCAAGGATCCAAGAATAGCATTGAAGTCCAAGGTCTAGGTGCAAAACTCCATGTCTATTGCAAATGATAGTAACCATAGTCCAAGATTAGAAGCACAAGTTTTTTAGAGGTTTTGGTCTTTATTAATGTTTTTTGGTCCAAGTGGACAAAGAGAAAAAAGGCATAAACATAAACATGTGTCCAACGGACAAAGGAAAAATTGCGGAAGCATAAACATGTGTCCAACGGACAAAGGAAAAATTGCGGAAGCATAAACATGATATGATAATGATAATAATGGAGCATAAAAGTAAAAGAGAGATAGGGAGCGAGAAGGAAGTATAAAAGTAAAAGTTAGAAGTTAGTGATTAGTTGTTAGAGTAAGTGATCAATAATGATTGAATAATGCGCTTAGGTCAAGGTTAATGAAAACTCATTAGAGGATAGATAAGACCAAAGCCTCCTAACAACAAGTTTCATAAGTATTGAACCAAAAGACAAATAATCAACCATCCTTGATTGTTTTCCGATACGGGACATATGTAGCGCTATGTTAAGCAATCGCCGAGTAATTTACGTAGTAATTACCCTACAATGAGGCCGGTCAGTAGTACTATTTGTGCTAATGTGTGCTAGATGAACAATATGTAAATCGTCATCCAAAAACAATACCGCACGAAAAGAAAAGAAGGTAACAATATCGTCTTGATCAAGAATTCAACAAGGAAATTCTAAGATCCATAAGACTTTCATCCATCCAAATAAAGGAGAAATAGATTAAGAGAAAGCCAAATTAAACCACAAAATTATGTGATCTAAGGCTAAGAACAAAGGGAAGGGGTTAGGAATGAAGAGACAACCAAAACAGTCCCAAAAATAGGTGAAAAACACCATTCTGTTCAGTGCGAATCGATTGCACCAGTGTGCGAATCGATTGCACACTGACAGATTGCAAAAACAAGGAAAAAACCAGCACTGTGCAATCTATTGCACGAAAATGTAAATCGATTGCACCCTGCTGTGACAGCAAAAATTCAGCAAAATTTAGCTTGATCATGATCTAAAATTTTCTTCAAATACCTCATGATCATGGAATCAAAAGTGCACAAAAATTCAAAGCAAATAACAACAATGGATCACAAATTGTAAGATCCAAAGATCAAGCAACAAGAATTATTAAAGGATCACATTGTGGAAGATGAATCAAGAACAACAATGGTGGAAAATGAGATTACCACTCCAAATCTGAAAATTACTTCAAATTACTCCAAGATCCAAACTCCAAAGTCTTGATCTATAAGAATTGATGAAGAAAACAACTTTGGAAGAAGGTTTAGCTCAAAGTTGAACAAGATTCAATGTGAATTCTTGTTAACTTTCAAGAGAAGAAAAGTGAGCTTTGAGTGAATTTTGTGGTTGGGAAGAGAATTTGCAAGATGTTTGTTGGCTATCAAAAGCTTCAAGAGAAATTTTAGCAAGGTGAATTTGGCTCTCAAAAGCTTGAAGAATGAATGAAATAAGGGTTCTATTTATAGAGTTTAGGCTTGGAAAATTTGGTGGATTGGAATTTGGTTTGGAAATGAAAATTAGGCTTGGAATTTGATTTTGGAGGGAAAATCAAGATCAAGTGGTGATTAGTGAAGGTGTATGGTGGGAATTAATTGTGATTATGTAGGGGAATTATTTTTGGGTGATCTAGAATATTTCAAATGATGAAATTGGTTCCAAATGCTTCAAAATTTGAAAAATGCCGATTTTGGCCAATTCTGTCCTTGTTCAATCGATTGCACTGTAGCGCGAATAGATTGCACTGCTGAAAACTTCAAAATCTAGGCAAAAAATGAATGGTGCAATTGATTAGACCAATAGTGCAATCAATTGCACAGTTGAAAAAATTGAAAAATGCCCTGTTGGCTGGATTGTTCTGGCTCTGGCTCGATTCTTTTGATTTGTCAAAGAAGGCATGGAAATAAACACATGAACCTTGGAGTCTCTTGAATAATAATCAATTAAATCTTGGAAACTCTTGATCAGATAATTTTGAATTGTTTGCAGATCAACTTTGACATTGTTCAGATGAAATTCATTCGAGCTGAGGGACTGTTTGATATCCTTGATTCCCTTCTTGAAAAAGTTAGTGAAGACAAAAACAAACATATTTTTGGATTTTGATTAAAGGTTAGTAAACATGAGTAAATAAAGGCAAATAAGAAAGACACGGATGCTCAGTGATCCATGCAAGGCATAAACCCAAAGAAGAGGGGGATAAAGGAACCAAAGCATGATCTTGTTTGTGGTATAAGATGCAAAATGAGATGTGAATGATATGTGGAATCTTAGGGGGTCAAAAATTAGGGTCTAACAGATAGTGGTCATTATCTTTCAATGTTGCCCCTTTTCCGTTAAATTACCATTTTCTAAACTTTGTAATGCTCTATGGGATCACGCGCTTAGCTGATTACCATTCTTTCAATAAAATTTGAGCCCTAGTGCTTTTGTTTGCAATTCTCATTTATTTTGCTTTACACAATGACAATTTTAACATGATCAACGATTCTTGAAACAAAAAAATGAATTTAATTTTCAAATTTTCTTTTACTTTTAAAATAAAGATGGTAATCCCTTTTAATTACTGAATACCAAAAGAGAAATCGAAGGTTTCTCCGAAAGTGATTAAACCTCAAAATACATAATCAAAGTACTCCTTTTAACCAATACACCCTGAGTGAAGGATCAACTGTTTCAGATGTAATGTCCCATCTTACATCCCCGGTAGATGTGTTACCTCTGGGAATCGATAATTGGTCTATTTTCCCCAGTAGGTTCTACCCCTCCTAAACAGGAAAGGATTACTATCTTGAACCAATGATACTTTTTATCCCCCGCAGTGGCCGAGTATCCACTCATGTTCATTCACCAGTCTGTATGTCGCGCCTGTTTTATCAGCATAAACATAGATACATCATGCATGATTAATTCATATTCATACATATTTTGCATTAATATAACTCTGGTCATTTTCATTCCCAAGTGATAAGCGTCTTCTCTCCGATAGAGTTGTCAGTTCTTTCCTTGTCCGAAAATATATCGTCTGAGCAATTTCTCCCCAGTTTACTTCTAGATTGGAGGCTGTCTTCGACTACTTTGATAATTTGGACCTCTGAAAGGCAAGAAGACATTTAACAGACACCTTTGGAACATCGCTCTTTACCATTGAAGATGATATTTCTGCTTTCCCAGATTAAAGAAAATCCCCAGATAAAGTCTCTCAACTAAATACTCTCGGCAATACAGCGACTTCTCCCCGAAAAAACTTATTTTCAATGAGGTCATCATCACCTCAAAATTGGATTACATCACATGGCTTTTCTCCAAAAAGATCTCGAAGGAAAGTATGACGTAACCTCACCAAACAAAAGCGGTCTCTCAAGAGACTCGTTTTTCCCCAGTAGGTCAACAAATGGCATCTCCTACAGAGAAGTTTGTACACCACCGCAGTTCAGACGAATGGGTTTCCCCAGCTAGTCTGACATCAAATCTTTCTCCATCAAATGGCGTATCCCCAGTAAAGCTCAACGAGAAGTTTGATGAAGACCGCTACGACGGATAGCATTCCTTGTCAAGAAAAGAACTCGGCAAGAAGAAACTAAGACCAGTTCCGTGGCTGAAGACCAGGATCGAGGGAAAGTTTATTACAAGAAGAAACTGAGACCAGTTCCGTGGCTGAAACCAGGATCGAGGGGAAGTTTATTACAAGAAGAAAACTGAGACCAGTTCGGTGGCTAAAGACCAGGATCGAAGGGAAGTTTCACCCTTTTCTAAGCAACATTGTTTAGAAAGAGAAGATGGATGAGCAAATAACTTCCATTCATAACCACAATCAAAATTTTGGGTATTCCGATATTTAATCCTCTTTTACCTTGAATGTCCGAACGTCTTTTCCTTTCACACCTTCAGTTCCAAGAAGATTAAATAAGGGCATCTATCATACCCCAAAATTTGACAACAAGATTTCCCATCATTGTGCAAATCATCACCACAATATGGATGAACCTTCATGCCTCATCAATCCTCTCAAAGAATGTTCAGCATTCACTTCAACCAAGAATTAGGGTTTTTAGCCCTCTCAGAGCACTCAGACAAAGGATCAATCAAGAATGGACATGATCTTCAACTTGTCTAGCCTCTCAAACACCCATAAAGGATCAAGAGGTCTCACACATCAAGAATCAAGCACAAGGTTGCAACATTCCAAGTTGATTAAGCCTCAAGATCGCCAGTGTCACCAAATTAGGGTTTTGGTTGACCAAGGCCTCCAGATGAAAGTTTTCATCTGGGCATGAGTCAATACTTCAAAAAATGAGTCAAGAAACTCAAAGGGACCTCATGAACCCAATCATAGAGTCAAAATAACCTCAGGGGATGCATTCATCAAAAATCAGGAATTAGGGTTTCTTGACCTAATTCACCCCTAAGTTGACTTTTGGAGCAAGACATGAGCCAAGACCTCAAGAAGTGTTTTGAAGACCTCCAATACATCATATTGATCCATTCACAAGGTTGGATTGGTTCAAAGAACTTGGTTCACAAGCAATGCAAGGATTCAAATTCATCTGGACCAATTAGGGTTTCTTGATGAAAAGTCAACTGTATCTTTGACTTTTGACCAAGACATGTTCCCAAACCTTGGGAAATGATTCAAGACACTCTATAATACCTATGGAATCCATCTATTAGGTTTGAATTAGGTCAACGACTTGATTTCATAGAGGATCACACAATTTGGAATTCATCTGGCAAAAAGTCAACTGTCCCAAAAAACCAAGTTTGACTTTTTGAATTTCTTGACAATCAAGGCTTCCCTAAGACTAAAACAATGTTAATTCATGTTTTGGATCATCATCCATCGAGAAAAATCAAGAAAAGTGAGGTTACTTGAAAAAGGGGCAACCTTGAGAAACTTAAAATTTTCTAAGGTATGGAAGAAAAGTGATTTGGTACCAACTTTGAAAGGTCATAAATCCTAAACCACAAAGACATTTGCTTCCATCCAAATCTCAAATGAAAGCTCTCATTACATACTTAAAAATTGTCAACTACATCAGATTCCAAATCCTCATGGATTTTGAGTTATGGATTGATCAAAATCACAAAAACATGAAAATTACCACTTTTTCCAACACTTGGTGAAAATTTTGGACATAATATGTCTTGGGTTTTCACCAACTTTGAGGACATTTTCACCATGATCCAAATTTATTCAAGACCAATGTTGGACATCAAAGTTAAAGTAGGAGATACAAGCTTTCAAAGAGTAGCAGAACTCATCCTAATTCAACTTGAGTAGGGAGTTACAAGCATGGAAACATGACACCTCCAAGACTGGTTTTGCAAGACAGTCTTGTACATGCCACACGATTTTTTCATTTCCATGACTTGGCAAGCCTTGTCACCATACAAGATAAATTTCTAAAGTGCAATGAACATGATCTCTACAGAGCTACAACACCATAGAGCCTTGCAAGTCAAAAACCTCATCATTTGGCACGTGACATTCAAAGTTCAAAATCCAAAAACTCCAATTTTGTCATGAGGAATTTAAGGGATGCATAGAGCTGGCATGTATCAGTCCATGATTAACCAATTGAGTCAAGATAAACTCAAGCATCAGAGGACCATAGGCCTGCAAGATTGACCCAAGTCAATGGCTAGAGGAGACTTTGGCAACAAGACAAAGTTCAATGGATAATAGAGTGATCCAGCCTCCATTCATTATTTCTCCCAAAACAAACTTGTTCTACTATAAATAGAGCTTCTTTCTGATCAATTCAGGTACGCCAAAGCATAGCAATACATGCTTTCCTCCAAATCACTCTCAAAAAACTAGATTTTGCTTCTCTTTCAAGTCACTATCGAATTTTCAATTTGAGAGCAATTCAATCAAAACCAATCATGCCAACACCTCACATACATCATATATGAGTGATCCATAACTTTAAAACTCACCTGGAACATTGTAGCGAGCGATTTTTGCCGGTGACACGACCACCTTATCGCGGAAATGGGGTTTTCTCCTTAATGAAGAGGAGGGGGTGCTACTTTATAATTTATTATTTATCCCATGAAGCTGGAAGGGAAAGGGAAGCTATCTAAAACTAACCTTGCACGCGAATGTTTAACTGAACAAACGCTTTAAAGAGATTGGGGGGTCCGGGGTCAGGTTATACATTGGGGAGTTGTCAATTACCCATCCTATATGTGGTTATCCACAGGTTATTAGCTTTAGGTTTCGCTTTGTACTTGATGGTGCTTATTCGTTAATGGGTTGGGAAAGTTTCTTGGGAAATATGAGCGGGAGAGTGAGTTTTTGTTGATGTTCGGGTTTTCCCGATGTTTTTGGTAAGGTACTGGACCTAAGTTTTGATTGGTGTGAAGGTACTGGACCTAGAGTTTTTTATTAGTATGCTCGCTAAGATTTCTCAATCCTATGCCTATGTATTCCCGTTTAAACGAAACAGGGAAATCAGAGCAATCGTAGTTCCTCCTATTCTAAGGGAGGAAAAAAAAGATATTTTGGTGTCTTGTTCACAGCCCAAGATTGAAGCTAAAATGTTTGACTGAGAGAGAATTTGTCATCTCTAAGGAGGGATTGGACTTCCTTTGAGGGGATTGTTGGTTTTTTTTGTGCCTTGATCAAAGCCCAAGGTTGAAGCTAAGAGGTAGATTGACTCTACTAGGGAAGTCCTTATACAAAGCCTAAGAGGAGGCTAGGAATGACTGACTCAACAAGAGAGTGTTTATATATGTGTTCTTGTACAAAGCCCAAGATTGAGGCAAAAAAGAGATTGACTCTTTGGGGATATCATTATACAAAGCCTAAGAGGAGGCTAAAAGTTTGACTTTTCCAGGGAAAATGTTCTATCTGTCTTGTACAAAGCCCAAGATTGAGGCTAAAAGTGGTTTCGACTCCGTTGGGGAGGGTTTGTATGTGTCTTATACAAAGTCCAAGATTGAGGTTGGAAAGAAACTGACTCTCTGGGAAAGAAATCTTTGTACAAAGCCCAAGATTGAGGCTAAATGCGAGACTTTACTGACTTGGCTAAGGATATTTTAAGTGTCTTGTACGAAGCCCAAGATTAAGGCTGAAATGAGTTTGAATCTACTGGAGAGTATTTTTATCTGTCTTGTACAAAGTCCAGGATTGTGGCTGAAAAGAGGATTTACTCTGCTTAGGAAATCATCTCTCATAGCATAAAAGAAGGTTGGGAGGAATTAGCTCTGCTGGGGAAGATGTTTGTCCCAAGCTTAAGAGACGGTTATGAAGATTTATGTCTTGTACAAAGACCAAGATTGAGGCTGAAAGGGTTTGACTCAACAAGAGAGTGCTTTTATCTATCCTGTACAAAGTCCAGGATTGTGGCTTAACAAGCTGGAGAAATCATTCTACACAACTCGAGAGGAGGCTAACTCCTGCTAGGTGGAATCATTATACAAAGCCTGAGAGGAGGCTGAAAAAGATCGTCTCAACAAGAGAATGGTTTTTATATGTCTTGTACAAAGCCCAAGATTGAGGCTAAAAGGGTTGACTCAATAAGAGAGTGCTAAAAGGTGATTGACTCAACAAGAGAGTTGAAAGTTGACTGACTCAACAAGAGAGTCTGAAAAGTGATTGACTCTACAAGAGAGTCTGAAAAGCTGATTGACTCAACAAAAGAGTCTGAAAAGGTTAGCTCCACTAGGGAGAATCATTGTACAAAGCCCAAGAGGAGGCTGACTATGCTGAGGAAAGGTCATTATACAAAGCCTAAGAGGAGGCTATCTTTGCTGGGGGATTATTGAGATCCCGAGGCAGGTCCAAAATGGGGAATCAACTCTTGTTGAGGGTTACAGAAAAGTTGAGATATCAGATACCTTGAGGTTGTGATCTGGGATAGTGTTATACTGATGATAAACTGACCCTGGTTGGGGAATTTTAGTATAAAAACTGGGTTTAAACTCTACTGGAGATTGATCCAGAATGACCAGGGTTTCTCTTATGTTTGTAAGGAACTTGAGAATGTCTTTGAGACTCACGAGGAGATTAGACTGTCCAAGTCTACTGATATGGAAGAGTTTATCTTTGTATGATGCCCAAGAGGAGACAAGTGTTTTAAGGGATGAGAATCAACCCTAAATTGGTCTGAGATTTGACATTGGAAAGACTGCTCTAGCAAAGGATGACTATGTTCTGTCTTATACCTTTAAGAGGTCTTCAGGGTCCTTGTAATAAGCCCAAGAGAAGGCATGAGAACTTCTAAGAAGCCGGTGGGTCCTTGTACAAAGCCCAAGAGGAGGCGGGGATGCTTTTAGGAAGCCTTTGGGTCCCAAACCAAGAAAAGTTCAAGAAATGCTATTCACCGAGAATAGATCATTTAGTGAAAGTTCTGAGTTTTGAAGAAATTCAAGAGATGCTATTCACCGAGAATAGATCAACTCTGGGGAGTAGAATTTCTTTGACAATTTCTAATAGTGACAGCCTGAGAAAAGGTTCACGGAGAATACTGCCTTTCTCTTTGTTCCATATTGTTTAAGCCCAAGAGAAGGCAAGACTGTATCTGGAAATCCTATGGGGATCTAGTTTTGACTGTATTGAAAGAGTGACCAACTGGCTTTATCTAGTTCTAGACCCAGTTGCCGGGGAAAACTCTAAGTAACTATACTAGTATATATACAGTTGATATATGACAAGTATCTAAAAGGATATGAAAGAAGACTTACAGGGGAGCAGCTTCCCACAAAACAATTATATTTATATGAGAGCAAGTAAATGAAAGCTGATAAAAACTTACAGGTGAGCAAGCTTTCATGCCGTATTGTTAGTTGTTCAAAGAAATTAAAGAAAGTTTTAATAACAACTGTATATTTGAATCTAAATCAAAAGAGAAGTTGTTTTTGAAAAGATTGTTGGGGCTTATACTCAAGGAGAGGCCCAAGGTTTAACAGTGATCGCACCGTTGTTTTGAAAATTGTACTGGGTCTTATACAATGACTGAGGCCCAAAGAGGTTTATTTACAAAAGGGTTGGGGTTTACACTCTTTCAAGAGGCCCAAAGATGTTTTGAAAAAGAAAGATGGGACTTACAACACGAGGGGAGGCCCAAATGATTTTGTTTTAAAAGGCGGCGACCGCGCCGTGATTTTGAAAATACAGTGGGACTTATACAACATCTGAGGCCCAAAAATGGTTTATGTACAACAAGGATTGGGTCTTACACTCTATTAGAGGCCCAAAGTGTTTTAAAATTTAAAATCAAGAGGAAACCCTATTTTTAAATAAAAATGTTATTTTTCAAAGGAAATTAAATGAAAATAATGATATAAAATACCAAATGTATTCAAAAATAAGTTGTACACCTTGAAAAATATTTTGAAAAATCATGTTTAATTACATGAGAGTTTGAAATTCAATTGGTTTTGAAAGATCAAAGTGGGAATTCCATTTAAAAATGTTTAAAAACAATTAAAATGAAATTAATTACAAAAATTCTAACTATATTAAATAAATAATATAAATTGGGTTTTTTTGTAAAATAAAATAATTTAACATTTTTATGAATTTTGAGAAAAAGAATCAATTCAAAAACATAAATATTCAGAGAGAAATTAATTTTTGAATCAATTAACAAAAATATCAAAACATTCAAAAATTCAAAAAGTTGAAAAAGGGCACCAAGAACACCAAGTTCTTGCCCGCGTGCCCTGTTTCTGCAGATTTACATTTTCTCACTTTTCTCCATGATTTCTCAATTGTTTTGCACGATTTAAGTACCATTCTTGTTCGCTTTTGAACAAGGATCACAACCATATAGCTTAATTGCATTTATTTTGAGTATTGAGTGAGAAATCAGAAGAAAACCTCAAGAACCCTAATTTCAGCATGAACACAATGAAATTCCATACACGATTGATTCATGGGAATTGATTGAGGGTTATCACTCCATACATGATTATGAACATGTGGCAAAATTATTGTGCAGTAAAATATGCATGTATCATGGAGTTTGAAGAGTTCATGCTTACCTCTTGCAGCTGGTGATCGAGTTTGGTGATGGAGGTGTTGTAAGTTAGTTCCAATGATCTGGACAGCTTCCTTAGGTGCCAAGGAGTGTGTCTGAATGCTTGGAGTGGATTGAATTGAACTGGACCTTGAGATGGTACCCCAACTGCAACTCTGTCAAGAACTTGAGCAGTTGGCGGGTGATTTTGTGAAATTGATGTTCCAGATGTTATGTAAGAGTTTGGATCACTTCTATATGTTATCTGTGAGGTGTGTGTGTAATTGGTTTGGTTGGAATTGCTCTCAAACTCAAAACCCGATGGTGACTTGAGTTAGAAGGCAAAATTGGAGTGAAAGTGGTGATTTTGAGGAAATCATCAGTTTGGGTGCTTTGGTGTACTCAAACTGATCACAATTGAGACTTATTTATAGTGTGTCAAGTTTGTTTTGGGAGCAATAGTGTGTGGCAACTACAGCAGGCCTTAGGCCAATTGTGATAAAATGGAATCTCAAGTCTCCTCTAGCCATTGACTTGAGATTGGAGCACAGGCCTTGTAGCTTTGGCTCAGAGATAAGTCTTGGCTGAATTCAATTGGAATAGGCTCAGTTCATGCCACCTTGGTGTATCCATTGAATGCTTGGAAACAAAATTGGAGTCTTGGCATCTTTGTAGCCTTTTTAGGGATGACAAGCCTAATGTAGATTCTTGGACTTGGGAGGCTTGGAGATCAGATCACCCCCCTTGGATTTGATCCTCTGATGTGTCCAAATTGACGACAAAGCTTGGAGTTATCAGATTTGGACAAATCGAGCAAATGTGCACAATTCTGCCTTGTAAAACCAGTTCATGATGCCATGTTTCAAGGGCTGTATCTCCCTGCTCAAATTGAATTTGGAGATGATCTGGTTCTTGTTGGAAAGCCCTTATGGCATACTTTAACTTTAATGCTCACCCCTAGACCTGGTATGACTTGGATCAAGGTGAAAAATGTCCATACATTTTGGAAAAAGTAAGGCAGATTCTGACTTAGTGAAAATTTCACTAAGTGTTGGAAAAATGTCATTTTCATGTTTTTTGTGATTTTGCTCAAACAATAACTCAAAATCCATGATGAATTGAAATGAGGTCTAGTTGACATATTTGAAGTATGTAACATGAACTTCAAACTAAGCTTTGTATGGGAGAAAAAGGCTTTAGGGTTTGGGAGATATGGCCTTGCAAAGTTGGTACCCTAGCCACTTTGTTCCATAACTTAGAAAAATTCTAAGTTTTTTATGGTTACCTCTTTTACAAGTTAACTCACTTTCTTTGATTTTTCTTGATGAATGATGATTCAAATCACATATTAAGATTGTTTTAGGGTTACGGAACCTTGGTTGACTAAAAATCCAAAAAGTCAAACTTGGATTTTTGTACAGTTGACTTTTTCATCAGATGAAATTTTGACTTTGTGATCCTTTTGTGAAATCAATCCTTGGGCTCAATTAAACTTCATGGATGACCTCCAAAGGTATTTAGGGATGTCTTAGACCCCTCCCCAAGGTTTGAGATCAAGGGTAGGCCAACAGTCAAGGGTAGGGTTGACTTTTTCCATCGGAAACCCTAATTTGTGATCAGATGGTTTTGAGTTCTTGTGGCTTATGATTTGAGCTCTTTGAGTCAATAAAATCTTGTAAACATGTCAATATGATGTATTTGAGGTCTTTGAAGTTCATTTTTGAAGATTTAAGCCATGCCTCACTTCACAAGTTATCCCAAGGGTTGAATTAGGTCAAAACCCTAATTCCTGATTTTTTGATAGATGGACCCTCAAGGTGATTTTCCCATTGTGGATGAGTTATTTAGATATTTTTGAGCTTGTTGGACCATACATTGAGGCATTGGCTCATGCCCAGATGGAAATTTTCATCTGGAGGCCTCAGTCGACCAAAACCCTAATTTGGGGACACTGGAGATCTTGAGGCTTGATCCACTTGGAATGCTACAATCATGTGCTTGATTCTTGATGTGGGAGTCCTCTTGATCCTTTATGGGTGTTTCAGAGGCCAGAAAAGTTGAAGATCATGTCATTTCTTGATTGATTCTTTGTCTAAGTGCTCCGAGAGGGGTTAAAACCCTAATCTTGGATTGTAGAGAATGCCTAACCATCTTTGAGGAGATTGATGATGCATGATGGTTCGTCCATATTGTGATGATGATATGCACAATGATGGGAAATCTGGGTGGTCAAAAATTGGGGTATGACAGATGCCCCTATTTAATCTTCTTGGACTCGAAGGTGTGAATGGCAAAGGTATTCGGGCATTCGGGGTGCAAGAGGATTAAATATCGGAATACCCGGAATTTTGATGGTGGTCATGAATGGCAGTTTGCTCATTCATCTTCTTTTTAATAAGCAATGATACTTATAAAAGGGTAAAACTTCCCCTCGATCCTGGTCTTCAGCCACAGAACTGGTCTCAGTTTCTGTAATAAACTTCCCCTCGATCCGGGTTTTCATCCATAGAACTGGTCTCAATTTTCTGAAATAAACTTCCCCTCGATCCTGGTCTTCAGCCAAGGAACTGGTCTCAGTTTTCTAAAATAAACTTCCCCTCGATCCTGGTCTTCAGCCAAGGAACTGGTCTTAGTTTCTTTTGTCAATAAACTTTCTTGACAAGGGACGCTATTTGTAGCGGTTTTCCTCAAACTTCTTGCCGAATTTTCCTGGGGAGATGCCATTTGATGGGAAAAAATTTTGACGTCAGACTTGCTGGGGAACTCATTCGTCTGAGCTGTAGAGGTGTTCAAACTTCTCTGTTTGGAGACGCCATTTGTTGATTCTACTGGGGAAAACGAGTCTTTTGAGAGACTGCTTTCTGCTTGGGGATATTACATCATACTTTTCCTCGAGATCTTCTCGGAGAAATGCCATGTGATGTAATCCAATTTGGAGGTGCTGATGACCTTTTTGTCAGCGAATTTTTCCAGAGAAAAACTGCTGTATTGCCGAATCTTTGATTAAGAGGCTTTCTCTGGGGATTTTCCTTAATCCGGGAAAGCAAATATATCATCTTCAATGGCGAAGAGTGATGTTCGTCGAATGCCTTCTTGTTTTTCAGAGGTTCAAGTTATCAAAGTGGTCAAGGACCGTCTCCATCCCAGAAATAAACCGGGGGAGAGAAGTAGTTCAGACAAAACATCTCCTGACGAGGAAAGAACTGACAACTCGATTGAGAGGACTTTTATCACTAGGGGATAAAACCGACTAGAGTGATAATGATGCAAAATGAATATGAATGTAAATCAATTATGCATGATGTATGTATGTTTATGCTGACAAAATTGACGCGACATACAGACTAATAGATAAACATGAAGGGATACTCGGCCACTGCGGGGGACGAGGAAGTACCATTTGGTCCAAAATAGCAATTCTGCCTTGCTTAGGAGAGATAGTCCCTGTGGGGAAAACATTGGTCGGGCTTAGGAGGTAAGAACTGACGGGGGTATCAGATAAAACAAGGTATCTGACACAGTTGATCCTTTATTCAGGTGTACTAGTTTAGAAGGAGTATTTTGATTCTGCACTTTGAAGTTCAATCACCTTCGAAGAAGCGATCGGTGTTCTTTCGATGTTCAACAGTCAACAGAATTGCCATCTTTATTTTAAAAGCATAAAAATTTTGACAAGTAAATTAATTTTTGTTTTATTTCAAGAATCGTTAATCATACTAAAACATCATTCTGTAAAGCTAAAACAAATAAGAATTGCAAAAAAAAAACACTAGGGCTCAAATTTTATTGATAGGATGGAAATCAACCAAGCTCGTGATTCCATAGAGTATTTACAAAGTTAGAAAATGGTAATTTAAGGGGAAAGGGCTACATTGAAACATAACGACCGCTATCCTTCTACCAACTTTGAATTCTGGACATCCTGAGCTTCCGTCGAAGATGACCTTGACTGGAGTTTTCCTGATGGATGGCATGACTGCTGCTGGGGGATTTGCCCCTTTGTTGGACGTAGTTACTTGCCATTTATCCCTAACTTTTGCCTAAATTGTACTTTTAGATTTCCAATCTATCGAGATGATTTCTGATTATGTCTCTAATTTTTTCCTGGACCGCCCTTTCGGGTTTTCAATCCACCGAGACGTTTTTTTTTTAATTTTTTTTATTTAGGCGAAGTATTTCTTAACTACGTCAACATTCGTGGGGTAGGAAAATTCTTCTCCATCAATGGTTGCGAGTCTCAAGGCACCGCCTAAGAAAGCTTTCTTGACCACATAGGGGCCGTCATAATTCGGAGTCCATTTGCCCTGGGAATTAGTGAGAAATTATTGTATCTTTTTTAGCACTAGGTCTCCTTTCTTGAAGACGCGAGGTCGGACCTTTTTGTCAAACGCCTTCTTCATTCTTTGCTGATACAACTGACCGTGGCACAAAGCCGTTATTTACTTTTCTTCGATTAGGTTCAGTTCATCGTGTCGACTTTGACACCATTCAGCTTCTGTTAACTTAGCTTCCATCAATACCCTGATTGATGGGATTTCTACTTCTATGGGAAGCACTGCTTCCATGCCATATACTAGAGAGAAAGGGGTTGCCCCTGTTGAAGTGCGGACAGATGTGAGATAACCGTGAAGAGCAAAGGGTAGCATCTCGTGCCAGTCTTTGTAGGTTACAACCATCTTTTGAACAATCTTCTTGATGTTCTTGTTAGCTGCCTCTATTGCTCCATTCATCTTAGATCGGTAGGGAGATGAGTTATCGTATTCGATCTTGAACTCAGCGCACAACTCTTTCATCATCTTGTTGTTCAAGTTGGATCCATTATCAGTAATGATCTGGCTTGGAACACCATAACGGCATATGAGATTATTTTTGATAAATCAGACCACGACTTGTCGGGTTACATTGGCATATGACTCTGCTTCGACCCACTCGGTGAAGTAATCAATGGCTACCAGGATGAACAGATGTCCGTTTGAAGCTTTGGGTTTAATCATGCCAATCATGTCTACTCCCCATATGGAAAAAGGCCATGGGGAAGAGAGAACTTTGAGATGCGTTGGCGGTACATGGATTTTGTCTGAGTATATCTGACACTTGTGACATCTCCTCATGTACTTGTAGCAATCGGATTCCATGGACAACTAGTAGTATCCTGCTCTCAGAATTTTACTCGCCATTGTGTGTCTGTTGGCATGAGTGCCAAAGGATCCTTCGTGAATTTCTTTTATCAGCATGTTTACTTCTGGTCTGTCTACACATCGAAGCAAGACCGTGTCGAAATTTCTCTTATAGAGTGTATCGCCGCTCAGGAAGAAATTTCCTGCCAGCCTTCTGAGGGTCTTTCTATCTTTTCTGGATGTCCCCGGTGGGTACTCTTGTTCTTGAAGGAAGCATTTGATATCGTGGTACCAAGGTTTGTCGTCTATGGCTACTTCAATCGTGAAGATGTAGGCGGGCCTTTCAAGGTGCATTATGTCGATCTTAGGTATGTGTCGCTCCCAGGATTTTCATCCTAGTACAAACGCGAAAGTGGCACCAAACAGAGTCGCCAGCAATGTGTATTTATCCCATGAGAGGGAAAGGAAACACCGCATAAACCTGAAGGAAAGGATAGAGCAGGGTCTTACGACCAAGAGAAGTGGGTAAGGGAGTCGGTTACGCGAGAGGAAGGTATTAGCACCCCCTTGCGTCCATCGTACCCGATGAGATCCACGCTTTCTCGCTCGATCAAAGGGTGTAAGGAAAGATGCTGGAAAAAGGAACTGAAAGAAAGAAAGGAGAAAGAAAGAGAGACAAATGTAGGGAAAATAAAAGAAGTGCTCGCATGGGCCCTACCCCACTGCCTACGTATCTCATCGGGAGCATGAGAATCAGAGCGACGTAGTTCCCCTCACTAGGGATGGATTGTTTGTGTTTTTTAATGGAATACGTCAACGTTCGCGTTCTAGCAGTTTAGGTGTTGCAGCTCGCTGTAGGGAGACTTAGGCGTTACCTGTTTGCGGTAGAACGGAAATGACGCATCCTTAAGGAATGATTGAATGAGATGAGGAAAGAATTCCCGAAGGAAAGACGTTATTGTTTGTTTTTTGTCTTTTAAGAGTTTTTTCATTTGTTTGCATATGATAGTGTATCTGAATCTTAGTCATTGGAATGTGTACATTCTCACATTCCAAGATGGAATGGGTAAGAAAACACACTAAGAGTGAAGAAGACCCTCACACTTAGTTCCAATTGTCAAGGTTCAAACACACTAGCATACTTGTGTTTATTAAGTGTTTTTGTTGATCAAGAAATGAAGAAGTGTTTTTTTATTTGTTGACACCTTCAACAAGTATTGCATTTAAGTCCCTCATACAAGATCAAATGTTTAACACATTGACCCAAGATGGGTTATATGCTATACATTCTAAGATTATAAGAGAAGACCCCTTATAACCTTTTCTTTATATGAAAGGCCTAAATGCAATAAATGCCTACCTTTATTACATATTTTGAATTTTCTTTGAGATGAGAATATAGAAGACTCAAGGGAAGAGCAAAGGTAAAATCTATATGAACTAAGACTCAATCCTAATTGAAAATTAAAGGGAGTGGTCCTAATGGTTTGTGAGGTTTAAACCTAAAGTCTAAAGAAAGAATGAATTAAACAATTCACTTCTAAAGTAGAAGATGAATGGTAATTCAAAAAGGGAAAGTGATGAGTTATTAAAAGAAAGCACATAAGTGCTTAACAAAACACAAAATGGAATTGTAAAAGAGATGAGAGGAAAGAATTTTGAATGTGGATTCCTTATCCACACTCAATTGCAACGTACCAAAGCCCCTACATGGTTAGTAAACATGTATAAGAAGTATAAGAAATAAAAGAACTTTTAATGCACCATAAAGTTCAAAAGAGGTAAATGAGAAATTGGTTACAACCAGAATGTACATCACATGGAAAACAAATGATCATTATCATGCAAGTCCAAGTGGATAGGCAACAAACATCATCCATGACATTAGAACATGCTACCATAAGAAAAGGGAGAATGAAAGATGAAAAGCAATGGAAGAAACATGCCTAAATGGAACATGTAACCCAAGGATCAGAATTGCAATGAAATGAAAAATGATTCACAAACATCTCACAAGTGTTCATGCATAACACATCAAGACATTCAAGAAGCAATAGAAGAAGAAATGAAATGGAAATTCAAAAGAAAACACAAGTACTTCACATTAAGGACATACAAAGTTCAAATGAAAGTGAACATGCAAAGATGACACATAATATGTACTAATGACCTATAATGTCAAATGGATATCTCACAAAGTAAGCAAATGACCATGCAAGTATGCACAAAAGCAATCATGTAGACATGCACAAAGATTGAGAGGATATGACATGCTATTATGCTTCAAAGGTTATGCATTAAACAAAAATTAAATGGTCTCATGAAAATTATGGAAACATGGTGTTTGAAGTTCACAAATCAGAGATGAATCACATACCAAAGTATAATGCATGAAACCAAGGCAAAATGATGTCAAACAATGCACTTAGGTCAAGTAGACATATCATACAAAGTAGCACAAAAATGAACACCAAACATGCCATAAACTGACCTAAAAAATCAAATAAAAATCACTTAACATACCTCAAGATGATAATGACTCAATGCAAAAAGAAGAGCATCAAAACAATTTTTAGTGATTGAGAACAAAAATGCACAAATTTATGTATCACATTAAGCATGCATACAAGTAAAAATCAAAGAAAATTATGGAACAGGGGCAAAAAGGTCATAAAATTAAGAAATAAAATCATGAAAAATTTTCTAAATGTTTTAATGATGCTCATGAATTTTTGTGGAATTTTATGATGATGTTTGATATTTTTAAAAATTAAAAAGTAAACGTGCATAAAATGAAGAAAATAAAAGGAAATAGAAAACAAGAGTGGGGTGCAAATATAGTAAACCAACAGTTCAAATTGTTTGGGCTTTTTAAAAAGGAGGTGTGAAAAGCAATCTGTCATAGGTCCAATTACGCGTAGCACACACTAACTACCATGCATTATCAGTCAAACTAAGTCAAACCATTCACAACCATCAGATCAGGTCAAGGTCAAATCTAGGTCAAGGTAATCAAGATCAACATGCACACATGAATGACCACGGTTCCCACCGTGTACTACACCACATAGCGTTTAAGTGAAATCAGAAATAAAGTCACGTGACGTGCACATGAATTTTTATGTGTTGGCAGCATAGTGGCCATTAGATCACATTCATCCAACGGACCAGATTCAAACTGAGCCTAAACCCTAACACAAAGTCCACCGGCCGGAGAGGGACCTCCGGTCACCTTCTCCGGCCACACCACCACCGTCTGCAACTTTAGACAATTCCAGAATTCCACAAGCCATACATCAATCGAAAGCTAATCTCACGCACATCACAGATATGCAATTAATTATCATAGATCATGCACATTCACAAAAAACCGAGTCCATACACTTTGCCCTAGAAATCACACCTAACTCCTAAGGAGCATATCAACTAAGCAGAACGCACGCATAGCTTCTAATAAGCTCTAAACATCATAAAACAAGTTTAAATCACAAGAACAAGAAGCATTAAAATTGAGTGAAGTAGAACCTGAAACTATAGATGCACTTGAAAGGTTGAGAAAACCAGAGATACTTGTTTCTTCTTCAACCTTGGAGCTCCACGCACTAAGCAAAATAAATGCTGCGATGCAAAACTTGATGATGATTCAATGGAAGTGAGTGAAATCCAAGCTTCAAGAACAAATGCACTGTTGTGAAATTGAGAGAATCAAGGAAAGTGTTGAAGTGGAATGAGCAAGATGAGCTCGAAAATTCTTGGCAATGGTGGATTTGAGAGTAAAGCAGAGAGAGTTCTTTGGAGAGAATGTGGAAGAATGAAGTTGAAAAAACAAAGTTGTGAGTGAGATTTTCTTTTATAGTGTGGGTTAACCAAGATTAAACTGAGTGAGGTTAACTGAGTTAGCATGGTTTAGGTGAGTCATCCCTAACTAACTGAGTCAAGTTAGTTAGGGAGAGCCATGGTAAGATGCAGCTGGCTCATGACAGTTATGGTGGGAGTAATGAGAAAGAGAGTTGACACGGTTTATGTAGCAGAAGCTGATGCATCAGAAACTTGCTAAGCAAGTTTATTCTTTCTATTCCCATGCATGGCATGTGATACTAAACAATGTGTAAGTGATGTGCTTGACCAAATGTGGAAACAAAATGTGGAAGTGATTGTGGGATGCCTGAACCAAAACCATGCAACCTGCTATCAATGTACCAGGGTCAACATGAGGTGGTTTGCAAGTGAAATTCTCTCTAACTAGTGCATAATTTGATGAGATTTTGAATTCATTTGAAAGAGGAGATATTGGTGAATATGTTTGGTGTTGAAAACAAATCAAATGGAAGTGTGTAAAAGGGTGGAAAGTAACTCAAAACATCAAGACACAAATCTGGCTTCATGAGCATGTGACTTGAAGCATGGCAAGGCAAAAATGGCGCCTGGGTTTCAGTCACGATCACCATGCCTTTGGACCATCATAACTCCCAATCCATTGATTAGATGAAAAATTGTTAAACACCAACTTTTAAGATCTCACATAGAGGAACAACTTTGATGTTTAAGGATTTTCCATTTGAGGCCTCTAACCATGAGAAATTGATCCATACATTTTGCCCACCAACTATTTGAAAAAGTGAGGTGCGCGTGACCTGGAAATCCTTGGTCATGACTTAGTTTTGAACCTACTTTGCTCAAACTTTGATCAATCATATCTCACTCAATTTTTATCCAATGGAGATGTTCTACACATGGATTTGAAGCTTAAAGCAAGAACTTTTGTTGTGGCCTGGTGGAATTTTCATTTGGTGCTTCAATTTTAAATGGCCTTGGTTCAAACTCTGATTCAAAATGGCCAAAACTTGCTATTTTTAGTAACCCTTCCTCTTCCAAAAATGGTAACTTTCCACCTCTTGATTTTTTCATGATTCCTTTGGAGTTTCTTGACCAAATTTTGTACATTGGACACATATAACATGAATTTTATGGATTTGGCCTCAAAAAGTCAACTCAAAAAGTCAAGAGTTGACTTTTTCCTCTGATTATTTGACTTGGCCCCAATTTCCCTGATTTTTTATCTTTCTTCCAATTGAACCACTTCTGAAACCAATTGAGAGGCAATTTTCCATACACATACACTTAAGAACATGTAGAATACCATGACATCAAGTTTTGTCCAAAAAATCAAAGATTCTCTGATTTAATGGGAAACCCTAGTTTTGGTGCCCACCTCCTAGGAGAAAAATGTGCAGTCTTTAATTTCAAATTCCTCAGAGTATGTTGTGTATCCTCTTAAAGGATGATGGGATATACCATTTGAGGATGATTTTGGATCAATGAGCTATCTCTTTTGAGGGTTTTTCTTTCAATTTTTTGAACCTCTTGCATGTTGAAGTATGTATTGCTTCAATCTCCCATTGGATCTCACTTCCTTGAGATTGTGGATGATCAATTGAGATGGTATGAGACATGAGAGACTCTTGGCTTGCCTGGAGGCAACTTGATTGACCTTTTTGTGCTTTGAATGATCCCTTGATTGTCCATCTTCCCCCTGATCACATGCCTTGATGGTGAGAGGAATGCTATGCTTCATTTTTCTATGTTAAATGCAATGCAATGCTAATGAGATGGATATGATATGATAGATGATAGTGCTATGCTAAGATGCAAAAAGGGGAGAGCAAATTTTGGGGTATTACAGCTGCCCCAATTCAAACACTGTAGACCTGAATGCCTGAAAGCGAATGCTTTCAGACTTTCAAGGTATATAGTGATTGAATACCAAATATAACCAAAAATTTGCTCTGGATGATGAAAAAGAAAAGGGATATAAACCCAATGAGACTACTGGATTGAATCTTCAATGAACGTGGTCGGAGAAATCTGTCTTTTGAACGACGCCAGGCGACTACTGGCTTGCCATGCTGTTGATGGACTTTAATAATGTCTTTTGTACGACGCCAGACGACTACTGGCTTGCCACACTGCCGGTGGACTTTAAAAATGTCTTTTTGTACGACGCCAGACGACTACTGGCTTGCCACACTGCTGGTGGACTTTAATAACGTCTTTTGTACGACGCCAGACGACTACTGGCTTGCCACACTGCTGGTGGACTTTAGAAATGTCTTTTGTACGACGCCAGACGACTACTGGCTTGCCACACTGCTGGTGGACTTTAATAACGTCTTTTGTACGACGCCAGATGACTACTGGCTTGCCATACTGCTGGTGGACTTTAATAACGTCTTTTGTACGACGCCAGACGACTACTGGCTTGCCACACTGCTGGTGGACTTTAATAACGTCTTTTGTACGACGCCAGACGACTACTGGCTTGCCACACTGCTGGTGGACTTTAATAACGACCAAACAGGCTTTGGAAGCTTTGCCAAATAATCATCCCACTGTCTGAAAAAACCATCTGCAATATTACCCCACATGCTGGAATAATATGAACAAACTGTATATAATGATCATCCCACTGGCTGGAACAACCATCTGCCATACTATCCCACTGGCTGGAATAATATGAACAAACTGTATATAATGATCATCCCACTGGCTGGAACAACCATCTGCCATACTATCCCACTGGCTGGAATAATATGAACAAACTGTATGCCAAAAATAAATTGGACTTTGAGCTGTAAATGAGCACTGCTGAGAATTACACCACCGGCTGGGTAATATCATATGCTGACACTTTGCTGAAAAAGAGATTCCATTGATCCATATAGACCAAGTTGGGGAAATTACCGCGACTCGGCTGGGGAGCATAGCGGACAAGATTCAATGCCGAACTCTGTGGGGATATCATTACCAAAGATATGATCTTGTCGGAGACCAGGGCTGCTCTGCCGGGGACATCCAAATCTTGGTTGAAAGACAATCCGTTGCAACATGCTGAGAAAGAATCCTTAGAGATCTGCTAAGGAAAATGACTGTCGAGCTTAGGGTAAATGTCACAATGCCCCCGGTTGGGCGAACTTTCCCTTTGACGACTCCGCTGGGGATAATGAGTTTACAACACACTCTGCTGGAGAAAACTGCTTTAAAGCGTCTCTTGTTGGGGCTGCCCTTCGAGAGGATTTTACAGAAGACCAAATGTCTTCCAACTCTACTGGGGATTATAGGTCGGGGATATCCTTTGCTGGGGAGGTTACATGCCCCATGCTTGGGAGGGTCAATAACTCCGCTGGGGATTATTCTTTGACAAATTTCCCATGCCGAACCTGCAGGAGACATGATACGACCACTTGCTGGTACATCCTTGAACTACCTTTCACATTGTCTACAAGGTACTGGAGGATTGGCACTCGTTGTCAACCTGGAGTATTCACTGCGTTAATAACCGTTATTAACACAGAAGAAATCCATCTTCGAACACCGTTGCCGTCTCGAAACTTAGTGGGAACTCTTGAATGGAAGAATCGACTTAATAAGATACAACAGTATCAAATCATAGCGGATATCTGCTCGTGGTTACGATCATGCTATTTGGATCAATCGTGCTCATTACCTGCAACAGAAAAAGAATATGCACATGCCCCAGGATATTGCGTGGTCTTTTGGGTCCACCATCCAAGGTTGTCCAACAAGCAACGTAATTTCCATTGTCTTTGTGCATGTTTTTGCAAGGCCAAGATATTTTCAAAATAACGTTTTATTATCAAAACTCGGACGTTTTTGCAAACAAAACAGTAAAACGAAAATAAAATACCGTGACTGAATATTCAACTTTATTGATGAAATGCCAAAAATTGGCGAATTTACAATCAGAAGCAAACCCCTGAAAGAGGCGATTGCCATAAAATTGAGAAAAGAAATCTATCCTAATGATAATGCGGAAATTGGTTTCCAACTGATTTCTGATTCTGTTATAGCCAGTATGTATTCCAACTCTTCTGATTATCTTTGCCTTCAGAAGCTCATGATTGGACCAATTCCTCCTTTGGAATATTGCCAGTTTGCTGAAGAGTAGAAAACGTACAGATTAATTCAGACTGCAGTCATTCGCTTTAATCCCTCTTTTGTGTGGATCGCCTTTTCAGGTTTTCAATCCACCGGGATACCCTTTTTTGCCTAAGTTGCCCTTTCGGGTTTTCAACTTACCGGGTGTACATTCTTTTCAATTATATCCCTAATTTTTGCCCGAACCTTTATTCTGTTTTTGGTTCGCCGGGATGCCCTTTTTTGCCTGGATTCTTCTTCTTTTTTTTTTCCAGCGGGTCTCTTTATACGAAGTATTTTTTAACTGCATCTGAATTAACAGGGGATGAAAAATCTTCACCATCCATGGTTGTCAGCAACAAGGCTCCTCCTGAGAAGACCTTTTTTACCACGAACGGACCTTCATAGTTAGGAGTCCATTTGCCCCTGTGATCTGTACTCGGAGGAAGTATTCTCTTGATTACCACATCCCCGACCTTGTAGACTTGAGGTCGAACCTTTTGATCGAATGCCCTTTTCATTCTGCGCTGATATAACTGGCCATGGCATACCGCTGCTAATCGCTTCTCCTCAATAAGGCTCAGCTGATCAAATCTGGCTCGTACCCATTCAGCTTCATCTAGCTTAACATCCATCAATACTCGGAGAGAGGGGATCTCAACTTCTATCGGTAGAACCGCCTCCATACCATATACAAGCGAGTATGGTGTTGCCCCAGTGGACGTGCGGACTGATGTTCGTTACCCATGCAAAGCCAGTGGTAACATCTCATGCCAATCTTTGTATGTGACAACCATCTTCTGCACAATCTTCTTGATATTTTTGTTGGCCGCTTCGACCGCGCCGTTCATCTTCGGGCGGTACGGAGAAGAATTGTGGTGCTCGATTTTGAAGTCCTGGCATAGCTCAGCCATCATCTTGTTGTTCAAATTAGAACCATTATCAGTAATGATTCTTTCGGGCACTCCATATCGACAAATGATATCTCGCTTCAAGAAACGAGCCACCACTTGCTTAGTGACATTGGCGTAAGATGCTGGTTCAACCCATTTAGTGAAGTAATCAATGGCGACCAAGATGAAACGATGGCCGTTTGAAGCAGTAGGCTCAATTTTCCCGATCATATCAATGCCCCACATTGCAAATGGCCACGGAGAGGACATGATACTCAACGGATTGGGAGGAACGTGCACTTTGTCTGCATAGATCTGGCATTTGTGACACTTGCGAGCATACTTGCAGCAATCTGACTCCATGGTCAGCCAATAATACCCTAATCTCAACAATTTCTTAGCCATCGCATGTCCTCCGGCATGGGTACCGAAAGAGCCTTCATGCACTTCAATCATCACCAGGTCTGCCTCGTGTCTATCCACACATCTGAGCAGAACCGTGTCAAAATTCCTTTTATACAGCACACCATCTTTGTTCAAGAAGAAACTACCAGCTAGCCTTCTTAATGTCTTCTTGTCATTGGAAGATGCCCCAGGCGGGTATTCTTGATTTTTTAAGAAGCATTTGATGTCATGGTACCAAGGCTTATCGTCAGACACTGCATCAACCTCAAACACAAAAGCAGGCCTATCAAGACGAGATACATCAATCCTGGGCACAATGTTCCAACCATGCACTTTGATCATCGAAGAGATAGTGGCCAAGGCATCTGCAAACTTATTTTCCTCTCTAGGAACATGGTACAACTTGACAGTTGTAAAGAAGGTCAGCAATCTCCTCGTATAATCTCTATATGGAATCAAATTCTGCTGATGTGTGTGCCAAGTTCCCTTTACTTGATTGATTACCAGTGCTGAATCACCAAAGATATCGAGGGTCTTGATTCGTAAATCAATAGCTTCCTCGATCCCTAGTATGCAAGCTTCGTATTCTGCTTCATTGTTGGTACACCCGAAAGTTACTCGGGCAGTGAAGGGCATGTGAACACCTTCTGGCGTAATAAGGACTGCACCAACTCCGCACCCATTCATATTAACTGCCCCATCAAACATCAAACTCCATTTGGACTCAGGATCAGGCCCCTCCTCCAGAAGTGGTTCCTCGCAGTCTATCGCTTTGAGAAACATGATGTCCTCATCAGGGAAATCAAATCTCATGGGCTGGTAATCATCAAGAGGCTGTTGCGCAAGATAATCTGACAGTATACTTCCTTTGATTGCCTTTTGCAAAGTAAATTGAATATCGTACTCTGTCAGTACCATCTGCCACCTCGCAACTCTGCCTGTAAGTGCTGGTTTCTCAAAAATATACTTGACCGGATCCAATTTAGAGATCAACAGGGTTGTATGTGTGAGCATGTATTGTCTCAATCGCTTGGCGGCCCATGCGAGTGCACAGCATGTCTTCTCAAGCATTGAATAACGCGATTCATAATCTATAAATTTCTTGCTCAGGTAGTAGATAGCATGTTCTTTCCTACCTGTCTCGTCGTGTTGACCGAGAACACAACCCATGGATCCTTCGAGCACTGTCAAGTACATAATCAGTGGTCTCCCTTGAACTAGAGGTATCAGAATTGGAGGTTCCTGCAAATATCTTTTTATTTTATCGAATGCATTTTGACAATCATCATTCCACCTGACCGTTTGATCTTTTCTTAGCATTTTGAATATCGGTTCGCAAGTGGCAGTTAGGTGAGATATGAACCTTGAAATGTAGTTCAATCTTCCTAGAAAGCCGCGAACTTCTTTCTCAGTCTTTGGTACAGGCATATCTTGTATAGCTTTCACTTTAGCAGGATCAACCTCTATCCCTTTTTCACTGACAATGAAATCAAGCAATTTTCTGGACCGCACGCCGAAAGTACACTTGTTAGGATTCAGTCTCAACCTGAATTTCCTCAGCCTCTCAAATAACTTCTTCAAGTTGATCAGATGTTCCTCTTCTGTCTTTGATTTAGCAATCATGTCATCCACATAGCACTCGATCTCTTTATGAATTAGATCGTGGAATAACGTCACCATTGCTCTTTGATAGGTTGCCCCTGTGTTCTTCAACCCAAAAGGCATTACTTTGTAACAGAAGGTACCCCACGGGGTAATGAATGTTGTCTTCTCCATGTCTTCAGGCGCCATCTTTATCTGATTGTACCCGGAGAATCCATCCATAAATGAGAACACTGAAAACTGAGCGGTATTATCAACCAGCACATCAATATGAGGGAGTGGAAAATCGTCTTTAGGGCTCGCCCTGTTGAGATCTCTGTAATCCACACACATTCTGACTTTGCCATCTTTCTTCGGCACCGGTACTATATTGGCCACCCAGGGAGGATAGTTGGTTACTGCCAGAAAGCCTGCATCCAACTGTTTCTGTACTTCTTCCTTGATCTTCAAAGCCATTTCGGGTTTTGTCCTGCGCAGCTTCTGCTTGACCGGTGGGCAGTCCTCTTTCAATGGTAGTTTATGCACAACTATGTCTGTATCTAAACCTGGCATATCTTGGTATGACCAAGCAAAGATGTCAACGTATTCACGTAGCATGACTATCAGCTCCTGCTTTACATCAGCCCGCAGACTCGCACCAATCTTGATCTCTTTCTTGCTTTCCTCTGACCCAATATTGATGATCTCAAGAGCTTCCTGATGAGGCTGAATGGTCCTCTCTTCCTGTTTCAACAACCTAGCTAACTCTTCCGGGAGTTCATAGTCTTCATCACTTTCTTCCTCAGCTTGATAGATCGGATTGTCGAAATCATACGTGGGCATAACAGAATCATTTTCAGAGAAATCCACAGAATCCAGTCTGCATGATTGGGTTTATGCTTTATTTTAGATTATCTTTGCTTGAAAACAAAAGAAAAGAAAATGCATTATCATTTTTAATTTTCTTTGTGCAAAAATAAAAATAAAGAAAGAGTAAAGGAACACAAATTTGTAAACAAAAAACGTCCTTTTATTGATATTTGAACATTATATGAGAAAATATAGTGGCCCTACAAATGGATCCTCATACCTTGGGCAGAGTGTGGGATTTCATGCATTATGAAAGACAAGAATTGTTACTCTGCATGGTGAACAACATGAACGATTTCTTCGCTAGACCAATTTTGCAACGCCTCGCCTGGAGCCAGTGCATATACCCATCTGTCCAGATAATCTGAGCTTTCAGCGCCATCTTCTATTGCTGAGCAGGACTGGTTGGGATTGATAATTCCTCCACTGTTGAAGTTGATTGGCCCACGGAATCTAGAAACTGGCATCCGGCCCGACTGGTATCCAATGCCAAACTTATCTTCTTTCACGAACACATCTATAGCTTTACCCCAACCTTGGGCATTTCCGCTTTCGACCACTTCTCTGGCCTGCTTGTACGACGCAATTGATGCACTCGGCCCACCTGGCACATTTGACACCACTGCTACTGAAGTAGACTCTGGTAAGTTATTGATATTCAGGGCTTCAAAAGATTGGCACAATGTTTCATGAATCTCTCCATCCATTTCCACATATTTGAAAGTGGATAAATGACTCACGAATATATCTTTCTCGCCGCAAACAGTAACCACTTGACCCTCGAACACATACTTGAGCTTCTGATGAAGTGTGGAGGTAACTGCGCCTGCTGCGTGAATCCACGGTCGACCCAACAAACAGCTATAAGCAGGCTGAATGTCCATAACATGAAAGGTCGTCTTGAATATTTGTGGACCAACCTGTATAGGTAGTTCAACCTCCCTAAACACCGATCTTTGAGATCCATTGAAAGCTCTCACAATCAGATCGCTGGGTCTCAGAACCAATCCATCTACTTCAATTTTCATCAGGGCCTTTTTGGGTAACACATTTAAGGAAGAACCTGTGTCAACCAGCACATGTGACAAAACAGCTCCTTTGCATTCAAGTGTGATGTGCAGTGCTTTGTTGTGGTTACGTCCGTCCGGTGTCAAATCCCTATTCGTAAATCCCAACCCGTGGCTCACATTCACATTAGAAATTACTCCCTCCAACTGATTCACTGTAATCTCTTGGGGAACGTATGCCATGTTCAGAACTTTCAACAAAGCAGCCCGGTGTGCATCTGAACTCATTAACAGGGATAATATCGAAATTTTAGAGGGTGTCTGATTAAGTTGGTCAATGATCTTGTAATCACTCTTTTTGATAACCCTCATAAATTCCTCAACATCATTATCAAAATTGACTTTAGGGTCCTCTTCCTGAGCAGGCACCTTGTCATCAACGACCTGTTTTCCTTTTGCTCTCGCAGCGACTTCAGCCTCACTCCTTAAAGTCTGGGGAGCAAACAGTCGACCACTCCTAGTAAAACCACTTGGTCCACTGACATTCTCAATGCTAGTACCAACAGCCTCTGCCTTCTGCCGACTTCCTCCTTGACGAGTATCAGTTCCATACTGCCACGGAACTGCCCTATTAGACACATACGCGGCCGATTCAGGAACTATGATCGTAACTGGTCTCGGCCTCTCGGGCACGATGATAGCAACAGGCTCTGCAACAGGCACCTGTATCTCGACTGGATTATAGTAAATGGTAACGGCAGAAACATCCTGTTCTTTCTCTACTTTATCAAACTGAAGACTTCCCTCATCCATAAGATCCTGCAATCCAACTCTCAATTTACTGCATCCATTAAACTGCTTTGAACAATCCTCGCAATCAGAGGCGCATCCAGGAAATACCTTTCCTTTTAACAAACGTTCTTTTATAATCAACAGCGGAGTCTTCACCAAATTAACATCAGTAATCAAATTCAACTTCTCGCCATCAAAAATGGCATTTGTGCCTGCGCCTCCATGATGAGGCATGGGATTGTCACGAACATTCGGCGGCCTAGAGAAGTTGATAGCTTTTGCGTCGATCAGATCTTGAACCTTATGTTGAAAGGTCCAGCACTTTTCTATTGAATGACCTGGCGCACCAGAATGATATTCACATCGAACATTAGCATCATAACCTTGAGGCAATTTTCCGGAATCCAGCGGCTTCATAGTCCGAAGTTCAACCAACTTCTCTTTGAGCAGTTGTGGTAACAAAGCAGCATATGTCATAGGCAATGGATCAAACTTACGGTCCCTTTGTCTATTGTTCTGAAATCGGGGTCTACCTTGTTGATCTGGCGTTTGCTGTCCAGCTGGAACTGGAATGGTTACTGCATCCACCTGATGATAGGACTGATTCCTTCCTCTGCCCCCTCCTCTGTACACAGCACTGGACTCCCCTTCTCTTTTCCTTAGTCCATTGGCAAAGGGTTTCTTTGAATTTGAAGCGACATCTTGAATCTTACCCAATTTCAACAGACTTTCTATTCGTTCCCCAGCAACGACAATGTCGGCAAACCCGGTGGAAGAACATGCAGCAAGTCTATCCAAATACGTCCCTTGAAGTGTACTCATGAACATATCAACCATCTCACGATCACCCAAAGGTGGTTGAACTCGAGCAGCCAATTCTCTCCATCTCTGTGCGTACTGCTTAAAGCCCTCCTTGTTATCCTGAGTCATGCTCTGCAATTGAGTACGATTAGGTGCCATGTCCAGATTATATTGATACTGCTTCAGAAAAGCAGCGCACAAATCTTTCCAACTCCTTATATGAACCCTGTCCAGCTTAATGTACCATTCCAGGGAAGCGCCTGACAGGCTATCCTGGAAAAAATACATCCAGAGCTTTTGGTCCTCGGTGTAAGCGGCAATCTTGCAATTGTAAGCTTGCAAATGTGTTTTGGGATAGGTACTGCCGTTGTACTTATCCAAAGCAGGAAGCTTGAACTTGGGGGGAATTCGCACACCCTGCACGAGACCCGTGTCTTCTACATCAATTCCAAGAGGATTTTGGCTCTCAATAGCCTTGAGTCTTTCATCCAGCCCTTCATACTTTCGGTCGTCATTGTAGAAACCCATGTCATTGTTGAATGCAGTGAACTGGTCCTCCTGACCATCCTCATTGTTATCTAGTCCCAGATGTACCCCACCAGCAGGGATTGTGCCAACAGGAGGAGTGCGCACGTTGCGATTTGGGATTTCAGTTTCCAGCCTCTAGATAGTGGTTCTCATAGCTTCTTGTCCAATCCTCATGTTTTCTTGACCGGTCCTCAGCTCTTGCTGACCTTGAGCAATCCCCTGCATGAGGTTCATGAACTGTTCCATCCTTCCCCTCAAATCGGCTAACTCTGTCTGAACTTGCTCCATTACTCTTACTTGATTGCGTCGGGTAGAATATCGGTGAACTGGGGTATCAGCTATTGTGCCTGAAAACCAAATAAAGGTTAGCAGGCGCCTGCAAAAGGAAAACCTGCAATGCAAAAATGATATGCAAATGCAAATGCAAAGTTATGTTTGTCATTTCAAAATGCTTTTCATATCCTGATTCCAATCGTAACCAAGAATTCCTGAAGACCAGGAGTCATGATTACTGAGTTTTTCCATGAAGAGATATTCATATACATCGATCACGGATGTCTGAAGACCAGAAATAGTGATTTTGTAGTGTGCCAGTGTGCAGATATCACATCACATATATCTGAAGATCAGAAATTGTGAACAGAAGTAACCCATTTTATACAAATTCCCAAAACTTCTCAAGCACGTTTGTCGTAGTTTCAGCAACAAAATAAAAAAACAGGCAGTCAACTAGATCCATCAACAATTCTGATGGTAACCATTACAAATTACAATGAAATGACAAAAATCACTAATCCGACAGCTCTACATCCTTCAGCTTCTGACTGGAGTACTTAATCTCTTCGAACAGGATGCGGGTACGTTGATGATGCGGCTTCTCAATCAGCTCTTTAATCACTGCGTCCCTTTTTTCCAATGCATCCTCTAATGACCCCACGTGCATCAGCAAGGCTTCATCTTCATTGGCTCCTTTGTGCCTCTTGATTCCAGCTTGAATTTTAACCAGTTTCAGCTCTGCTGTGACATCTTCAAGCTCCTTGTTGGTGATTTTCAGCTTACCTTCAGCATTTCTCACTTGTTCTTGACTTTTGCCAAGATCTTCTCGATACTTTCTTCTTTCCACGTGCGCTTTCTTCAGCTCTTCATCTTTATCTTTTAGCTGGGCCTGCAATTCGGAGTTCTCAATTCTGACCTCATCCCAAGCTTGATGGAGTTTAGCTAACGAATCCTTGCTTCGGGCCAGCGCCTGCTTTGTAGCCTTATGAGCCTGACTAGTATCATCTGCTCCCAAGGTAAGCTTCCGGAAGTATCGAGCTCTCTCATCAAAATCTTCTTCCTTGTCCGCCAGGGTTTTTTCTGCTTTCAACGCTCTCTTTTCCAACTCTTTGTTGTCAGCTAGAGCTTTCTGAAGACATCTGCTCATTCCAGAGTTCTCTATCTGCAGATCTCTAACCATTTTCTTCAATTTCTCGTACTCCTCGGCCGGTACCATGGAATGTTGACCTGGACATAAGAGAACTTCTCGGGGAAAGGGTAACAACAGCTTTTTGACCTTCATCTCAACCCAAGCATCGTAGTCAGGGTATGATCTACAGTCTCCTTTGCCGAAAGTCAATTTTCCCTCTCTTTGCCTAAATTTCCAAGCATTTATTACTTCCAGCACTCTTTCATTCTTGGTCCCTATGAAAAACAGAGAAGCGCTAATCTCTTCATCAGCAGGAGGATGTCTCGAGGCATAACCAAATTGTCTAACTGCCAACACTGGGTTGTAATTAATCCCACCTCTTCTTCCGAGTAGAGGCACATTAGGAAAACTTCCACATTTGACAGTAAGCTCTATCGTCAGTAATTTGGGATCAAACCAAATAATATTATTGGCAGTCAAACCTATCAGTCTCTTGGACCACTTCATTGTCTCAGCAGTTTCTACAAACGTACCAGTCCGGGGTAAATGTTTGAAGAGCCAATGGCATAACAATTGGGTGCAACAAGTAACCAAACTCCCTCTTGCCTTCTCATTTTTGTAGTGTACGGAGTGATAAAAATCCCCTAGCAGGGTAGGAATCGGATTCTTCGAGACAAACACTTTCAATGCCTGCATATCAACAAAATCAGGCTGACCGGGGAAAAGCACCAAGCCATAGATACAAAGAGCTAACACAGCGTTGTAAGTAGTCCAATTGTTAGCCTTGGCAGCTTCCTGAGCTTGTCGAAAAAGAAACTCCAAGTGAAATCCTTCATCTTCTTTGAGTCTGCCTAGGCCACTTTTCACAACAAACAGGTCCAGATGCAGGACAGCAGCAATTACTTCAGGGGCAAGAGCACCTTCAGAAAAATACGGTATAGCAGACGTGATTGGAATTCCCAAAATAAATGAGAATTCCTCCAGAGTGGGCATCAAAATGTAGTCAGGGAATAGGAAACATCTCATTGATGGCTCATAGAACTGTAAGAAGGTATGCAACCCATCCTTCTCATACTTTGTGAATGCACAGACCATCTTAATCAGCTCTCCGTACTCCTTCTGAAAAATGCTGAGAACATCAGAACCAGCCATACCTATCATCTTGGTCAATACACCCAGCTTAGGATCAGGGAATTTGTATGACACATTATTCTTCCTTTTAACCTCAGCATCTTGGGAACTCATGATTGGAATCAGACAATATGGTAAGTACCTGAAAATGACAAACATAACCTGTTATGATATGATTATGCAAATGCAAAAGGCATGTGATCAGGTATCCAGGTGTCGGTGTCTGTGTTGAACTGTGTGCACTGTGTCTCTGTACTGAATCTGGCAATATATCTGAGACGAGTACTCAAACCACTGTCATAGGATACACTGTCTGTAATAATTATAGAATCACAAGTTCGGTATGTAGGAAGCTGGGTTACCTGCAAACCTGTAAACATCCCACCCAGACTCACATGTGGTTCCTAGAAAATAAGGCTTGTCAGCTTCGGAGGTTTGAGAAGCGATAGCACATTCAGCCCGTAGGATACAATGCTATGCCAATCAAAGAGGTCGTCCACTGACTCGCCTTAGAAAATAAAGGTCATCCTATGCAAGTACCAAAGTGGGCTCTCGGGTGCGAGTGGGTTTGCCACAGAATGTGGTCTGCCACTGTCACCGCTAAAGAGAGATGTTTCCACTAAGGTCCTCATGATCGGTCACTAGAGTCGACAGCTCTCTAGATCGACATCCCGGAATACGCAAGATGCGCACGCCATGATGGGTCCCAAGATAGCCTCGTCTAGCTGTGAATTTCGTGATTACCCACGTACACAGATGGCACGTAGGTCCCACTACTCTCCACTCTAAGTCTAAATGTATACTCGAGCCTGTGTACTGAGCTCATCTCTCAGAAATCCCATCCCGCCAAACAGACAGAACAGTGCAACACAGTATAATATATGAAATGTAAATGCTACAATGCTGTAAATATGGTACAAGTAATAAAATACAGTAAACAGCAAATACAAGATAATAGTAAACACCCAATGAAAGAAAAGCAAACAAGCGCTAGGATTGACTCGCTTAGGATGGACCAGCAATAGGTCAACCTGTCCCCAGCAGAGTCGCCAGCTGTCGCTCCCAGGATTTTCATCCTAGTACAAACGCGAAAGTGGCACCAAACAGAGTCGCCAGCAATGTGTATTTATCCCATGAGAGGGAAAGGAAACACCGCATAAACCTGAAGGAAAGGATAGAGCAGGGTCTTACGACCAAGAGAAGTGGGTAAGGGAGTCGGTTACGCGAGAGGAAGGTATTAGCACCCCCTCGCGTCCATCGTACCCGATGGGATCCACGCTTGCTCGCTCGATCAAAGGGTGTAAGGAAAGATGCTGGAAAAAGGAACTGAAAGAAAGAAAGGAGAAAGAAGAGAGACAAATGTAGGGAAAATAAAAGAAGTGCTCGCATGGGCCCTACCCCACTGCCTACGTATCTCATCGGGAGCATGAGAATCAGAGCGACGTAGTTCCCCTCACTAGGGATGGATTGTTTGTGTTTTTTAATGGAATACGTCAACGTTCGAGTTCTAGCAGTTTAGGTGTTGCAGCTCGCTGTAGGGAGACTTAGGCGTTACCTATTTGCGGTAGAACGGAAATGACGCATCCTTAAGGAATGATTGAATGAGATGAGGAAAGAATTCCCGAAGGAAAGACGTTATTGTTTATTTTTTGTCTTTTAAGAGTTTTTTCATTTGTTTGCATATGATAGTGTATCTGAATCTTAGTCATTGGAATGTGTACATTCTCACATTCCAAGATGGAATGGGTAAGAAAGCACACTAAGAGTGAAGAAGACCCTCACACTTAGTTCCAATTGTCAAGGTTCAAACACACTAGCATACTTGTGTTTATTAAGTGTTTTTGTTGATCAAGAAATGAAGAAGTGTTTTTTTATTTGTTGACACCTTCAACAAGTATTGCATTTAAGTCCCTCATACAAGATCAAATGTTTAACACATTGACCCAAGATGGGTTATATGCTATACATTCTAAGATTATAAGAGAAGACCCCTTATAACCTTTTCTTTATATGAAAGGCCTAAATGCAATAAATGCCTACCTTTATTACATATTTTGAATTTTCTTTGAGATGAGAATATAGAAGACTCAAGGGAAGAGCAAAGGTAAAATCTATATGAACTAAGACTCAATCCTAATTGAAAATTAAAGGGAGTGGTCCTAATGGTTTGTGAGGTTTAAACCTAAAGTCTAAAGAAAGAATGAATTAAACAATTCACTTCTAAAGTAGAAGATGAATGGTAATTCAAAAAGGGAAAGTGATGAGTTATTAAAAGAAATCACATAAGTGCTTAACAAAACACAAAATGGAATTGTAAAAGAGATGAGAGGAAAGAATTTTGAATGTGGATTCCTTATCCACACTCAATTGCAACTTACCAAAGCCCCTACATGGTTAGTAAACATGTATAAGAAGTATAAGAAATAAAAGAACTTTTAATGCACCATAAAGTTCAAAAGAGGTAAATGAGAAATTGGTTACAACCAGAATGTACATCACATGGAAAACAAATGATCATTATCATGCAAGTCCAAGTGGATAGGCAACAAACATCATCCATGACATTAGAACATGCTACCATAAGAAAAGGGAGAATGAAAGATGAAAAGCAATGGAAGAAACATGCCTAAATGGAACATGTAATCCAAGGATCAGAATTGCAATGAAATGAAAAATGATTCACAAACATCTCACAAGTGTTCATGCATAACACATCAAGACATTCAAGAAGCAATAGAAGAAGAAATGAAATGGAAATTCAAAAGAAAACACAAGTACTTCACATTAAGGACATACAAAGTTCAAATGAAAGTGAACATGCAAAGATGACACATAATATGTACTAATGACCTATAATGTCAAATGGATATCTCACAAAGTAAGCAAATAACCATGCAAGTATGCACAAAAGCAATCATGTAGACATGCACAAAGATTGAGAGGATATGACATGCTATTATGCTTCAAAGGTTATGCATTAAACAAAAATTAAATGGTCTCATGAAAATTATGGAAACATGGTGTTTGAAGTTCACAAATCAGAGATGAATCGCATACCAAAGTATCATGCAAGAAACCAAGGCAAAATGATGTCAAACAATGCACTTAGGTCAAGTAGACATATCATACAAAGTAGCACAAAAATGAACACCAAACATGCCATAAACTGACCTAAAAAATCAAATAAAAATCACTTAACATACCTCAAGATGATAATGACTCAATGCAAAAAGAAGAGCATCAAAACAATTTTTAGTGATTGAGAACAAAAATACACAAATTTATGTATCACATTAAGCATGCATACAAGTAAAAATCAAAGAAAATTATGGAACAGGGGCAAAAAGGTCATAAAATTAAGAAATAAAATCATGAAAAATTTTCTAAATGTTTTAATGATGCTCATAAATTTTTGTGGAATTTTATGATGATGTTTGATATTTTTAAAAATTAAAAAGTAAACGTGCATAAAATGAAGAAAATAAAAGGAAATAGAAAACAAGAGTGGGGTGCAAATATAGTAAACCAACAGTTCAAATTGTTTGGGCTTTTTAAAAAGGAGGTGTGAAAAGCAATCTGTCATAGGTCCAATTATGCGTAGCACACACTAACTACCATGCATTATCAGTCAAACTAAGTCAAACCATTCACAACCATCAGATCAGGTCAAGGTCAAATCTAGGTCAAGGTAATCAAGATCAACATGCACACATGAATGACCACGGTTCCCACCGTGTACTACACCACATAGCGTTTAAGTGAAATCAGAAATAAAGTCACGTGACGTGCACATGAATTTTTATGTGTTGGCAGCATAGTGGCCATTAGATCACATTCATCCAACGGACCAGATTCAAACTGAGCCTAAACCCTAACACAAAGTCCACCGGCCGGAGAGGGACCTCCGGTCACCTTCTCCGGCCACACCACCACCGTCTGCAACTTTAGACAATTCCAGAATTCCACAAGCCATACATCAATCGAAAGCTAATCTCACGCACATCACAGATATGCAATTAATTATCATAGATCATGCACATTCACAAAAAACCGAGTCCATACACTTTGCCCTAGAAATCACACCTAACTCCTAAGGAGCATATCAACTAAGCAGAATGCACGCATAGCTTCTAATAAGCTCTAAACATCATAAAACAAGTTTAAATCACAAGAACAAGAAGCATTAAAATTGAGTGAAGTAGAACCTGAAACTATAGATGCACTTGAAAGGTTGAGAAAACCAGAGATACTTGTTTCTTCTTCAACCTTGGAGCTCCACGCACTAAGCAAAATAAATGCTGCGATGCAAAACTTGATGATGATTCAATGGAAGTGAGTGAAATCCAAGCTTCAAGAACAAATGCACTGTTGTGAAATTGAGAGAATCAAGGAAAGTGTTGAAGTGGAATGAGCAAGATGGGCTCGAAAATTCTTGGCAATGGTGGATTTGAGAGTAAAGCAGAGAGAGTTCTTTGGAGAGAATGTGGAAGAATGAAGTTGAAAAAACGAAGTTGTGAGTGAGATTTTCTTTTATAGTGTGGGTTAACCAAGATTAAACTGAGTGAGGTTAACTGAGTTAGCATGGTTTAGGTGAGTCATCCCTAACTAACTGAGTCAAGTTAGTTAGGGAGAGCCATGGTAAGATGCAGCTGGCTCATGACAGTTATGGTGGGAGTAATGAGAAAGAGAGTTGACACGGTTTATGTAGCAGAAGCTGATGCATCAGAAACTTGCTAAGCAAGTTTATTCTTTCTATTCCCATGCATGGCATGTGATACTAAACAATGTGTAAGTGATGTGCTTGACCAAATGTGGAAACAAAATGTGGAAGTGATTGTGGGATGCCTGAACCAAAACCATGCAACCTGCTATCAATGTACCAGTGTCAACATGAGGTGGTTTGCAAGTGAAATTCTCTCTAACTAGTGCATAATTTGATGAGATTTTGAATTCATTTGAAAGAGGAGATATTGGTGAATATGTTTGGTGTTGAAAACAAATCAAATGGAAGTGTGTAAAAGGGTGGAAAGTAACTCAAAACATCAAGACACAAATCTGGCTTCATGAGCATGTGACTTGAAGCATGGCAAGGCAAAAATGGCGCCTGGGTTTCAGTCACGATCACCATGCCTTTGGACCATCATAACTCCCAATCCATTGATTAGATGAAAAATTGATAAACACCAACTTTTAAGATCTCACATAGAGGAACAACTTTGATGTTGAAAGATTTTCCATTTGAGGCCTCTAACCATGAGAAATTGATCCATACATTTTGCGCACCAACTATTTGAAAAAATGAGGTGCGCGTGACCTGGAAATCCTTGGTCATGACCTAGTTTTGAACCTACTTTGCTCAAACTTTGATCAATCATATCTCACTCAATTTTTATCCAATGGAGATGTTCTACACATGGATTTGATGCTTAAAGCAAGACCTTTTGTTGTGGCCTGGTGGAATTTTCATTTGGTGCTTCAATTTTAAATGGCCTTGGTTCAAACTCTGATTCAAAATGGCCAAAACTTGCTATTTTTAGTAACCCTTCCTTTTCCAAAAATGGTAACTTTCCACCTCTTGATTTTTTCATGATTCCTTTGGAGTTTCTTGACCAAATTTTGTACATTGGACACATATAACATGAATTTTATGGATTTGGCCTCAAAAAGTCAAGAGTTGACTTTTTCCTCTGATTATTTGACTTGGCCCCAATTTCCCTGATTTTTTATCTTTCTTCCAATTGAACCACTTCTGAAACCAATTGAGAGGCAATTTTCCATACACATACACTTAAGAACATGTAGAATACCATGACATCAAGTTTTGTCCAAAAAATCAAAGATTCTCTGATTTAATGGGAAACCCTAGTTTTGGTGCCCACCTCCTAGGAGAAAAATGTGCAGTCTTTAATTTCAAATTCCTCAGAGTATGTTGTGTATCCTCTTAAAGGATGATGGGATATACCATTTGAGGATGATTTTGGATCAATGAGCTATCTCTTTTGAGGGGTTTTCTTTCAATTTTTTGAACCTCTTGCATGTTGAAGTATGTATTGCTTCAATCTCCCATTGGATCTCACTTCCTTGAGATTGTGGATGATCAATTGAGATGGTATGAGACATGAGAGACTCTTGGCTTGCCTGGAGGCAACTTGATTGACCTTTTTGTGCTTTGAATGATCCCTTGATTGTCCATCTTCCCCCTAATCACATGCCTTGATGGTGAGAGGAATGCTATGCTTCATTTTTCTATGTTAAATGCAATGCAATGCTAATGAGATGGATATGATATGATAGATGATAGTGCTATGCTAAGATGCAAAAAGGGGAGAGCAAATTTTAGGGTATTACAGTATGTCGTTCCATTGACCTACACTAATCATGGAAGAGAGAGTGGATAATGCATCAGCCATGTGATTCTCTTCATGAGGGATATGATGAAACTCGACTCGATTAAAGAAGGATAATAACCTTCTTACGTAGTCTTTGTAAGGAATCAGTCCTGATTGGTATGTGTTCCAATCTCCTTTAATCTGATTGAGAACCAGGGCTGAGTCGCCATATACATCCAAGTTCTTGATCCTTAAGTCGATCATTTCTTCGAGACCCATGATACAAGCTTCGTATTCGGCCTCGTGTTTGTACACTTGAATGTCAGTCGGGAGGTGAAAGGAATGTGAGTACCCTGAGGTGTTATGATGATTGCCCCAATTCTGTTTCCATAATGATTGACATCTCCGTCAAAGATTAGTCCCCATTGGGAACCTGGTTCTGGCCCTTCACTGGGTAGCGGTTCATCGCAAACTTTCATTTTCAAATACATGACATCTTCGTCTGGGAAGTCAAATTCGACTGATTCTTGATCATCAATCGGTTGATGAGCCAAATGATCGGCTAAAATACTTCCTTTGACGGCTTTTTGAGCATGGTACTCGATGTCTTATTCTGATAACAACAACTGCTAGCGGGCAATCCTTCCCGTAAGAGCAGGCTTTTCAAAGACATACTTGATCGAATTCATTTCGGAGATTAACCAAGTAGTATCATAAATCATGTATTGGCGAAGACATTTGGCTGCCCAAACTAGAGCACATCAAATTTTCTCAAGCATAGTGTACCGAGCCTCGTAGTCGGTGAACTTCTTGCTTAAATAGTAGATGGCAGACTCTTTCCTTTTCGTTTCATTTTTTTGGCCAATCACACAACCCATGGAATCTTCCAAGATTGTTAGGTAGATGATCAGTGGTCTTCCCTCCACTGGAGGTGATATAATCGGTGGGTTCAACAGATATTCCTTGATACTGTCGAAAGTGGTTTGGCAGTCTTCTGTCCAAATGCAGTCCTGATTTTTTTTGAGTAATTTGAAGATTGGCGCGCATGTCGCGGTCATGAGGAATATAAATTTGGAATGTAATTCAAACGTCCTAGGAATCCCCTGACTTGTTTTTCAGTCTTTGGAGAAGGCATTTCTTGAATGGCCTTGACCTTGTCAGGATCAACCTCAATTCCTTTCTGGCTGACGATGAACCCTAGCAGTTTTCCTGAACGGACACCGAACGTGCATTTGTTGGGATTCAAGCGGAGTTTGTACTTCCTCAGACGCTCGAATAGTTTTGACAGGTGGGTCACATGCTCCTCTTCCGTTTTATATTTGGCAATCATATCATCGACATATACTTCTATTTCTTTGTGCATCATGTCATGAAACAGAGTAGTCATGGCCCTTTGATAGGTGGCCCCGGCGTTCTTCAAACCGAACGGCATTACCTTGTAACAAAATGTGCCCCATGGGGTGATGAATGAAGTTTTCTCCATGTCTTCCGGCTCCATTTTGATTTGATTATAGCCCGAGAATCCATCCATGAAGGAGAAGACTTTGAACTTTGCTGTACTGTCTACCAGCATGTCAATGTGTGGTAAGGGAAAGTCATCCTTCGGACAGGCTTTGTTCAGATCCCTATAGTCTACACACATTTTGACCTTTCCGTCCTTTTTCAGAACTGGTACTATGTTGGCTAGCCATTGAGGATATTCTGATGTGGCGAGGAAACCCGCGTCAATCTGTTTCTGTACTCCCTCTTTGATTTTGATGGCTATGTCTGGATGAGTCCGTCTTAGTCTTTGTTTTACCGGCGGACATTCTGATCTTAACGGTAGATGATGTTTCACGATACTAGTATCCAACCCTGGCATATCCGGATAGGACCAAGCAAATATATCGGGAAACTCTTTGAGAAGCTTTACCAAACTTTCTTTGACAGTCGGACTGAGCAGTGCCTCAATCTTGACTTCTTTTCTCTCTTCTTCTGAACCTAAGTTGATTGTTTCCAACGGCTCTTTGTGAGGTTCAATGGACTTTTCCTCTTGTTAGAGTAATCGGGAGATCTCTTCTGGAATTTCTTTGTCATTTTCTTCTTCAGCCTCAAATACCGGGAATTCAAAGTTGGGAGAAGGCATTGGATCGTATGTTTCAACGGGGTTTAAAACAAGCAATCTGCATGACGTGATGATTGTTTTTAGAAGAGATAGAGAGAATGCAAGAGCGTGTACAGTGTATTTTCTGAAAAATGCTTGTTTTTATTATTTGAGTTGTTTTTAGGATTACCATTTTCTGAAAAAGCGAAAAGCGAAAACAGCAATAAATGTGGAAATTACAGAACGACATTTATTTATTCATGATTTAGTCGATTCTTGAAACTACAACCCTATAAAACAAAACTCTGTCGCTTTGGGCGAAGCGAAGAGTGACATTTACAAAAAGTGAGCCCTATCAAAACATTGGTTTCACCTGGGCAGGGTGAAAGGTTAAAATAAAGACGACAATTACTTAGACTTATGGACGATTTTTGGGACATCGACAACAACCCATTGGCGGTGAACTCCTCGGTGAATCACAAAGTCTGGTACCTTCCTTCTTGGTTTGTCTTCAGAAATGACGTTGATTTCTGGTGAAGCAGGATCGTTGGAGTCGTCTCCCAAGCAGAATTATCGTAGACGAATTCTTCTGTTGTATCTTGCACAATGTTTGTACTCTCAGGCAGATCTCCTCATCGAGTGAGCTGGATGTCTTCGAGCCTGATGTGAGAGCTTTCAGGAGCGGTGTACTTGACCATGGAGTCGTACTTGCCACTCGGTTGTCCTAAGGTGTCCCATACTTCCTTGGAACTGGAGGAGTCATCCCTCTCGAGGACGTTGACCTCGAGAAAAGCATAATTAAGGAACTCTTGTCCTGCAATCTTTGCAAACTCGTCGTTGTACTAGATATTTTCTGCATGCTCTGAGTAATGATCCCATGATTCGGTGGGGACACAAATATTCTTTTCAACGATGTTCAGCTCATAAGTATCGTTCGGTTGACTCTTTTGCCCCGAGTCTCCTGGGTACGGTTGCCAGATAGGAAGGCCATCCATTGGGCCATAATAGTCATGGTAAAAGTTGTCTTTCATCAGAGTGTCCTCCTCTAATGAGTTAGGTGGAGCACGACATCCTTCCGGATCACAATCTCCGTATATCATCTTGACACCTGACCTCGGTATATATCTCGGACTCTGTGTGGGATAGCAAAATGGCGTATGCACCTCTCCTTAAGACATATAACCTTCCTCATTAAGATAGGACTTCTATTCTTCATCGGTATCGGAGGAATCACCCTCGTTGATGGTATGTACTTCTTGAGACACTGGGTGAAGGAAGCCTCCACTATGGAAGAAGTTCTGAATGGGATGAAGACTTTCATCGTTAGTAGCAGTCTGGGTACAGTTTGAAGAAAAACCAAGACCTTTCTTTGTTTTGTTATCAGTAGGAATGACAAGCTGTCCCCATCCTTTTGCATTGTTACTTTTGATCACTTCGAGAGCATCTTTGTATGAGGAAATTGACGTTCCTCTTTCTGATTGGTTGTCATTGCTCACCAAAAGTGCTTGGAACTGGGTCCCAACAACCTCCTCTGGTTCTACATAAGTGGATGATGATAAGTTGCTCACGATCAAGGCTTGCTCTCCACTGACTGTGACTAGTTGGTCGTTCTTGACGAACTTCAGCTTCTGGTGAAGTGTCGAAGTGACTGCCCCAGCCTCGTGTATCCAAGGTCTTCCTAATAAACAGTTGTATGCTGCCCGGATGTCCATGACCTGGAAAGTGACTTGGAAAGTGTGAGGACCGATTGTTATGGGAAGGTTGACTTCGCCGATAACTGTTTTTCGGGATCCGTCAAATGCTTTGACGATGACCTCACTGCCTCTCATCGGAGATCCTTGGTATGATAATCACATCAGAGTAGACTTTGGCATAACATTCAGAGCTGATCCGGTGTCTACCAGTACGCTGGCTAATGCATCGTCCTGGCAGTTGACTGTAATATTGAGTGCCATGTTGTGACTTTGGCCTTCTTCCGGCAGTTCCTCATCACTGAATCCCAAGTTGTTGCAGGAAGTGATGTTGGATATGATGCTGTCGAATTGTCATATTGTCACATCTTGTTTCACAAAGGCTTGCTCTAAGACTTTCTGTAGAGCTTCCCTGTGAGCTTCGGAACTGAGTAAAAGAGATAACACTGAGATTTTTGAAGGAGTTTGCAACAGTTGATCAACAATGTCGTACTCACTCTTCTGGATGAGCTTCAGCATCTCATCATTGTTCTTTGAAAGGTTGGGATTACTGGATGGTCCAACTGGTTGATTGGGAACTTCTGTTTGAGGTTCCTTTTCTCTGGTGGGTTCTCCAACTCCTCGGTTGAAGATCCGACCGCTCCGTGTTACTCGACTGATGTCTGCAATATTCACGGCGGAGGGTAATGGAGTTTCCTTTCCATTCTCAATTATTGTTGCACCGTATTTGTAAGGGATAGCCTTATCGGATTTGTACGGTACTGGTCCCGACAGATAGATAACTATATGAGCCTTTTGATTTTTTTGACCATCGTAACCGGCCTCAATTGGTTCGAGGTTGAGAATCTTTCCACTATCAAGAGGAACTCTTGATTCGTGGAGTAGAGGGATTATGGTGCATACGTCTCTAGCCCTTTCTCATTTAGGGATTAAGACAACTTCTTTGTCTCGATTGGGAAGATAGTCTGACATTATGTTAATCAAACCAGAGCTTGAACATGGTTGAATCTCTTTATGGTCCATCTGATTTTGAAGGGCTGCTCGCACGAGGTAGCATCCTTGGTTATCCTCTGAGCAAACTCTACAGTGCTCATAGTTGTGTGGTGGCACCCGGCCACGTCCGCTTTGTATGCATTGTAACCTTACTAGATCTGTTTCCATTGATCAAACATCCTGACTTTGATGCCTAGTAGGGTTCCCGTTAGTCATACTGACTTGTTGTGTGTCTTTATCTAGATAGATCGGAAGCTACCAGTGGTTCAATAAGTGTTGCAGTGTTCTTTGAACGAGTGCACATCCTTGGTCACTCTCACGACATACTTTACAGTTATGATAATCATGCGAAGTCAAAAAATCGAGCTAGACTTGCTTAGCATGTAATTCCACCAAGCTGGTATTCATCAAGTGAATATCAATGATTTGAATCATATTAACTTGATACTGACTTCTATCGCGGTAATCCTGAATCCATCCAAGATCCATCTGACGCTAGAGGGCCTCTTGTACAAAAGAGCATCCCTGATTATTTACAGATCAGATCAGACAGGAATCATAATCGTGTCGTGGCAGATCATGATGTTGGCTTTGCCTTGAGTGCATTGCCACCAAGTTGACATTCATCACATGAATGTCGTGGTTTTGAATGAGGTTGGAACTTGTATAAGTCATGTTGACCTCAAGGATTCGGTGATCTTGAATCCATCCGAGATCCATCTGTTCCTGTAGAGCTGATTGCACCACAGAACATCCTTGATTGTCCTTAGAGCAGATATCACACTGGTGATAGTTATAAGATGGTACATAACCGTATCCGCTCTGTCTGCAATGCATTTTGACCAGGTTGGTTTACAACGGGAGTACATCATGTATTTGATAGCTGTGATTAGACTCTTCCTCTATCAAATTTACCGCAGCTTTCTCGTGTTGAGGAAACGGGTTCGTCTAAACATTTGGATTTGTATCCTTGAAGGATAGGACCCCGCTCCTGACAAGCTTCTGTACGTCAGATTTGAAGCTGAGACAATTTTCTATGTTATGCCCTGGTCCTCCTTGATGGTAAGGACAAGTCTGATCCGCTTTGAACCAAAAAGGCGGATTTTCCGGTACTGTAAGAGGAGCCCTGGTTTGGACGTGCCCCTTGACCAGTAGTAGTGGAAACAGTTCTGCGTACAACATCGGTATAGGGTCAAACCCTGGTGGTCGCGTTTTTTGGTTGTTATTGTACGGAGGAAGAGCCTGCTAAAGAGGCTGTTGTGTCCTTTCTTGATATTGTTGTTGATTCGGTTGGCTCTGAGCAACCTGAGGTTGATACGTTGGAATAGGCGCAGGGTTGATAGCAGGAGTTACAGCTGCTACTGGTTGGTACTGTCGCCTTTGCTTTTTGAGAGAGATATTACCAATATCTTGCTCTTTTTTCTTACTGAACATCCATCATCTTTGACCAGACGTCCTTCTCGGACTGCTTCTTCAAGACGAACTCCCATGCCCACCATTTCAGTGAAGTTGCTGGGCGCACTGGCGACCATTCGGTAGTAGTAAAATGAGCTAAAGGTTTTCAAGAAGATCTTTGCCATCTCTTTTTCCTAAAGAGGTGGACAAATCTGAGCGGCAATTTCACGCCATCTATAAGCATATTCCTTAAAGGTTTCCTTGTCCTTCTGCGACATGGTTCTGAGTTGATCTCTATCTGGTACCATGTCCAGGTTATACTTATACTGCTGAACGAAGACAGCGCCAAGATCTCTGAAAGTGACGGTCTTGGTGCGGTTTAAACCCATGTACCATTTGAGCGCGGCACCGGTTAAACTGTCTTGAAAGTAGTGGATCAGTAGTTGTTGGTTCTCGGTCTGAGTTGACATCTTCCGAGCCTACATCACCAAATGACTTTGAGGGCAAGAGTTACCCCCATATTTTTCAAATTCAGGCACCTTGAATTTGTGCTGAATTTTCACATTGGGGACCAAACAAAGGTCTGCAGCGTCCTTTCCGAATAAATCCTGACCGCGAATGGCATACAGTTCCTTCTGCATCTCTAGGAATTGTTCATCGAACTGATTCATTCTGTCATACATACTTTCATTTCCACCAGAAGGTATCTGTGGAATCTGTCATTCCGGGGCAGTGTGTACCACTGGTGGTGGTATAGTCATTATGGCAGTGACTCTTGGTGCTTCCTTATCCCGAAGTTTGTAACCTTCAGGAGTTGCTGTCATGCCCCTTGCTTCTTTGGTTTCCCGAAGTTTGTAACCTTCAGGCCCATCGGTTCCTGCTGCAGTTTCCAGATCTTCCGTGATCGGCGGAATATATCCTTCTGGGATATAGTTGAGTGGCAAGCCCCAGGGATGATCTTTGGGCATGTTATACCGGGGATCATACTTTTCCACTATGGGCGTAGATGTGATCTCTGAGATCACAGTCCTTTGTTGTTGTATCTGAGCTGCTGCCAGAGATTGCATGTCGTTATGAAGCTTTCTCAGATCTTCTTTTAGAGCGTCAATTTCTTCTCTCAACTCTCTGTTCTCTTCCTCGAGATTATCCATTTTCTTTTGTCGATTGGCCCGAGTATTATACGAATGAGACAGTTTGACTCTAGAATCGAGACACAAACGTGAGATTCGTAGGTAAGAAGAATGTGTTATGTGAGAATGATGAATGATATGTAATAATTATATTTATTATTTTTGTTATTTAATCAAAAGAAACTTCAACAATTGGATTGCAAATATCATACAGTGGGGAGACCCCGTTTTATTGAATTCAAAGATTGTGGAAAATGGAAATACAGTAATTTACAAAGTGCTGTAAAAGGAAATGTCTAAGATTATGGATCCTGAGTCCTCTCTGAGGAGGGCTCAGGTGTTGGTTCTGTTATTTTCCTTTTCTTTGACCGGGGCTCTTGAGCCGTTGTCGGGTTGTCATTCCTTTGCCAAGTGAAAGGAGCGAGCAAATTCCTTTGGTCTTCTTGATTTTCTACAACATGTTGCTCTAAAATCTCGATCAGAGCATCTTTTTATTTTAACAGTTGCTGTATTTTGGTACACTCCACATTGGGAATGCGGTACTTGTTCTTCCAAGATTTCTTTTCCCGTCGAACTTTGTCGAGAGTGACCTGGAGTTTTTCCGTGTCAGACATAAAATAAAGGACAGATTCCTTTAACGGAAGAACTTCTTGATGACGGTAAGGCATCCTTAGTTTGAGAGCTCTAGCTTATACCTAATGGAGATAAGGTTCCACAGAGACACAGTCTGGTTTTCCTAGAGACTCTCTTCCTTTCCTGTGAACATATTTCCAGGCATGCACTATTTCTGTCTTTAGTGCCCTGTCATTTTCTCCTTCCTTGAAGAAAAGACCTTCCAGATGAACATTACGCGGGACATGTCTCATCGGGTATCCGAATTGACGACGAACTAAAACTGGGTGATAGTTTATTCCTCCTTTAATTCCTATGAGGGGTACATTAGGGAAGTTTCTACAACGGTCAATGATTCTGATCCCGTCATAGATCTGATTCTACCAATCTATGTCAGAGTTGGTAAGAGACATGATTCTCTGTGACCAACATAGAGTACTGTTATGATCCCAAAAGGCAGCGGACTTAGGTAAATGGGAAGTGAACCATTTGTATAGCAGGGGTACACAGCATGTGATCATTCCTCCGCTGTACAAATTCCTTAAGTGTACAGAATGGTAAGCATTTGCGAGCAAGGTTGGTACAGGGTTTCTAATCAGAAATATCTTAATGGCATTGGTATCAACAAAGTTATCAATGTTGGGAAACAGAAATAACCCGTAGGTGAGCAGACCAAAGACGCTCTCGAAAGCAGTCATGTTCCCTATACTAGCAAAGTACAGAGCTTTTTTTACAAAAAACTTGGCTGGTAAACCTTGGATTCCACCCTTAATGGTCATGTGAGTTCTGACTTCTGACTCGTCCAAATAGATTGCTCTTGCAATGGTTTGATCCTTTGGAATTTCTTCCAGTCCAGAAAAGGGAGCTTGGTCAGTGATGGGTAAATCAGTCAGGTGAGAGTACTCCTCCAGTGTTGGTGCTAGTTTATAATCCGGGAATGTGAAACAGTGATAAACCAGATCGTAGAATTGGATCAACGTAGACAGGATTCCTTCAATTACATGGACCCTTAACAGAGACAGCAGTCCTCCGTACCTAGCTCTGAAAGCATCAGGGTTGCTGATCATCCTTGCCAATCCTCTTAAATCCTCTAGTTTTGGAACCTTGAAGATGTACTTGTGCGTCTTCCTTCTACCGGAATCCATAACGCAATCTTTCTCTCTGGTTTTGCAATCATTGTCTTAGTTTAATTTGAAAAAGAGAGAGACTAGAAGAGAAAATTTTTCTTTGTTTAAAGTTTGTTAATGAATGCATGAATGCAGCACACAAAAACATAGAAAAAACATGGGGTCAAAGGTTCAGCGTCACGAGCATGGAGTCATGGCTCTACCCATTCCCAAAGGTTGTACTATGGTGAATTTTGTACATGTCCTCAAAATCATTGACCCCCCTTGGGATAACAACAGCAGGTTGGTTCACCCGAGCGAGCTGCAGTATCTTAGAGTAATCTCAAATGAGGGTAGTATTGCGTGACAACTATTTCCAATAGCTTTCGCACTACAAAATAGTCATATGGTCTCAGTTTACTAAATCCTCAGTTTCATGGATACCACAATTGAACAATCTGCTTTCAACAACCGAAGTCTTTTAGACATTGAATCCGCAAAGGGTATCTCCACTGAGGCGATGGTCTACCAGGATCGCTTATTCGGGAATCACTCCCTATAAGACCACCTGTCTATGCCATCATTTATCTTAGGTATCACTCAAACTTTCCAGATGCGGCATCACCCGCAGTCCCATTAGCAGAAAAATAAACACGGATATCAATTAGGAAAAGCGATATATATATATATATATATATATTTATTCCTAAAACTAACATCCTAGACCTCTTAAGAGCTATAATCCTAGTCCTATACAGACAATGACTCCCCAGCAGAGTCGCCATTTTACTGTAGCGAGCGATTTTTTTCGGTGGCGCGACCACCTTATCGCGAAAATTGGGTTTTCTCCTAAATGAAGAGGAGGGGGGGTGTTACTTTCTGATTTCTTATTTATCTCATGAAGCTGGAAGGGAAAGGGAAGCTATCTAAAACTAACCTTGCACGCGAATGTTTAACTGAACAAATGCTTTAAAGAGATTGGGGGGTCCGGGGTCAGGTTATACAATGGGGAGTTGTCAATTACCCATCCTATATGTGGTTATCCACAGGTTGTTAGCTTTAGGTTTCGCTTTGTACTTGATGGTGTTTATCCGTTAATGGGTTGGGAAAGTTTCTTGGGAAATATGAGTAGAAGAGTGAGTTTTTGTTGATGTTCGGGTTTTCCCGATGTTTTTGGTAAGGTACTGGACCTAAGTTTTGATTGGTGTGAAGGTACTAGACCTAGAGTTTTTGATTAGTATGCTCGCTAAGATTTCGACATCCTATGCCTACATATTCTCGTTTAAACGAAACAGGGAAATCAGAGCAATCGTAGTTCCTCCTATTCTAAGGAAGGAAAAAAAAGATATTTTGGTGTCTTGTTCAAAGCCCAAGATTGAAGCTAAAAGGTTTGACTGAGAGAGCATTTGTCATCTCTAAGGAGGGATTATACTTCCTCTGAGGGGATTGTTGATTTTTTGTGTGCCTTGATCAAAGCCCAAGGTTGACGCTAAGAGGTTGATTGACTCTACTAGGGAAGTCCTTATACAAAGCCTAAGAGGAGGCTAGGAATGACTGACTCAACAAGAGAGTGTTTATATATGTGTTCTTGTACAAAGCCCAAGATTGAGGCAAAAAAGAAATTGACTCTTTGGGGATATCATTATACAAAGCCTAAGAGGAGGCTAAAAGTTTGACTTTTTTCGGGGAAAATGTTCTATCTGTCTTGTACAAAGCCCAAGATTGAGGCTAAAAGTGGTTTCGACTCCGTTGGGGAGGGTTTGTATGTGTCTTGTACAAAGCCCAAGATTGAGGATGGAAAGAAACTGACTCTGTGGGAAAGAAATCTTTGTACAAAGCCCAAGATTGAGGCTAAATGCGAGACTTTACTAACTCGACTAAGGATATTTTAAGTGTCTTGTACGAAGCCCAAGATTGAGGTTAAAATGAGTTTGACTCTACTGGAGAGTATTTTTATCTGTCTTGTACAAAGCCCAGGATTGTGGCTGAAAAGAGGATTGACTCTGCTTAGGAAATCATCTCTCAAAGCCTAAAAGAAGGCTGGGAGGAATTGGTTCTGCTGGGGAAGATATTTGTCCCAAGCTTAAGAGAAGGTTATGAAGATTTATGTCTTGTACAAAGCCCAAGATTGAGGCTGAAAGGGTTTGACTCAACAAGAGAGTGCTTTTATCTGTCATGTACAAAGCCCAGGATTGTGGCTGAACAAGCTGGAGAAATCATTCTACACAACTCGAGAGGAGGCTAACTCCTGCTAGGGGGAATCATTATACAAAGCCTAAGAGGAGGCTGAAAAAGATCGTCTCAACAAGAGAATGATTTTTATATGTCTTGTACAAAGCCCAAGATTGAGGCTAAAAGGGTTGACTCAACAAGAGAGTGTTAAAAGGTGATTGACTCAACAAGAGAGTCTAAAAGTTGACTGACTCAACAAGAGAGTCTGAAAAGTGATTGACACAACAAGAGAGTCTGAAAAGGTGATTGACTCAACAAGAGAGTCTGAAAAGGTTAGCTCTGCTGGGGAGAATCATTGTACAAAGCCCAAGAGGAGGCTGATTATGCTGAGGAAAGGTCAATATACAAAGCCTAAGAGGAGGCTATCTTTGCTGGGGGATTATTGAGATCCCGAGGAAGGTCCAAAATGGGGAATCAACTCTTGCTGAGGGTTACAGAAGAGTTGAGATATGAGATACCTTGAGGTTCTGATATGGGATAGTGTTATACTGATGATAAACTGACCCTGGTTGGGGAATTTTAGTATAAAAACTGGGTTTAAACTCTACTGGAGATTGATCCAGAATGACCAGGGTTTCTCTTATGTTTGTAAGGAACTTGAGAATGTCTTTGAGACTCAAGAGGAGATTAGACTGTCCAAGTCTACTGATATGGAATAGTTTATCTTTGTATGATGCCTAAGACGAAGCAAGTGTGAAATTTTGGTACAGATGTGTGATGTTAAGGTGCAATGTCACAACATCAAACTCTGTTGCATGAACAAGACAATAAAACAGAATATGAACACAATCAATTGTTCACCCAGTTCGGTTCAACCAACCTACATCTGGGGGCATACCAAGCCAGGAAGGAAGTCCACTATTAATAGTATCAAATTACAGACTCAACAGACCAGTTGACAATCTACCTAATTCAATCACTACCCAATGACCCTTCTACCTAAGTCCTCCCTAGGTAAGAGACTCCATCTCACTTCCAATCATCTCGATGATGTCTAGCAGTCAACTACACCGTCACTGCATCAACAGCTTGATTTCCTAAACGTATTCATTCACACACATAACCTTGGAAGACACACTTCCATGATAATACCTAGACATGACCCTCACGACTAAGAACAATACTTAGAGTTGCTTAACAGCTTCCTCCAAGAACAATACATCTCTTACCTACAGGCTTCGAGATAAACACGATGACCATCCCACAAACCGGGTGGTTCATCAACCAACACAGCCCTTATAATCTACATGATGGCTGGCTTCCTAAAACTAGGTTACAATGCTTCTATTTATAACCTATTTCCCAACTGGATTTGGGCCTTCAAATCATATCAAATCTTCTGTTCCAAATCTTCGAAAGATTCTGCTACTAAATAGATCTTCAATTAAATCTTCAATCATTAACTCTAAATATTCTCCATATCTTTATGCATTAAATTCAGCTCCACATAATATTTCCAGGATATTATGTATCTTTTAAATCTTCACTATTCAGCTGCAAGATCTTCTCCAAATATCTGATTTGATTTGAATTTAAAAACAGATTTTATCTTCAAATCTTTTCAAATCTTTCAGCCCTAAAAATAGCAACAAGATCTGCTCCACTTATGATTGCACCAGAATATATCTTTACCAAGATATTCGCCTACAATCTCTCACTCTCTTCAGTAGAATATCTCTCCAATAACAGAAACACGCGCAGTCCTAAAAACACAGCAGACTGATGTTCTGGTATAGTGATGTCAAGACATCGCATGTGACATCACTCTTCAGCACTATAACTCTTCAACACCTTAACATTTTGCAATCCACAAACCACACAGATGGTTTTCTGATGTTCTGTCATCTGATGTTATAACATCGGGTTTGACATCAGCACAAAACTGCAACCCTTAAAAACTTAACATAACCAGAATGTTAACTCAACATAACAAGGCTGTTAAAAACTCATGTTGAAACATCAACCATGACATCAACATTGTTTTACCAAAATTCTAGCCAACTACAAGAATTAACAATCTCCCCCTTTGGCTAATTTTGGCTAAAACAATTTCAGCCTACATCAGAACAACTTACAGTAGAAACGAACACTTTCACATCAGCATAACCAGATCATAGTTGTTCAAACACTTTCCCCCTCAACTGCTGCACCATATCAGAAAAGGCTTCACAACCACACCTTGGCAACCACTAGGCTAACTCTCCCCTTTTTTAGCCATAATTGGACAAACTCTGAACATAGCAGCAAGCACAAAAAAATTCCAAAGGCAAACTCTGAATCATCCAACCAATATACTTAGAACAAAACCCAGACTCAGCAGCTACTACTTTCAATGATCAGCAGAGAAAAGATCAACTCCCCCTATCTAAGATAACCAGTGCACCTTTGCAAAAAGAACACCTTAAATGAATGGAAAACATAAGACTCATCTTCATGTCTTCAAGAGCGCACTCTCTGTTCAACTCACCTGCTAAACGCATTCACTTAGTGCTTAATCACATAATTCCCTCTTAAGTGGTTATCTTCTCATGCTCCAAAACTCACATCTTGCCAAGCTGATCAACTTCTCTCAGGAATGAATTTCTTGATCATAGTCTTCATACATCCACAAATACACTGCCTTCCACTACACTTTAAGTCATGTCTTCTTACTTTGAATTAAAACCACACACCTAGACAAGTGTGACATCTCCCATCAACAAAGACCCTCACAAAGTAATTCCAACATCTGCACAAATAAAATCGTCCTTCAGACTCCTCCACAGAAGCATGTGCACATATGATTCAAACAATTGGCTCCACATGGCTAAAACCATTCATGTCCACACCAACACGTCATCCAACAGTCTGATGTCATAACATGTTATCTGACATTATCTCCTCACAAGAGGCAACCAATCTCCACAAGCTTGAACAACATGCAAGCTTCACAATATATGCACCTTTGCTGCAGAATCCATAGACAATTACTCCCCCTGTCATGGTTAACTAAAGCTCTAGATGGAGATGAACATTTGAGCACACTTGCTGAGCACTTTCACATATTGTACTTTCACTCTTGGAGAACACATTCAATTATCCTGACTGGTATGACACTGCTCACAAACTCCACGAAATCTCAGATTACTTAAAAGCTTTACTGAGATCCAATCTCTTCAAAATTTTCTGATCCAATCACCTCATCTGACACAGTTCCTCTGCCATTACATCCACTAGTGAGGTCTTCAAAAATAGTAGACATGCTTTGCCAGAACATACTACAACAAACCAAGATTAGAATCTCCACATTCTAATCCACAACGTTAGAAACACCTCTTTTGAAATAATGTTGGAGCAATCATCTCCTAAATATGACCATTCTCATCAGGCTTCCAATCAATCAATACCTAATCTACTACAGTCTTCTCTACATTCTCCATCCAAGGTAGACCTTCTACTTCATCATTCTCCCGTATGACTATGTAGACGCTCCTTAGGCATAATGTAGGCACCAAGCTCCTGAACCAGAGCATAAACATCCTTCACCAAGGATATCCAACCCAGATAATGTCCCAACACCAAGTTAGACCATCTCCCACACACCAAGACATCATCACCATGATTCTTGATATGCTCCACCAACTGGACTTACTATTGCATAGTAATCCAAAGACCTAGAGACTTAAACTCTCATCCACCTTCAAGAAGAATAATCTCCTTAAGTCTTCAACTCATCACCCATCTGCCCAAGAGTAACATGTTCCAAGACAATCCTCAATAATAACCAGCTGCCACACTCTGATTATCTTGATTCTTCGAATCCACTTCTGAGATCAACCAAATGCCACAGTTTGATCACCTCATTCATGAATCCTCATATGAAAAAGCCAACTGCCACAAATTGTCTTCTTCACGTTTGTCAAAACTCTCACAAAGATATCCTGATCTACCCACTGAAATTGATCTTCAAATCACATGTTCCTCTTGCTTACACTTAGAATCTCTAAGTCAGTAATATCTTCTCAAACCACATCTCCCGCAAACTGTATGAGACAGACCTTTTTGAAGCATCCATAACTTCCATTACAGTAGATCACTTCTATCTTAGCTGATGTGCCACATCACCAGCTGAGACTTCTGATGTTAAGCTAGATGTCAGAACGTTATGACATTCAACTGTTGAATTCAGCTCTTCCTTCTGCCACTCAAAAGAACCTCCTCCCTTTGCAGAAACAGATTTCCATGCTCTCATAGACTTGATTCAACAATTAAGTTTGAGTAGACAACCTCCATCCTGCTTAGAAACTCCAAAGACTTCAAACCTACCACATCTGAATCTTCAGAAAATAAGTAGTCCAAGACTACCCCATAGCAATACTAAAGAAGGTCACTTCCCTTAGTAGAGTCGTCAGTAGAAAGCCAGAGATAACTGCCACTTATCCTCGACCTTCACAACCAGAGCAAACACCATGCTCCAAACCACTTAGATAAACTGATCCAAGCTGAAACCCTCAAGATTATGAAGTCTTCAACAACACCAATAAAGAGCCATACAGAGAAAAGTATATTCTCAACACTTCAACAGACTTGCACTTTTACATCAGACATATACATAGTCTCCCGTCAATGTATTTTGTCATTAGTTGACAGCACATCCTCAAAAGCAGATAAATACTCAACTCCTGTCGAGGTAACCTTTTCACACAACCGCCATTTGCTGATCCAAACCATCACGAAAACCACTTATACCACAAAGCCTTCCAGGTTAGGTCAGTGTCTTGATTTTTCACTCCACCCTGAGCAAAGAACTGACTTGATGTTCCAACATCAGTTCTGACATTAGTCTTAATCACAACTCCTAATCATACATAACTCTTGCAGGGAACATAAGAGAGCATATCAGCATCTTTCAAGATTAGACCAACAAAACTATAGTAACTTGCATAACACACTCTTCCAGAGGCTTCTTCTAATAAGCACAAGGTTCAGACCTTCTAACCAAAGAGTAATAACTGCCATCCTTCTGCAGAAACATACCATAGACAGTCTGCTACTTTGAATCCTTTAAGGCACGAAACAGAAAGAGCTCAAGCAAACACCAATTGACCACTGGCTGAATTACCCTGCTACTGCACACCAACTCTTGGATGCCTTTTCCCTTCACTTCAACCAGCTCCTGCTGAACAGCATCTCAATAATTGTTCAACTTCACAGCTTCCGTGATCCTTCTAAGTAGCTACAATCTAATAGGTCTTGACTTAGCATTTACCATAAACTGCTAATGTGAAGCACGATGTCGAGACATCCGAATTGACATATTAAGTTCAACTTCCACCAATAAGCTTAAGAGATGACTGATCAAGATCTTCACTCCCGCATGAAAGATTTGACAGTGATACTCTTTTGCTTTGTCTCCACCCTATTCACCTTTTGATCACTTCTTTCCCAAAACACAGATAAGAGATAATCCCCATGCAAACTGCAACATCATAGAATATCCTGCTGAGGAGACCAAACCCTAATGTATTTCCAAGAGCATACCTTTCTAGAATGTCACCACCAGAGATACAAGAACCAATCAGGGTTACATCAGATACCATGCAGCGGAACACACAACAACTCCTCAACAACCTTCAGGCACTACTCAATAATCCTTGCATACCATCACCTTAAACCAAGTGCCAACAATCAAACTCATAACAGCAGTTCTCCTGAGATCAACAGACAGGTCCAATACATACTCTGTCCTGAATAGTCAATCCTCCACTTCAAGGGACCATTCAAACAACAATATGAACTTCTCCATGTTCAAACACCTTTTCAGTAGATACCACCTACCTTGCCCATGAACCAGAAAGTATCTTCCCTAGATCTCATCCAGAAACAGACAGGATGCCTGCTCTGATACCAATTAAAATTCTGGTACAGATGTGTGATGTTAAGGTGCAATGTCACAACATCAAACTCTGTTGCATGAACAAGACAATAAAACAGAATATGAACACAATCAATTGTTCACCCAGTTCGGTTCAACCAACCTACATCTGGGGGCATACCAAGCCAGGAAGGAAGTCCACTATTAGTAGTATCAAATTACAGACTCAACAGACCAGTTGACAATCTACCTAATTCAATCACTACCCAATGACCCTTCTACCTAAGTCCTCCCTAGGTAAGAGACTCCATCTCACTTCCAAACATCTCGATGATGTCTAGCAGTCAACTACACCGTCACTGCATCAACAGCTTGATTTCCTAAACGTATTCATTCACACACATAACCTTGGAAGACACACTTCCATGACAATACCTAGACATGACCCTCACGACTAAGAATAATACTTAGAGTTGCTTAACAGCTTCCTCCAAGAACAATACATCTCTTACCTACAGGCTTCGAGATAAACACGATGACCATCCCACAAACCAGGTGGTTCATCAACCAACACAACCCTTATAATCTACATGATGGCTGACTTCCTAAAACTAGGTTACAATGCTTCTATTTATAACCTATTTCCCAACTGGATTTGGGCCTTCAAATCATATCAAATCTTCTGTTCCAAATCTCCAAAAGATTCTGCTACTAAATAGATCTTCAATTAAATCTTCAATCATTAACTCTAAATATTCTCCATATCTTTATGCATTAAATTCAGCTCCACATAATATTTCCAAGATATTATGTATCTTTTAAATCTTCACTATTCAGCTGCAAGATCTTCTCCAAATATCTGATTTGATTTGAATTTAAAAACAGATTTTATCTTCAAATCTTTCAGCCCTAAAAATAGCAACAAGATCTGCTCCACTTATGATTGCACCAGAATATATCTTTACCAAGATATTCGCCTACAATCTCTCACTCTCTTCAGTAGAATATCTCTCCAATAACAGAAACACGCGCAGTCCTAAAAACACAACAGACTGATGTTCTGGTATAGTGATGTCAAGACATCGCATGTGACATCACTCTTCAGCACTATAACTCTTCAACACCTTAACATTCTGCAATCCACAAACCACACAGATGGTTTTCTGATGTTCTGTCATCTGATGTTATGACATCGGGTTTGACATCAGCACAAAACTGCAACCCTTAAAAACATAACATAACCAGAATGTTAACTCAACATAACAAGGCTGTTAAAAACTCATGTTGAAACATCAACCATGACATCAACATTGTTTTACCAAAATTCTAGCCAACTACAAGAATTAACAAAGTGTTTTAAGGGACGAGAATCAACCCTAAATTGGTCTGAGATTTGACACTGGAAAAACTGCTCTAGCAAAGGATGACAAAGTTCTGTCTTATACCTTTAAGAGGTCTTCAAGGTCCTTGTATTAAGCCCAAGAGAAGGCATGAGAACTTCTAAGAAGCCGACGGGTCCTTGTACAAAGCCCAAGAGGAGGCGGGGATGTTTTTAGGAAGCCTTTGGATCCCAAACCAAGAAAATTTTAACAAATTCTATTCACTGAGAATAGATCATTTAGTGAAAGTTATGAGGTTTGAAGAAATTCAAGAGATGTTATTCACCGAGAATAGATCAACTCTGGGGAGTATAATTTCTTTGAAAATTTCTAATAGTGATAGCCTGAGAAAAGGTTCACGGAGAATACTGCCTTTCTCTTTGTTCCGTATTGTTTAAGCCCAAGAGAAGGCAAGACTATATCTGGAAATCCTATGGGGATCTAGTTTTGACTGTATTGAAAGAGTGACCAACTGGCTTTATCTAGTTCTAGACCTAGTTGCCGGGGAAAACTCTAAGTAACTATACTAGTATATATACAGTTGATATATGACAAGTATCTAAAAGGATATGATAGAAGACTTACAGAGGAACAACTTCCCACAATACAGTTATATTTATATGAGAGCAAGTAAATGAAAGCTGATAAAAACTTACAGGTGAGCAAGCTTCCATGCTGTATTGTTAGTTGTTCAAAGAAATTAAAGAAAGTTTTGATAAAAACTGTATATTTGAATCTAAATCAAAAGAGAAGTTGTTTTTGAAAAGATTGTTGGGGCTTATACTCAAGGAGATGCCCAAGGTTTAACAGTGATCACACCGTTGTTTTGAAAATTGTACTGGGTCTTATACAATGACTGAGGCCCAAAGAGGTTTATTTACAAAAGGGTTAGGGCTTACACTCTTTCAAGAGGCCCAGAAATGTTTTGAAAAAGAAAGATGGGACTTACAATACGAGGGGAGGCCCAAATGATTTTGTTTTAAAAGGCGACGACTGCGCCGTGATTTTGAAAATACAGTGGGACTTATACAACATCTGAGTCCCAAAAATGGTTTATGTATAACAAGGATTGGGTCTTACACTCTATTAGAGGCCCAAAGTGTTTTAAAATTTAAAATCAAGAGGAAACCCTAATTTTAAATAAAAATGTTATTTTTCAAAGGAAATTAAATAAAAAAATGATATAAAATACCAAATATATTCAAAAATAAGTTGTACACCTTGAAAAATATTTTGAAAAATCAGGTTTAATTACATGAGAGTTTGAAATTCAATTCGTTTTGAAAGATCAAAGTGGGAATTCCATTTAAAAATGTTTAAAAACAATTAAAATGAAATTAATTACAAAAATTCTAACTATATTAAATAAATAATATAAATTGGATTTTTTTGTAAAATATAATAATTTAACATTTTTATGAATTTTGAGAAAAATAATCAATTCAAAAACATAAGTATTCAGAGAGAAATTAATTTTTGAATCAATTAACAAAAATATCAAAACATTCAAAAATTCAAAAATTTGAAAAAGGGCGCCAAGAACACCATGTTCTTGCCCGCGTGCCCTGTTTCTGCAAATTTGCATTTTCTCACTTTTCTCCATGATTTCTCAATGGTTTTGCACGATTTAAGTACCAATCTTGTTCGCTTTTGAACAAGGATCACAACCATATAGTTTAATTGCATTTATTTTGAGTATTGAGTGAGAAATCAGAAGAAAACCTCAAGAACCCTAATTTCAGCATGAACACAATGAAATTCCATACATGATTGATTCATGGCAATTGATTGAGGGTTATCACTCCATACATGATTATGAACATGTGGCAAAATTATTGTGCAGTAAAATATGCATGTATCATAGAGTTTGAAGAGTTCATGCTTACCTCTTGCAGATGGTGATCGAGTTTGGTGATGGAGGTGTTGTAAGTTGGTTCCAATGATCTGGACAGCTTTCTTAGGTGCCAAGGAGTGTGTCTGAATGCTTGGAGTGGATTGAATTGAACTGGAACTTGAGATGGTACCCCAACTGCAACTCTGTCAAGAACTTGAGCAGTCGGCTGGTGATTTTGTGAAATTGATGTTCCAGATGTTATGTAAGAGTTTGAACCACTTCTATATGTTATATGTGAGGTGTGTGTGTGATAGGTTTGGTTGGAATCGCTCTCAAACTCAAAACCCGATGGTGACTTAAGTTAGAAGGCAAAATTGGAGTGAAAGTGGTGATTTTGAGGAAAGCATCAGTTTGGGTGTTTTGGTGTACTCAAACTGATCACAATTGAGGCCTATTTATAGTGTGTCAAGTTTGTTTTGGGAGCAATAGTGTGTGGCAACTGCTGCATGCCTTTGGCCAATTGTGATCAAATGGAATCTCAAGTCTCCTCTAGCCATTGACTTGAGATTAGAGCACATGCCTTGTAGCTTTGGTTCAGAGATAAGTCTTGACTGAATTCAGTTGGAATAGGCTCAGTTCATGCCACCTTGCTGTATCCATTGAATGCTTGGAAACAAAATTGGAGTCTTGGCATCTTTGTAGCCTTTTTAGGGATGACAAGCCTAATGTAGATTCTTGGACTTGGGAGGCTTGGAGATCAGATCACCCCCCTTAGATTTGGTCCTCTGTTGTGTCCAAATTGATGACAAGGCTTGGAGTTATCAGATTTGGACAAATCGAGCAAATGTGCACAATTCTGCCTTGTAAAACCAGTTCATGATGCCATGTTTCAAGGGTTGTATCTCCCTGCTCAAATTGAATTTGGAGATGATCTGGTACTTGTTGGAAAGCCCTTATGGCATACTTTAACTTTGATGTTCACCCCTAGACCTGGTTTGACTTGGATCAAGGTGAAAAATGTCCCTACATTTTGGAAAAGTAAGGCAGATTCTGACTTAGTGAAAATTTCACTAAGTGTTGGAAAACTGTCATTTTCATGTTTTTTGTGATTTTGCTCAAACAATAACTCAAAATCCATGATGAATTGGAATGAGGTCTAGTTGACATATTTGAAGTATGTAACATGAACTTCAAACTGAGCTTTGAATGGGAGAAAAAGGCTTTAGGGTTTGGGAGATACGACCTTGCAAAGTTGATACCCTAGCCACTTTGTTCCATAACTTAGAAAAATTCTAGGTTTTTTATGGTTACCCCTTTTACAAGTTAACTCACTTTCTTTTATTTTTCTTGATGAATGATGATTCAAATCACATATTAACATTGTTTTAGGGTTAAGGAACCTTGGTTGACCAAAAATCCATAAAGTCAAACTTGGATTTTTGTATAGTTGACTTTTTCATTAGATGAAATTTTGACTTTGTGATCCTTTTGTGAAATCAATCCTTGGGCTCAATTAAACTTCATGGATGGCCTCCAAAGGTATTTAGGGATGTATTGGGCCCCTCCCCAAGGTTTGAGATCAAGGGTAGGCCAACAGTCAAGGGTAGGGTTGACTTTTTCCATCGGAAACCCTAATTTGTGATCAGATGGTTTTGAGTTCTTGTGGCTTACGATTTGAGCTCTTTGAGTCAATTAAATCTTATAAACATGTCAATATGATGTATTTGAGGTCTTTGAAGTTCATTTTTGAAGCTTCAAGCCATGCCTCACTTCACAAGTTATCCCAAGGATTAAATTAGGTCAAAACCCTAATTCCTGATTTTTTTGATAGATGGACCCTCAAGGTGATTTTGCCATTGTGGATGAGTTCTTGAGATCCTTTTGAGCTTCTTGGACCACACATTGAGGCATTGGCTTATGCCTAGTTGGAAATTTTCATCTAGAGGCCTCAGTCGACCAAAACCCTAATTTAGGGACACTGGCGATCTTGAGGCTTGATCCACTTGGAATGCTGCAATCTTGTGCTTGATTCTTGATGTGGAAGTCCTCTTGATCCTTTGTGGGTGTTTGAGAGGCCAGACAAGTTGAAGATCATGTCACTTCTTAATTGATCCTTTGTCTAAGTGCTTTGAGAGGGGTTAAAACCCTAATCTTTGATTGTAGAGAATGCCTAACCATCTTTGAGGAGATTGATGAGGCATGATGGTTCATCCATATTGTGATGATGATATGCAAAATGATGGGAAATCTGGGTGGTCAAAATTTGGGGTATCACAAACATCAGAATCACAAAGTCACCCCCATTTGCTTAAGCTTTTTGGCCTATTTGCAGTTGAGGTACCACAACAAGTTCCAAGCTGATTCAATCCATTCCAAGCTTTCAAAAACATTACTTGAGGTCCATTGGAGTTGTCCAGATCATTACACAACATCTGTAACACCTACAACTGAGGATTCGATTTCCTCTTGCAGAGGTAAGCCTGACACTCTCAAACTCTATGATCCATGCATCATAAATGTGTTTTCAACTTACAAACATGTTTCTGCACTTATATAGAGTGTTTCCCCTCAATCAATTGCTATGTATGAATCGTGTATAGGATTTCATAGTGTTCTTGCAGAAATTAGGGTTCTTGAGTTCATCATGTGATTTCTCACTCCACACTTAATATAAATGCAATTAATTGGTACCATTGGAATCCTTGTTCAAAAATGAGCAAGTTTCATGTTTACAAAAGTCAAAACCATTGAGTAATCAGAGAGATATGAGAGGTTTTGCAAATCTGGGGAAGAAGAACACGCGCGAGCAAGAACATGTGTTCTTTGCGCCATTTTTCAAATATTTGAATTTTTGAATTTTTGATGTTTTATTAATTGATTTCAAAAATTAATTTCTCTCTCATTTTTTATCATTTTTTATTGGTTCTTTTTTTAAAAAGTCACAAAAATATTAAATTATTTTATTCTACAAAAAATCACATTTATATTATTTATTTAATAGTTTGATTTTTTGAATTTAATTTAATTTTTATTATTTTTAAACATTTTTAAATGAAATTCTCACCGTGATTTTTCAAAACCAATTGGATTTCAAGCTTTCATGTGATTAAACATGATTTTTCAAAATATTTTTTAAAGTTGACAACTTGTTTTTGAATATATTTGATATTTTGTATCATTTTATATTTTAATTTCCTTTAAAAAATTATATTTTTAATTAAAATTAGGGTTTCTCTTAATTTTAATTTTTCAAAACACTTTTGGGCCTCTTGGTAGAGTGTAAGTCTCATCCCTGTGTAAATAAATAATTTGGGCCTCAGTCATTGTATAAGTCCCGATACGATTTTAAAAAATCTCGGCGCGATCGCCGTTTTCAAAACAATTTTCATCTGGGCCTCCCTTTGATTGCAAGTCCCATTTTTCTTCTTTTTCAAACACTTTTGGGCCTCTAATAGAGTGTAAGACCCAACCCCCTTTGTACATAAATAATTTGGGCCTCAGTCATTGAATAAGTCCCGACGCGATTTTCAAAATAAACGGTGCGATCGTTGTTTTTCATCTGGGCATCTCCTTGAGTTGTAAGCCCCAAACTCTTGTATAAATATAACACTTTTGGGCCTCTAATAGAGTGTAAGACCCATCCTTTTGGTAAATGCAATAATTTGGGCCTCAGTCATTGTATAAGTCCCTCTGTGGTTTTCAAAACTACAACGCGATCGTCCTCTTTTCAAAAGAGATCATATGGGCCTCTCCTTGAGTATAAGCCCCCAAATTTCCTATTAAAACAACTTTCTTTTTTATTCAAGTTCAAATTCAAAGTTTTATCAAAACTTTCTTCAATTTCTTGAAAAAACCTAACCATACAGCTGTGTCATACCCCAAATTTTGACCACTAAGATTTCCCATTATTGTGAAAATCATCATCACAATATGGATGTACTTACATGCCTCATCAATCTCCTCAAAGATTGTCAACCATCCTCTACAATCAAGAATTAGGGTTTTGAACCCTCTCAGAGCATTTAGACAAAGGATCAATCAAGAAAAGACATGATCTTCAACTTGTCTAACCTCTCAAACACCCATAAAGGACCAAGAGGACCCCCACAACAAGAATCAAGCACAAGGTTGCAGCATTCCAAGTGGATTAAGCCTCAGGATCGCCAGTGTCACCAAATTAGGGGTTTGGTCGACCAAGGCCTCCAGATGGAAATTTTCCTCTGGGCATGAGCCAGTGCTTCAAAGCACAACCCAAGATACTCCAAGGAACCTCTTTGACCCAATCATCAAGTCAATTTAACACCAGGGGATGCATTTATCAAAAAAATCAGGAATTAAGGTTTCTTGACCTAATTCACCCCTAAGTTGACTTTTGGGACAAAACATGAGCCAAGACCTCAAGACATGATTTGCGGGTCTCTAACACATTATATTGATCCATTTGCAACAATGGGTTGATTCAAGAAGCTTGATCAACAAGTTTCAATTTCATCAGGACCACAATTAGGGTTTTGAGGGAAAAGTCAACTGTACCTTTGACTTTTGACCAAGAAAAGCTCCCAAACCTTGGGACATGATTCAATACACCCTATAACACCTATGGAACATAGCCATTAGGTTTGATTTAAGTCAAGGACTTAATTTCACCAAGGATCGCACAATTTGGAATTCATCTGACAAAAAGTCAACTGTGCACAAAAGTCAACTTTGACTTTTTGATATTTTTCACAATTATGGTTCCTTGACCCTAAGATGACGTTAATGTGTGATTAGAATCATCATTCATCAAGAAAAATCAAAGAAAGTGGGATAACTTGTAAAAAGGGGTAACCATAAAAACTTAGAATTTTTCTAAATTATGGAACAAAGTGGCTAGGGTACCAACTTCCAAGGATCATAACTTGAGATCCAAGCAACCATTTTGAATGATCCAAAGATGGATTTGTAGATCTCATGGCATACTTTAAAAGTGTCAACTACAGCTCATTCCAATTCCTCATGGATTTTAAGTTATGGAGTGGCCAAAATGACAAAAACATGAAAATGTCACTTTTTCCAACACTTAGTGAAATTTTCACTAAGTCAGAATCTTTTTCACTTTTTCCAAAATGTAAGGGCATTTTTCACTTGTATCCAAAAAGTGTCAAAACAAACTATGATCACACATGTGTTGTATCACATGAGAGCTTTCCAAAATGACCAAGAACTCCATCAAACTCAATCTGAGCTAGGAGTTATGACAGTGGCAATATGCCTTGCTGCAAACTGTCTTGGCAAGGCAGATTGTGCATTAGGGCTCGATATACCCAATTTTTACAAATGGCAAGCAAGTTTATCCATCTGAACACCTCAAGGGGGGACCAAGGAGGAACAAACACTGATCCATAAGCATCCCAAGTCTTTGGAACTACAAGTAGCATGCCAAACCTGAAAAGCCTAAAAGGGGGACAAGACTCTAATTTTGTTTTGGAGCATTCAATGGATGCACCAAGGTGGCATGAACTGAGCCATTTCCAACTAAATGAGTCAAGGATAAGCTCTGAACCAAAGACACATAGGCATGTGCTCTAACCTCTAGTCAATGGCTAGAGGAGACTTGAGATTCCTTTTGAACCACATTGGCCAAACCTTTGCAGCAGTTGCCAAACACTATTGCAGCCAAACAAACTTGATCAACTATAAATAGAGCTCATTTGTGCTCAGTTTGAGTACCCCAAAGCACTACAACACTTGCTTTCCTCAAAATCACTTTCTCTAGGCAAAAGAAAAGCCTCGGCGCAATCGCCAGTTCAAAATCAAATCATCTGGGCCTCCCCTCATGTTGTAAGCCCCATTTCTTTGCTTTAAAATCTTTTGGGCCTCTAATAGAGTGTAAGACCCAACCTCCTTGTACAAAAAACCTTTCTTTTGGGCCTCAGACATTGTATAAGTCCCACTGTATTTTCAAAATCTCAGCGCGATCGCCATTTTCAAACGGAAAATCATCCGGGCCTACCCTCGTGTTGTAAGTCTCGTTTCTTTTCTTTAAATAAACATTGGACCTCTTGAGAGAGTGTAAGACCCATCATTTTGTAACATAAAACCTATCTTTGGGCCTCAGTGTATTGTATAAGTCCCGATGCTGTCAAAATGTTCGGTGCGATCGTCACCTTGTTAACAAAAACCCCTGGGCCTCTTCTTGAATTGTAAGCCCCAATATTTGTTCAAATTTTCTTTGTTGTTATCAAATTTTCTTTGTTGAACAACTAACAAAACATCATGGAAGCTCTACAATGGGTAAGTGTTTATCCGCTTTCACTTACTGCTTTCATATATATAACTGTATTGTGGGAAGCTGTGCATGGTTAGTCTTCTTTCATACCTCCTATATACTTGTCATATATCAACTGTATATATACTAGTATAGCTATTTAGATTTTTCCCTGGCAACTACGTCTAGAACTAGGTAAAGCCACGTTGATCACTCTTGAATACAAACAAAACTAGATCCCCATAGGATTCCAGATACAGTCTTCCCTCCTCTTGGGGTTAAACAATATGTAACAAAGAGAAAGGCAGTATTCTTCGTGAACCTTTTCTCATAATGTAACCCTAAAAATTGTCAAAGGAATTCTACTCCCCAGAGTTGATCTATTCTCGGTGAATAGCATCTCTTGAATTCCTCCGAATCTCATAACTTTCACTAAATGATTTATTCTCAGTGAATAGCATTTCTTGAACTTTCCAGGTTTGGGACCCACGGGCTTCTTAAAAGCATCCCCGCCTCCTCTTGGGCGTTGTACAAGGACCCTTCGGCTTCTTAGAAGTTTCTTACAGCCTTCTCTTAGGCTTCGTATAATGATCCTTCCTCCGCGAAGATAGCCTCCTCTTGGGCTTCGTACAAATTATCCCTTCGACTTCTTAAAAGTTTCTTCTGCCTTCTCTTGGGCTTTGTACAAATTGTCCCGACGACCTCTTAAAGGTATAGGAACTGAAACTAGTCATCTTGCTAGAGCAGTCTTTCAAATGAGTCTAGATCTTTATTCCACAAACAGTTGCCTCCTCTTGGGCATTGTACAAAGACACACCCCGTAGACTTGGACAGTCTATTTTTCCTCTTGAGTCTCAAAGATATTCTCAAGTTCGTTAGGAAGAACCCCCGGTCATTATGGATCAATCTCCAACAGAAACCCGGCCTCTCTCATGAGAGTTCTCTACTTGGACCTGCCTAGGGACCTCAACAACCCTCAGCAGTAAGATAGCATTCTCTTGGGCTTTGTACAGATGATTCTCCCCAGCGGAGCTAACCTTTTCAGACTTTCTTGTTGAGTCAATCTTCCTTTTAGCCTCAATCTTGGGCTTCATACGAGACAACAAATCACTCTCTTGTTGAGTATAAATGACTCTCTGGTTGAGTCAATCTCCTTTTAGCCTCTATCTCGGGCTTTGTACGAGATAGAAAATCACTCTCTTGTTGAGTATAAAAGACTCTCTCGTTGAGTCAATAAATTTTCAGACTCTCTCGTTGAGTCAACCATTCCAGCCACAATCCCGAGCTTTGTACAGGACAGATAAAACACTCTCTTGTTGAGTTAACCCTTTTAGCCTCAATCTTGGGCTTTGTACAAGACAGAAAGAACATTTTCCCCGGAAAAGTCTTAGCCAGCATCCTCTTAGGCTTTGTATAGAGAACTCCCCGGTTGAGTCAATCAACCTTTTAGCATCAAATTGTGCCTTGCTTACAGCATACAAACATCAACAACTCCTCTTTAGAGATGACAAATTCTCTCTCAGTCAAACCCCTTTAGCTTCACATCTTGGGCTTTGAACAAGATACAAATCACCTTTAGCTTCAATCTTGGGCTTTGAACAAGACACTAAAACACCTTTTTCCTCCCATAGAATAGGAGGAACTACGATCGCTCTGATTTCCCTATTTCGTTAAAACGAGAATACGTAGGCATAAGATTGCGAAATCTTAGCGAGCATACTCATAAAAAAAAACTCTAAGCCCCACATCTTCACATATCAATAAAAAAATCAGATTTAGTACCTTACCCAAAATCCTCCCGAACAGGCAAGACACTCTATTCTTAAACAAAATAACCGAAGAGAGACCCAATATCTGGAATAGCATCTGTAAACCAACAGTCATTTGTTTAAACTCAGTATGCAAGCAGGGTTAATTTGAGACATCTATTTCCCTTCCTTAATCAGCTCACAATAGGATAAAAAATGAATCAAACTGTAGTACCAAAGCGATAGTGATTCGCAACCACAAAAATCGCGCTACAGAAAGATGGTGACTTCACTGGGGACAATTTGTCCTTCTCCCATCTCTTTGGTGAAACCTTTAAGTTTAGAAAATACCACAGGAGTGGCAACTATGCTGGGGAGCCATTTTTCTGTTAAGATCATAGGATTTATAGCTCTTAAAAGGTCTATGATGTTAGGACAAATATATATACTGCTTTTCCTAATTGATATCCATATTTACTTTTCTGCTAATGGGAATGCGTGTGATGCCGCATGTGGAAAGATTGAGTATACACCTAAGATAAGTGATGGCACTAGACGAGTAATCTTACAGGGAGTGACTCCCAAATAAGAGATCTCGGTCGACCATCGAATCAGTGGAGACACCCTTTGCGGATTCAATGCCTATACGACTTCGGTTGTTGAAAGCAGATTGTTCGATTGTGGTTGTTGTCGAAACTGAGGATTTTAGTAGACTAAAGCCATTTAGTAGTGCGGAAGCTATCGAAAATAGTTGTCACACGTTACTACCCTCATTTGAGACCAAATGATCTATTCTCGGTGAATAACATTTACTCTAAGATACCGCAGCTCGCTTGGATAAAACCAGCCTGCTGTTTTTATCCCAAGAGGGTCAATGATTTTGAGAGACAGGTACAAAAAATCACCAGTATAAACCTTTAGGGATGGGTAGAGCCTTGAATTCATGACACCGACCTTTTGACCCCATGTTTTTTCTATGTTTTTGTGTGCTGCATTCATGCATTCATTTAAAAAAACATTTAAAAAAAAATCTCTTCTCTTCTAATCTCTCTTTTTCAAATTAAACTAAGACAATGATTGCAAATGTTAGAGAAAAAGATTGCGTTATGGATTTTGGTAGAAGGAAGACTCACAAGTACGCCTTCAAGGTTCCAAAACTAGAAGATTTGAGAGGGTTATCAAGGATGATCACTAACCCTGATGCTTTCAGATCCAAATATGGAGGTCTGCTGTCTCTGTTAAGGGTCCATGTAATTGAAGGAATCCTGTCTACGCTCATTCAGTTTTATAATCCGGTCTATCACTGTTTCACATTCCCGGATTACCAGCTAGCACCAACACTGGAGGAGTACTCTCACCTGACTGATTTACCCATCACTGATCAAGCTCCCTTTTCTGGACTAGAAGAAATTCCAAAGGATCAAACCATTGCAAGAGCAATTTATTTGGACGAGTTAGAAGTCAGGACTCACATGACCACTAAGGGTGGAATCCCAGGTTTACCAGCCAAGTTTCTGGTAAAGAAGGCTCTATACTTCGTCAGTATAGGGAACGTTACTGCTTTCGAGAGCATCTTTGTGCTGCTCACCTACGGGTTATTTTTGTTTCCCAACATTGATAATTTCGTTGATATCAACGCCATTAAGGTTTTTCTGATTGGAAACCCTGTACCAACCTTGCTCGCGGATGCGTATCACTCTGTACACTTCAGGAATTTGTACAACAGAGGAATTATCACATGCTGTGTACCCTTGCTATACAAATGGGTCACTTCCCACTTACCCAAGTTTGCTACATTTTGGGATCCTAAAAGTTCTTTACGTTGGTCGCAGAGAATCATGTCTCTTACCAACTCTGACATCGACTGGTACAATCGAATCTATGACGGGATCGGAATCATCGACCGTTGTGGAAACTTTCCTAATGTACCCCTCATAGAAACTAAAGGAGGAATCAATTACCATCCGGTTTTGGTTCGTCGTCAATTTGGATGCCCGATGAGACATGTCCCGCGTAATGTTCATATGGAATGTCTTTTCTTCAAGGGAGGCTCTACAGAAAGTCTTGGAGCAAGCCTTTGTGGAACAGGCTGAAACAATCAGACAGTTCGATAGTATTGTCTCTAACATCACTTCTTGCAATAATTTGGGATTTAGTGATGAGGAATTACCTGAAGAGGGTCGCCGTCATAACATGGCGCTCAATATTACAGTCAACTGCCAGGATGATGCTTTAGCTAGCTTACTGGTAGACACAGGGTCATCCCTGAATGTTATGCCGAAGTCCAGTTTGATGCAATTATCATTCAAAGGCCCTCCGATGAGAACCAGCGAGGTCGTCGTCAAGGCGTTCGACGGATCCAGAAAAATGGTTATCGACGAAGTTGATCTTCCCATAACTATCAGTCCTCACACTTTCAAAGTCACTTTCCAGGTCATGGACATCCGGGCAACGTACAGTTGTTTATTAGGAAGACCTTGGATACATCAGGCTAGAGCGGTCACCTCGACCCTCTACCAAAAGCTAAAGTTCGTCCAGAACAGCCAACTCATCACAGTCTGTGGGGAACAGGCCTTGCTCGTCAGCAATTTATCGTCATCCACTTATGTGGAACCAGAAGGGATAATCGGAACCCAGTTCCAAGCGCTTTCGCTACACAAGGACGAACAATCCGGAGGAGGAACTTCGATTTCCTCATACAAAGATGCTATTAAAGCGGTCGAGAGTACCGATACAACAGGATGGGGACAGCTTGTCATTCCTACTAGCAATACAACAAAGAAGGGTCTTGGTTTTTCTGCAACCTGTACCCAGACAACTGCTAACGATGAAAGTCTTCATCCTATTCAGAATTTCTTCCACGGTGGAGGTTTCCTTCACCCAGTGTCTCAAATAGTCCATGCTATCAATGAGGAGGATTCCTCTGACACAGATGAAGAATGGAAGTCCTATCTTAACGAGGACGGTTATATGTCTCAGGAAGAGGTGCCTACGCCATTTTTCTATCCCGCACAGAGTTCGAGACTTATACCACGGTCAGATGTCGAAATGATATACGGAGGTTGTGATCCGGAAGGATGTCGTGCTCCGCCAAATTCATTAGAGGAGGACACTCTGATGAAAGACAACTTTGACCACAATTACTATGGCCCGATGGATGGTCTGCCAATGTGGCTGCCTTACCCAGGAGACCTGGGGCCAGAAAGTCAGCCGGGTAATGAAACTCAGCTGAGTATCATTGAACAGAATACCTGTGTCCCCACCATGTCATGGGATTAACACTCAGGTCATTCAGAAACTACTCAACATGACGATGAATTTGCAACGTTTGCAGGACTTGAATTCATCAACTATGTTTTTCCCAAGGTCAACGTCATCGAGAGGGATAACTCCTCCAGTTCCAAAGAAGTGTGGGACACCTTGGGACAGCCGAGTGGAAAGTACGACTTCATGGTCAAATACACCGCTTCCGAAAGCTCTTGTATTAGGCTCGAAGATATCCAGCCAACTGGATGGGGAGATACAGCTGAGAGCACAAATGCTATGCAAAATGCCACAGAGGAATTCTCCTACGACAACTCTGTCTGGGAGACAGATTCCAATGATCCTGCTCCACCATAAATCAACGTCATTTCTGAAGACAAATCAAGGAAGGTGCCAGACTTTGTGATTCACCGAGGAGTTCGTCGCCAATGGGTTGCTGTCGATGTTCCGAAGGTCGTTCGCCAATCAAAGTAATTGCCATCTTTAACCTTTCACCCTGCCCAGGTGAAACGGGTGTTTTGATAGGGCTCACTTTCTATAAATTTTCCCTCTTTGCTTCGCCCAAAGCGACAGAGTTTTGTTTTATAGGGCTGTAGTTTCAAGAATCGACTTGTTCATTAATAAAATAACGACGTTCTGTAATTTCCGCATTAATTGTTGTTTTCTCTTTTTGCTTTTCTCAGAAAATGGTAATCCTAAAAAATAATTCAATAATAAAAACAAGCAGTAATAAAAAAAAATACACTGCACACACTTTTGCATTTTCTCTATCTCTTCTAAACATGAATCATCACGTCATGTAGATTGCTTGTTTTAAACCCCGTTGAAACATACGATCCGATGCCTTCTTCCGACTTTGAGTTCCCGATATTTGGGGCTGAAGAAGAAGTTGCCAACGAAATTCCAGAAGAGATCTCCCGACTACTCAGACAAGAGGAAAGATCCATTGAACCTCACAAAGAGCCGTTGGAAATGGTAAACTTGGGTTCAGAAAAAGAGAGAAAAGAAATCAGAATTGGGGCACTGCTCAGTCCAATTGCCAGAGAAAGTTTGATAAAGCTTCTCAAAGAATTCCCCGATGTATTCGCTTGGTCCTATCAGGATATGCCAGGGTTGGATACCAGCATCATGGAACATCACTTACCGTTAAGATCGGAATGTCTGCTAGTAAAGCAGAGGTTGAGACGGACTCACCCAGACATGGCCATCAAAATCAAAGAGGAGGTACAGAAACAGATTAACGCGGGTTTCCTCGCTACATCTGAATATCCTCAATGGTTAGCCAACATCGTACTCGTTCCCAAGAAGGACAGAAAGGTCAGAATGTGTGTCGACTACAGAGATCTAAATAAGGTTAGTCCAAAGGACGACTTTCCTTTACCACACATTGACATGCTGGTAGACAGTACAGTAAAGTTCAAAGTTTTCTCCTTCATGGATGGATTCTTGGGCTATAACCAGATCAAAATGGCGCCGAAAGACATGGAGAAAACTTCGTTCATTACCCCATAGGGTACCTTTTGTTACAAGGTAATGCCGTTCGGTTTGAAGAATGTCGGGGCAACCTATCAAAGGGACATGATTACTCTTTTTCATGACATGATACATAAGGAAATTGAGGTATATGTCGATGATATGATCGTAAAATCTAAGACACAAGGGGGGCATGTGACCCACCTGTCAAAACTTTTCGAGCGTCTGAGAAAATACAAACTCCGTTTGAATCCCAACAAGTGCACCTTCGGTGTCCTTTCAGGGAAACTCTTAGGGTTCATCGTCAGCCAGAAAGGAATTGAGGTTGATCCTGACAAGGTCAAGGCCATTCAAGAAATGCCTTCTCCGAAAACTGAAAAACAAGTCAGAGGATTCCTGGGTCGTTTGAACTACATCTCCAGATTTATATTCCTCATGACTGCCACATATGCGCCGATTTTCAGGTTACTCAAAAAGAACCAGGACTGCGTTTGGACAGAAGATTGTCAAACTGCCTTCGACAGTATTAAGAAATACCTGTTGAATCCTTCTATTCTATCACCTCCAGTGGAAGGAAGACCACTGATCATCTACCTCACAGTCTTAGAAGACTAAATGGGGTTTGTACTTGGCCAACAAGACGAAACCAAAAGGAAAGAGTCTGCCATTTACTATCTAAGCACGAAGTTCACCGACTGCGAGACTCGGTACACTATGCTCGAAAAAACTTGTTGCGCTTTGGCTTGTGCAGCCAAACGTCTACGGCAGTACATGATTCGTCACACTACTTGGTTAATCTACGAAATAGATCCAATCAAGTACGTCTTCGAAAAACCTACTCTCACGGGAAGGATTGCCCGTTGGCAGATGTTGTTATCAGAATATGACATAGAGTACCATGCTCAAAAAGCCGTTAAAGGAAGTATTTTAGCCGATCATTTGGCTCATCAACTGATTCACAATCAAGAATCAATCGGGTTGGACTTCCCAGACGAAGATGTCATGTATTTGAAAATGAAAGATTGCGATGAACCACTACCCAGTGAAGGTCCAGAACCAGGTTCCCAGTGGGGACTAATCTTTGACGGAGTAGTTAATCATTATGGAAATAGAATTGGGGCAATAATTGTTACCCCTCAGGGTACCCACATTCCTTTCACTGCCAGACTTACATTCAAGTGTACAAACAACGAGGCCGAATACGAAGCTTGTATCATGGGTCTCGAAGAAGCAATCGACTTAAGGATCAAAAACTTGGATGTATATGGCGACTCAGCCTTGGTTATCAATTAGATTAAAGGAGATTGGAACACATACCAATCAGGATTGATTCCCTACAAAGACTATGCAAGAAGGTTGTTACCTTTCTTCAACAGAATCGAGTTTCATCACATCCCTCGTGATGAGAATCACATGGCTGACGCTTTAGCCACTCTCTCTTCCATGATTAGTGTAGGTCAATGGAACGACTTACCTAAGGTCGACATCATGCGCCTTGAACGGCCCGCTTACATCTTCACGATTGAAGCAGTCATAGATGACAAACCTTGGTATCACGGTATAAAATGCTTCCTTCAGAAACAAGAGTACCCACCTGGGGCATCCAGGAAAGACAGGAAAACCCTCAGGAGGCTGGCTGGCAGTTTCTTCCTGAGCGGTGATACTCTCAATAAGAGAAATTTTGACACGGTCTTGCTTCGATGCTTAGACAGACCAGAAGCAGACATGCTAATAAAAGAAATTCATGAAGGATCCTTTGGCACTCATGCTAACGGACACACAATGGCGAGAAAAATTCTGAGAGCAAGGTACTACTGGTTGAACATGGAATCCGACTGCTACAAGTACATGAGGAGGTGTCACAAGTGTCAGATATACTCCGACAAAATTCATGTACCGCCAACGCATCTCAAAGTTCTCTCTTCCCCTTGGCCTTTTTCCATATTGGCTTGATTGAACCTAAAGTTTCCAACGGACATTGGTTCATCCTGGTAGCCATTGACTACTTCACCAAGTGGGTCGAAGCAGCGTCATACGCCAATGTAACCCGACAAGTGGTGGTCCGATTTATCAAAAATAATATCATCTTCCGTTATGGTGTTCCAAGCCAGATCATTACGGATAATGGATCTAACTTGAACAATAAGGTGATGAAAGAGTTGTGTGTAGAGTTCAAGATTGAACACCATAACTCATCTCCCTACCGACCCAAGATGAATGGAGCGGTAGAAGCGGGTAACAAGAACATCAAGAAGATTGTTCAAAAGATGGTTGTAACCTACAAAAATTGGCACGAGATGCTACCCTTTGCTCTTCACGGTTATCGAACATCTGTCCGCACTTCAACAGGGGAAACCCCTTTCACTCTAGTGCATGGCATGGAAGCAGTGCTCCCCATAGAAATAGAGATCCCATCAATCACCGAAGCTGAGTGGTGTCAAAGTCGACACGACGAACTGAATCTGATTAAAGAGAAGCGAATCACGACACTATGCCACGATCAGTTGTATCAACAGAGAATGAAGAAGGCGTTTGACAAAAAGGTCCGACCTCGCGTCTTCAGGAAAGGAGACCTTGTGCTCAAAAAGATACAATCATTTCTCACTGATTCTCGGGGTAAATGGACTCCGAATTATGATGGCCCCTATGTGGTCACGAAAGCTTTCTCAGGCGGCGCCTTGAGACTTGCAACCATGGACGGAGAAGAATTTTCCTACCCCACGAATGTTGATGTAGTCGAGAAATACTTCGCCTAAAAAAACGTCTCGGTGGATTGAAAACCCGAAAGGGCAGTCCAGGCAAAAGTTAGAGACAAAAAAAATCATCCCGGGGGATTGGAAACATCACAGTACAATCCAGGCAAAAATTAGGGATAATGGCAAGTAACTATGTTCAACAGAGGCAAGTCCCTCAGCAGCAGCAGTTACACCATCCATCGGAGGAAAACTCCAGTCAAGGTCATCTTCGACAGAAGCTCAGGATATCCCGAATTCAAAGTTGGTAGAAGGATAGTGGTCTTTATGTTTCGACGTAGCCCTTTTCCCTGTAAATTACCATTTTCTAGCTTTGTATATACTCTTTGGAATCACGCGTTTGGCTGATCTTCATCTTATCAATAAAATTTGAGCCCTTGTGCTTTTGTTTGTAATTCTCATTTGTTTTAGCTTTATAGAACGACATTTTAATATGATTAGCGATTCTTGAAATAAAACAAAAATGAATTTACTTGTAAAACTTTTTCTGCTTTAAAATAAAGATGGCAATTTCTTTTGACTGTTGAACATCAAAAGAGCATCAACCGCTTCTCCAGAAGTAAGCGAACTTCAAAGTGCAGAATCAAAGTACTCCTTCTGACCCAGTATGCCTGAATGAAGGGATCAACTGTGTCAGAGACCTTGTTTCGTTTGACACGCCTCGGCCGAGTTCTTAACTCCTAAGCCCGACCAACGCAGTTCCCCGCGAGGACTACTTCTCCTAAGCAAGGTAGAATTGCTACTTTTGGACCAACGGTACTTCTTCGCCCCGCGATGGCCGAGTATCCAGTCATGTTCATCTTTTAGTTTGTATGTCGCGTCAGTTTTGTCAGCATAAACATACATACATCATGCATTATTGATTTGCATTCACATTTCATACTGCATCACTCTGGTCGGTCTTATCCCCTAGTGATAAAAGTCCTCTCAATCAAGTTGCCGATTCTTTCCTCGTCAGGAAGTGAATCATCTGAACAATCTCGCCTCTAGTTATTTCTAAATTGAAGTTGGCTCCTCGACCACTTTGATAACTTGAACCTCTAAAAGACCAGAGAAAATGTTCAACTAACATCACTCTTCGCCATTGAAGATGATATCCTTGCTTTCCTGGATTAAGGAAAATCCTGAGAGAAAGCCTCCTAATCAGAGATTCGGTGGTACAGCAGTTTTTCTCCGAAAAAACCACTGATGAAAAGGACATCGACACCTCAAATTGGATCCCATCATATGGCATTTCTCCAGGAAGATCCCGAGAAAAGTATGATGTAATATCCCCAAGCGACAGCAGTCTCTCAAGAGACCTGCTTTCCCCCCAGTAAAAACAAATGGCATCTCCAATAGAGAAGTTTATGCAACTCTACAACTCAGACGATTGGGTTCCCCAGCAAGTCTGACATCAAAACTTCTTCCGTCAAATGGCATCTCCCCAGGAAAATCCGGCGAGAAGTTTGAGGAAAACCGCTACGAATAGCGTCCCTTGTCAAGAAAGTTTATTGACAAAAGAAACTAAGACCAGTTCCTTGGTAGGAAACCAGGATCGAGGGGAAGTTTAAATCAGAAACTAAGACCAGTTCCTTGGTAGGAAACCAGGAACGAGGGGAAGTTTATATCAGAAACTGAGACCAGTTCCTTGGTAGGAAACCAGGATCGAGGGGAAGTTTATATCAGAAACTGAGACCAGTTCCTTGGTAAGAAACCAGGATCGAGGGGAAGTTGACAAAAGAAAACTGAGACTAGTTCCTTGGCTGAAGACCAGGATCGAGGGGAAGTTTACCTTTTCTAAGCATCATTACTCAGCAAAAGAAGATGAATACGATCTGTCATTCATAACCACCATCAAAATTTCGAGTATTCCGATATTTAATCCTCTTGCACCCCGAATGCCCGAATACCTTCGTCATTCACACCTTCGTGTCCAAGAAGATTAAATGGGGGCATCTGTCATACCCCAAATTTTGACCACTAAGATTTCCAATTACTGTGTAAATCATCATCACAATATGTGTGTGTCATTATGCCTCATCAGTCTCCCCAAAGATGGGTGAGTATTCACTACTATCAAAATTAAGGTTTCAAGCCCTCTCAGAGCTTTTAGACAAAGGATCAATCAAGGAATGACATGATCTTCAACTTGTCTACACCCTCAAACATACACAAAGTATCAAAAAGGACTCCCACTTCAAGGATTAAGCACAAGGATGCTCCCTTCTAGGTGGATCAAGCCTCAAGATCGCCAGTATCACCAAATTAGGGTTTTGGTCGGCCAGGGCCTCCAGATGGAAATTTTCCTCTGGGCATGAGCCAAATATCCAAAACATAACCTAATATGCTCCATGTAACCTCATGAACTCAATCATCCAGTCAATTTTGCCTCAGGGGATGCATTCATCAAAAATCAGGAATTAGGGTTTCTTGACCTAATTCACCCCTAAGTTGACTTTTACGACAAATCATGAGCCAAGACCTCAAGACATGATTTGAGGGTCTCTAATATACCATATTGATCCATTTGGGACAATGGATTGATCCAAGAAGCTTGAGCAACAGATTTCAATTTCATCTGAACCACAGTTAGGGTTTCGCGAGAAAAGTCAACTATAACTTTGACTTTTGACCAAGACATGCTCTCAAGCCCTAAGACATGATTCAATAAACTCTATACCACCCATGGAACATGTGCATCAAGGTTGATTCAGGTCAAGGACATGATTTCCTGAAGAATTGCACAGTTTGGAATTCATCCGATAAAAAGTCAACTGTGCACAAAAGTCAACTTTGACTTTTTGAGATTTTTCACAAAAATGGATTTTTAACCCTAAAATGATGTTTATGTATGATTTGAATCATCATTCATTAAGAAAAATCAACAAAATGGGATAACTTGTAAAAGGGGTAACCATAAAAACTTAGAAAATTTTCTAAGTTATGGGAAAAAGTGACAAAGGTACCAACTTTGGAGGATCATAACTCCTAAACCACAAAGCCATTTTCCCCATCCAAGGCTTGATTTGTAGATCTCATTGCCCTCTACAAAAGTTTCATACTGACCTATGTCCAAATTCCTCATGGATTTTGAGTTATTGAGTGATCAAAATCAAGAAAAGTCACTTTGTTCCAACACTTAGTGAAAATTTCACTAAGTCAGATTTTGCCTTACTTTTTTTCCAAATGTAGGGACATTTTTCACTTGGATCCAAAAAGTATCAAAACCAAATATGATCAAACAGTTGTTGTATCATGTAAGGGCTTTCCAAAATGGCCATGAACATCACCAAATTCAATTTGAGCCATGAGATATGACATTGGCAAGTTGCCTTGCTGAAATCTGCCAAGGCAAGGCAAATTTTTGCACTTTTGATCGATTTGCCAAAATCAGCCAATTCCAAGCCTTGTCATCACTTTGGAAACATCTGAGGATTGAATCTAAAGGGGACAATCACTGAGCCAAGCCTCCAAAGTCCTTGGAACAAGAAATAGCATGTTGAACCTAGAGTTGCCAAAATAGGGACAAGACTCCAATTTTTGGATTGGAGCATTCAATGGAAGCATCAAGGTGGCATGGACTGAGCCATTCTCAACTAAATTCAGTCAAGACTTATCCAAGACCAAGGGGACCAGCAGCCTGTGCCCTAACCTCTAGTCAATGGCTATAGGAGACTTGGATTTTCATTTGCCAACATTGGCCAAACCTACTCAGCAGTTGCCATTCACTGTTCCTTGCAAAATAAACTTGCTCTACTATAAATAGAGCTCAATTGTAATCATTTTAAGTACACCAAAGGCCTATAACACTTGCCTTTCTCAAAATCCACTTCTCACTCTCAAAAATGCCTTTCTTAGCAAGTCACTATCGGGTTTTTCATTAGAGAGCAATTCCACTCAAACCAATCACACACACACACACCTCATATACATCATATGTGAGCTAATCAAATACTTAAACAACATCTGGAACACTGATTTCTCAGAATCACCAGTCAATTGCTCAAGGTTTTAACCAAAGTGCAGTTGAGATGCCATGAAGTGATCCAGCCAATTTCCATCAAGTCCAAGCATTCAAACACACTTCATAGGGAGTAGGGAAGCTGTTCAGATCATCACAACTCATCTGTAACACCTCCAACTCAGAAATCAATTTGCTTTTGCCATCACGACCTAGAGGTAAGCCTAAACTTGGTCATCTCTCAATCTATGCATATTTCCTCGCACAATACTTTTGCCAAATGTTCATAATCATGCATGGAATGTTTCCCCTCAAGTAATTGCTTTGTTTGAATCGTGTATTAAAAATCCCAGCCTTCATGCAGAATTTAGGGTTCTTGAGGATTTTTCGTGATTTCTTGTTTTATGCTTAATTTAAATGAAATTAATTGCCATAGACATGATCGTGAGGTTGAAACGAGTTGATTGGTATGTGGATTGCATGATATGATCAAGTATTCAGTAAGATTGGATAGAAAATGCAAATTTGGGCAAAACTGAAAAACGCGCATGTTCTTCAGCTGTTCTTGGCGCCATTTTTCACAAATTCAAATATTTGAATTTTGTGATTTTATTTAATTGATTCAAAAATTAATTTCTCTCTGAGTTTTAATGATTTTGAGTTGATTATTTTTTTGATAATTCACAAAAATGTTAAAATATTTGATTTTTCCAAAAAATCCCAAAAATATTATTTATTTTATATAATTGATATTTTTGCAAAGAATTAATATTTTAATTGTTTTTGACATTTTAAATATTTTTTCCACCTTGATTTTGCAACTTTTAATGACTTCTAATTATTTTGTAGGTCAAAACTTAATTTTTGAAGCATTAATCCAAGATCACAATTTGTTTTCCATATGTTAAACAATTTTGATCATTTTAATTGAATCTTTATTCAATTAAAATACATTTTGAAAACAAATTAGGGTTTTTGGATTAATTCAACCCTCATAAATCATTTTCAAAACATTTTGGGCCTCTATTAGAGTGTAAGACCTGTAGCACCCCAAAATTTGCCCACCTTACTTTAGTATTAACTAGCTTATGTTTCGTTTCATTTTTGCATTATCATGTGTGCATATCATTGATTCTTAGCATGGGGTCAAGGTACTTGAAGCAGTTCAAGAGGAGAAGATATTCTTCAAAGGGTCAAGCAAGAGTCCTTATATTGTCCCAGAGATCTCAAGTGGATCACTCTCTCCTAACCAGTGCAGACATTAGGGTTTTGAGATTCTTGGGTTTATTGCTCCAATGGGCAAGCTTCTTGGGTTTTTATCATCACCAAATGGCATATCTTATATTTGTTGGAGAGGATGCACATCATATTCAGAGGAATTTGGATTTGGAGACTGTGTTATTTCCTCCTAGACTGAGGGTACCAAAATTAGGGTTTGCTATAAAGTCAGTTTATTTCTGATTTTTTGGGCAAGACTTGATTCCATGGTATTCCTTGGGTCCTTAAGTATCTAGGAATGGAAGATTTTCCATCAGTTTGGTTCATGAGAAGTTCAATTGGCCAATGGATTGGGAATCAGGAGAATTGGGCAAAAGTCAACAGTGAGAGGGGAAGTCAACTGTGGAGTTTTGAGGTGCTCTTCAAGGTTTTCAGGGTCTCACATCCTCATATGGTCTTCAAGAGTCAATTTTCATACCATTTATCAAGAATCAAGGGTTGGTACAAAAGTTACTAAATATGGAAATGACCTATAATGTGAAAGTTTCCATTTTGGGGCAAGTTCTTACACTACATTCAACTTGAATTTTCATCATCAAGGAAGCTTCAAATGAATTTTTCTCAAACATGAAAGTTGAAGATCTTTTTCTCCCCTTTCCAACAAGTACTAGATGGTCTCCATATCATTTGTGAAACTCAAGTTAAGATCAAAAGAAGGCAAGGTGGTTTTTAGGGTTTCCTTATGGTTCCATTTTCACAACTTTTACATTTTGGGACATAGTGACCTGTAATTGTTTCCTTTGTTTCAAGCCACATTCTAACATCAAAGAACAATCCATAAGGATCATTTTTGGCCTTTGAATCAAGAGATTTCATGACTTGTACATCACTTATTTCACATTATGCTAAATTGCCAAATCATTGAAAACTCATGAACCAAGACATCTCAAGGCCCAAATCCAATTCAGGTGTGATTAGCAATTGTTAAATAAGTGATCCATCATCAAGGGTTTGGATATACATGCATGGAGGAGGGTGTATTTCACATTATGCAAATTTCCAAAATCACCCAAAACTCATTAAGTGAGGAATTAACAAGGCCCAAGTGATTATCAGTGGATTAACCCTAAGTATTTAAGCTAACTCATGCACTGGTTAGAGGGAACAGACGTGATTTTGGAGAGTTTTCAAGAGTGAACCCTAAAAATTTCCTTCATCGAATCTCTCAATCCTTTAGAGTTTTTTCCAAAACTTCTTCCACCATCTGAACCCTTGGGATCCCTAGAGCATGAAGCAACCATCGTTTGCAGCTAACAGCAGGGATACAGTTTGCATAATCTCAGGTTAGTGCAATTTTTCATGATCTTAAAACTCTTTTTAAACGTGCATGATGATCTGTGGTGTGTACTGATAATCCTGATGTAGTTTGTATTGAGTTTGGACGTTTGTATTGTTCGTTTGGTGAGATTTAAGTTTTGGACCCATACTTTGTTTCACTCGATTCTCCTTGTATGTTGTTTGTTTGAGATTTTTGATGTGATATTCTTAACCCTCATGTTTTTCTGATTAGTTTGATATACTCGTGAGTGATTTCTGGGGATTTTGGGGGTGGTGGTCACCGGAGATGACGACCGGAGCTAGGGCTCCGGCGTCTGGTTTTTTTTCCGGCCAGCTAGGGTTTATGTGAGGAAGATGAAGTTTTGGCCGTCGATCCATTTGATCCATTGGTCCACGTTGTGCCACGTTTCTTTTCATTTCTAATTTTAATTTAATGTTGCGTGTTTGTCAGTCCATGTTTGTTAACGTGCACCTCATATCATAGCCACTGATCTTGTTTAGTTTTTTGAATTATTGATGTAATATGGTGCGTCTGATTAATCATGTGGACATTATGATGCTAGCAAATTAAAAAGGGCATGTGCAGCTCACGTGGGATCTTATGTTGCCTGGGTAATTGTGTGTGTGCGTGTATGTATTAGTTATGGTGCACTTTTAATCATGGCCATTGGTTTTGTTTATTTTGTAATTGCGTTGACTGATATGAAGCATCAGATTGATCCCATGGTGTGTGTTAAGTCAATCAATTGACTGGATCATTATTTTTTTTATTTTGCTGATGGGTTTTTGATCTGGGCCTTCTATTCACACCCCTCCACTTAAGCCCGTTGCACTTTCCAACGTGAACCAGTTGCTATTCAGACCCCCATGCATATTTCAATTCCTTTTATTTTATTTAATTGCATTATTTTCTTTTTTAATTCTTAAAAATAGATACTTGAATTAAAAAATTACAAGAAAATTCATGAATCACATTTAGCATTTTATAAAATTTTCTCAAATTTTATTTTATCATTTTATTTTATTTTTGGCGTTTGAATTAATTATTTTATTAATTTATTTTTGAATTTGTTTCATTTTGCACACATTGCATTGTAGAATTTATTTCTCATCATCCATAAAACATTTTGAACCCATTCCTTTTGCATTGTTTCATCAACATATTGAATGTCATTAAAATATTTTTCTCTCATTTTTAAAACTTTTTCACATTGCATTTTAGTCCTCCTCTTTTGCATGTTGGTTCATAATTCTCCTTTGACTATGCATAATTGTTTGAGTGACCTATCTTGGGAATTTTGGCATGAGTTTTTGACATGTTGTTTGTTTCTGGTTGAGCTATTTTGATAATTAATTTGGTAATTTTGGAAGATGTTTTGCCAATTGTTTGATTGCTCTTTGTTTGAGGTCTTCTTGTATGCACATCCTTGATCATGTCTGATTACTTGTTTGAGAAGGCACTTGTGCCATTGTTTGAGATTGCTTCTGTGACTTCAAAAACCATGTTTAAATTGTTATAGGTCATTTGATTGCCATTATATGTCATTAGTGTGAGGTTGTTGCATACTTTGTGCATATGTTCAATGTTTGATTTACATGCCTCTTTTTGACTTATTTTCTCACTTCTTCTCATCTGTGTCTCTCCATGATTTATCTTTGGTTTATGTATGCCATGCCATATAATTCATTTGCATTTCATATGATGTATGTTTATGACCTTGGAGCTTTGCATTCATTCATGTCATATGCCATCCATGCTTCATCTTACATACTTGAACATATTTCACTTAAATGCTTCCTTCTTCTTCTATTGATGGTTGATGCTTGGATATCTGTTTGCATGTCTCATGTGACGTTTGCATAGCATGTTTAGGCACATGTTTAGGTCATCTACGTTCTGACTTGGATGAGTTTTCTTCGGTTTGTAACCATTTCTCTTTGGTTTGTGGCTTGCTTGGGGTTTCATTTGTCTTATAGTTACTTATGTCCGTTTTGTACTAACCTTTTATGCAGAGGCTGAGGTAAGTTATTTGAGGGTGTGGATAGTTATTCGTGCTCACTCTCATTCTTTCTTTCTCTCATCTTTTCTTTTCTTTAGGCTTAGGATGTCGTCAAACCTCCCCTTAGGGCCATCTTTGCATGATAACATTAGGATAGATTTTCCCCGTAGTGTTTTTCTTTTCTTTTGAGTCCCTCTTCTCATCTCATAACATCTCTAAGATACTTAATAAGGTCAACTTGCCTTTCACACGAGCCTTAAACATAGGAAATGAAGATTGAGGGGTCCCTTTTCTCTCTTCTAGAGTGTTGAGCATACGTCCCATTGGGGGCGACCATGCGACGCATTCGCTCCCGTGTCATAGACTTTGGTTCAAGTTGAGTTATGAACTAACTCAAGTCACTTCTGTCCTAAAAAACACAAACAAACTTCAAACCTTTTTGTCCTTCGGGATCGTCAACCTAAAGGCTATTTTCAAAAAGGGCACGTTACCTTCCGTCTGAGTCGCAAACAGGCATCGACCCTAACTGCCGGACGTGAACTTAACGTCGCTCATAAAAAATAAAATAACTTGGTCCGAACTACGTTGACTCTGAATTCCCCATTGCGCAAAGGGGTACGTAGGCCTAGGACGACGGCGTCCTACCGAGTCTGTCTTTGTTTTCCCCTCCCCCATTTTAGTATAGCCATAGATGATAGGATAACTCACCCTTAGAATAGACAACAAGCGTGGATCCCATCGAGTACGATGGACGCGTGGGGTGCTAGCACCTTCCCCTCGCGTAGCCGACTCCCAAACCCAGGTTATGGTTGCGATGGCCATTCCTTTCCCTCTTCCTCAGGTTTATGCGGTGTTCCCATTCCCTCTCTTGAGATAAATTTACACAGCTGGCGACTCTGTTTTCCACGCCACTTTCGCGTTTGTACCTGGATGAAAATCCTGGGAGCGATAAGACCCAACCCCCTTTTAACCAAAACATTTTGGGCCTCAATTCATTGTATAAGACCCACTACGTTTTCAAAAATCTCTGCGCGATCGCCATTTTAAACGAAAAATCATCTGGGCCTACCCTCGTGTTATAAGCGCCACTCTTTTTCTTTTGGGCCTCTCCTCGAGCTATAAGACCCATTCAAAACTTTTGGGCCTCTAATAGAGTGTAAGACCCAACCCTTTGTAAATACAACCTATTTTGGGCCTCACTTATGGTATAAGTCCCGTTGTATTTCAAAAAGTTCGACGCGATCATCATCCATTGAAAAACAAATCTTGGGCCTACCCTCGAGTAGTAAGACCCATTTCTTTTCTTTAAAACTTTTTGGGCCTCTTGAGAGAGTGTAAGACCCATCCCTTTGTACAGAAAACAATTTTTGGGCCTCAGTCACTTGTATAAGTCCCTCTGTACAAATTCAACAGTGCGCTCACTGATAAAACCCTGGGCCTCTCCTTGAGCTGTAAGCCCCAAATCTTTCTTTTTCAAAGCACTTTCTCCTTTGATTTTGAAATATACTGTTGTTTTTCAATATTTCTTTGTTGAACAACTAACCAAACAACATGGAAGCTCTACAACCGAGTAAGTGTTTATCCGCTTTCATTTACCGCTTTCATATACATATAACTGTGTTGTGGGGCTGTTTCGCTGTAAGTCTTCTTTCATAAACTCATATCAACTGTGTAATAATAGTATAGATATTTAGAGTTTCCCCGGCAACTACGTTTAGCATTAAGCCCATTGATCACTCTTAAATAGTCAAAACTAGATCCCCATAGGATTACCAGACACAGTCTTCCCTCCTCTTGGGGTTAAACAATATGGAGACATGAAAGGCAACATTCTCGGTGAACCCTTTCATAGACTGTCACTCGTAGAAGTTGTCAAGAAACTCTATTCCCCAGAGATGATCTCTTCTCCGTGAATGGCATCTCTTGAGTTTCTTCCAAATTCTCGGACTTTCCTGGCTTGATCTATTCTCTGTGAATAGTCTGTCTTGAACTTCTCGGGGTTTGGGGACCCACAGGCTTCTTAAAAGCACTTGTCAAGAAACTCTACTCCCCAGAGATGATCTTTTCTCCGTGAATGGCATCTCTTGAGTTTCTTCCAAATTCTCGAACTTTCCTGGCTTGATCTATTCTCTGTGAATAGCCTGTCTTGAATTTCTCGGGGTTTGGGGACCCATCGGCTTCTTAAAAGCATCGGCCTCCTCTTGGGCATTGTTCAAGGACCCACAGGCTTCCTAAAAGCATCCCCGCCTCCTCTTGGGCGTTGTACAAGGACCCGTCGGCTTCTTAGAAGTATTCACAGCCTCCTCTTAGGCTTCGTATAATGATTCTTCCTCCGGGAATGATAGGCTCCTCTTGGGCTTCATACAAGGACCTATCGGCTTCTTAAAAGTTTCCAGCCTCCTCTTGGGCTTCGTACAAATTGTCCCGACGACCTCCTAAAGGTATAGGAACAGAAGTCATCTCAATAGAACAGTGTTTCCAAGAGTCTACTACTGTTTCTCAAAGCATAGTACAAAAGATGACACTCTAGACTTGGACAGTCTAATTTCCTTGAGTCTCCAAGACATTCTCAAGCACCCTTCAAAAATAGGAAGAAAACCCGTGAACTCGGACAGTCTCAATACCCTTTGTATTTCCCACTTCCTTAAAGAAAAGGAAATAACCCTGATCCTCGAATCAAATCCTTGAGTACAGCATTGCTCATATAAGAACTTATTTTCTCTTTAAATCAGCATATTGGATCTGTCACTCAACTGAAACAGTCACAATAGCCTCCTCTTGGGCTTTGTACAATGATTCTCCCAGCGGAGCTAACAATTTTAGCCTCCATCTCGGGCATCGTACGAGATACAAAATCACTCTCTTGTTGAGTATAAAAGATTCTCTTGGTGAGTCACCATCTTTAGCCTCCATCTCGGGCTTCGTACGAGATACAAAAACACTCTCTTGTTGAGTATAAAAGATTCTCCTGTTGAGTCAACCCTTTTAGCCTCTCTCTCGGGCTTCGTACGAGGCACATAAAAACCCAGGTTGAGCCAATCAACCTTTTAGCATCAAAGTTGTGCCTCGTTCACAGTACACAAACATCAACAACTCTTTCCCCTTCATCTAATTGCTGTAAGCGACAAGCCTCTTGATCATCTACATCCATGCCACTGTCCCTTTTTTAGCATGAGAAATTCCTAAGGAAAGATGGCATTGCTCTAGACTGAGTTAAAGTCTTCTCCTTCAGGTTGGAAATCCCCTATAAAGGAAATTATGGCATTTTCGGATTCACATATCCCGGTTAAAGTAATTCTCCTTTATAAACAGTTGTGACAAACAAACCTCTTTAGAGATGACAAATTCTCTCTAAAGACAGCACCTTTTAGCTTCACATCTTGGTCTTCGAACAAGATACAAATAGACCCTTCAGCTTCACATCTTGGGCTTTGAACAAGATACAAACCACCTTCAGCTTCACATCTTGGGCTTTGAACAAGATATAGATCACCTTTTCAGCTTCACGTCTTAGGCTTTGAACAAGACACCAAAACACCATTTCCTCCCATAGAATAGGAGGAACTACGATCGCTCTGATTTCCCTGTTTCGGTAAACGGGAATACGTAGGTATAAGATTGAAAGAAAAATCTTAGCGAGCACACTAAACAAAAACCCAAAATCCCATACTTTCATACTTCCGTCCTAACATCTTAACCTCCCACCAATCGACCGAACACTACTTTTAACAAAATAACCTAGGAGAGACCCCGAATCTTTGTAGCATCTGTAAACCAACAGTGTTAACTGTTTAACCTCAGTTTGTAAGCAGGGTTAATTTGAGACATCTATTTCCCTTCCTTCATCAGCTTCAATAGGATAAAAAATGAATCGAGCTGTAGATACCAAAGAGCGGTAGTGCTTCGCAACCACATCCAAAAATCGCTCGCTACAGTCTCATGTGTGTATTTTGTATGACATTTCCCTCATTCCATTAGCATCTCATCAATGGTATGCCACTGCCCATATGCATTCATTAATCATTTCACATGTTATGCATCTCTAATATGTCATTTTGTGTATCTAATTGAACATGTCTCTCTTATGCTTACTTCTTCTTCATCTTATTTCTTCTACTTGTATTCTTTTATCCATGATTTGTATGATGATTCACATACATGTTAAGACATTTGTAAATGGTATATGGCTCTGACCTTGATCTTTTGTGAAGCATTATTGCATGTTCACATTGCATTTTCCTTTATCTTTCATCTATTTCTTTCATAGGTGCTTTTATTTGATGTTTAAGATTTTGCTTGTGTATATTTTGTGTGGGCTTGACATCTTAACATTAGAGAACATCCTTAGAGCATAGGTTCTGACCTTGAATGATTTTCAACTCTTAGGATCTTTATCCATTGATTCTTAATTTGTTTGATCATTACTTGTTATGATTTCCTTATTTCACTACTTGTAAATGGTTTTTGAACTCACCTTTTCATGTAGGTGCTAAGGGTAAGTAAGTGTGTGGATATGCTTCCACGTACACTTCTTTCTTTTATCTTCTCTTATCTCTTTTAATCATTCTAATTGTGATCATGATAAGTATTTATATGCTTTCCTTGAATAACGTCTTTCTTCCCTCTTTTGAGTTATAACTCATCTTCTACTTTAGAAGTGAGTTGTTTAATTCATTCTTCTTTTCCTTTATCTTAGGATTAGATTTCTTAAACCACATTAACCATAGGAACAACCATGTATGATAACTTTAGGGTTTGAGTCTTAGTCTCCCTCGTTAGATTTTACCTTTCTCAACCATTTGAGTCTCTCTTCTTCTCATCTCAAAACAAAAATAAAAAACAATTAATAAAGGCATAACGTATATTGTATTTGAGCCTTTCATGTGAGAATAAGATAGTGAGGGGTCTTCTCTCATTTTCTTAGAATGTTTAGCGTATGTCCCGTCTTGGGTCGATATGCGAGGCATTCGATCCTACGTGAAAGACTTAAATACAATACGTGTTACTAAACACAAAATTAATCAAAATACTTCTTTCTTAAAAGACAAAAACAAACAATTTCTCTTCGCATGTCCTTCATTCTATTCCTTAAGGATCTGTCACGTCCGTTCTACCGCAAACAGGTAACGCCTAAGTCTCCCTACAGCGAGCCACAACACCTAACTGCTAGGGCGCGAACGTTGACGTTTCCACTAAAAAACACAAACAACTTTTCCCTTAGCTGAGGGGAACTACGTCGCTCTGATTCTCATGCTCCCGATGAGATACGTAGGCAGTGGGGTAGGGCCCATTCGAGCACTTCTTTTATTTTCCCTACATTTGCTTCTTGTTCGCTCTCCCTTTCTTGTTTCCCCTTCCTTTCTACCTTTCTTTTCCAGTTCTCTAGCAGTGGAGCTCCAGTTGATGACACCCTTTGATCGAGACAAGCAAGCGTGGATCTCATCGGGTACGATGGACGCGCGGGGGTGCTAATACCTTCCCCTCGCGTAACCGACTCCCAAACCCAGTTCCCTTGGTCGTGAGACCATGTTTTTCCTTTCCCTCAGGTTTATGCGGTGTTTCCTTTCCCTCTCTTGGGATAAATACACATTGCTGGCGACTCTGTTTCCTTGCCACTTTCGCGTTTGTACTTGGATGAAAATCCCGGGAGAGACACTATGGGTTGTCCCTGATTTGGATTTGTGATGATTTTTATTTGAACATTGTAATGAACTTATTTTGATTATATTTGAGTTGCTTACTTTTTGTGCTTAATGCTTTCTCTCTCGGCAAAATTGAGTTTGATCTATGGTTAACACTTAGGCCGGCAAAACCATTGTTAACGCTTATTTGTGAGCATTTCATAGTAGATATCACCTAGGCCTAGGGATACCCTATGAAAACCGAAATATTTTTGATAAAAATAATGCTTAATTTCATCTGTAAGTCACTATGTCCATAGGGATTAATTTGAATGATTAAAGGTTTTCTCACTAAGGACTTAGGAGTAAACAACCTTAAGGAATGATACTTAGTATTATTGAACTAAGTCGTTACAAGATCAGATTGCTGTTGTTGATGAATCCAATCACACACCTTCCCTAACATGTTCACTCATAATCACTTTTAAACTGTTCAACTACCTTATTTACTTTTTATAGCGTTTTACTTTCTACTTTGCAAAACCCCAATCCAAAACCCCTAAAGCTTTTGTTTAAATAAAGTATAACCAGAACTCTGTATCGTCAAACTGTCCTTGAGATAGACATTGGAGATTTTTCCCTTTTATCACTACCTAGGCCGATTAGTACACTTGCTAATTTACCGAACAAGTTTTTGGCGCCGTTGCTGGGAATGTCAAAGATTATAGAGTTCATAATTTTATTTTAGTTAAAATTTTGTTGCTCTGCAATAAAATTTTAGTTTAATTTGAATTTTATTTTATTATTAACAAAAAATGCCGGATTATTGTTGCTTCATGAATTCTTCTATACTTTGCGACTAATAAAGTGTCTGAGTTTTGTAGTTATGGATTATTTTTATACATTGCCACTTGTATCTCCTGCATGTTGGTCGCCTGATTTGGGAATTACTTTGGAAGAGGCGACTAAAATTTGTAAAGCATATAAGAGGGGGGGTCAGAATTTGGCGAGAGTTAAGGTTGGAAGAAGAATGCGTGAAAGAAGAAGTAAAAGGCATGAGATCGTATGAAAAAGATGCATTAAGAATAGAAGAATGTGAGGTAAACAAGAAATATGGGGAAGGAGAAAGAAGGCAACTTGAAGATGATCTACTTCTACATGAAAATACAAATTTAACAATTTATGAAGATGTAGACATCCAACAAGAAAATCTTCAACAAAAGAGTATCCCTAAAAACTATTTTAACAAGGCAAATGAAAGACAAGAAATTGACAAAGTATTGGATGTCATTTATGCCTTGTTCACTAAAATCAAACTGAAAATGATTTGGAAGCAACATAATCAATAGCTCATGTTCATGGGATTGCTGCCAAACAAAACAATGAAAAAAAGATTATGTGTTCTTTGTGTCATATATGCCACCCTAACAAGGAATGAGGTGTCAAGCTAAGGAGGATAAACGAGCGCTGCTTGGGAGGCAACCCAATGGAGGTATTCGTAATAGTCTTTAATTTATATTAATTTTTTAGTTTTGTTTGCTTTCATTTGGTTTATTTTCTAGTTGTTTACTTTCACCTAGTGATAAAATAATTATAAATTTAGTTGTTGTGCAAAAAAGTACTCAGCTTGATTGTGTGTGTGTCCTCTATGCATGCTAACTCATCGAACTGTTTTTTATATACTTCTGAATAATCTGATTAGTTTAGTTGAGATATATTGAAGGTTGAGCAGGTTTACTGTAACTGGTTGAGAAGCCTCATCCAACAAGAGGTATTGTGTAGGTTGTCATCTCAACCCAACATGGTGAGGACAGAAAAAGCCAAATACATTAGTTCATCATGAGACAAAATTCTGGTATGTATCTATTATTCAGAACTTGTGTACGTTCTTTTTTTGATGACATTTGCATGATGACACATATTGAGGCACGTTGTTTTGTTTTTGCCTTGAGCCTTTCATCCATCCCTTTTTAGTTGTTTTTATCCCTTGCATAACCCCGTTGAGCCGATTTGCCTTTTGTTTGTTTTAAACCCTATGTGTAACCCTTAGCCTAATCATTTCCCTACCCTACTTGGAGTATAAGCATTACGTCTCAAAGATGTTTTGAATTTAAGTTTGGGGTTGCTGTTGGAATATCAACCAATAAGTTTGGGGTATCAATTAGAAATTGAGGGAATTAAATGAATTTGAGTGCAAATTTGAAAGAAAAAAAAAAGAAAAAGAAGTGAGTTGAAAATCAACAAACTTGGAAAAAAAACAAGGTACTAAAAGAAAAGTGAAAATCAAAAGCCAAAGAGAACTCAGTTGAAATAAACATCCCCCATTAGTTTTTTTAATTAGACATTGTCAATGAGAATAATACTCCTTACTTCAAGTCTTAACCTACTCTTCCAATATATCCTACCTGAGCCTCAACCCCATTACAACCCACAAGACCTCAAAAAGTGTGTGTATCGTGCATCTTGCCATCTATTTAGAATTTATTCAAGCATATGGTATAGTGTTGCATACTGTGAATTTTGAGTGAAAACACATAAACACCTGAGAGAATTGGTGAGGGTGTGCAATGAGGTGACAGGTGAAGGAGTATCATCAAGTGAAAATGTGGAAGATCAATCGACCACGGTAAATAGGAAAAGATTAAGGTCATGGTAATAGAGAACCACAGAAGATCCTAGAGGTATGGAATTTTTCAGGAAAAAAAAATTAACTTTATTTGAGTTGGCATAGGTAGAGAGTCTTAAAGTTGCTTAAGGACAAGCAACAAGCTAAGTTTAGGGTTGTGACCAGTCACCATTTTTTCTATAGCTATTATCATTTTAATAGGTGAAAGTATACGAGTCATTTACATTTTCCATAAAGTTTGAGCCTTTATATGTCAGTTTCTTTAACTTTCGTATTTCTCCGTGTTTTAAGTATTCTTGGTATTTTTGATCTTTTTGGGAAGGTTAACGTGTTTTTGTAGGTTATATGAAGTCAAAGAAATGTCCGAAAAAGGAACGCGACGAATTTTCAGAAAGATTCACAAAGTCTATTTTTCAGCATGTTGAACATCATGATAGACCTGTGGTATTTTGGCCATATCTAGAGCGTCGTAAATCGAAATAACGTGGGACCGACGGCTAATGAAAACATCAAGTACTACAACTTTCATGAAGACACCAAAGGAAAATTTGGAAATCCCATACGCGTATCAACCATTTCATACGCGTATCAGATCTGACAAAAATGCATGTTTCTGCCTATACACATATGTCCTGTCCCCATACGTGTATTTCCTGCCCCCATACGCGTATGGACTGCTCCCATACGCATATGGATTTTGGCGGTAGAAATAAGTGTAGAAGGCTGAAAAACTCAGATTTTCAAGGTGGGTCAAGATTTTCATCAGCTTTTAGTGATTGAAGACTTATATCATCTCTAGATCTGTAATGTTTACGAATTTTACCATGTTTTTCTTTATTATTATGAGTAGCTAACCCCCCCCCCCCCCCCAATACTAGGAGGGTGTCCCTGATTCAGATTTGTGATGATTTCTATTTGAACTTTGTAATGAACTTATTTTGATTATATTTGAATTGCTTACTTTTTGTGTTTAATGCTTTCTCTCTCAGGAAAATTGAGTTTGATATGTGGTTAACACTTAGGAAGGCAAAACCATTGTTAACGCTTATTTGTGAGAATTTCATAGTAGATATCACCTAGGCCTAGGGATACCCTATGGAAATCGAAATATTCTTGATAAAAATAATGCTTAATTTCATCTGTAATTCACTATGGCCATAGGGATTAATTTGAATGATAAAAGTTTTTCTCACTAAGGACTTAGGAGTAAATAATCTTAAGGACCGATACTTAGTATTATTGAACTAAGTCGTTACAAGATCAGATTGTTGTTGTTGATAAATCCAATCACACACATTCCCTAACATGTTCACTCATAATCACTTTTAAACTGTTCAACTGCTTAATTTACTTTTTATTGCGTTTTACTTTCTACTTTGCAAAACCCCAATCCAAAACCCCAAAAGCTTTTGTTTAACTAAAGTATAACCAGAACTTTGTATCGTCAAGCAGTCCTTGAGATCGACACTGAGGATTTCCCCTTTTATTACTACATAGGCAGATTAGTACACTTGCTAATTTACCGATCACATATAACATCGCATTTTATGCAGAACAACAGTGTATAACAGCGCATTTAATGCAGACCAACAATGTATTTTATGCAGTAGAACAACAATGTATAACAGCGTATTTTATGCAGAACAACATTGTATGCAGTAGCATAATTTTATCGGGGCAGCAGGGTATGCAGTAGCAGAATTTTATCGGGACAGCAGGGTATGTTATGCAACAGAACTAATTTATTACAGTGCACAACCGACCCAAAAAAAACCAAAAATTTGAAACGAAATATGCAACAAAATGCAACATCTCACCGCAAGAAATATTATCACGCCATGAAATCAAGTCGCAAACAGCAAGAAGCGTATACATCGCCAAGGAAATCAAGTCACAAACAACATATGCACCGCCACGAAAATGAAATCGCAAACAACATATGCACCACCACGAAAATCAAATTGCAAACAGCAAGAAGCAAGCTTAACACTTTGTAGACCAAAACAACAAACACAACATTTAAAAACCGAACTATATAGTTACCGCAATGTGATGTCATCAATATATCGAATGAAAATTATGTAAAATAACGACATATGAACGATGTCGGACTCACGAATTTACCCGATTTAAAAAATGGAACAGCAGAACAACAACACTATACATTCCTTTATTTCAGCAGTATACACAATTATTACATCTCGGCACGTCAAAATAATAAAACAAGAACAATTGCAAAGATGTTGAAAAGTAATGAACATCTCAGAACAGTGTGCAAAACTGTAATACCATTGAGTCAAAATGTTAACAAAAATGGAACCATTGAAACTTTGCGTTCTCAAAACCAAATTGAACAACTAGTTTGAAATTCTGGTATCAGACGTGTGATGTTAAGGTGTGATGTCACAACAACACACTTTGCACAATGGACAACAATAACAGTAAAATAACACCAAGAATTGTTGACCCAGTTCGGTTACAACCAACCTACTCTGGGGGCTACCAAGCCAGGGATGGAATTCACTACTAGTAGATATAATTTACAGACTCAACAACCCGTTGACAATCTCCTAAACTTATACTCTACTAATGACTTCCTACCTAAGATACCACTTAGGTATGAGAACACCACTCAATCCCTTACAAACACTCAAAGAACCCACTTTGAGTACCCTTGATCTTACTTCACAACTTTGATCAAGCAAACACTCTCTATTGCTTCACAGCTTCTAGAGAGGACAGAATACGACACAACAATTCACCCTAGAATTCTGGTTACACAACTCGTACAAAATACTCAAGACACTCAGCCTATGCTCTTGATCTTCTCTCTGTATTTCTGTACCTTTTTCCTTTGGTCTTGTGCGCTTTATATAGGTCCTTGAATTGGTCTTGGACTTGCTACAATATCTCCCAGATTTGTTATTTAAAACTGAATATTAAAATAGATTTTCTCCTAAAATCTTTTTAAATCTTCAACCTTTTAAATCTCCTACAAATCTGCAACAGATCTCCTATGCAGCAGCAAATATCTATCCCAAGATATTCGCATCCAATGAGACAGCTTGCTCTCCACAATTCCAGCTAATACGCAAACCTAACAAAATCACAACCTGATGTTGTTAATTCTGCAGATCTGATGTTACAACATCACCTGTGTGACATCAGACATCCAACTTCAGCAATTAATTACTTAACACAGCCCAGTGTTAAGACTTCAATGTTGCAACATCAGCACCTTGACATCAACATTGAATATACTTTGTTTTACCAAAATTCCAGCCAATCCAAGAACTAACAATCTCCCCCTTTGGCTAATTTTGGCTAAAACAATCTCTGCATCTTCAGAGACTTCAGCAGCGGAATAATCTTCAAAAATTTGAAACTCTCACCAGCAGCAGTTTGACACTTTACATAGTCTTCATCACTTGATCTGCTGCAGCACCATCTTCATTATTGACAACAGCCAATTGGTGCTTCCCCCTCTAAAATATGAACCAACATCACAGCTGTTCAGTAGCTCACAATGTGCAGCACTTTTCTCCCCCTTGATGTCTGCTTGGCTGCACTCTTCAAATGTCATGATATCTTCACTAGTTCAGTCAAAACTCCCCCTTTATAACTGCATTACCACTTTTCAACTAAACACCTTTTAGCAGCATCAATTTATCTCCCCCTTAATATCTGCATCACATTAGCAGCATATGGCAATAATACTTTTGACTATCTTGTCTATTTTCTCCCCCTTTTTAGCCACAATTAGGCAAACTTCAGTTAGAAGCCCTATTAACTATAGTCAGTATACCCTAGCTCTCATTGTTAGCCTCTCAGTTAGCAACCAGGCAAAACAAATCATAGAAGGAAACATAACCAGTGCATAAAACAGCACAATATTCAAATTACAAAACCAAGCACATTAAGTGCTAAAACAAAGACAGAAAATAAAGCTAACCCTACTAAAATAGAAGGCAAACATCAAAAGCTTGAATCTTCTGAGCTGAGATCATCATTATCGTCTTCATCAACAGCATCCTTCCTTGTGTTGACAGCTTCACCTTCCTTTGTTGCCAATCTCAGTGACATGACAAGTCTTTCAAATTTGTGTTTCCTTTCAGTACTAACTCTTATGACTTCATCTAACTCCTTGCAAGCCTCCTCTAATTCTGTAATCAACCCATTCTTGGCTGGTGACTGTTGTGATGTTGAGGCAGATGTCTTGACACTGTAAGGAACATGTTTCAACTTGTGATGGAGTGATAAGGCAGGCTTCCTTTTGCAAGCAACATCTGAATGCTGTAGAATTCCAGGATGTTGAGACAAGACAATCCCACAAATGAGAGAGGGAAAAGCAATGGGCATCTTTACAACATTTGTAACAACATGCTTAATAGTATGATCATAGATGTAGGAGCCATAGTCAATTCTTTGCTTTGTCCCAACTGCATAAATTATCTTCCCCAATTCAACAGAAATTGTGGTCTTGTGACTAGTAGGAACCCAGTTGGCAATACCTATTCTGTGCAGAAAAGCATATTTGACACTCAACAAACTGGCTAACAGCTTTCCTTCTACGGGCCAAACATTTACCTGACCAGCAGTGATTTCTTTGCATATAACATTGTTGGAGGCTTCTAATTCCCCATAATCTTCCTCATTTCTTCCTAAGTAGGCATTGATCATCTCAGGAGAGAACCATACACACTTACCCCTGATGGTAACTCTTCTGAAAGTTCGGTTCTTGCTGTCATTTATTGATTCAGGTATATTAACTATGAATTCTCTGACCAGTCTATCATAGCAATTAGTCAACCCTGACACAGTCCTTATGAGACCAGCAAGCTTAATTAGGTCTATAATTTTAGTAGACTCTAAGTCTTTTGCTACTACCTCTCTTTCCAGAGCTATCTTTCTTAGGCTCACACAACTCCACAAGGATGAACTTCTGGCACTGTGAGATGAGATGTTATCAGGCACTTGATTTGTAGCAGGGTTGATGTCTTGAGCATCATTCTCAGAATCTGACTCTTCCCTGATTCTCTTCTTCTTGCTAGACCTGGCACCTTTGCTCCATGACTTGGGAGAATCTATAAATGAAGTCCTTTTCTTATCCTTCCCTCTTCCAATTCTATCATCATCAGATGAGTCCTCAATCTCTATAACCTCAACCTGTTCCTTCCCTTTACCCCTGTGACTTTCATTCCTAGGGGACGATGTTCTAACATCCAAGCTGACATCAGTGTTATCAGGATCTTCACCTTCAGCTTCTTGACTCAGAGCATGTCTTTGAGAATTTATGTCCTCACCTTGATAGTCGACTTGTTCAGCAGGCATTTGCCTTAAAGGGACAGAAATCCCTTTCACCCGTACCCCTTTCTCAAGGATTTTGGTGGCAAGCTATTCCAAATGCTTGTCTACATCAAACTTCTCCTCAACAGCTTGAGAGGATGATGACCTAGCTTCAGGTTTATTCACCGTGGTCGAGGGTTTAGGGTTACCTGACTCGGGAAGAGCACTAGAAATGAGTTCTTCGGAAGAAACCCTAGTTCGTACCTGCTCAGAGTTCTTGGAAGGGACAGATATCGTTCCTTTGTGACAGACTAGGTTTGGAGAAGAACTTTCTATTCTGTTGAGTTTTAGGGAGATGAAACGTTGCGATGAGAATGATTTGGTAAGTCTTGATGTAGTATCAATATAGTAAGGCGCCTGATTTTGAATACTCTTTAAAGACCAATTACTAATTTTCTCCCTCCACACAGACTTTCCTTTTAAACAATTCACATCAGGACTCATTAACTCTGAGTGACCTTTCAGTATCCTGATGTCATAGTCTGATGTTATAACATCAACTTGAACATCATTAGTTGAATTTCCTTCAAGAGAAATCCACTGATAGCAGTTGTCTTTGGTTCTGGCACCCTTCATAACAATTTGATTATGCTCATCAGAAACCACACACTCATGCTTAGTGTAGTTTACCTTGTAACCTTCATCACACAATTGGCTTATGCTGATCAAATTTTCACTTAAGCCACTGACAAACAGAACATTGTCAAGTTCAGGTATACCATCACCTTTCATTTTTCCAATTCCTGCAACAACACCTTTTTCTCCATTGCCAAACGTAACTTTAAGAGAGGGGCAAGGTCTAAGTTCATCAAACATGGATCTACATCCAGACATGTGCTTGGAACACCCACTGTCAAAATACCATGTTCCATCTTTAGCCTCTTTGTCAGCCAAGTGAGCCAACAAGCACTTCACCTTCTCCTTAGGTACCCATTGTTTAACAACTTTGGGCCTATGCTCTCTCCATCTGTTTTGAGGTTGAGGGTATCCATGCAGCTTGTAGCAGGAGTACTGCATATGTCCAAACCTTCCACAATAATAGCATCTCACCCTTTCATCTCTGAATCGTCTGCCATGATAAGATTGCTTATGCTGCCAACCATAATGTGGTCTTCTCCTACCATAACTGCCCTGCCATCTATTATGCTGGTATCTTCTCCCATAGGACGGCTGAAAATGTTGTTTCCTTGATTGTCTCCCATGATGGTATGGCTTTCTTCTTCCATAGATATAAGGAACAACATTGGTGTATCCATATCCATAACCATACCAGTTGTCCTGATGTTGAGACACCTGATGAGACATGTGCTGTTTGAACTGAGCAGCTTGCATGCTCTTGTGGTATTGTGGGGGCATATACTGACTAGCTCCTTGTGGCTGCTTTCTCTTCTGATAGGGACGAGTCTTCTTCTCAATCTTTCTAGGTTGTGAAACATCAGCTTTCTTAGGGGTAGGATCCTGCTTCTTTGGCTGATGTTGAGATGAAAGTTGTGACACTTCCTTCTTTGAACCTGAAGTGTTTCCTTCTGAAGTTCCCTTGTCCTCAGCCACATAACTTATCCCAGCTTTGTCTCCAGCAGCTTTTTCCGACTGAAGGATCTTGTCAAGTGTGTCTGTACCACAGCTCAGCATCCTAACAGACTTGGTCATTTGATCAAGGTGAGCTCTAACTAGCACCACTTCATTTTCCAGATCCGTCTTTTCATTCTCTAGCTGAGCAATCTGTTGCTTGTGGCACTTGTTTTCTTGACAAATCTCAACACTTTTTAAACACAGCTCTTGATAGGTAGATGCTAACTCCTCATAAGTTACTTCTCCATCACTAGAATCATCATCAGAAACCACAGCTCCTGTTAAAGCTCTCACATGCTTTGCTGACTCACTTTCACTTTCACTATCAGAGTCAGACCAGGAAACTATCATGCCCTTCTTCTGCTTTTTCAAGAAGGTGGGACATTCTTTCTTGACATGTCCATACCCTTCACACTCAAAGCACTGAACTCCTTTATCTTGGGTAGTTTTCTCTTCATCCTTCTTGCTGGTGTCAGAAGTCATGTTCTTGACATTAGGCCTGGAGTTATTATTCATTCTCTTGAATACTTTGGTGAACTATTTTCCCAACATCACTATGGCCTGAGATAGATCCTCTTGCGATTCAGAACTTTTTCCTTTTTCTTCTGCATCATTTGACACCAAGGCTATACTTTTTGGCTTCTTTTCTGGTTCTTCCTCATTCAACCCAAGCTCAAAAGTTTGAAGAGATCCAATGAGCTCATCTACTCTCATCTTACTGATGTCTTGTGATTCTTCAATGGCAGTAACCTTCATCTTATACTTCTTAGGTAGGGACCTAAGGATCTTCCTCACAAGCTTTTCATCTGACATCTTCTCTCCAAGAGCACTAGATGCATTGGCCAGCTCAAGAATACTCATGTGGAAATCATGAATAGTCTCATCTTCCTTCATCTTCAGGCTTTCAAATTTTGATGTTAAAATTTGAAGTCTTGACATCTTGACTCTAGATGTTCCTTCATGAGTAGCCTGCAAGATATCCCATGCTTGCTTAGCAACTTCACAGGTATTGATTAACCTGAAGATATTCTTATCCACTCCATTGAATATGGCATTTAGAGCTTTGGAATTTCCAAGGGCAAGCTCGTCTTCCTCCTTGGTCCATTCTTCTCCAGGATTTGGCTTAGAGGTGTCTTCTTTATCTTTACCAGCATCATCCTTCTCACATATAACAGGTGCTTTCCACTCTTTAATAACAGCCTTCCAAGCCCTACTGTCCAAGGATTTTAAGAAGGTGGTCTTCCTTGGCTTCCAATAGTCATAAATGGATCCATCCAAAATAGGGGGTCTGTTGACGAATCCTCCAACTTCTTTGTCCATCTATACACCAGAAAGTAACTTCCCTAGATCTCACCCAGAGACAGACAGGATGCCTGCTCTGATACCAATTGAAATTCTGGTATCAGACGTGTGATGTTAAGGTGTGATGTCACAACAACACACTCTGCACAATGGACAACAATAACAGTAAAATAAAACCAAGAATTGTTGACCCAGTTCGGTTACAACCAACCTACTCTGGGGGCTACCAAGCCAGGGATGGAATTCACTACTTGTAGATATAATTTATAGACTCAACAACCCGTTGACAATCTCCTAAACTTATACTCTACTAATGACTTCCTACCTAAGACACCACTTAGGTATGAGAACACCACTCAATCCCTTACAAACACTCAAAGAACCCACTTTGAGTACCCTTGATCTTACTTCACAGCTTTGATCAAGCAAACACTCTCTATTGCTTCACAGCTTCTAGAGAGGACAGAATACGACACATCAATTCACCCTAGAATTCTGGTTACACAACTCGTACAAAATACTCAAGACACTCAGCCTATGCTCTTGATCTTCTCTCTGTATTTCTGTACCTTTTTCCTTTGGTCTTGTGCGCTTTATATAGCTCCTTGAATTGGTCTTGGACTTGCTACAATATCTCCCAGATTTGTTATTTAAAACTGAATATTAAAACAGATTTTCTCCTAAAATCTTTTTAAACCTTCAACCTTTTAAATCTCCTACAAATCTGCAACAGATCTCCTATGCAGCAGCAAATATCTATCCCAAGATATTCGCATCCAATGAGACAGCTTGCTCTCCACAATTCCAGCTAATACGCAAACCTAACAAACTCACAATCAGCTGTTGTTAATTCTGCAGATCTGATGTTACAACATCACCTGTGTGACATCAGACATCCAACTTCAGCAATTAATTACTTAACACAGCCCAGTGTTAAGACTTCAATGTTGCAACATCAGCACCTTGACATCAACATTGAATATACTTTGTTTTACCAAAATTCCAGCCAATCCAAGAACTAACATAGTTGACTTGATGAACTATTGTTGATGTTTCGAAATGAGCCCTTCTAAGTTATCGGTGTTGAATATTGTTGTAATGATGAACCACTATGATCTTGTTGTTGTTACTGTTGCGTTAAATGAGCTTGAAGGTCAAATGGTAGCCCTTATGTTTTGTTGCTGCAAGGTTGTTTATGAAGGTGAGGGAAGGAGTTTCAGTTTTCAAGATCTTAAATGATAGATGAAGGTGATGTTTGTAGAGTTTTCGGTTGTTGTGTTGATGAATTTGCATAGTGTGGAAGACTATGTAACTGATGTGGTGGTGGATGGAGGATGTATGTAGAGTGATTTGTTAAGTGGAGGAAGGAATGCGAAGGGTGGTATGAAGAGTGATGACGCAGTGGGTTTTTTAACTCTGCAAGTGGAGGACATGATTAAGTAGAGAGGGATTCGAAGAAATCACAACAAAAACCATTTTCCTGCGTTTTTTTCTTTAGCAGATAATGAGCTCTCCTCCATATTTTTTCCTTTTTCTTTTCTGTTGGTGGTTACCCTTATTCGTGTGTGTGTGTGTCTGATCTTTTATGAGAGAGAGAGAGAGAGAGAGAGAGAGAATAAGGGTAGTTGTTATTTTTGTGAAAAATAAGTCTGACCATAAAATTCACGTGGAGAGGGAGTATTATGAACTTTAGAGAATAAAATATTTGGGGATCACCTTCCATAGAGTATGTGGACGACCATTGGTAAGAAAGGGAAAAAAAATAACATCTTCATTGTCTATCAAAAAAAATTGGATAGTGTACCTTCAACCAATCCAATAATTCCATATCATTTTATTATATTTAATTATTTATTTAATAATTTAAATTTTGTAGATTTCCAATGCAATGTAGTCTAATTTACTCTATGGATTACTCTACCCAACTTTTTGAGATGGGTAGATAAGAATTCACCAAAAAAATAATCTTAGGACATAAGCTTTACATGAGTGAAGAGAGGGAGATATTTTTGTCATGAGGACCGATTCTCCTTGTCCAGCTGATACAGAATTCCCTTGCTGAGTACTAACAGTCACATGGTGGGTATGAAAATTTGAGAAGAAAATCCAAACTATTCCTTGCAGCTGGTGTTCATACATTGGCAAAAGATCCAAAATTAATGACTTCTCCTTTATTTTGGTTTTGAATTTTTTATTATTTCTTTTATTTTGAAATTTTTACTATGTTTTGAATTTTTAAAAAAAATAATTTTTTGATAATTAAAATAGAAAACAAAAAACACAAAAAATAAAATAAACAAAAAAAACAATTATTCATTCTAATCATTATTTTAACTAGAAAATGAAAATAAATGGATCAAAAATGAATAACAGTCGGGCGTAAAAGTGTTCGAAAAAATAAAATGCATGCACCAAAATGATCAGTACGAAATAAACTTCTCGGAAATATACAGCTTTTGATTTAATTTTGAAATAAAATTTGACCAGTTAAAAGACTCAGACTGATCAAAATGCGACTAAAAACGTCATCGAAAAAATAAAACGAGTACGACAAGTTAAACTACGCGAACTCTAGATTAATAAAAATGACGTATGCAAGCTCAATTTAGAAATTTTTTCGCCCGCTAATTTCAGATACAATTGAAAATCAGTTTGATTGGTCTGTCTATAAATCCGAAAAATTCTTCTAGTTGACATTTTAGGCACCATGCATGATGAAATGCATGTTATGTTATTCATATAATGTTAATGCTATGGTAAAGGTATTGATTCGGTGATTTAGGGTCAAAATTGGGGTGTGACATGTTCTAATGCACATAATTAAAAGTACGCATTTAAAAGACTTAAATGCATGTAAGAACAATCAAAGACATAAGATATAGATGAATTAGTTAGATATGGAGGAAATAGGCAACCCAATGCATAACTCCAGCACAAAACACATAGAATGATACAAGGGTTAGAAACATACAATTGTAGGTTGGTAGAAGCTACAATTTGTTATAAGAAAGTGTTAGTGAAATCAAAATATATAGCAAATGAAACTAAAAACCAAAACCTCAGTCTACTTAAAGCAAGATGAGTCTAAGACTCCCAATTCCCTACAGATTTAGTGGAAGGACTCCAAAGACAACGATTTTGTAAAAATGTCAGCAAGATGGCTTTTGGTGTTAACATACTAAAAAATAACGTCTCCTTTCTCCATATGATCCCTCAGGAAATGGTGTCGGATCTCAAGGTGTTTAGTCTGTGAGTGTAGTACTGGATTTTTAGTAAGACTTATAGCAGTAGTGTTATTGTACTTAATTGGAACGCAACCAAGTTTTAAATCATAGTCCAATAGTTATTGCTTAAGCCATAAGACTTGTGCACAACAAATATAGGCAACTACATATTCAGACTCGGCGGTAGAAAGAGCAACACTATGTTATTTCTTACTATGCCAAGAAACTAAGCAGCTTCCAAACCAGTGGCAAGTACCACTAGTACTCTTCCTATCCGATATGCACCCCGCGAAATCGGAATAAGAATATCCTACTAAGCTATAAATACTTCCCCTTGGATACCAAATAACATGATTGAAGGTTCCGTTAAGACAACTTCAAAATGCGTTTAACGATCTTAAAGTGAGAATCCTTAGGTGATGCTTGATACCTATCACACATGCACATATTAAACATGATATCATGCATGCTTGTGGTTAAATAGACTAAGAATCAGATAATACCTCGATACTTGGTTATGTCGAAATCCACTCCTCTTCCATCTTTGTCTATGAGCACATCTGAAGCAATTGGAAAGTAGATAGTCTTTGAATCTTTCATTTTGAACCTCTTGAGAAGATCTAGACAATACTTTGTTTGACTTATGAAAGTTCCTTTGTTGCTTATTTAAAAATGTTTTACATGCAAGCATACATGTTCGTTATAAGTAGCAAGTGATAAAAAAAGTAAGGATATCGTATCCACAGGGACTGCAGTAAACATTGGTAGTGACATTGTTCCTAGATCTCCTATTGAGTATTTTCATGACCTTGCTAAAACTGTTACCATAAGGGCAATATATTCAATTAGGTTTTCGTCAGCATCACCTTCTTACTGATCATCACCTTCTCCAGCATTTACTTTGAACGATGCATTTTTACTCCTTTTCTATGATTTATCATTAATCCCCATCGCAAAAGTTAGAAGAGATTCAATCAGCTCATCAACTTTCATTTTGGCTACATCTTAAGCTTCTTTGATGAATGTGACTTTCATGTTAAACCTTTCTCGAATAGATCTAAGAATTTTTCTTACCAATTTTCCGTTAGACATCTTTTCATCAAAAAAGAAACAAATCTTATTGAAATAAAATTCAATCATTTAAGAAATACGTGCAAAGTAAGTAGTCCGAGACATGATGTCTTCTATAAAGTCATAACATCTTATTTAACGTGTTGCTGATAAAAATTTGTCAATCAACTATAATAACATATTTGTGTCAATGAATCCTATTTATAACCTATGAACTAGTATACCTAGACCTAAATAACCAAAATGGATTGGACATGAAACGATTGACTTGGAAAAACCCATCTACGTCATCACGTTATGATGAAGTGCGCCCATTACTCATATGATCGAATACTTCTCTTCCTTCACATATGATTCTCACATCACACTTTTCTTCTACACTTTTTAACATCATGTCTGCATTGGAATTTTTCCTGCGTGACCCATTTTTCCTAATAATCCAAATAGTAAAAATATTAAGAAAATATGCAATTACTATTAATTAATTTAGTGTCACACATAAGTTATAGACATGAGTTGTACCTTAAATTAGATGATGGAATTCCAACCACCAATTTCATTATATTTAGATTTCTGACAAGATCTACAATGGTTTTAACAACGTTGTCACTCTCAATAAGCAACACCTCCACCTTAACCTGTATTATTTTTTAATTGTAAAATAATAAATTAATAGAATAGTCAAAACAATAAAATATAGATAATATCAAAACACAAGAAGTTCCTAGAGGACTATCGAACATAAAAATCAAAATAATAATTCCAACAAGAAACAAGCAACAAGACCAAAACAATAACAAAGAAAAAAAAAGAAGGTAAGTAAACGCACCCAAGCAACTGAACATCAACCCCTTAGAATTTAGGTTATAACTCTTATTGCCAGAACCACCCTCAACAGATCAGAATCCACCAAGATAACAACAAAAACAACAAATCAGAACCTACATCAAAATTAAAGCGAACACCCTATACACTATTGGTTAATGAAAAACATAGAGTTTTGAAGCCAAACAAATTACGTGCATGAGTTCACCTATGATCTACCTAGAAACCATTTCCAAGCCAAAAAATACTTGCCTTCTCCACCTCTTTCATAGTTTTTGTAACACCATTAAAGATATCATCATTTCAGATTTTCCAAATGTTTCAGACTACGTTATGCAAAATCATGACAAAATCACTATTAGACTTGGCCCTACCACTAAAAGAAAGGTAATACTTAAAATGAAGTCTATGGTTACTAAGAAGAAAAACCCTTCAACCAAACCACTAGAAGATCATATGCCACACATATATTCTAGGAGAATACCACCACTTTAGGAGGAGCCTAGATGCCCCTAATAAGGGGAAAGATCGAGATTTTAGGCGTAAGAGACGACAAGGAACTAACAAAGTGGTCACAATAGGCAGATGCATCAGAGAATAAACCCCCACTTGTATGCTTCTAAATACAGTTATCTCTATCCTGAGAAATAATAAAACCTCGGGATTGAGAGAAAAGTTTAAAAAAAGGTAACTAAGAAGAAAGAAAGGTATTCTCCACCTAAGATCTCAAACCAGGTCCTCAATTTCCATCCGACTGGTCTCTCCCACCATCTCATCTAACCGAATGGAATTAGTTTACAGACCAAGGAACTTAAACATTAGAGGAGTATGTCCTTACCATGTCTCCTTCCAGAAGGAGGTTTGGATTTAGTTTACATAGGGTGGAAGACTATGTAACTGATGTGGTGGTGGACAGAGGAAATATGGAGAGTGATTTGTTGAGTGGAGGAATGAAAGTGAAGGGTGGTATGAAGAGTGTTGACGCAGTGGGTTTTTTTAACTCTGCAAGTGGAGGATATGATTGAGTAGAAAGGGATTCGAATAAATCACAACAAAAACCATTTTCCTGCATTTTTTTCTTTAGAAGATAATGAGCTCTCCTCCATATATTTTCCTTTTTCTTTTCTGTTGGTGGTTACCCTCATTTGTGTGTGTGTGTGTGTCTGATCTTTTATGAGAGAGAGAGAGAGAAAGAATAAGGGTAGTTGTTATTTTTGTGAAAAATAAGTCTGACCATAAAATTCACGTGGAGAGGGAGTATTATGAACTTGAGAGAATAAAATTTGGGGATCACCTTCTAGAGAGTATGTGGAGGACCATTGGTAAGAAAGGGAAAAAAAAAGGACATCTTCATTGTCTATCACAAAAAGTTGAATAGTGTACCTTCAACAAATCCAATAATGCCATATCATTTTATTATACTTAATTATTTATTTAATAATTTAAATTTTGTAAATTTCCAATGCAATATAGTCTAATTTACTCTATGGGCTACTCTACCCAACTTTTTGAGGTGGGTAGATAAGAATTCAAAAAAAAAAATCTTAGGACACATGACTTTACATGAGCGAAGAGGGAGATATTTTGTCATGAGGACCGATTCTCCTTGCCCAGCTGATACAGAATTCCCTTGCTGAATACTAACAGTCACATGGTGGGTATGAAAATTTGAGAAGAAAATCCAAACTATTACTTGCAGCTGGTGCACATACATTGTCAAAAGATCCAAAATTAATGACTTCTCCTTTATTTTGGTTTTGAAATTTTTTATTATTTCTTTTATTTTGAAATTTTTATTATTCCTTTATTATTTCTATTTTGATAATTAAAATAGAAAACAAAAAACACAAAAAAGAAAATAAACAAAAAACAATTATTCATTCTAATCATTATTTTAACTAGAAAATGAAAATAAACTGATCAAAAATGAATAACAGTCGGGCGTAAAAGTGCTTGAAAAAATAAAATGCATGCACCAAATGATCATCACGAAATAAACTTCTCGGAAATATACAACTTTTGATTTAATTTTGAAATAAAATTTGACCAATTAAAAGGCTCAGACTGATCCAAATGTGACTGAAAAAAGTCATCGAAAAAATAAAATGAGCATGGCAAGTTAAACTACGCGAACCGTAGATTAATTAAAATGATGTATACAAGCTCAATTTAGAATTTTTTTCGCCCGCTAATTTGAGGTACAATTGAAAATCAGTTTGATCGGTCTGTCTGTAAATCCAAAAAATTATTCTGGTTGACATTTTAGGCACTATGCATGATGAAATGCATGTTATGTTATGCATATAATGTTAATGCTATGATAAAGCTACTGATTCGGTGATTTAAGGTCAAAATTGGGGCGTGACACGTTCTAATGCACATAATTAAAAATACGCATTTAAAATACTTAAATGCATGTAAGAATAATCAAAGACATAAGATATAGATGAATTAGTTAGATATGGAGGAAATAGGCAACCCAATGCATAACTCTAGCACAAAACACATAGAATGATACAAGGGTTAGAAACATACAATTGTAGGTTGGTAGAAGCTACAATTTGCTATAAGAAAGTGTTAGTGCAATCAAAATATATAGCAAATGAAACTAAAAACCAAAACCTCAGTCTACTTAAGGCAAGATGAGTCTAAGACTCCCAATTCCCTACAGATTTTGTGGAAGGACTCCAAAGACAACGATTTTGTAAAAATGTCAGCAAGCTGGCTATTGGTGTCAACATACTCAAAAGTAACGTCTCCTTTCTCCATATGATCCCTCAGAAAATGGTATCGGATCTCAACGTGTTTAGTCCGTGAGTGTAGTATTGGATTTTTAGTAAGACTTATAGCAATAGTGTTATTGCACTTAATTGGAACGCAACCAAGTTTTAAATCGTAGTCCAATAGTTATTGCTTAAGCCATAAGACTTGTGCACAACAAATACCGGCGACTACATATTCAGACTTGGCGGTAGAAAGAGCAACAATATGTTATTTCTTACTATGCCAAGAAACTAAGCATCTTCCAAACCAGTGGCAAGTACCACTAGTACTCTTCCTATCCGATATGCACCCCACGAAATCGGAATAAAAATATTCTACTAAGCTATAAAATCTTTCCCTTAGATACCAAAGAACATTATTGAAGGTTCCGTTAAGACAACCTCAAAATGCGTTTAACAATCTTAAAGTGAGAACCCTTAGGTGATGCTTGATACCTATCGCACATGCACACATTAAACATGATATCATGCTTGCTTGTGGTTAAATAGAGTAAGGATCAGATAATACCTCGATACTTGGTTATGTCGAAATCCACTCCTCTTTCATCTCTATCTATGAGCACATTTGAAGCCATTGGAAAGTAGATAGTCTTTGAATCTTTCATTTCGAACCTCTTGAGAAGATCTAGATAATACTTTGTGTGACATATGAAAGTTCCTTTGTTGCTTATTTGAAAACATTTTACATGCAAGTATACATGTTCGTTATAAGTAGCAAGTGATAAAAAGTAAGGATATCGTATCCACAAGGACTGGAAGTAAACATTGGTAGTGACATTGTTCCTAGATCTCCTGTTAAGTCTTTTCATGACCTTGCTAAAATTGTTAGCCATAAGGGCAATGTATTCAATTAGGTTTTCGTCAGCATGACTTTCTTACTGATCATCACCTTCTCCAACATTTACTTTGAACGATGCCTTTTTACTCCTTTTCTATGATTTGTCATCAATCCCCATCGCAAAAGTTAGAAGAGTTTCAATCTGCTCATCAACTTTCATTTTGGCTACATCTTAGGCTTCTTCAATGAATGTAACTTTTATGTTAAACCTTTCTCGAATAGATCTAAGAATTTTTCTTACCAATTTTTCTTCAAACATCTTTTCACCAAAAAAGAAACAAATCTTATTGAAATAAAATTCAATCATTTAAGAAATGTGTGTAAAGTAAGTATCCTGATACATGATGTCTTCTATAAAGTCATAACATCTTATTTAACATGTTTCCTATAAAAACTTTGTCAATCAACTATAATAATATATTTGGTTCACCATGTGTCAATGAATCCTATTTCTAACCTATGAACTAGTATACCTAGACCTAAATAACCAAAATGGATTGGACATGAAACGCTTGACTCGGAAAAAACCATCTAAGTCCTCACATTGTGATGAAGTACGCCCATTACTCATCTGATCGAATACTTCTCTTCCTTCACATATGATTCTCACATCACACTTTGCTTCTACACTTTTTAACACCGTGTCTGCATTGGAATTTTTCCTGTGTGACCCATTTTTCCTAATAATCCAAATAGTAAAAATATTAAGAAAATACACAATTACTATTAATTAATTTAGTGTCACACATAAGTTATAGACGTGAGATGTACCTTAGATTAGATGATGGAATGCCAATCACCAATTTCATTATATTTAGATTTATGACAAGATCTACAATGGTTTTAACAACGTTGTCACTCTCAATAAGCAACACCTCCACCTTAACCTGTATTATTTTTTAATTGTAAAATAATAAATTAATAGAATAGTCAAAACCATAAAATATAGATAATATCAAAACACAAGAAGTTCCTAGAGGACTACCGAACATACAAATAAAAATAAAAATTCCAACAAGAAACAAACAACAAGTTCCAAACAATAATAAAGAAAAACAAAAAGAAGGCAAGTAAATGCATCTAAGCAACTGAACATCAACCCCTTAGAATTTTCCAGAACCACCCTCAACAGATTAGAATCCACCAAGATAACAACAAATAAGAAACTACATCAAAATTAAAGCAAACACCCTATACACTATTGGCTAATGAAAACATAGGGTTTTGAAGCCAAACAGATTACGTGCATGAGTTCACCTATGATCTACTTAGAAACCATTTCCAAGCCAAAAAATACTTATCTTTCCCACCTCTTTCATAGTTTTTGCAACACCATTAAAGATATCATCATTTCAGATTTTCCAAATGTTTCTGACTACGTTATGCAAAATCATGACAAAATCACTCTTAGACTTGGCCCTACCACTAAAAGAAAGGAAATACTTAAAATGAAGTCTATGGTTACTAAGAAGAAAAACCCTTCAACCAAACCACTAGAAGATCATATACCACACATATATTCGAGGAGAAGACCACCACTTTAGGAGGAGCCTAAATGCTTCTAATAAGGGGAAAGATCGAGTTTTTAGGCGTAAGAGACGACAAGGAACCAACAAAGTGGTCACAATAGGCAGATGCATCCGAAAATAAACCCCTACTTGTATGCTTCTAAATACAATTATCCCTATCCTGAGAAATAATAAAACCTCGGGATTGAGAGAAAAGTTTAAAAAAAGGTAACCAAGAAGAAAGAAAGGTATTATCCACCTAAGATCTCAAACCAGGTCCTCAATTTCCATCCGACTGGTCTCTCCCACCATCTCATCTAACCGAATGAAATTAGTTTACAGACCAAGGAACTTAAACATTAGAGGAGTATGTCCTTACCATGTCTCCTTCCAGAAGGAGGTTTGGAGAGTCGACCATATTTCCTTAGAATATCATTAGCAAACTAATCAAAAGGTTCATACTCTTTGGACCCAAGAATAGGCACACATTTTCACCAAGTAGAAATAGATTGAAACCCCAAGGGCCCCTTAGAAAAGAGAAAAAAGTTGAAGTGTCATACCTACCTATAAGAATATCACACCATATGCATGGAGCACGTGTAAGCAGCCTCAATCTTCTTATAGTTAAAAGAGAAAGATTAACCAGTCAGAGGTCCCTAAATCCTAGCCCCATTTTATTCCTAGGCTTACTAACATTAACCTATTTGACCTAGGAAATCTTAGATTTTCGTTTCTCCCCTCCCTAAGAAACATTATTTGTAACCTACTAAGATTCTTCCAAACTTTGTGAGCATCTTAAAAGAAAAACAAGAAAAATATGGGATTAACATTAAACACACAATTATGAAGAATCACCCTACCTCCCAAAATAAAATATATGTGCTTTCAAGAATGAAGCCTCCTGGTCAGGAAATTAACTAAAGGGTTCCCAAGTAGATTTGAACCTAAAGTTAACCCTTACCGTAAATACAAAATACTTAAGAAGAAGAGTTTCAATCTCACAATTAAGGAGATCACATGCAAAGGTTAGAAAGACAAGGTTCACGTTAACCTCTATAAGACTGATCTTAAAGAAATTAACTTAAAGCCCTAAAGCCAACTCAAACCCTCTTAGGATAGACTAAATACTCCACATATTTACAAGAGTAGGATCTGCCACAAGAAGTGTATCATCTACAATACTGAAGATGAGATTCCAACAAATTAAACGATCCCACCCTAAACCCTTAGTAAAAACCATTTTCCTCAACCCTAGCAAATAAGCTACTTAACCCCTCAACCACAAGCAGGAAAAGGAAAGGAGCTAGTGGATCCCCTTGCTTCAAACCCCTTTTGATGCTAATCTTTTGAGTTGAACATTCATTAACCAACATCGCAAGGTTACTAGTGAACACATAAGCTCTTATCCATTCCTTCACTTCTCATTAGAACCGAATATAATAAGCATATAAACCAGAAAGCTCTAACTCACTTAATCATAAGCTTTCTTAAAATCCACCTTAAAAATGAAACAAACGTTTTTAGATCTATTGGTCAAGTCTACCACCTCTTTGACAGTCACCACTCCATCAACCAAAATTCTCCCTTTAAAAAAAGCTTTATAATCGGGGGAAATGAGTTTCTCCATCACCACCCCAAGTCTAGGCCAACTCTTTAGCCATTATCTTATACAAAGATTACATTAAAGAAGTTGGCCTAAACTAACTCAGATGAGAGGAAGGTTTAACTTTGGATATCAAAGTCACAAAATAGTATGCAAAACTCAAAGTAAAGATGTAAAGCAGTGAAATTAATCAAACATGATCACTAAGTCTTCTCTAAGAGAGAATTCCATAAAGAACTCTGGTAACATATTGCACTTTCAAAGAGAGAATTTATTTACCTTGGAATCGGTACATAGGTCAATGAACTTTTGAAGTAACATTCTCCTCTTGCTTTTCTCTTGAGCCAAGTAGATGTCAACATGCTCTTGATTTACATGACTCCTTGGGATTTTTCCCACTGTTATAAAACATTGAACATAGTATAAATCATAAAAAAATATATGTAGAAAAGAAGAACAAGTAGTAATTGATCACTTACATGGACTTGGAATTCGTTTGATTTGAGGGAAAACATGTAGAAGAGAGATAGTACTAACAGAAGGTATAACAGAGTGTTTCAAAGCCCATGAAAGTGCTTCCATGCTAGAACCTTCATCATCAATTCTAACTACCACATATACAACATCACCTAATTTATCGTCATGAATATCCAGTGAACACACAGTACTGTTCTCACCCTCTTCTTCTTCTATTAACTCCAATGGTTCTTCCTTCTTCAAATCTATCTCAAACAAATCATCATCATCTTCTATCTCGCTGTTGAAACTGTAATCAAACACTTGGTTTTTCTTGAACCCAATCAAACCGCAACCATAACTAGAGGATTCATCATCATCGTGATACTGCAAACACCCGTCAGACATGACTGTTGTTATGCAATGGACGGTGTGTTGATTTTCGTCTAAATATCTTTCTCGGAAGAATCGAAGTCAACTCAAATAATCAAAGTCAAATATTCATGGATTAGGATATATATTGTTGGAGATACTATGTATTTTAACAATATTAGTTTATAAAATTTCTTTATCAAGGAAATTGCTATGAAATTAATTTTCGATAAATATCTTAAATAATTTTCTATTTTAATTTCATTTCCCTCTTAAACCTGTTCCGTGTGTACTAAGAATATTTTTATTAAACAATTTTGTTTACAAACATAAAGATTTCTATTATTTTATAAAAAATAAATAAAAAAACTATATGTTATTGTTGTATTTTAGTGTTATTTTATCGTTAAATATGTTTTTGTTTTTATCTAATTTTAAATTTATGTTTTTGTATGAGCATAAGGAGTAGATAATGAGAGCTAGTGATGTAATAATATCTGTATTTTTCAAATTGATATAAATGAATATCGAGATAGAAAATGACGTTCAACTAACTTGAATATGTATCATTATGTCTACAACGATTTATCTCCATAAATCCATTTAAATTCTTTTTCTTTTAAACTTCCAAATTTTAAATTCTCTCTCCTCCCATCCAATTTAAAAACACGCACCACAGACTCATTTCCCACACTTTATTCCCTTTTACATTCTTCATTTTCTCTACAAAAACTTCCAAATTTCATTAAACTCCAAACTTCAAACACCTCCAACTTCCTCATTTCTCAACTACAATCAAATCCGAGACCACCATTGTCTTTCTCATTCTCCCCACTTTCATTACCACCATCCAAAAATCAAACTTTTCTCTTCCACAAAAAGCTCAATTTCGAACTTCATCACAAACACTCTTATTTCTCTTCCACCATGCCTCCAAGGACTAAAATGCACTTTATGGACATTGTTTTCAAAGATGTAATTGATCATCAACAGCGTTATACAACTTTGTACCGTCGTCAGATTACTTCAACGAGGTACTTCGATGACTCCAGTTTACGTTCTTTAGGCTTATTTGACAGTGGGCATTGGATGTTAGATATAATAGGGTAGAGTCACTTTGTCTATTTACGTCATCCCACATATGAGCGACTCACATTAGAGTTCCTCAGTTCGTACACCTATCTCATAAATCCCGTGAGCCAAGGCACGGTTGGGATTGTTAGATTTAGAATGTTTATTATGGATAATGAGTTTAATCAGAACCAGATTGTTGCCCTATTACGGTTTCTGCATAATGTCTATATCCCTTATGAGGTCCTTCGGTGGGGACCTTGGTTGACTGACTTTGGTCGCTTACAGAAGCGGTTGACCGGGGATTTTGCTATTGGTATGGAGAGGAAAAAGTCTTCCCACATCCATAACCCGGCTATTCGACATGTTAGGCTGATTTTGGGGCACTATGTTTTTGATCGAGGTGATAATGGTAGTGTTAGTTTTAAGGAGTTCTTTTTCATTGAATGTGTGTTTAAATCTACACTAGTACATTCTGCGATGTTTATGCTCGCCCACATGCATTCGGTATCCAATGCCAAAAGGGGCGCTATTGCTATTGGAGGATGGAGTACCTCCATCGTTCACGCCTTGCATTTAGATTCTGAGTTAGTGACCTTGGTACCTCTCATAGGTAGCACTGCCTTATACATTTATTCTTGCTAGGCGCAACGCTTGATTAAATACAAGAGTGAGGGGAAGTACCACTTGATGATTAATAACATCGTTGTTATGAGCGTTACTTTGCCATGCTCGACGCGCACTGATGTGCAAGTCGAGGCTAATTAGTTATATGAGTTATCTGTTGGCGATGACACCAATGTTGCTCCCATGTATGTCAATGCGAATGATGAGACCGACGATGAGTTGGATTAGAGAGAGTGACACACTCCTCCACCTTCTCACCTTACACACACCCCCTCTCTTATGCATCCTTATTCCCTACCCACCTTTTCTTCCCATGCACGTTTTCACCTGCACACACCTGTCATATCCCAAATTTTGACCACTAAGATTTTCCATCATGGTGTAAATCATCAGCACAATATGGATGTACCTTTGTACCTCATTAGTCACCCCAAAGATGGGTGAACACTCACTACAATCAGAACTAGGGTTTCAAACCCTCTCAGAGCTCTTAGACAAAGGATCAATCAAGGAATGATATGATCTTCAACTTGTCTAACCCCTTAAACACCCATGAAGGAGTAAGAGGACTCCCACATCAAGAATTAAGCACAAGAGTGCAACATTTCAAGTGGATCAAACCTCAAGTTCATCTAATACAAAGTCAACTGACGCAGAAAGTCAAAGTTTGACTTTTGGTCAACTTTGAGCTTCACAAGCCATTACTCAAGAAAATATGATGGATGGTTTAATTTGATCAAATTTAAATCAAGAAATCATTCAAAATTGCAAAATTGATAAAATTGAAAGAAACTTAGAAATTTTTTCTAAGTTAAAATCATGTTCAAGTGCACAACTTTTCAAGGTTGTAACTATTGATCCAAGCATCCATTGATTTTGCGTAAGAGCTACTTTTAAAGAGGGTATTTGATACTTCAACATTGTAGAAGGAATCAACTCAAAATATCATAAGGATTAAAAGATATAAGTGATCAAAGTTGGGAATTCTTAATGTCCAATGTTCTGACATTTCATAGGACATCATTAATATTTTTCCAGCAAGAATGTCCCAACTTCAAGGATGTTTTTCTCCATGATCCAAGTTGATTCAGGAAAAACCCTGGGCATGAAAGTTGAAGTACGTCATCTCACCTTTCCAGAAAGTCCTAGAAAGCTCATTTATCATTCTCGAGCAGAAAGTTATGGTCTCTGCAAAAGGCATTGATAAAATAGAATTTTCATGACAGCTTTTAGGACAGATTTGATCACACAAGTTCAAGGTCATTTTTGACAACTTTACAAGTCTTATCTTCACAAACCTTGAACATCAAAGTTGAAGTACGTTATCTCAGCTTTCCAGAAAGTTGTAGAATGTCCATGTAGCATACTCGAGCAGGGAGTTATGGACTTTACAAGAAGGCTTGCTGCAGCTGTTTTTTTAGGACAGATTTTGTGCATTTTTCTTGTGCCACACAATTTTCAAGCTTTGTCACCATGCAAGACAAGCATCAAAGATGCAATTCACTTCAACTCAAAATATCATAGTAGATTGAAAGATACAAGTGATTAAAGTTTGGAATTTTTAAGGTTCAAAGTTGTCAGATGTTCCAACATTTCATAGGAAATCATTACTATTTTTCCAGCAAGAATGTCCCAACTTCAAGGATGTTTTTCTCCATGATCCAAGTTGAACCAAGTCTAGGGTCAAACAGCAAAGTTGAAGTATATCATCTCAGCTTTCCATAGAGTCCTGGAACAACCATTTATCATTCTTGAGCAAGAAGTTATGGATTTTACAACAAGGCTTGCTGCAGCTAATTTTTAAGACATGTTTCAGGACAGATTTGCACATTTCTTGTGCCACACGAATTTCCAAGCCTTGTCATCATCTTGGACACATCTGAGGATCAAATCCAAAGGGGACAATCACTGAGCCAAGCCTTCAAAGTCCTTGGAACAGGAAGTAGCATGCCAAACCTAGAAATCCCTAAAAGAGAGACAAGACTCCAATTTTGGATTGGAGCATTCAATAGATGCTTAGAGGTGGCATGGACTGACACATTTGCAACTGAATCCAGTCAAGATTCCTCCAACAAGTAGGGAACCAAAGCTCTGTGCTCTAACCTTTAGTCAATGGCTAGAGGAGACTTGGATTTTCATTGGCCAACATTGAACAAACCTCTGCTGCAGCCACCATTCACTATTGCTGCCAAAACAAACTTGCTCTACTATAAATAGAGTTCTTTAGTACACCAAAGCCATCAAACAGATGCTTTCCTCAAAATCATTTCTTTCACTCCAAAAATTCCTTCTTTAGCAAGGTAATTCTGAGTTTTTGAGTTAGAGAGCATTTCCATCACATCTCATGATCATAACACCTCATAAACATCATATGTAGGTGATCCAAACTATCACAAGTGACCTGTAACACCAAAACCACAAAATCACCTCTCAAAACCTCAAAATTGGATTTTTTTGCATTTTTCAAGCCATGTCTTGATTAATTCACTTTCCAAACCAGATAAAACCTCAAACACACTCCAAATATCATCCTTGAACTCTCCCAAATGGTGCCACACATCTGGAACACCATTTGAGAGAGGTGGCATTTTTGCCACTTTTGCCCATTTTGCAAGAAAATGCTCACACTTGCTCCAGAGGTTTCCAGCTGATTCCAACCATCCTAAAAGCTTCTAAGAGGTCATTTGAGGCTGTCCAAAGCATCAAATCATTTCTGGAACAAAGCACTTGGTAGGTTGCACAAAATCTCCAAAAAAGAGGTAAAATTCACAACTTGAATTCTTTGAATCATGCTTTCCTTTGTTGTCCACATACATGCATCATATTGAATAATTCTTGAAGCAAAAATGTAGTCCTTAATGTGTATGATATGATCCTCCTACTGTTTGCACTTTAACATGTTTATATGTCGAGTTTATGTTGTTTTAAACTTAAGGTGCAGATCTAGTTTTTTGCCTTGTGTGTGTTGTACATTAAGTTTCAGTATGTATGAGTGATACCATTGGATTCCTTGCGAAAAATTGGTCAAGATAGGTTCTTACGGATTTTAATTTCGTTAAAAACTGAGAGTGTTATGAGTGTTGAAAGTTTGATAAGTAAAGATGTTTAAAATCAACATGCAGTTCTGGTTTTTTGCTTTGTGTGTTATGTACATTAAGTTTCAGTGTACATGAGTAATACCATTGGATTCCTTGCGAAAAATCGGTCAAGATAGGTTCTTACGGATTTCAATTTCGTTAAAAATTGAGAGAGTTATGAATGTTTGAAGTTTGATAGCAAAGATGTTGAAAACCAATGTGCAGTTCTAATGTCGAATGTGATGTTGTGACATCTTCCCTTTTTCTCTTATCTTCAAACCTCATGAAAGATGTCGAATGTGATGTTGTGACATCTTTCCTCTTTTTCTTAGTTTATCTTAAAAACTCAACCAATTCTTTTATATAGCAAAAATCATCATTTTCCAATTCTGTTTTACACACTTCTTATTCATACTCCATAATATTTTAATCCACGAAAAAATATTATTATTTGATATATTTTTAATATATTCAAAAATATTGTTTTAAATGCTTTTAAAATGATTTCTTTTTCTTGATTTTTAAAACCAAAATGATTTTAAATATTCATGTGGATAAAATACTTTTTCATAAACCTTAATCATTGTTTATAACATGATTAATGATTTTATTTGATATTTTTATCATTTTTTACTTGATTTTTCTTTGAAAAATGCCTTTAAAAAAATGAAATTAGGGTTTTATTGATTTTCTCCCTAAAAAACTTTTCCAAACACTAATGGGCCTCTAATAGAGTGTAAGACCCAACCCTTTTTTTACACAAATATTTTGGGCCTCAGTTATTGTATAAGTCCCGATACGTTAAAAATCTCGGCGCGATCGCCATTTTCAAACTGAAAATCATCTGGGCCTCCCCGCGTGTTGTAAGCCCCATTTCTTTTCCTAAAATACACTTTGGGCCTCTAATAGAGTGTAAGTCCCACCCCTTTTGTAAATAAAATATTTTGGGCCTCAGATATTGTATAAGTCCCTCTATACATTTACAAAGTTCGGCGTGATCGTCGCCTTTTAACAAAAAAGACCATTGAGCTTCTCCCTAAGCTATAAGTCCCATTTATATTCATTTTAAAACACGTGGGCCTCTAATAGAGTGTAAGACCCAATTCCTTTGTAAATACCAAAATTTTGGGCCTCAATCACTTGTATAAGTCCAACGGTGTTTCCAAAACCTCGGCGCGATCGTCGCCTTTTTCAAAATCATCTGGGCCTACCCTCGAGTAGTAAGACCTGCTTCTTTTCTCTAAATCATTTTTTTGGGCCTCTTGAGAGAGTGTAAGACCCATTTCCCTTGTACATAAAACTTTTTGGGCCTCAGTCACTTGTATAAATCCCACTGTACAAACTCATATCACAGTGCAATCACTACTAAAACCCTGGGCCTCTCCTTGAGCTGTAAACCCCAATCTTTCCTTTCAATGCACTTTCTCCTTTGATTTTGAAATATACTGTTGTTTTCAATCTTTCTTTGTTGAACAACTAACCAAACAACATGGAAGCTCTACAACCGAGTAAGTGTTTATATGCTTTTATTTACCGCTTTCATATACATATAACTGTATTGTGGGGCTGTTTCGCTGTAAGTCTTCTTTCATAAACTCACATCGACAGTGTAATAATAGTATAGATATTTAGAGTTTCCCCGGCAACTACGTCTAGCACTAGGTAAAGCCGTTTCGATCATTCTTAGAAATAGACAATACTAGATCCCCCATAGGAGCACCAGATACAGTCTTCTCTTCGGCTGTCCTCCTTAGGAATTGTCAAGAAACTCTACTCCCCAGAGATGATCTCTTCTTCGTGAATTGTATCCCTTGAGTTTATTCCAAATTCTCGAACTTTCCTAGCTTGATTTATTCTTTGTGAATAGCATGTCTTGAACTTCTCGGGGTTTGGGGACCCACAGGCTTCTTAAAAGCATCCCCGCCTCCTCTTGGGCGTTGTACAAGGACCCGTCGACTTCTTAGAAGTATTCACAGCCTCCTCTTAGGCTTCGTATAAATGATTTCTTCCTCCGGGAATGATAGCCTCCTCTTGGGCTTCGTACAAATTTTCCCTCGGCTTCTTAAAAGTTTCCAGCCTCCTCTTGGGCTTCGTACAAATTGTCCCGACGACCTCCTAGAGGTATAGGAACAGAAATTAGTCATCTTAATATAACAGTCTTTCAAAGAGTCTAGATCTTTCTACCGTGAACGTACTACTACTATTTCTTTAAGCATAGTACAAAAGGTAAAACTCTAGACTTGGACAGTCTAATTTCCTTGAGTCTCAAAGACATTCTCAAGTCCCTTTCAAAAATAGGAAGACACCTGCAGACTTGGACAGTCTCAAATACCCTTTGGATTCCCCTTTTCCTTAAAGAACAGGAAATAATCCCGATCCTGAGATCAAATCCATGAGTGCAACATTACTCATATAAGAACTGATTTTCTCTTTGAACCAATATACTGGACCTGTCACTCAATTGAAACAGTAACCTTTTAGCCTCCATCTCGGGCTTCGTACGAGATACAAAGACTCTCTTGTTGAGTCAAACCTTGTATCCTCCATCTCGGGCTTCGTATGAGATATAAAGACTCTCTTGTTGAGTTAAAACTTTTATCCTCTATCTCGGGCTTCGTACGAGATACAAAAACACTCTCTTGTTGAGTATAAAAGGCTCTCTTGTTGAGCCAATCTCCCTTTTAGCCTCCATCTCGGGCTTCGTACGAGATATTAAAACACTCTCTTGTTGAGTATAAAAGACTCTCTTGTTGAGTCAATCACCTTTTAGCCTCCATCTCTGGCTTCGTACGAGATACAAAATCACTCTCTTGTTGAGTATAAAAGATTCTCTTGGTGAGTCACCATCTTTAGCCTCCATCTCGGGCTTCGTACGAGATACAAAAACACTCTCTTGTTGAGTATAAAAGATTCTCCAGTTGAGTCAACCCTTTTAGCCTCTCTCTCTCTCGGGCTTCGTACGAGACACACAAAAACTCCCTCTTGTTGGGCCAATAGCCTCCTCTTAGGCTTTGTATAAGAAAACCCAGGTTGAGCCAATCAACCTTGTTAGTTTCTTGGATTGGCTGGAATTTTGGTAAAACAAAGGTTGTTCAATGTTTGATGTCAAGGTGGTGATGTCACAACATTGAGTCTTAACACTGGGTTGTGTTAAGTGTTTAAGTTACTGAAGTTTGGATGTCTGATGTCACAAGCGATGTTGTGACATTAGATCTGCAGAATTAATAACATCAGGTTTTGTGATGTTGTTAGGGTTTGTGTGTTAGCTGGAATTGTGGAGAGCAGGTAGTCTCATTGGATGTGAATATCTTGGGTTAGATATTCTTCGCTGCATAGGAGATTTGGTGCAGATTTGTAGGAGATTTAAAAGGTTGAAGATTTGAAAAGATTTTAGGAGAAAATCTATTTTGAAGATTCAGTTTTAAATAACAAATCAAGTCAGATATTGCAGGAGTCCAAGCCCAATTCAGGTTGCTATATAAAGCGCACAAGACCAAAGGAAAATGTACAGAAACACAGAGAGAAGATCCAGAGCATAGGCTGAGTGTCTTAAGTAGTTTGTACGAGTTTTATATACACTATTCTAGGTTGAATAGGTGAGTTATTTTTTGTCCTCTCTAAAGCTGTGAAGCAAAGAGAGTTGTGTAACTTGATCAAAGCTGTGAAGCAGAATTAAGGTTTCTCAAAGAGGGTGTTCTTTGAGAGGTTTTAGGGATTGAGTAGTGTTCTCATATCTAAGTGGTTTTTTAGGTAGAAAGTCACTAGTAGGAATTAAGATTAGGAGATTGTCAACTGGGTTGTTGAATCTGTAATTTAATTCTACAAGTAGTGAATTTCATCCCTGGCTTGGTAGCCCCCAGACGTAGGTAGTTAGACCAAACTGGGTGAACAATTTGGTGTGTTCTTCTGCTGTTTTATTTGTCCATTGTGCAGAGTGTGTTGTTGTGACATCGCACTTAACATCACACGTCTGATACCAGAATTTCAATTGGTATCAGAGCAGGTATCCTGTCTGTCTCTGGGTGAGATCTAGGGAAGTTACTTTCTGGTGTAAAGATGGACAAAGAAGTTGGAGGATTTGTCAACAGACCCCCTATTTTGGTTGGATCCAATTATGACTATTGGAAGCCAAGGATGACTACTTTCTTAAAATCCTTGGACAGCAGGGCTTGGAAGGCCATTATTAAAGAGTGGAAAACACCTGTTGTGTGTGAGAAAGATGATGCTGGCAAAGATAAAGAAGGCACCTCAAAGCTAAAACCTGAAGAAGAATGGACCAAGGAAGAAGATGAGCTTGCCCTTGGAAATTCAAAAGCCCTAAATGCTATCTTCAATGGAGTTGACAAGAACATATTTAGGTTGATCAACTCATGTGAAGCTGCTAAGGTTGCATGGGATATTTTGAAGGTTACTCATGAAGGTACCTCTAGAGTTAAGATGTCAAGACTTCAGCTTCTAACATCTAAGTTTGAAATCCTGAAGATGAAGGAAGATGAGACTATTCACGACTTCCACATGAGTGTTCTTGAGCTGGCCAATGCATCTAGTGCTCTTGGAGAGAAAATGTCAGAAGAAAAGCTTGTAAGGAAGATTCTTAGGTCACTTCCTAAGAGGTACAAGATGAAGGTGACTGTCATTGAAGAAGCACAAGACATCAGCCAGATGAGGGTTGATGAGCTCATTGGATCTCTTCAAACATTTGAGCTTGGGTTAAATGAAGAAGACCTGAAAAGAAGCCAAAAAGTATAGCCTTGACTTCAAATGCTCAAGAAGAGAAAGGGAAGAGTACTGAATCCCAGGAGGATTTATCTCAGGCCATAGCTATATTGGGAAGGCAATTCAACAAGGTGTTCAAGAGGATGAACAATAACTCCAGGCCTAACGTCAAGAACATATCGTCTGACATCAGCAAGTCAAAAGAGAAGGATGAAGAGAAAACCGCCCAAGATAAAGGAGTTCAGTGCTTTGAGTGTGAAGGGTATGGACATGTCAAGAAAGAGTGTCCCACCTTCTTGAAAAAGCAGAAGAAGGGCATGACAGTTTCCTGGTCTGACTCTGATAGTGAAAGTGAAGGTGAGTCAGCAAAGCATGTTAGAGCTTTGACAGGAATTGTTGTTTCTGATGATGATTCTAGTGATGGGGAAATAACCTTTGAGGAGCTAGCTTCTTCTTATCAAGAGCTTTGTCTAAAGAGTGCTGAAATCTGTCAAGAAAACAAGAGTCAAAAGGAACAGATTGCTCAGCTTGAGACTGCTAAAGCTGACTTGGAAAATGAAGTCTCACTGGTCAAAGCTCATCTTGATCATATGACCAAATCTGTTAGGATGCTGAGCTATGGTACAGACACACTTGATAAGATCCTTCAGATAGAAAAGGTTGCTGGTGATAAGTCAGGTATAGGATTTGTGGCTGAGAAAAAGGTTTCTGCTGAAGCAAGCACTTCAGGAACAAAGAAGGAGGTGTCCCAACCAATGTCTCATCATCAAACAAAGAGACAGGATCCTACCCCTAAGAAGGTTGTTCAGCCTCAAAATATTGAGAAGAAGAATGGTCCTCATCAGAGGAAGATGCAGCCCCAAGGAGCTAGTCAGTATATGCCTCCCCAATATCACAAGAGCATGCAAGCTGCCAGGTTCAAACAGAACATGTCTTATCAGATGTCTCAACATCAGGAAGACTGGTATGGATATGGATATGGATACAACAATGCTATGCCTCATCACTATGGAAGAAGGAAGCCTCATCACCATAGGAGACAACCTAGGAGACAACATCCTCAGCACAGAAGAAGACAATCCAACTATGGAAGAAGGAGACAACATTATGGGTGGCAGCCACAGCGTTATCATCAAAGTGGCAGAAGATTTAACCACTTCAGAGATGACAAAGTCAGATGCTTCTATTATGACAGGTTTGGACATATGCAGTCCTCTTGCTTCAAGCTTCATGGTTATCCAAATTCTGCTCCTCAACCCAGACAGAAGGAGGTCAGGCCCAAGGTGCTGAAACAATGGGTTCCTAAAGCTCAGGTCACATGTCTATTGGCTCATACCTCAGATGGACATTTTGCCATGGATGCATGGTACTTTGACAGTGGATGTTCAAAGCACATGACTGGATCCAAGGAGCAGTTGGTGGAGTTAAATCCTTGCCATGAAAATAAGGTTGTGTTTGGCAATGGAGAAAAAGGAGTAGTAGAAGGATTTGGAAGAGTGAAGAATCATGATGGTCTTACTCTTGATAGTGTGATTCTTGTCCAAGGTTTGAAGGCTAATCTGATTAGCATAAGTCAACTATGTGATGAAGGTTACAAAGTCAGCTATTCCAAGGATGAGTGTCTGGTGACAAATGAAAAGGATGAAGTAGTCATGAAAGGAGTCAGATCCAGAGATAATTGTTATCTATGGATACCTATAGAAGTCAGCTCAACTATCGATGTTAAGACTGATGTTTTAACATTAGACTGTGACATCAAGTGTGAAAGTCTGCTAGGGTTAAGTACTGTTAATGTGAATCCTTTTAAATTGTTAAAAGGAAAGTTAAATTGGAGGGAGAAGATCATTAATTGGGCTTTAAGGGATACACAAATTCAGGCGCCATACCTTAGACTATCATTTCCTATTATTGATTTCGCACACCACAACTATCTTCATCTGGACATCTTCTCCTCTAAGAAAAGAAATCCCAACCCCTCTCTAATCATCAGTCGACATACAGGAACAATGTCGAAACAAAGTGTCTTCTTCATCTAAAAAGTCTGAATCCAAAAGTTCCACTCATAAAAAATCTAGAGTTTTTACGAACAAAGGCTCTGTGGATGAAGCCTTGAATATAACTCATCTATCTATGGTAGTGCCTGCTTCTGAGAGCAGACCTGAGAAGTTTCAACCAAGGAGGGCTTCAACAGGTAACTCTTCTTCTAATCAATCGACTGCTAAGAAAATTGATGATAGCAATAGCAGAGCATTTGTGACTAGCATTCTATTCAGAGACCGCTCTGTTCCTAAGACTACCACTCCTCCCTCTCAAGCCGTTGAGGAAAGAGTTGATGTTGATGAAAGTCTCAATCAGATTGCCACAAAAATTTTGGATAAGGGTTTGTCGGTGAAAGGAATATATATACCTCTTAGACAAATGCCTGCTGAAAAGGATGACATGTAGCATACTGAAACCAAGCTTCACAGATTGGCTGTTTCAGTTATTGAAGATGTAGAAGTTGAAACTGAAGTTGAAGATACTCATGTAGAAGAGGAAGTTGATGTTGAACCTAATGTCAGAACATCACCTGCTAGGGATGATGATCCTAGCCCCAGAGAAAAGAAGAATGCTGATAAGGTGGATGTGATTGACCTTTTAGATAATGAAGTTATCGAAAAAGCTGTTCCTGGTATTTCTAAGAGAATAAGGTCTAGAAGAGGGAAGTCTACAGATTCTCCACCTAACGAGAAATCTGAGAACAAAAAGAAGAAATCAACCATGGTGGGTCCTACTAAGACTTGGAGCAAAGTAGTTGTAAATTCCAAAAAGAGGAAGCTGAGGGAAGATTCAGAATCTGAGTTTGATGCTGAGGACGATGTTCAAGACATCACTCCAGTTAGAAGGTCAATATTAAAGAGAATTGCTGACAAAATTCCTGATGTTCCAGTTGACAACATTTCATTCCACTATGCTAGCAGTGCACCCATGTGGAAATTTGTCTGTCAAAGAAGACTGGCACTAAAAAGAGACCTTGGTGGAGATGCTTTGGAAATCAAGGAAGTTGTAGAATTGATTAAAGTTGTTGGGCTAATGAAGACTGTTTCTGGATTGTCCAAGTGCTATGATGGGTTAGTCAAGGAATTTGTAGAAACATTCCTGTGGCTATTAATGACAACAGAAGTGTGGATTTTGGAAAGGTATATGTTAGAGGTCAGTGTGTTAATTTTTCTCCTGAGATTATTAATACGTACTTAGGAAGAAAAAGGAAAGATTATGTAGAGGTGGAAGAGACTGACAATACTGTGTGCAAAGAAATCACAGCAGGTCAAGTGAAAGTTTGGCCCTTAAAAGGAAAGTTGTCAGCCAGTTTGTTAAGTGTCAAATATGCCATTCTGCACAGAATAGGTGCTGCCAACTGGGTTCCTACTAATCACAAGACCACTATTTCTGTTGGATTGGGGAAGATAATTTATGCTATTGGGACAAAGCAAAGATTTGATTATGGCTCCTACATCTATGATCAGATTATTAAGCATGCTGCTACAAATGCTGTGAAGATGCCTATTGCCTTTCCCTCTCTTATCTGTGGGATTATCTTGTCTCAGCATCCTGGTATTCTACAGCATTCAGATGTTGTTTGCAAAAGGGAGTCTGCCTTGTCAATCCATTACAAGTTATTTGAAGGGAAACATGTTCCTGACATTGTCAAGACATCTGCTTCAACATCACAACAGTCACCCGCCAAGACTGGGTTGATTTCAGAATTGGAGGAGGTTTGCAAGGAGTTAGATGAAGTCATAAAAGTTAGTACTGAAAGGAAACAAAAATTTGAAAGACTTATCATGACTCTGAGATTGGCAGAAAAGGAAGGTGAAGCAGTCAATACAAGTAAGGATGTTGATGATGGTCCTGGTGTAAGTGCCAATGCTAATAAGAATGATGAATCTGATAATGACAGCTCAAAAGAAGATGAAGAAGATGATGATGATCCCAACTCAGATGATTAAAGCTTTTACTGTTTCTCTTAGATAGTAGTTTTAGTTTTATGCTGTTTTTGATTCTGCACTAATGTGCTTGGTTTGTAATTTCAATATTGTGCTGTATATACACCCTTTATGTTTTTGTTCTGATTTGTTATGTCTTTTTGCTGACTGTGAGACTGACAATGAGAGCTAGGGTAGTACTAACTGTAGGGGTTGTCAAATTGTGGCTAAAAGGGGGGAGAAGTAGCCAAGAGAGCCAAGAATATCAAAGAGTACAAATGTCAAAGGAGTTGATGGCGGTTGCTAAGGAATGAAGTCGAAGTGTATGAGCTGATTGCTGATGTTATAGAGCAGAAATGAAGATATGAGGCTTCTGCAGAAATTGAGGGGGAGTAATTGCTGAACAGCTGCTATGCTGGTTTTTGATTGAGGAGGAGTGCTCATTGCTGCTAATGTTGAGATATGTGCAGATGTTTGAAGATTGTAGCTATTGAAGATGGTGTTGCAGCAGAGTCTTGTGTGAAGTGAAGTCTGTTGATGTTGTTGCTTGAAGTTTTAAAAGGTTTATTGAAATTTTTTTCCGCTGCTGAAGTCTCTGAAGGTGCAGAGATTGTTTTAGCCAAAATTAGCCAAAGGGGGAGATTGTTAGTTTCTTGGATTGGCTGGAATTTTGGTAAAACAAAGGTTGTTCAATGTTTGATGTCAAGGTGGTGATGTCACAACATTGAGTCTTAACATTGGGCTGTGTTAAGTGTTTAAGTTACTGAAGTTTGGATGTTTGATGTCATAAGCGATGTTGTGACATTAGATCTGCAGAATTAATAACATTAGGTTTTGTGATGTTGTTAGGGTTTGCGTGTTACCTGGAATTGTGGAGAGCAGGTAGTCTCATTGGATGCGAATATCTTGGGTTAGATATTCTTCGATGCATAGGAGATCTGGTGCAGATTTGTAGGAGATTTAAAAGGTTGAAGATTTGAAAAGATTTTAGGAGAAAATCTGTTTTGAAGATTCAGTTTTAAATAACAAATCAAGTCAGATATTGCAGGAGTCCAAGCCCAATTCAGGTTGCTATATAAAGCGTACAAGACCAAAGGAAAATGTACAGAAATACAGAGAGAAGATCCAGAGCATAGGCTGAGTGTCTTAAGTATTTTGTACGAGTTTTGTATACACTATTCTAGGTTGAATAGGTGAGTTATTTTCTGTCCTCTCTAAAGTTGTGAAGCAAAGAGAGTTGTGTAACTTGATCAAAGTTGTGAAGCAGAATCAAGGTTTCTCAAAGAGGGTGTTCTTTGAGAGGTTTTAGGGATTGAGTAGTGTTCTCATATCTAAGTGGTTTCTTAGGTAGAAAGTCACTAGTAGGAATTAAGATTAGGATATTGTCAACTGGGTTGTTGAGTCTGTAATTTAATTCTACAAGTAGTGAATTTCATCCCTGGCTTGGTAGACCCCAGACGTAGGTAGTTAGACCAAACTGGGTGAACAATTTGGTGTGTTCTTCTGCTGTTTTATTTGTCCATTGTGCAGAGTGTGTTGTTGTGACATCGCACTTAACATCACACGTCTGATACCAGAATTTCAAACCTTTTAGCATCAAAGTTGTGCCTCGTTCACAGTACATAAACATCAACAACTCCTTCCCCTTCATCTAATCGCTGTAAGCGGCAAGCCTCTGGATTATTTACATCCATGCCATTGTCCCTCTTTTAGCATGAAAAATTCCTAAGGAAATATAGCATTGCTCTACACTGAGTTAAAGTCTTCTCCTTCAGGTTGGAACCCCCCTATAAAGGAAATTATGGCATTGCCGGATTCATATATCCCGGTTAAAGTAATTCTCCTTTATAAACAGTTGTGACAAACACACCCTTTTTATAGATGACAAATTCTCTCTAAAGACAACACCTTTTAGCTTCACATCTTGGGCTTCGAACAAGATATAAATAGACCCTTCAGCTTCACATCTTGGGCTTTAAACAAGATACAAACCACCTTCAGCTTCACATCTTGGGTTTTGAACAAGATATAGATCACCTTTCGCTTCACGTCTTGGGCTTTGAACAAGACACCAAAACACCTTTTCCTCCCATAGAATAGGAGGAACTACGAACGCTCTGATTTCCCTGTTTCGGTAAACGGGAATACGTAGGAATAAGATTGAAAGAAAAATCGTAGCGAGCACACTAATCCAAAAACCTAAAGTCCCCTATCTCCAACTAACCTGACAAATTCCCCATGAATAGTCCCAGTTTTCCACCTTAATAAAGTAAGAAGAAAGAAAGGCCCCATTAATATATAGCATTTGTAACCTAACAGACCGCTGTTTAAACTCAGTATGCAAGCAGGGTTAATTGGAGACATCTATTTCCCTTCCTTAGTCATCTCAAAATAGGATAAAAAATTAATCGACCTGTAGTAAACCCCAAAGAGCAACAGCGCTTAAGAACCGCGTCCAAAATCGCTCGCTACAGAAAAGTGGCGCCCACCGTGGGGCTCTTTTCTCTCTTTCTTTGGGGATTTCACTGGGATAAGACCTTTTTGACTTCACTAGGATCTTAGGTCAAAACCTTTAAATTGGGAAGGAACCATAGAATGGCGACTCCGCCGGGGAGCCATTTTCTGTCAGGAACATAGGATTCATAGCTCTTAAAAGTCTAGGACATTAGGACAAATATATATATATATATATATATATATATATATATATATATATATATATATATATATATATATACTGCTTTTCCTAATTGATATATGTGTTTATTTTTCTACTAATGGGAATGCGTGTGATGCCGCATGTGGAAAGATTGAGTATACACCTAGGAAAAACCTCTTTTAGTGGTGCGGAAACTATCGGAAATGGTTGTCACGCGATACCACCCTCTTCTGAAGGTTCTTCGAAAAAACATCACCTAGCACGGTTCCCGGCCCACTGGTGTTTTCTCGACAAGAACTGATGATTTTGAGAGACAGGTACAAAAATCACTAGTATAAACCTTTGGGGGATGGGTAGAGCCTTGACTTCATGACAACGACCCTTTGACCCCATGTTTTTTCTATGTTTTTGTGTGCTGCATTCATGCATTCATCTAAAAAACATTAAAACAAAGAAAAATTTTCTCTTCTAGTCTTTCTTTTTCAAATTAAACTGAGACAATGATTGCAAATATCAGAGAAAAAGATTGCACTCATGGATTTCGGTAGAAGGAAAACTCACCAGTACACCTTCAAGGTTCCAAAACTTGAGGATTTAAGAAGGTTAGCGAGGATGATCACTAACCCTGAGGCTTTCAGAGCCAAGTATGGAGGTCTGCTACCTCTGTTAAGAATCCATGTAATTGAAGGAATCATGGATGCACTCGTTCAGTTTTACGATCCGGTCTATCACTGTTTCACATTCCCGGATTACCAGCTCGCACCAACGCTGGAGGAGTACTCTCACCTGATTGATCTACACATTACTGATCAAGCTCTATTTTCTGGATTGGAAGAAATTCCTAAGGACTAGACCATTGCAAGAGAAATTTATTTGGACGAGTCAGAAGTCAGGACTCACATGACCACTAAGGGTGGCATCCAAGGTTTGCCAGCCCAGTTTCTGACAAAGAAGGCCCTGTATTTCGCTAGTATAGGGAACGTGACTGCTTTTGAAAGCATCTTTGCTTTACTCACCTACGGGTTATTCTTGTTTCCCAACATCAATAACTTCGTCGATATCAACGCCATTAAGGTTTTTCTCATTGGAAACCCTGTGCCAACACTGCTCGCAGATGCGTATCATTCTCTACACTTAGGGAATTTGTACAGCGGAGGAGAGATCACGTGTTGTGTACCCCTGCTATACAAATGGTTTATCTCCCATTTGCCTAAGTCTGCTACTTTTTGGGATCACAAGAGTGCTTTACGTTGGTCGCAGAAAATCATGTCTCTCACCAACTCTGATATTGATTGGTGCAATAGGATTTATGACAGGATCAAGATAATTGATCATTGTGGAAACTTCCCCAACGTACCCCTTATAGGAACTAAGGGAGGAATCAACTACCATCCGGTATTGGTTCGTCGTCAATTTGGATACCCAATGAGGCATGTCCCACGTAATGCTCATCTGGAAGGTCTTTTCTTCAAAGAAGGAGAAAGTGACAAAGCACTAAAGACAGAAATAGTGCAAGCTTGGAAACATGTTCATAAGAAAGGACGGGAGTCTCTAGGAAAACCGGATTGTGTCTCGGTGGAGCCTTATCTCCACTGGGTACAAACTAGAGCTCTCAAGCTAAAGATGTTGTATCCTCGTCACAGAGTTCTTCCGCCAAGGGAATCTGTCATGTACTTCATGATGGAAACTGAAAAACTTCAGGTTACTCTCAACAAAGTTCAATAGGAGAGGAGGTCTTGGAAGAACAAGTACCGCACCCTCAATGTGGAGTGTACCAAAATACAGCAACTACTGAGAGAGAAAGACGCTCTGATTGAGATTTTAGAGCAACATGTTGTGGATAATCAGAATGACCAAAGGAATTTGCTCGCTCCTTTCACTTGGCAAAGGAATGACAACTCGACAACGACCCAAGAGCCCTAGTCAAAGAAAAGGAAAGTACCAGAATCAGCACCCGGTTTCTCCTCAAAGAGGACTCGGGACCCATTAGCTTAGGTTTCTGTTTCCGCACCTTGTAATCTACTGTATTTCCATATCCGCAATCCTTTGAATTTCAATAAAATGGGGTTTCCCCACTGTTTGATATTTGCAATCTAATTGTCGAAGTTTATTTTGATTAAACCAAAAAACAATTAATATAACCATTGCATTCATCATTCTCACGTCACGTATTCTTCTTACCTACGAATCTCACATTTGTGTCTCGATTCTAGAGTCAAACTGTCTCATTGGTATAATACTCGGGCCAATCATCAGAAAAAGATGGATGATTTCGAGGAAGAGAATAGAGAGTTGAAAGAAGAGATCGACGCACTAAGAGAGGATATGAGAAAGCTTCGTAACGACATGCAAGCCATGGCAGAAGCTCAGTTACAAAGAACCTTGATCTCAGAGATCACCTCAATGCCCATAGTGGAGAAGTATAATCCTAGGTATCAAATGCCGAAAGATCATCCCTGGGGCATACCTGTTAACTATATCCCAGAAGGATATGTTCCGCCGATCACTGAAGATCAGGAAATCACTGCAGGAACCGCTGGGCCTGAAGGTTACAAACTTCAGGAAAGCGAAGATGTCAGGGGCATGACAGCAACTCTTGAAGGTTGCAAACTTCGGGAGGCACCGAGAGTCTCGCCTGTAATGACTATACCACAACTCGTGGTACACACTGTCCCGGAAGGACAGATTCCCTAGATACCTTCTGGTGGAAACGAAAGCATGTTCGAAAGAATGAACGAGTTCCAAGAATAGTTCCTGGAAATGCAAAAGGAATTGCAAGCTATTCGCGGTCAGGATCTATTTGGAAAGGACGTCGCGGACCTCTGCTTGGTCCCCAATGTGAAAGTTCCGCACAAATTCCAGGTGCCCGACTTTGAAAAGTACAAGGGTAACTCTTGCCCTCAGAGTCACTTGGTGATGTACGCTCGACGAATGTCAGCTCAGACAGAGAATCAGGACCTACTGATTCACTACTTCCAGGATAGTTTAACCGGTTCCGCATTAAAATAGTACATGGGTTGAAACCGTGCTACGATCAACACTTTCAGAGATCTTGGCACTGCCTTCTTCCAATAGTACAGATATAATTTGGACATGGTACCAGACAAAGATCAACTCAGATCAATGTCACAAAAGGACAAGGAAACCTTTAAGAAGTACGCTCAGAGATGGCGTGAAATTGCCGCTCTGATCTCTCCACCTCTTGAGGAAAAAGGGATGACAAAGATCTTCTTAAAGACCTTGAGCTCATTTTACTACGACAGAATGGTTGCCAGTGCACCCAGTGACTTCACCTAGATGGTAGGCATGGGAGTTCGTCTTGAGGAAGCCGTCCAGGAAGGATGTTTAGTTAAAGACACTGGATCATCAAGTAGTGCAAAACAATATGGTAGTGCTCTCCCTAAGAAAAAAGAGCAGGATATTGGGAATATCTCTCTTGGAAAGCAAAGGCGACGGTATCAACCAGTAGCAGCTGTAACTCCTGCTATCAACCTTGTGCCTATTTCTATGTACCAACCTCAGGTTGCGCAGAGCCAACCTAATCAATAGCAGCTTCAGCAAAGGACACAACAGCCTCTTCAGCAGGCTCGTCCTCAGTACAACAACAATCGTACAATGCGGCCACCAGGATTTGATCCTATACCCGTATCGTACGCGGAACTATTTTCGTTATTACTGGTCAAAGGGCACGTCCAGACTAACGCTCCTCTTACAGTACCGGAAAATCTGCCTTTTTGGTTCAAAGCAGATCAGACTTGTCCTTATCATCAAGGAGGACCAGGGCATAACATAGAGAACTGTCTCAGTTTCAAATCTGATGTGCAAAAACTTGTTAGGAGCGGGCTCTTATCTTTCAAAGATACAAATCCCAATGCTCTCACGAACCCGCTGCCTCAACACGAGAAAGTTGTAGTCAACCTGATAGAGGGAGAGTCTAATAACGTCTATCAAATTCATGATGTACTCTTGTTAAGGACTAATCTGATCAAGATGCATTGTAGACAGGGTGGATATGGCCATGTGCCACCTCATAATTATCACCAGTGTGATATCTGCTCTAAAAGTAATCGAGGGTGTTTTATGGTGCAATCAGCTCTATAGGAACAGATGGATCTCGGATGGATCCAAGAGCACCGAGTTCGTGGAGTTAACATGGTTTATACGAATTCCAACGTCATTCAAAACCACGACGTCCATGCGATGAATGTCAACCTGGTGGCAATGCACTCAAGGCAAAGCCAGTATCATAATCTGCCGCGGCATGATTACAGTTCTTGTCTGACTTGCTCGATAAATAAACAGGGATGCTCTTTTGTACAAGAGGCCCTCCAGCGTCAGATGGATCTTAGATGGATCCAGGACTACCATGATAGGAATCCCTATCAGATCAACATGATTCAAATCTTCGATATTCGTCTGATGAATACCAGCCTGGTGGAGTTACACGCAGAACAGGTCCGTCTTGGATTCCTGGTATCACGTGATTATCAGAGCTATAAAGCGGGTTGCGAAAACGATCAGGACTGTGCCCTTGTCCAAGAAACACTTCAGCACTTGTTGAACCACTGGTGGCTTCCAATCTATATGGATGAAGACACCCAGCAAATTAGTATCACTAACGGGAATCCTACTAGATATCAAAGTCAGGATGTCCGGTCAGTGGAAACTGACCTAGTAAGGCTACACTGTATTCAGAGCGGACGCGGCCAGGTGCCACTACACAACTATGAGTGGTGTGGAGTTTGTTCAGTGAACAATCAAGGATGCTACCTCATGCGAGCAGCCCTTCAAAGTCAGTTGGACCGCAAAGAGATTCAACCATGGTCAAGTTCTAGATCAGTCAACTATCTCGCTGATCAAATCGAGGACGTTGTCATAATCTCTGGTCATTAGAGGACTAGGGATTTTTGTACCATCATCCCTCTACTTGACGAATCGAGAGTTCCCAACCAGGAACAGATCGAAATTACTTATGATGGTCAGAAAAATTAGAAGGCTCCCATAGTCATCTATCTGCCAGGACCACTACCGTATGAATCAACTAAGGCTATCCCTTACAAATACGGTGCAACAATAGTCGAGAATGGAAAGGAAATTCTGTTACCCTCCGTCGTGAATATTGTAGACATCAGTCGAGTAACACGTAGCGGTGGAATCTTCAACAGAGGAGTTGGAGAACTCAGCAAAGAAAAGGAACCTCAGACAGAAGTTCCCAATCCACCAGTCGGTCAATTTAGTGATCCCGACCTTTCAAAAGACAATGATGAGATGCTAAACCTCATCCAAAAGAGTGAATACAACATTGTTGATCAACTATTGTAAACTCCTTCAAATATCTCAGCGTTATCACTGTTACTTAGTTCAGAAGCGCACAGGGAGGCTCTACAGAAATTCTTGGAGCAAGCCTTTGTGGAACAGGATGTAACAATCAGACAGTTCAATAGCATTGTCTCTAACATCACTTCCTGCAACAACTTGGGATTTAGTGATAAGGAATTACTTGAAGAGGGTCGCCGTCATAACATGGCGCTCAATATTACAGTCAACTGCCAGGACAATGCTTTAGCCAGCGTACTGGTAGACACAGGGTCAGCCCTGAATGTTATGCCGAAGTCCACTTTGACGTAATCATCATTCAAAGGCCCTCCGATGAGAACCGGTGAGGTCGTCGTCAAAGCATTTGACGGATTCAGAAAAACGGTTATCGGCAAAGTCGATCTTTCCATAACTATTGGTCCTCACACTTTCCAAGTCACTTTCCAGGTCATGGACATCCGGGTAACATACAGTTGTTTATTAGGAAGACCTTGGATACATCAGGCTGGGTCGGTCACTTCAACCCTCCACTAAAAGCTAAAGTTCGTCCAGAACGGCCAACTCATCACAGTTAGTGGGGAACTGGCCTTGCTCGTCAGCAACTTATCGTTATCCACTTATGTGGAACCAGAAGGGATAATCGGAACCCAGTTCCAAGCACTTTCGCTACACAAGGACAATCAATCTGAGGGGGGAACCTCGATTTCCTCGTACAAAGATGCTATCAAAGCGGTCGAAGGTGCCAATACAAAAGGATGGGGACAGCTTATCATTCCTACTGACAATAAAACAAAGAAGGGTCTTGGTTTTTCTGCAACCTGTACCCAGACAGCTGCTAACGATGAAAATCATCATCCCATTCAGAACTTCTTCCACAGTGGAGGCTTCCTTCAACCAGTGACTCAAGAGGTACGTACCATTAATAAAGATGATTCATCTGATATGGAGGAAGAATGGGAGTCCTATCTTAACAAGGACAGTTATATGTGTCAGGAAGAGGCGCATATTCCATTTTGCTTTCCTACACAGAGTCTGAGATTTATACCCAAGTCAGACGCCAAAATGATATACGGAGATTGTGATCCGGAAGGATGTCGTGCTCTACCAAACTCATTAGAGGAGGACACTCTAATGAAAAACAACTTTGACCACGACTATTATGGCCCGATGGATGGTCTGCCAATGTGGCAGCCTTACTCAGGAGACTTGGGGCAAGAGAGTCAGCCGAACAATGAAAATCTGCTGAGCATCATTGAACAGAATACCTGCGTCCCCACCATGTCATGGGATCAACACCCAGGTTATCCTGAAAAAACCCGGCACGACGATGAATTTGCAACGTTTGCAGGACTAGAGTTCATCAACTATGCTTTCCCCGAGGTCAACGTCATCGAGAAGGATGACTCCTCCAGTTCCAAAGAAGTACGGGACACCTTGGGACAACCAAGTGGAAAATACGACATATGGTCAAGTACACTGCTCCCGAGAGCTCTCGTATTAGGCTCAAATACATCTAGCCAACTGGACGGGGAGATCTACCTGAGAGCACAAATACTATGCAAAATGTAACAGAGGAATTCTCCTATGACAACTCTGCCTGGGAGACAGATTCCAATGATCCTGCTCCACCAAAAATCAGAGTTATTTCTGAAGACAAATTGAGGAAGGTGCCAAACTTTGTGATTCACCGAGGAGTTCGCCGCCAGTGGGTTGCTGTCGATGTTCCGAAGATCGTTCATCAGTCAAAGTAATTGCCATCTTTAACCTTTCACCCTGCCCAGGTGAAACGGATATTTTGATAGGGCTCACTTTCTGTAAATTTCCCTCTTCGCTTTGCCCAAAGCGACAAAGTTTTGTTTTATAGGGCGGTAGTTTCAAGAATCGACTTGTTCATTAATAAAATAATGTCGTTCTGTAATTTCCGCATTTATTGCTGTTTACTCTTTTTGCTTTTCTCAGAAAATGGTAATCCTAAAAAATAACTCAATAATAAAAACAAGCGGTAAAAAAAATACACTGCACACACTCTTGCATTCTCTCTATCTCTTCTAAACACAAATCATACCATCATGCAGATTGCTTGTTTTAAACCCCGTTGAAACATACGATCCGATGTCTTCTCCCAACTTTGAGTTCCCGGTATTTGAGGCTGAAGAAGAAAATGACGACGAAATTCCAGAAGAGATCTCCCGATTACTCAGACATGAGGAAAGGTCCATTGAACCTCATAAAGAGTCGTTGGAAACGGTAAAGTTAGGTTCGAAAAAAGAGAGAAAAGAAATCAGGATTAGGGCACTGCTCAGTCCAACTGCCAGAGAGGGTCTGGTAAAGCTTCTCAAAGAATTCCCCGATGTATTCGCTTGGTCCTATCAGGATATGCCATGGTTGGATACCAGCATCGTGGAGCATCATTTACCGTTAAGGCCAAAATGTCCTCCAGTAAAGCAAAGGTTGAGACAGACTCACCCAGACATGGCTGTCAAAATCAAAGAGGAGGTACAAAAATAGATTGACGCGGGTTTCCTCGCTACGTCAGAGTATCCTCAATGGTTAGCCAACATCATACCAGTTCCGAAAAAGGACGGAAAAGTCAGAATATGTGTCGACAACAGGGATCTGAACAAGGCTAGTCCAAAGGACAACTTTCCTTTACCACACATTGACATGCTGGTAGACAGTACATCAAAGTTCAAAGTTTTCTCCTTCATGGATGGATTCTCGGGCTATAATCAAATCAAAATGACGTCGAAAGACATGAGAAAACTTCGTTCATTACCCCATGGGGTACCTTTTGTTACAAGGTAATGCCATTTGGTTTGAAGAACGCCAGGGCAACCTATCAAAGGGCCATGACTACTCTGTTTCACGACATGATACACAAGGAAATCGAGGTATATGTCGATGATATGATTGCCAAATCTAAGACAGAAGAGGAGCATGTGACCCATCTGTCAAAACTATTCGAGCGTTTGAGAAAGTACAAACTCCGCTTGAATCCCAACAAGTGCACCTACGGTGTCCGTTCAGAAAAACTTTTAGGGTTCATCGTCAGCCAGAAAGGAATTGAGGTTGATCCTGGCAAGGTCAAGGCCATTCAAGAAATGCCTTCTCCAAAAATTGAAAAACAAGTCAGGGGATTCCTGGGACGTTTGAACTACATTTCCAAATTCATATTCCTCATGACCGCGACATGCGCGCCAATTTTCAAACCACTCAAGAAGATACAATCTTTTCTCACTGATTCTTGGGGCAAATGGACTCCGAATTATGACGGCCCCTATGTGGTCAAGAAAGCTTTCTCAGGCGGCGCCTTGAGACTCGCAACCATGGATGGAGAAGAATTTGCCTACCCCACGAATGTTGACGTAGTCAACAAATACTTCGCCTAAACTAAAAAAATAAAAAATAAAAACGTCTTGGTGGATTGAAAACCCAAAAGGGCGGTCCAGGCAATAATTAGAGACATGATTAAAAATCATCCCGGTGGATTGGAAATCTCCAAGTACAATCCAGGAAAAAGTTAGGGATTAATGGCAAGTAACTACGTCTGATCAGTTCAGCGCTTCAGCAGTCATGCCATCCATCAGAGACTCCAGTCAAGGTCATCTTCGACAGAAGCTCAAGATGTCCCGAATTCAAAGTTGGTAGAAGGATAGTGGTCGTTATGTTTCAACGTAGCCCTTTTCCCTGTAAATTACCATTTTCTAACTTTGTAAATACTCTATGGAATCACACGTTCGACTGATTTCCATCCTATCAATAAAATTTGAGCCCTTGTGCTTTTGTTTATAATTCTTACTTGTTTTAGCTTTACAGAATGATGCTTTTAACATGGTCAACGATTCTTGAAATAAAACAAAAATGAATTTACTTTTCAAACTTTTTCTGCTTTTAAAATGAAGATGGCAATTTCTTTTGACTGTTAAACATCGAAATAACATCAATCGCGTCTCCAAAGGTGTTCGAACCTCAAAGTCTGGAATCAAAGTACTCCTTATAGACCAGTACACCTGAACGAAGGATCAACTGTATTAGATGCGGTTTTCCCATCTGATGCCCTCGGCCGAGTTCTCATCTCCTAAGCCCGACCAACGGTATTCCCCGCAGGGAATATCTCTCCTAAGCAAGGCAGAATTGCTATCTGGAACCAGCGATATTTCTACATGTCACACTGTGGCCGAGTATCCAGTCGTGTTCATCCTTTAGTCTGTATGTTGCGTCAGTTTTGTCAGCATATACATACATACATCATGCATTATTGATTTGCATTCATATTCATATTGCATCACTATCACTCTAGTCGGTCTTGTCCCCTAGTGATAGAAGTCCTCTCAATCGAGTTGTCAGATCTTTCCTCGTCAAGAAGTGAATCATCTAAGTAATCTCTCTCCCGTTTATCTCTGGATTAGAGACGGTCCTTGACCACTTTGATAACTTGAACCTCTGAGAAACAAGAAAAATTTCAACAAATATCACACTTCGCCATTGAAGATGATATATTCGCTTTCCCAGATTAAGGAAAATCTCCAGAGAAAGCCCCTCAAAATTGGGGTACATCGTATGGCATTTCTCTGAAAAGACCTCAGGAAAAGTATGATGTAACACTCCCAAGCGGAAACAGTCTCTCAAGAGACTCGCTATCCCTAGTAGAATCGACAAATGGCGTCTCCAAACAGAGAAGTTTGTGTACCTCTACAACTCAGACGAATGCGCTACACCAGCAAGTCTGACATCAAAACTTTTTCCACTCAAATAACATCTCCCCAGGAAAATTCGACGAGAAGTTTGAAGGAAAACCGCTACAAACAACGCCCCTTGTCAAGAAAGTTTATTGACAAAAGAAATGGAGACCAGTTCCTTGGTAGAAAACCAGGATCGAGGGGAAGTTTATTTCAGAAATTGAGACCAGTTCCTTGGTAGGAAACTAGGATCGAGGGGGAGTTTATATCAGAAAACTAAGACCGGTTCCTTGGTAGGAAACCAGGATCGAGAGGAAGTTTACATCAGAAACTAAGACCAGTTCCTTGGTAGGAAACCAGGATCGAGGGGAAGTTTATTTAAGAAACTAAGACCAGTTCCTTGGTAGGAAACCAGGATCGAGGGAAAGTTTACATCAGCATTATATGGATGTACCTTTGTACCTCATTAGTCTCCCCAAAGATAGGTGAACACTCACTATAATCAGAACTAGGGTTTCAAACCCTCTCAGAGCTCTTAGACAAAGGATCAATCAAGGAATGACATGATCTTCAACTTGTCTAACCCCTTAAACACCCATGAAGGAGCAAGAGGACTCCCACATCAAGAATTAAGCACAAGAGTGCAATATTTCAAGTGGATCAAGCCTCAAGTTCATCTAATACAAAGTCAACTGACGCAGAAAGTCAAAGTTTGACTTTTGGTCAACTTTGAGCTTCACAAGCCATTACTCAAGAAAATATGATGGATGATTTAATTTGATCAAATTTAAATCAAGAAATCATGCAAAATTGCAAAATTTATCAAATTGAAAGAAACTTAGAAATTTTTTCTAAGTTAAAATCATGTTCAAGTGCACAACTTTTCAAGGTTGTAACTATTGATCCAAGCATCCATTGATTTTGCGTAAGAGCTACTTTTAAAGAGGGTATTTGATACTTCAACATTGTAGAAGGAATCAACTCAAAATATCATAAGGATTAAAAGATATAAGTGATCAAAGTTGGGAATTCTTAATGTCCAATGTTCTGACATTTCATAGGACATCATTAATATTTTTCCAGCAAGAATGTCCCAACTTCAAGGATATTTTTCTCCATGATCCAAGTTAATTCAGGAAAAACCCTGGGCATGGAAGTTAAAGTACGTCATCTCACCTTTCCAGAATGTCCTAGAAAGCTCATTTATCATTCTCGAGCAGAAAGTTATGGTCTCTGCAAAAGGCATTGATAAAATAGAATTTTCATGACAGCTTTTAGGACAGATTTGATCACACAAGTTCAAGGTCATTTTTGACAACTTTACAAGTCTTATCTTCACAAACCTTGAACATCAAAGTTGAAGTACGTTATCTCAGCTTTCCAGAAAGTTGTAGAACGTCCATGTAGCATACTTGAGCAGGGAGTTATGGACTTTACAAGAAGGCTTGCTACAACTATTTTTTTAGGACATATTTTGTGCACTTTTTCTTGTGCCACACAATTTTCAAGCTTTGTCACCATGCAAGACAAGCATCAAAGATGCAATTCACTTCACCTCAAAATATCATAGTGGATTAAAATATACAAGTGGTTTAAGTTTGGAATTATTAATGTTCAAAGTTGTCAGATGTTCCAATATTTCATAGGACATCATTACTATTTTTCCAGCAAGAATGTCCCAACTTCAAGGATGTTTTTCTCCATGATCCAAGTTGAACCAAGTCTAGGGTCAAACATCAAAGTTGAATTATGTCATCTCAGCTTTCCATAGAGTCCTGGAACAACCATTTATCATTCTTGAGCAAGAAGTTATGGATTTTACAACAAGGCTTGCTGCAGCTGATTTTTAAGACATGTTTCAGGATAGATTTGCACATTTCTTGTGCCACACGAATTTCCAAGCCTTGTCATCATCTTGGACACATCTGAGGATCAAATCCAAAGGGGACAATCACTGAGCCAAGCCTCCAAAGTCCTTGGAACAAGAAGTAGCATGCCAAACCTAGAAATCCCTAAAAGAGAGACAAGACTCCAATTTGGGATTGGAGCATTCAATAGATGCTTAGAGGTGGCACGGACTGACACATTTGCAACTGAATTCAGTCAAGATTCCTCCAACAAGTAGGGAACCAAAGCTCTATGCTCTAACCTCTAGTCAGTGGCTAGAGGAGACTTGGATTTTCATTAGCCAACATTGAACAAACCTCTGCTGCAGCCACCATTCACTATTGCTACCAAAACAAACTTGCTCTACAATAAATAGAGCTCATTTGTGCTCAGTTTGAGTACACCAAAGCCATCAAACAGATGTTTTCCTCAAAATCACTTCTTTCACTCCAAAATGCCTTCTTTAGCAAGGTAATTTTGAGTTTTTGAGTTAGAGAGCATTTCCATCACATCTCATGATCCTAACACTTCATAAACATCATCTGTAGGTGATCCAAACTATCACAAGTGACCTGTAACACCAAAATCACAAAGTCACCTCTCAAAACCTCAAAATTGGACTTTTTGCATTTTTCAAGTCATGTCTTGATTCAGTCACTTTCCAAACTAGATAAAACCTAAAACACACTCCAAATATAATCCTTGAACTGTCCCAAATGGTGCCACACATCTGGAACACCATTTGAGAGAGTTGACATTTTGGCCACTTTTGCCCATTTTGCAAGAAAGTGTTCAAACTTGCTCCAGAGGTTTCCAGCTGATTCCAACCATCCTAAAAGCTTCTAAGATGTCATTTGAGGGTGTCCAAAGCATCAAATCATTTCTGGAACAAAGCACTTGGTAGGTTGCACAAAATCTCCAAAAAAGAGGTAAATTTCAAAACTTGAATTCTTTGAATCATGCTTTCCTTTGTTGTCCACATACATGCATCATATTGAACAATTCTTGAAGAAAAAATGTAGTCCTTAATGTGTATGATATGATCCTCCTACTGTTTGCACTTTAACATGTTTATATGTGGAGTTTATGTTGTTTTAAACTTAAGGTGCAGATCTGGTTTTTTGCCTTGTGTGTGATGTACATTAAGTTTCAGTATGTATGAATGATACCATTAGATTGCTTGTGAAAAATTGGTCAAGATAGGTTCTTACGGATTTTAATTTCGTTAAAAATTGAGAGAGTTATGAGTGTTGAAAGTTTGATAAGGAAAGATGTTTAAAATCAACATGCAGTTCTGGTTTTTTTCTTTGTGTATTCTGTACATTAAGTTTCAGTGTTCATGAGTAATGCCATTGGATTCCTTGCGAAAAATCGGTCAAGATAGGTTCTTACGGATTTCAATTTCGTTAAAAATTGAGAGAGTTATGAATGTTTGAAGTTTGATAGCAGAGATGTTGAAAACCAAGGTGCAGTTCTGATGTCGAATGTGATGTTGTGACATCTTTCCTTTTTCTCTTATCTTCAAAACTCATGAAAGATGTCGAATGTGATGTTGTGACATCTTTCCTCTTTTTCTTAGTTTATCTTCAAAACTCAACCAATTCTTTTACATAGTAAAAATCATCATTTTCCAATCCTGTTTTACACACTTCTTATTCATACTCCATAATATTTTAATCCACCAAAAAATCACAAAAAATATTATTATTTGATATATTTTTAATATATTCAAAAATATTGTTTTAAATTCTTTAAAATGCTTTTAAAATGATTTCTTTTTCTTGATTTTTAAAACCAAAATGATTTTAAATATTCATGTGGGTAAAATACTTTTTCATAAACCTTAATCATTGTTTATAAAATGATTAATAATTTTATTTGATATTTTTATCATTTTTTTTACTTGATTTTTCTTTGAAAAATGCCTTTAAAAAAATGAAATTAGGGTTTTATTGATTTTCTCCCTAAAAAACTTTTCCAAACACTCATGGGTCTCTAATAGAGTGTAAGACCCAACCCTTTTTGTACAAAAATATTTTGGGCCTCAGTTATTGTATAAGTCCCGATACGTTAAAAATCTCGGCACGATCGCCATTTTCAAACTGAAAATCATCTGGGCCTCCCCGCGTGTTGTAAGCCCCATTTCTTTTTCTAAAATACACTTTGGGCCTCTAATAGAGTGTAAGTCCCACCCCTTTTGTAAATAAAATATTTTGGGCCTCAGATATTGTATAAGTCCCTCTGTACATTTACAAAGTTCGGCGCGATCGTCCCCTTTTAACAAAAAAGACCATTGGGCTTCTCCTTGAGCTATAAGTCCCATTTATTTTCATTTTAAAACACTTGGGCCTCTAAGAGTGTAAGACCCAATTCCTTTGTAAATACCAAAATTTTGGTCCTCAATAACTTGTATAAGTCCCACGGTGTTTCCAAAACCTCGGCGCGATCGTCACCCTTTTCAAAATCATTTGGGCCTACCCTCGAGTAGTAAGACCCGCTTCTTTTCTCTAAATCATTTTTTTTGGGCTTCTTGAGAGAGTGTAAGACCCATTCCCCTTGTACAGAAAACTTTTTGGGCCTCAGTCACTTGTATAAGTCCCACTGTACAAACTCATATCACAGTGCAATCACTACTAAAATCCTGGGCCTCTCCTTGAGCTGTAAGCCCCAATCTTTCCTTTCAAAGCACTTTCTCCTTTGATTTTGAAATATACTGTTGTTTTCAATCTTTCTTTGTTGAACAACTAACCAAACATCATGGAAGCTCTACAACCGAGTAAGTGTTTATATGCTTTCATTTACCGCTTTAATATACATATAACTGTATTGTGGGGCTGTTTCGCTGTAAGTCTTCTTTCATAAACTCATATCGACTGTGTAATAATAGTATAGATATTTAGAGTTTCCCCGACAACTACGTCTAGCACTAGGTAAAGCCGTTTCGATCATTCTTAGAAATAGACAATACTAGATCCCCATAGGAGCACCATATATAGTCTACTCTTCGGCTGTCCTCCTTAGGAATTGTCAAGAAACTCTACTCCCCAGAGATGATCTCGTCTCCATGAATTGCATTCCTTGAGTTTCTTCCAAATTCTCGAACTTTCCTGGCTTGATCTATTCTTTGTGAATAGCCTGTCTTGAACTTCTCGGGGTTTGGGGACCCACAGGCTTCTTAAAATCATCCCCGCCTCCTCTTGGGCGTTGTACAAGGACCCGTTGGCTTCTTAGAAGTATTCACAGCCTCCTCTTAGGCTTCGTATAAATGATTTCTTCCTCCGGGAATGATAGCCTCCTCTTGGGCTTCGTACAAATTGTCCCTCGGCTTCTTAAAAGTTTCCAGCCTCCTCTTGGGCTTCGTACAAATTGTCTCGATGACCTCCTAGAGGTATAGGAACAGAAATTAGTCATCTTAATAGAACAGTCTTTAAAAGAGTCTAGATCTTTCTACCGTGAACGTGCTACTACTGTTTCTTTAAGCATATTACAAAAGATAAAACTCTAGACTTAGACAGTCTAATTTCCGTGAGTCTCAAAGACATTCTCAAGTCCCTTTCAAAAATAGGAAGACACCCACAGACTTGGACAATCTCAAATACCCTTTGGATTCCCCGTTTCCTTAAAGAACAGGAAATAATCTCGATCCTCAGATCAAATCCATGAGTGCAACATTACTCATATAAGAACTGATTTTCTCTTTGAACCAACATACTAGACCTGTCACTCAACTGAAACAGTAACCTTTTAGCCTTCATCTCGGGCTTCGTACGAGATACAAAGACTCTCTTTTTGAGTCAAACCTTGTATCCTCCATCTCGGGCTTCGTACGAGATACAAAGACTCTCTTGTTGAGTCAAAACTTTTAGCCTCAATCTCGGGCTTCGTACGAGATACAAAAAAACTCTCTTGTTGAGTATAAAAGGCTCTCTTGTTGAGCCAATCTCCCTTTTAGCCTCCATCTCGGGCTTCGTACGAGATATTAAAACACTCTCTTGTTGAGTATAAAAGACTCTCTTGTTGAGTCAATCACCTTTTAGCCTCCATCTCAGGCTTTGTACGAGATACAAAATCACTCTCTTGTTGAGTATAAAAGATTCTCTTGGTGAGTCACCATCTTTAGCCTCCATCTCGGGCTTCGTACAAGATACAAAAACACTATCTTGTTGAGTATAAAAGATTCTCCTGTTGAGTCAACCCTTTTAGCCTCTCTCTCTCTCGGGCTTCGTACGACACACAAAAACTCCCTCTTGTTGGGTCAATAGCCTCCTCTTAGGCTTTGTATAAGAAAACCCAGGTTGAGCCAATCAACCTTTTAGCATCAAAGTTATGCCTCGTTCACAGTACACAAACATCAACAACTCCTTCCCCTTCATCTAATCGCTGTAAGCGGCAAGCCTCTGGATTATTTACATCCATGCCACTGTCCCTCTTTTAGCATGAAAAAATCCTAAGGAAAGATAGCATTGCTCTACACTGAGTTAAAGTCTTCTCCTTCAGGTTGGAACCCCCTTATTAAGGAAATTATGGCATTGCCAGATTCACATATCCCGGTTAAAGTAATTCTCCTTTATAAACAGTTGTGACAAACAGACCCTCTTTAGAGATGACAAATTCTCTCTAAAGACAACACCTTTTAGCTTCACATCTTGGGCTTCGAACAAGATACAAATAGACCCTTCAGCTTCACATCTTGGGCTTTGAACAAGATACAAACCACCTTCAGCTTCACATCTTGGGCTTTGAACAAGATATAGATCACCTTTGGCTTCACGTCTTGGGCTTTGAACAAGACACCAAAACACCTTTTCCTCCCATAGAATAGGAGGAACTACGAATGCTCTGATTTCCCTGTTTCAGTAAACGGGAATACGTAGGCATAAGATTGAAAGAAAAATCTTAGCGAGCACACTAATCGAAAAACCTAAAGTCCCCTATCTCCACCCAACCTGACAAATTCCCCATGAATAGTCCCAGTTTTCCACCTTAATAAAGTAAGAAGAAAGAAAGGCCCCATTACCATATAGCATCCGTAACCTAACAGACCGCTGTTTAAACTCAGTATGCAAGCAAGGTTAATTGGAGACATCTATTTCCCTTCCTTAGTCAGCTCACAATAGGATAAAAAATGAATCGACCTGTAGTAAACCCCAAAGAGCAACAGCGCTTAAGAACCGCGTCCAAAATCGCTCGCTACAACACCGCACCGCATTACTTTGATACTTTTGCAGGTACATTATCCTGGCATCAGTGAGCTCCGGAATGCGATTATAATGCCTTTAAAAATGATATAACTGACTTTCGATCTAAGATCCAAGCACACAACAATCATATATCAAAGTGTGATCATTTGCTTTATGCCATGCATCAGCATCAGTGAGATTTGAGGGAGCATATGCGGTCTATGCGTGCATCTCAAGCTAGCATGACAGCACAGATGCATAGTTTATAGGCAGCTCAGGCTCAAAGTCATGAGATGTTACATAGCTTGACTTAGCAGATGCATGTCATGCAGATAGAGATGGCTGACAGGGACTCCATAGATTTTCAGCGAGATCAGATGCACGATGAGATCCTATCGGACATGCTTATTATCTGCAGGGATTCGACATGCCACCTCCCGAGCACAAGCCCCGCAGTGGTCACTGTTGATTCTCTTTTACCAAGTTCTACCCTCCCCTATCGCTCTTCTATCTTTACATTGAGGATAATGTATCGTTTAAGTGTAGGGGAGGATATTACCGTTTTTCTTTACTATTACTGCTTTTATTTATTTTTTATGTTCATTACTTCTATCTTTACTTGCATGGGACCTGGACATGGAAAATAAAAATTCTCATTGGGAAACAGATTTTACAATGTATTTTTAATATTCTGTGTAAACAATATAATTTAAAAAAAATAGCTTATTCACCTCGGTTGTCTTCGTGACCGAGAGGATAGTTAAGCGTTTTGTTTACTATATTCAACGCCCGTAAACAAATCGTTGTCATCCATTTAATGTTTATCAACGCTCAAGAATCTACCATTAGTGATCCGCATGAAACCTAAGGGACATTCATTATAAAAACATGCTAAATATTGAAAATCTAATCTATATGGAACATGAAGCGCTTGAAACATAAAGACATTTGGAAAAGTTCTCTAAGATGAATTGCAAGAGCAAAATATTACTTGGGTTTAAGGTTTGTTTTCTTAAATATTTATTTGAGCACAAAATCATATATTTGAAATTGATATTATTTATCTAACCCTTATTTTGTTTCGCTTCAAAAACAAATGCATGCTAGATCCGTAGATAATAATCTTACACCCAACATTTGATCTTCCCCAAGATTCAATAATTCAAAGATCTAAAATCTAAATCTTTGAGGAATTTGATTTTTATCTAGATCTCTAGGGAATTTGACTTTATTTTAATATTTTGTGTAAACAATGTAATATTTTGGGTAAACAATGTAACAATTAAAAAATAATAATAATCTTACCCCTCGGTTTTCAAGATAAACTGAGATATAAGATACGCTAGTTTTGAAAATCATAAAAATATTGCAGCTGGGGTTCGAAACCATGTGCATATAGCTTTACCTCTCGGTTTTAATTCCACCGAGGTGATAAGTGGTGAGTTTTAATTCCGCTCTTTTTTACCTCGCTTCTTTAGTCTATGTATTATGCATTTCGCGTCCAAATTAAAAAACGCTTTTTGTAGTAGTGCGTTCTGGTCGTCATCGCTTTGGAGGTGTCGATAGGCGTCACCTGGTTGACCGTCGTGGTCCCCATGAATAATTAGTTGGGACGAGCATCACAGAAATCACATGTGAGGTGACGTGTACGGTGACATGTAACCCATAATGTTGCCAGGATGAGCGGCATTCGCCAACTTGTGTGGAATTGCTTTGTCGTTCCGATTTTTGAATGTTGTATTGTGACTAGGATACTATTGGCCACTGGTTGGAAGTATATGATGTTATTGTCGAATTAATTCACTTATGTTGTATGGAGAATGTTGTTCTGCATATTGGTGATGATTGCATAATGATCATTTTTTGTGATATTGCATGTTATGGTGAATCACGAATCATGGTGTACGGGCTTCGGTCCACTTTTATTGTGCTCTAATCCAGTTGTATGGATTTAGGAGCGAGTCTATGGTTCCATATGGGAATCAGTGAAGCATTACTTATGGTGATAGTAATGAATCGGTGTGTTCTAGTTCGATGGTGTGGATTCTAGAATGAGTAGCTTGTTCCATATGGGAATCGGTGAAGCATTACTTATGGTGATAATAACTATTTAGTGTGCTCTGGTCCTGTGGCGGGGATCCAGGAACGAGATTGACCTATGTTATCCATAATGGTATCGCGTGCATTTTCGAGTCATGGTGTTTAGTACATTGCATTCATTGTTGCATATGTAATTGTTGATTATATTGGTTTTGGTGTTTGAGAATACATATGTAGTTGATGTGAATGATTAGTGATTGAATAATTGTTTATGTTTGCTTAAGGTACCCTTGCATAATTTTGCACCATTATATATTATGAGTGTATTCTCACCCCCCCCCCCCCCCTCCCCCCCTCTTTGTTGTTTGTGTGGTTTTGTGCTCCTTCTTGAGGTATAAACGAGCAGGTAAATGACTAGCTTTTTAGAGGATGAAGGATGGCATAGAGGCTACTCTTCTTTTTCCTGATTTATATATACAATTATTTAGATTTCTTTGATATGATCTATAACACTGGGTGGGTGAACGATTCATTTTATTAATGTCATTATTTGCGCTTGTTTTATGTTATGAGGCTTAATTGGTTATTGATTTATTTCCGCTGCAATGAGTTTATGTTAAGGCGAGCATGTGATGACAAGTGCTTAAATTATTTCATGTTTTATCTAACTCGTGTTACGAAGCAGGTTTATGTTGTGTTTGAGTGACACCTTATGTGTGTAGTTTTTTATATTAATTGAATTTCGCATTTTAGGGTTTAGGGTGTTACATAGTGGTATCAGAGCAGGTCGGTCCATTCGGCCAAGTTTTGACATGTTATTTTTCCCCGTATAAGTGACGAGTATGTGAAAACTATGGATTCATATTTTCCTTTAATGCTTGTTTAACAATGTACAGAGTAATGGCTGGAAGAAACGATCGCGTAATCGCTGATGCTTTGGACTTAGTGGCTCAGGCGCTGCAAAGTCATCTAAATAGTCAAAGTGATAATGATGAGTTCCGTGGAGTGGACTAATTTAAGAGAAATAGGCCACCGAATTTCAAGGGATGATATGATCCGGAGGGTGCACATGTATGGCTCATAGAAATTGAGAAGATTTTTCGAGTGATGGCTTGCACGAAAATTTAGAAGGTACAGTTCGATACTTACAAGTTGTCTGAAGAGGTCGAAGACTAGTGGGATAATGCGTTCCAGGGAATTGAAGTTGTTGGTACTGATATTACTTGGGTTGTGTTCCGAGATCATATTATGAAAAAGTACTTTCCCGAGGATGCATGGAGTAAGAAAGATATCAAGTTCCTCGAACTCAAGCAGGGGAATATGACTATTGCTAAATACGCTTCTAGGTTTAAAGAGCTGGTGAAGTTTTGTCCTTGTTACAATGGTGCAGCTGCCAAGGGTTTGAAGTGCATCAAGTTTGAGAGCAGATTGCGTCCTGGGATCAAACAGGGAATTGAGTGCCAAGAGATTTGTTGATTTCCCATGAAGGTGAATAAGTGTAGGATATATGATAAGGATAATAGGGTTTGTTCTGCTCACTATAAGAGCCTTAGTGATAAAAAGGGAGGCATCAGTATCGCGGGAAACTGTATAGTGCTCCAGCTCATAGAGGAAAACAGAGGGCTTCAGATGATAAAAAGCCATGTGGGGGAGAGGCTCCTGCTTCTTTCAAGTGTGGCAAGTTGGACCACTATGCTAACGAATGCATGAATAATATTCTAAGGTGCTTAAAATTTAGGAGGAAGGTCACCGTGTTGCAGATTGCAAGAGTGTTTGGCCGACTTGTTATAACTGTGGTGAGTAGGGTCACATTAGTACCAATTGTCAAATCCGTAGAAGGCACAGTCAAGAGGGAAAGTCTTTGCTTTGACAGGGTCAGAGACTGATAAGTGCAAATTGTACCTATTTTTGTATATAAGTGTTGTTGCACTTATCGTTACTTTGTGTTAAAATTGGTTGAATAAACCCCACTTTAGGTGTAAATACGTTTACTTTACGTTTTCGTGTGTATATTACGTTTTCTTCTAAATATCATTGAGTTTAATTGATTTTGTCTCATTTTTGTAGGTAACTAATAAAGGCTATCTTGCCATATTCTTGAAGAGCATTGAATAAGCTTTCTAGTGCTTCCGACCGTACGTCAATCCGAGCTACGGTGCAGAAATTGTGGTCAAGTAAGGGGCTGTTTTGCTGTCATGTTCGCTTAGCGAGTGTGACAGCGAATGTTCGCTTAGCGAAGGCTGGCGAAGGTCCCAGCGAAGGAGTCTAGAAAGAAACAGAGGAGAAAGAGACCAAAGTTTGCTTCGTGAACTTCCTAGCGAGCATTTGCTAGGCGAATAAATCGTTCGCTTAGCGAACTTCTGAAGAAAGCAAGAGGCGGTTTAACTTTTTGTAGGCACTTAAGTACCATTTTTGTGCGTTCTCTTAGCGAATGGAATGGTTCTCCTAGCGAACCTGCGGAAATCTGATTTGTATTTAGTTCATTTTTGTAACTTTTTAAGTGATGGTTTTGGGGATTCTTTCTCCAACTCCATCAAACTTCATTTTTTAGTAGATTAGCTTAGAAAACAACATGGAAGCTTGCATACGGATGAACCGGGGTGGATTGATCGTCGACCGGCGTTGACAAACAGCGAGATGTTTGGTTTATCTCTTTTCTTCTTTATGATTTTCTTCTATGTTGGGCTGTGTATATGTATTTATTCTGATCTCATGTATATTTGTCGCCCATGGCATTGTATAAAACTTGCTTTACAAATCTTTATTCGTGATTGTCTCTGATTTTTGCTTTATGCGTGGGGTTTGAGTTACGTTAGAGATATTCCTTGCAAACTTCGATTAGGGATGATTATCTGTTAGTTTATGGATTCTAGAGATAGATTTATGAGCTAAAAATCTTTAATATGCATCGAAGCTTAATGCCTCCGTGCCTTGAGCTAGCGTGCGAAAGTATCGGCGAGGGTAACACGGTTGTTCTCTCAACTTTGCGTTAGACATAACCTTTGTTGTGAGCGATGATGGGTGATATTGAGGAGTATTGTAGATCGAGTATAACTGGTCGGTAAGTTTAAGTTTGTGAGGCGCCAATTATGTGCATGCCAGATAAGTTTGTCTTGCTGAAAAATGAATTTGTTTTTATGTTTTAATGTTTACTTTTCTGTTTTCAAGTTTTAAACCATTTTAATCCAAACTCGTTAACGCGAGAGATTTTCGAACGACATTCTTTCCCTCGAACCAATCTCTGTGGACACGACATAAATCCCGGAGGGAATTCTTTCAGAAAATAAATATTTTTGCTTGCTTGCCCTATTCTGCATTCAACAGAGACTAATAGCTAATACAAGTTTATTCGAGGTGCATGCTCTATTAATAGTATTCTGCTAATTACTATTATTGACACTAGTGCAACACATTCAATTCTTTTGCTTGATTGTGCTTAGATATTGGGTTTGAAATTGTCTTTGTTGGTTTAGAGTATGATTGTTGATACCCCGGCTCTAGTTCTGGTAACCACTTCGTTGGTTTGTTTGAATTGTCCCCTTACTATTTTCGGTAAGAATTTTGGGATTGATTTAGTATGTCTACCTTTGAGAAATCTCGATGTTATCCTTGGAATGAACTAGTTGGAGTTCAACCGTGTTCATATCATCTGTTACAACAAGATTATGTCATTTCCAGAGTTTGACGCAAGTGATGAGTTTGTTTGTGTCTGATAAGCAAGTTGATGAGTTTGTGAAGTATGAGGCTGAAGTATTTGTGATACTACCTTCTATGAATGGTGAAAGAAAAGTTACAACTGGTGAGTTACCAATGGTATGTGATTTTCCAAAAGTGTTTCTAGATGACATCAGTGATTTGATACCGGAGCGCGAGGTGGAGTTTGTGATAGACTATGTACCTGGTACTATTCTGACGTCAATGGATCCTTATAGGATGTTTGCTTCAGAGTTGAGTGAGTTGAAGAATGAGTTAGAAGAGTTGTTTGAGAAGAAGTTTGTTGGATTGAGTGTTTCGCCATGGGGAGCATGAGATTGTATGTTGATTATCGACAACTAAATAAAGTCACGATCAAGAACAAATATCCACTTCCGAGGATTGATGATTTGATGAATCAGTTGGTCGGTTGTGTAGCGTGCAATTTTTTTCGGTGACGTGACCACCTTATCGCCATTTGGTTTTTCCTCACCGCAATGGTAGGGATTGGGTGCTACTTTCTGATTTCTTATTTATCCTGTGAAGCTGGAAAGGAAAGGGAAGATATCTAAAACTAACCTTACACGCAAATGTTTAACTGAACAAATGCTTAAGAGATTGGGGGGTCCAGGGTTAGGTTATACAATGGGGAGTTGTCAATTACCCATCCTATATGTGGTTATCCACAGGTTGTTAGCATTTATACTAACTGTTTTCTACTTACTGGTGTCTATCTGTTTAGGGTTGGGGAAAGTTTCTCCTTTGGGAATGTTTGAGAGAGAGAGTTTTTGTTGATTTCGTGTTTTCTGATGTTTTTGGTGAGGTAATGGACCTAAGGTTTTGATTAGTGTGTGAAGGTACTGGACCTAAAGTTTTTTATTGATGTGCTCGCTAAGATTTTGCAATCTTTTGCCTACGTATTCCCATTAAAGAAAATAGGGAAATCAGAGCAATCGTAGTTCCCTCCTATTTCTATGGGAGGAAAAGAGATTTGGTGTCTTGTTCAAAGCCCAATATTGAAGCTAAAAGGAGTATTTGTGTCGTGTTCAAAGCCCAAGATTGAAGCTAAAGATTTGACTAAGAGAGAATTTGTCATCTCTAAGGGAGATATCTCATCTGTTTATCACAACTGTTGGGTGAATGACTATAAAGGAGGATTACTTTAACTAGGATATGTGAATCCAGCAATGCCATAATTTCTTTTATGGGGATTTGTCCTGGAGGAGAAAACTTTAACTCAATGTTGAGCAATGCCATTTTTCCTTAGGAATCTTTCATGTTAAGAGAGGGACAGTGGCGGGGATGTAAATAATACAGAGGCTTGCCGCTTACAGCAATTAGATGAAAGAGAGGATTTACCAGGACAAAAGATGGATGACAGCTTGGATTTCTGAATCAAAAAGTGTGCTACTTATAACAGTTATCTGGGATTAAGGTTTGTTTTGATTTGTTTTGATGTGTGATAACACAGAGAAATGTCTTCCTACAGAGAGTTTTTTATTTCCTCTAAGGGGATTTTGGTTTTTTGAATGTGCCTTGATCAAAGCCCAAGGTTGAAGCTAAGAGACTGATTGACTCCACTGGGGAGGTCATTATACAAAGTCTAAGAGGAGGCAGGAAAAGACTGACTCAACAAGAGAGTGTTTATCTGTCTTGTATAAAGCCCAAGATTGAGGCTAAAAGAGAATTGACTATTTTGGGGATATCATTATACAAAGCCTAAGAGGAGGCTGAAAGGGGCTGACTCCACAGGGGAATATTATTATGTGTCTTGTACAAAGCCCAAGATTGAGGCTAAAAAAGGATTGACTCTGCTAGAGAGTATGATTTGTCTTGTACAAAGCCCAAGATTGAGGCTGAAAAGAGAGATTGACTCTGCTTAGGAAGATTAATTCCCAAGGCCTAAAATGAGGCTGGGAGGAATTGACCCCGCTGGAAAGATATTTATCCAGAGCTTTTGAGAAGGTTTAGAAGGTTTTTGACTTTGCTGGAGAAAGTTTATATGTGTCTTATACAAAGCCCAAGATTGAGGCTAAAGGGGAATAACTCAGCTGAGGATATTTCAGGTGTCTTGTACAAAGCCCAAGATTGAGGCTGAAAAGATATTGACTCAATAAGAGAGTGTTTTTTATTTGTCTCAACAAGAGAGTGTTTTTATCTGTCTTGTACAAAGCCCAAGATTGAGGCTAAAGGGAGATGATTGTCTCGGCTGAGGATATTTCGGGTGTCTTGTACAAAGCCAAAGATTGAGGCTGAAAAGAGATTGACTCAACAAGAGAGTGTTTTTTATTTGTCTCAACAAGAGAGTGTTTTTATCTGTCTTGTACAAAGCCCAAGATTGAGGCTAAAGAGGTTGACTCAACAAGAGAGTGTTTTTTATTTATCTCAACAAGAGAGTGTTTTTAGGTGATGAGGAAGAAGAAGGAATCATTATACAAAGCCTAAGAGGAGGCTGGCTAAGGAATTTCTTATACAAAACCTAAGAGGAGGCTATCTTCTGCTGAGGATTATTGAGATCCAGATGCAGGTCTAACATGGGGTCTTAATTCTCGCTGAGGATTATAGAAGAGTTGAGATATCAGATGCCTTGAGGTTCTGATATCCGAGTGTGGTATTGATGATAAGATGGCCCTAGCTGGGGGAAATTTAGGATAAATATTGAGTTTTAAAAACCTATGGGGGTTTTAAATCTACTGGAGATTGATCCAATGACCAGGGTTGCTCCGATGTTTGTAGGGAGCTTGAGAATATCTTTGAGATCCAAGAGGAGATTAGACTGTCCAAGTTTACTGATATGGAAGAGTTTATCTTTGCATGATGCCCAAGAGGAGGCAGATGCTTTAAGGGATAAGAATCAACCCTAAATTTGGTCTGAGGTTTTGACTCTTTATAAAGACTGCTCTAGCAAAGGATGACTAAGTTCTGTCCTATACCTTTAAGAGGTCTTCAGGGTCCTTGTATTAAGCTTAAGAGAAGGCATGAGAACTTCTAAGAAGCCTGAGGGTCCTTGTACAAAGCCCAAGAGGAGGCAGGGATGCTTTTAGGAAGCCTGTGGGTCCAAACTTAAGAAAAGTTCAAGAAAAGTTTCACCGGGAATAATCTTTTCTTTAGTGAAGAGTTCTAGGGTTTGAAGAAATTCAAGAGAGGTTTCACCGGGAATTAATCCTCTCTGGGGAACTGAATTTCTTTGACAATTTTCTAATAGTGACAGTCTGAGAAAAGTTTCACCGGGAATAATGCCTTTCTCTTTGTTCCATATTGTATAAGCCCAAGAGGAGGCAAGACTGTATCTGGAATTACTATGGGGAACTAGTTTTGATTGTGTTAAAAGAGTAACCACTGGTTTAATCTAGTCCTGGACCTAATTGTCGGGGAAAACTCTAAGTAGATAATATACAGGCATATATACAGATGAAATATATACTGTATGTAAAATAGGGTAGGAGGACTTACAGGTGAGCAAGCTTCCAGCACAAACAAATATATATATATATATATATATATATATATATATATATACACACATATATATATATATATAATTGTACCTGGATCAGACAGGAGAACGGTGGCCAACAACGTTGTGAATCCTCAGCTCCGGTGATGGTGAGACGGTCGGGGGGGTGTACCTGCAAGGTACTCCGACGCTCAAGTAAGGCAAAGGTCAGAAGTAAAAGCAAGTACAGAAAAATGTTAGAGTCTATGAGATTGTGTAACCTGACCCTCTCAAGTGAGAGGGTATTTATAGAGAGCCCCCAGTGCGGGGCCAACGGTTACTTGCATTGGGCTGGATGGCAAGGCCCAATCCAAGCAACTGCCAGGGCTCATGTGGCGTAGTGAAGACCAGCACATGGTCTTCTCCCTGGTGTAACGGTCCCGAAATCTCTGGAAGTAGGGAAGACCATTTCTTTCGGGAGTGGGAATTTATAAGAGAATGTGCCCTCTCTGGGAGGAGTACGTCGGTGTCGGGGAGAGGTGTGTCCATAGACCATATGCTTCTGTCCAACAGTCTTTACGTCGCGTGCCCGACGTCCAGGAGGACTGGCACGTGCCCGACACAGAAATGGCTTTGGCCTTGTTGGGCTTCCGATGGCCATTGGGCTTGGGCCTGCCCGACAGCAGGCCAGATGTTGGCCCAGTCCAAAACAGAAGCCCCCCAACTCATTGCTCTGAGGTGTTAGAGTAATGACTTAAGGATCAGCACCATGTCGAGGAAGCATCCCGTCGAGGAAGGGATTTTGAACGAGGGACAGTTGGTCAATCGGGTAGAAATAAGTCAACTTGGTCACGCTAGTCTGGTCGAGGTTTAGCGACGTTGCGGGGATACGAGAAGTTTGAACCGAGGAAAACAGAAGGACGCGTGTTGGGGAATAAAGAGACATGCGTGGGAGAGCTTGTGCCATGTGTCGCATCTCATCATTGCCTAGAGCGGCTATGCTAGGGTAGCGTAATCGATTGCCTAGGAGCCCTCGAGGCTCGTGAGACCCTTATAAATAAAGGCCATCTTATTTCATTTCCATTTTCACTCTCCCTTTGCTCAGACTTTGCCTTCTTTCGTTCTCTCTTCAACCACCGTTCGCCGCCGCCGACAGCCACACCGGAACCCTACCGGAAGTACATTTGAAGTAAGTTTCTCTCTTTTCTCCTCTTTTATTTGCATTTTTAGGGTGAATCTATGGTGAACTGATGAAGTTCCCAAGGAGATCACGAAATATCCGGCAAAAATGGCGGAATGTCATAGTTTATTCGTTGAATCTCACGGGGAGAGACAATGAAATCCATGAGGACATGAAGAATGTCCCAGGGTCGTGAGATGAACATCTCTCAGTTCTTTTGTTGAATCTCCCAAGGATAAATGATGAAATCCCTGGGGAAACAAAGAATGTCATGGGGACATGGGTCGAATATCTCGGGGTCCCACCCAACGCCGCTCCCCGCGGACCTGAGGATGGTCGCGGGTTCGCGTTTCCAGACGTTCCTTCCTCGCCCTTTCACTTGATCAGCGGTGGAGGGGTGGATTTGATATGGGTCATCGAATTCACCATTTCCTTATGCTTTTCAGGTAAATGGACGTACTGCAAGTGGCCGGGGGATCTTTAGATACTTACGACGAGCCCGACTCACCTATGGCGGAGACAACCAGCGCCGTGGAGAGGTCGCCCGATGACTGGGTCTGCGAGGAGGCTTTAAACATGATCTCCCAGTTTATCTACGGGGACGAGGCCGACATATTTTGCATCGTCAAGCACCGTCTAGTAGGTTCTGCAAAGACGTGGAATATGTTCAGGCCGAAGCCATATCATCGAATATTCTCGACATATAGCAGGATGCGGTTTCCCGTATACGAGTTCATGTTCGACGAGGCGGGGTAGCGTTTGCCCTTCACAGATTTCCAACAGTCAGTGTTTGTCTGGCTGCGTTTGGCCCCTTCTCAGCTCCACCCCAACTCTCTCGCTTTCATCAGGGATTTCGAGCTCGTGTGCAAATACCTGAAGGTCGGGGCGACCGTGCCCCTATTTTTTTTCATTTTCCATCTTCAACGGCAGGCCGTCGACGGTAAGCATGGCTGGGTGTCCTTCAACCAGGTGAGCAGCCTGTTTCACACTTATATGGACTCTGTACGAAATTTCAAGTACCGGTATTACCTTGTGAGGCCGGTCACACTTGAGGCCATAAATTCAGTGTACCATCGGGTCATCAAAGAAGTAGATGGGCGGTGAGAGGAGGCACTTGTGCCTAGGTTCCCGTTGTTCTGGACTGAAGAACACTTCAAGAAGGAAACGGACAGCTACATTGTCAGCCCTGGTAAACTCTGTGAAGGGGATCACTTGGCTCACGAGGCCATAGTCAAGTTCGTCGGTGGGTTTAACAAAGCCAAGTTCGTGACGCCGAACGGGGACTTCCTTCTGGGCGACGACGGGGAGGTCTTAACGAAATGTCGACTTATGAACACTAGGGCTCTCCTCGAGACGTTTTTTGAAGAGGAGGCTCTCGAGCTGTTAGGTGGGGTGGCCTCCCCGACCTACTTTTCCCTTCGTCCTACTTTTCAAATTACTGACCTCTTTGTTTTCTGTGCAGGTAAGATGTCGAGTGCTGAGGAGCGTCTCAAGAAACTGAAAAACAACCGAGCTTCGAAAAAGGGTCGGGTCGAACAGCTCCAAGCACAGCATCCTGCCACGACTTCAGTACCCACGAATTCTTCGACCTCTCCCCAAGGGAGTCAGTCTTCCAGTTCGTTGTTGCCGAGGTGACAAAAGTGGGCAAGGAGCTGACTGAGTGCAAAGAACAGAACAGAGTTCAGGCCGAGCACCAGAAGCAGTAGGCCGAAAACCTAAAATAGCTAGAGGAGAGGTTGAGAAAAGCCGGGAGGGAAGGAAAAGCCTCTTGGAGAAGGTAGCTGAATTGGAAGATGCTACTCGCCCCGCCGAGGAAGATAGATTGTTGACGTCGTGGGCAGCATTGATTGCTAAACTCCGAGAAACTGAGCAGGACAACCTTGTGGCTGCTGAGATAGGCTTCAAAAATGCTTTGCAGCAGCTTCAGATCCTCAACCCTGGCCTCATTACAGAGAGAGCCCACTCTGACTACGACGTGGTTGATGGTCGAATCATGCGGCCGGTGGAAGAGGAAGAGGTTGACGGGGACGCGACCGGGCATGAGCAGCCAGAGGGAACGACCGCGGAATAGGTTCTGTTTTCTTGTTTTGTTTGGCCTGCGCGCCATTTCGTTTTGTTTCTTTTGTTTTCCTGGCCTGCGTGCCAAGGGCTTTTGTAATATTTGTAATATTTGTACAATGGGCTTTTTGCCCGGATTTATATTTTGATCGCTGCATTTATATGTGTGTGATGTTTACTTGTTTTGTTTGTTTTACTTATTTTTGTCTAAGTAATGTGTTGATTTTGGGAGTTGCTCGACTTCGATGTTCCTCGACCGTGTGGGGAACTAATCGGGTGGTCGGAGGTTTATTCCGCCCTTCAATGGGGCTAAGAGCTCGTTAGAAGTCTTAACCTCATGGCATAATGGTCTTCGCGCACACACAACGCGACCTTGATCATTGCGTTTAAGAGGGGTGTCGTGCTTGTACCTTAGCGCGCCCCCGTAATCGCGACGTTGGGGTGTCACGGGCAGTGTCTAACTGTAGTATTGCTTGAGTTTCTCAGCATTCCATGGTCGAGCAAGTTCCTCCCGTGTAGATTTTTGAGGAAGTAGGCTCTTGTCCCCGTCTTTCCGCAGACGCAGTACGGGCCCTTCAGTTCGCGGCGAGTTTACCTTCCCTCGAATCTTTCCGGGTCCTTCGTAGAACGAGGGTGCCTACTTGAAAATCACACTTAATAACTTTGCTATTATAGCGTAAAGTAATTTTTTGTTTGAGTGAGGCTTCCTGGAGGGAGGCCCCCGTTCTTGTCTCTTCGACGAAGTCGAGTTCTTCCCTCAGGGCCTCGTTATTTGCCCCCTCTTCGAGGGGAGCTTCTGTCCTCCTCGAGGGTTCCCTAACCTCCACGTGGATCAGTGCTTCTGTTCCGTAGGTCAGGCGAAAGGGAGTCTCCTAGGTTATGGAATGTGGGGTTGTTCGGTAGGCCCAGAGGATGCTGTGGAGTTCTTCGACCCACCTTTGTTTGGCCTCGCCGAACTGACGTTTCAATCCTCGAAGGATCACCCTATTTGCTGCTTCAGCCTGCCCGTTCGTTTATGGGTGCTCGACCGACGTGAAGTGCTGCTTCGTGCCTAGCTTGGCGACGAAGTCTTGGAAGTTCTTGTCGGTGAACTGTGTCCCGTTGTCGGTGACGATTGCTTGGGGAACGCCGAACCGAGCGAGGATGTTCCTCTTGTAGAAACGAATTATATTGAAGGCCGTGATCTTGGCCATGGCTTCCGCCTCGATCCACTTCATGAAATAGTCCACTCCGACGATGTGGTATTTATTCTGGTATGAACCCACGGCGAAAGGCCCGAGGATGTCCATTCCCCACCACGCAAATGGCCACGGGGATGAGAGCGTTTTGAGCTCATTGGGGGGAGTGAGGTGCATGTCCCTGTGTCGTTGGCATCTATCGCACTTCTTAACGTGCTCCTTGGTGTCGTGTTACATAGTGGGCCAGTAATACCCTGCCCGAAGTGCTTTGCGAGTTAAAGATCGTCCACCAAGGTGTTGGGTGTTGATGCCCTCGTGAATCTCTTCGAGGATATCGAGGACCTTGTTCTCTTCAACATACCGAAGAAGGGAATTGAAAATCCTTGGCAGTATAGTTTATCCTCGACTATCGTGTACGAACACGATCATCGTTTGACCATCCCCGCTTCCTTGGGATCTTTGGGGAGCTTGTCCGTCATTAGATATTCGTATACCGGTGTTATCCAACAATTGGTGTCCCTGATAATGTTTACATCTGTCGCTGGAGCGGGCTTATTGATGCTCGGATGAGAGAGTACATCCTGGATGACTGACTTGTTTCCTCATTTCTTCTTCGTACTAGCCAGTTTAGATAGGATGTCTGCCCGGGTGTTGTTCTCGCGCGGGATGTGTGTCACCTCCGCGGAGACGAAACTCTTCATTTTTTCCTTTACTAAGGTTAAGTATTTGATAAGGCAATCGTTCTTGGCCTGGTACTCTCCTCGGACCTGGGAGGCCACGAGCTGGGAATCAGTAAATATCTTGACTTCCTTGGCCCCGAGGTCCTCGGCCAAACTCAGCCCGGCAAGGAAAGCCTCGTATTCTGACTGGTTGTTCGACGTCGAGAAGGATAACTCGAGGGAGACTTTGATCAGGATGCCTTCCTCGTTCTTGAGGATGATGCCCACCCCACTTCCTTTCGAGTTGGACGCCCCGTCGACATAGATTGTCCATCTTTGGGCTCCGTTGGTCGATGGTTCGGGGATGGTCATTTCAGCCACGAATTCGGCCAGCACTTGAGCTTTCAAGGGTTTCCTTCCTTCGTATTGGACGTCGAACTCGGCGAGTTCCAACAACCACCTGAGCATTCTTCTCGCCATGTCTGGTCGACCGAGGAGTTACCTTATTGGTTGCTCGGTTCTTACCACGATCGTGTGGGCCAGGAAGTAATGACGAAGTCTTCGAGCTGCGGTGACGAGGTCCAAGGCGACCTTTTTGATCTGTTGATACCTGATCTTGGGGCCCTGGAGGGATTTACTGGTGAAGTAAATCGGTTTCTGCCCGTCGGGAGTTTCTCGGATAAGGACAACGCTGACCGCTTCTTCCGTGATGACGAAATACAAGAAGAGTGTTTCTCCGTCCTCTGGCCATGAGAGAACCGGGGGTTGTGATAGCACCTATTTGAGATGGAGGAGCGCCTGCTCGCACTCCTCGCTCCATTCGAAAGTGGCCTTTTGGCGAAGAGGTTTGAAAAACGGGAGTGCATATTGGGCTGATTTGGCGACGAAGCGGGAGAGGGCGGTTAGCATCCCGTTCAGTGATTATATGGATTTCTTCGAGTTCGGGGAGGGTATCTCAGAGAAGGCCCTACACTTGTCGGGGTTTGCCTCAATTCCTCTCTCTGTGAGGTAGAAACCAAGGAATTTGCCTGCCCGAACGCCGAAGGTGCACTTGTCGGGGTTGAATCTCATACGACATCTCCTCGATGTGTCGAACACTTTTTTGAGATGAGCCGTGTGGTTGAGTTCCGCCGTGGACTTGACGATCATGTCATCCATGTAGACCTCGAGCATATCGTCGATCTCTGCCCGAAAGACTTTGTTCATCATCCGCTAGTAGGTCGCGCCGGTGTTCTTCAGGCCGAAGGGCATTATGTTGTAATAGTAATTGCCCAACTCGGTCATGAAGGTGGTATGCTGCTTGTTGGCCTTGTCCATGGGGATTTGGTTATACCCCGAGTAAGCTTCCATGAAGGACAATAGCTTAAAACCTGTAGAATTGTCGACCAGCTGGTCGATGTTAGGCAAAGGGTAAGAATCTTTCGGGCAATGCCCGGTTAAGGTCGGTATAATCAACACACATCCTCCATTTTCCATTATTTTTCTTAACGAGTATAACGTTGGACAGCCAAGTTGTGTACTTGGCTTCCGAAATGAAATTTGCCTCTAGGATGTCTTTTACAGCTTTTTCAGCAGCCTCCGCTTTCTCCGGAGAGTGTCTACGCCTACGTTGAGCTGGGGCCCTAACAGTCGGGTCTACTTTCAGTTGAAGACAAGCCACCTCGGGGTCAAGACCGAGCATTTCTGAAGCACTCCAGGCAAACAGGACAGAATTCTCGCAGAGGTAGGCCTTCAGCTGCTTCTTCGCCAGGTCAGGGAGTCTAGAACCGATCTTCATGCTTCGGTCGGGGTCGTCTCTGAGGGTCACCAGCTCGAAGTCTCCTTCTAGGATGGGGCGCGTTGGGTAGATAGACTGTATGTTGCCTTCAGCTCGAAAGTCATCACCGGCGGCTTCTTCTAGATCCTGTTCCCCGGGAAACCTGCTGTCAAGGTCGACCGCATTGACGGGCGGGAGTGGCATCTGCTCTGTGTCCAAAGATATCTTTGCTTGGTTCTTGGGCTTGGGACCAATGATGTTTAAACCCTTGATGGCGGCGTCGAAGCATCTTCTGGCCGCCTCGATGTCCCCGTGCATGGTGACCACACGACCTCTGGCAGTGTAGTACTTCATCTTTAGGTGGACCGTTGAAGGCACCACAGTAAGTTCGAACAGGGTGGTCCTCCCCAAGATCTAATTATAGAGGGAAGGACAGTCGACCACCAGGAAGCGGGTCTTGATCTGTCGGGCAATGTCGTCGATCCCGAAAGTGACCATCAGCTCGAACTAACCCCACGGCCTGGTGGTGGTGTCGTTGAACCCTTGCAAATCCGAGCCCACGTAAGGGGTTAAGTGTCTTTCGGTGAGCTGGAGGGTGCTGAAGAGGTGAGTGTACATTATGTCCACCGAGCTGCCCTGGTCGACCAGAATCCTGCGGACGTCGAAGTTGGCCATATGCGCTCGAATCAGGAGGGGAATAGTTGCGTTTGGCACTCCTCCGGGAAACTCCTCGAGGTAGAAGGTGATTGGGTTTGACCTCCCTAGCACCTTGTCGAGGGTGGTGGTCTTCGCAAGTGTAGCCAACTCCAGCTCATCAAACTTCCTCTTTATTGATCCAACGGAGACCTTTTCGTGGCCCCCGCCCGATATAACCATCGTCTTGGGGAAGCTCTCCCACGTGCTGCGGGCAGCGATGGGGTCTTCGTCGGGGAAGCTTCTACAAAGGTCGCGAACAGCCTCGGCGTTCTCGATTCCCTCGGGAATGCAGAAATCCTCGGGTCGAGTGATGTTGAGGGCGACCTAAAGTCGATTCTAGCTGTCTGGATGGGTCGCATCCTCAACGCTCTGGGCATCCCAATTATCCGCCCGCGGGGGGTCATTCTTATGGGCGTACTTCTTCAGATGGCCCTCCTTGATCAAGATTTCGATTGCATCCTTGAGGTGGATGCAATCTTCGGTGACGTGTCTGTGGCTGCGGTGGAACCTGCAGTACTTGGACTTGTTAGTGTTTGGTTTAGGAGCTGTCAGTTTTGGAAAACGGACGCTCCCCTTTTGAAACTCCGAGTTGGCGCATTCGGAGAGTATTCGCGAGTGGGTCGGGTTGAGTGGAGTGTAATCCGAGAACATACCAGCAGGACCGCAAGAGTCCCGAGGTTGGTTGTCCCTTCTCCACTCTCCTCCGCGTTGAGGTGGAGGAGAGCCTTCATCTCTGTGGCTGAGGGAGCCTTCTCGTCGTCGTGAGTCGAGGGCCAGCTGGGCGGCCTATGACTCCTCGAACTCGATGTAAGACTGAGCTCGAATGAGTAAATCTTCCAAGTCTATGGGCTTATGAATGGCCACGATCTTGGCGAAGTCAGTTCAAGAGCGCACCCCTTCGCAATCAGGAATTTCTTCATCTCATCAGTCGCGTGGACCTCGATAGCTTCTTAGTTGAACATCTCGATATAATTTCGGAGAGATTCGTTCCGTCCCTGGAAGATGGCCTCGAGGGACGCCACCGTCTTCGGATGTCGGTGCAAAGTGGTAAAATGTCTGGAAAACCGCTGCTTGAACTGTTTCCAGGAAGTGATTGACTCTGGAGCAAGCCGTTTGTACCATGTCATGGCCCATTTCCTGAGATTCGTAGGGAATACCCTGCACTTAATGGCTCCTCGAACATTCCTAAAGTTGAGCATCGCTTCGAAGCTCTCATTATGGTCGTCAGGATCAGCCGTACCATCATAGGTCCCTAGCTGTGGGGGCTTCTCCATGCCCAGAGGTATCGGGGTGTCCATAATTTCCTTGGACAAAGAAGTTCTTGGATCGTCTTCGTCGCTTCAGACAGGGGACCTGGACGGGGAGTGATGGTCTTGCCCAGATCCTTGTCCACGAGGAGGATTCCTGGGTTGGCCCCTGGGTCTCTCGCCAGCGTCTCTACTCCTTTTCTTGGTCGTCTCTTTTGGGGGAGGTGAGCGGTGGCATTTCTGGGCAACTGCTGGTTGAGGGTGTTCCAAACGTAGCCCGCGACCCTCGCGTCGCGGGGAGGGATTGCGGGAGTCCGCTTGGGCAGTTCTCTGGGGAGATTGATGGGGAGATAGAGGACGACGGTGTCTTCACGGGGAAGAACGCCGGGGTCGACCTCTCTCCAGAGCTTCGATCCGGATGTTCTACTGTGCGATCATCTGGTTGTTCTGGCTGACCAAGGCGAACAGGGCCACTGTACTGGGATCTGCGCCAGGCGGTGGTGGAATAGGCTGGTACACAGCCTGTAGAATCATCTGTTCGGCGACATCATTAGCTATGTCCTCGGAGAATGGGGAGCCAATCTGCCTATCTCTGATGTCGACGTCCTCGACTGGGACGACAACTTTCTCTTCACGATGGTCGCTGTTTTCAGATGGTGTGGCGGCGGCTCCGGTGCTTTGGTTCCAGATGCACTGGCCATGGTTGTTGAGAAGGAATGCTTTGGTTTATCGAAGGAGAAAAACGGGGAAGTAAAGAGCTTTCCACAGACGACGCCAGTGATCGTACCTGGATCAGACAGGAGAACGGTGGTCAGCAACGTCGTGAATCCTCAGCTCCGGTGATGGTGAGACGGCGGGGGGTGGGGGGTGTGCCTGCAAGGTATTCCGACGCTCAATTAAGGCAAAGGTCAGAAGTAAAAGCAAGTATAGAAAAACGTTATAGTGTATGAGATTGTGTAACCTGACCCTCTCAAGTGATAGGGTATTTATAGAGAGCCCCCAGCGTGGGGCCAATGGTTACGTGCATTGGGCTGGATGGCAAGGCCCAATCCAAGCAACTTCCAGGGCTTACGTGGCGTAGTGAAGACCAGCATGTGGTCTTCGCCCTGGTGTAACGGTCCCGAAATCTCCGGAAGTAGGGCAGACCGTTCCTTTCGGGAGTGGGAAGTTATAAGAGAATGTGCCCTCTCGGGGAGGAGCACGTGGGTGTCAGGGAGAGGTGTGTCCGTAGACCATATGCTTTTGTCCGACAGTCTTTACGTCGTATGCCCGACGTCCAGGAGGACTGACATGTGCCCGACACGAAAGTGGCTTTGGCCTTGTTGGGCTTCCGATGGCCATTGGGCTTGGGCCTGCCCAACAGCAGGGCAGGCACTGGCCCAGTCCAGAACAATATATGTGCAAGTATGTAAGAAAAAGTTGTTTAAAACTTACAGGTGAGCAAGCTTCCATTGTAATAGCCGTATGGTTAGTTGTTCAAGAAATTAAAGAAAATATTGATAACAACTATGAATTTGAACCTAAATCAAAAGGGAAGTTGTTTTGAAAAGATTGGGTTTGCACTTAAGGAGAGGCCCAAAGAATTGTTTATTTACAAAAAAGGTTGGGTCTTACAACTCAAAGAGTGGCCCAAATAAAAAACAGTAATCGTACCGTTGATCTGAAAATGGTATCGGGACTTATACAATGACTGAGGCCCAAAAAGGTTTTATGTACAAAGAGATGGGTCTTACAACTCATGGAGAGGCCCAAAGTGTTCGAAAAAAGAAAAGAAATAGGACTTACAACACAAGGGTGGGCCCAAAATGATTTTGTTTAAAAGGCAACGTTCGCGCCGCAGTTTTTGAAAACACAGTGGGACTTATACAATGACTGAGGCCCAAATTTATTTATTTACAAGGGGTGGGTCTTACACTCTATTAGAGGCCCAAAGTGTATTTTAAGAAAAGAGAATGGGACTTATAACTCAGGGAGAGTCCCAATGAAAGACAGTGATCACACCATCGTTTTAAGAATCGCAGAGGGACTTAAACAATGACTGAGGCCCAAAAGGTTTTCTGTACAACAAGGGATGGGACTTACACTCTATTAAAGGCCCAAAGTATGTATGTGAAGTTTGAAAAAATCAAAATTTAGAGAAAACCCTAATTTTGAATTTAAAAGATATAATTTTCAAAGGAAATTAAATAAAAAATTATATAAAATACCAAATATATTCAAAAACAAGTTGTATACTTTGAAAAATATTTTGAAAAATCATTTTTAATCACATGAAAGCTTAAAATTCAATTGGTTTTGAAAAACCAAAGTGGAAATTTCATTTAAAATGTTTAAAAACAATAAAAATGAAATTAATTACAAAAATTCTAACTATATTAAATAAATAATATAAATTGGATTTTTTTTGTAAAATAAAATATTTAAACATTTTTGTGAATTTTGAGAAAAAGAATCAATTCAAAAACACAAATATTCAGAGAGAATTTAATTTTTGAATCAATTAACAAAAATATCAAAATATTCAAAAATTCAAATTTTGAAAAAGGGCGCCAACGGTCAAGGGAGAACACGCGCACCCTGTTTCTGCAGATTTATATTTTCTCACTTTTATCAATGATTACTCAATAGTTTTGCACGATTCAAGTATCAATCTTGTTCGTTTTTGAACAAGGATCACAACCATATAGATTAATTGCATTTATATTAAGTATGGAGGAAGAAATCAATGGAAAACTTCAAGAACCCTAATTTCAGCATGAACACAATGAAATTCTATACAGGACTGATTCATGGTAATTGATTGAGGGTTATCACTCTACATACATGCATAAACAAGATGGTAACTCAAAAATTCATTCATGATGGATGGATCATAGAGTTTGAAGGGTTCGGGCTTACCTCTTGCAGCTGGTGATCGATTTTGATGATGGAGGTGTTGCAGATAGGTTCCAATGATCCGGACAGCTTCCTTAGGTGCCAAGGAGTGTGTTTGAATGTTTGGAGTGGATTGAAATGAGCTGGAATTTGATGTGGTACCTCAACTGCAACTCTGTCAAGAACTTGAGCAATTGGCTGGTGATTTGATGAATTTGATGTTCCAGATGTCGTGTTAGTGTTTAGATCACTCACATATGATGTTTATGAGGTGTGTGTGTGTGTGTGTGTGTGTGATTGGTTTGGTTGGAATCACTCTCAATCTCAAAACCCGATAGTGACTTGAGTTAGAAGGTAAAATTGGAGTGAAAGGGAGATTTTGAGTAAAGCATCAGTTTGGGTGCTTTGGTGTACTCAAACTGATCATAAATGAGCTCTATTTATAGTAGAGCAAGTTTGTTTTGGCTGCAATAGTGAATGGCAACTGCAGCAGGTCTGTGGCAAATGTTGATCCAATGGAACCTCAAGTCTCCTCTAGCCATAGACTTGAGGTTAGAGTACATGATATGAGTTCTCTGGTTCAGGGATAAGGCTTAACTGAACTTGGATAACATTGTCTTGATGAATGCCACCTCTATGCATCAGTTAAATGCTTGGAAACAAAATTGACCATTTGGAAGAATCTTGAATTTTAGGAATGTCATGCCTAAACATAGATCCATGGACTTGTGAGGCTGGTGGATCAGTGTTTGTCCCTTGGTTGTTCCCCCCTTGAGGTGTGCAGATGGATAACCATGCTTTTTATTGCACAAATTGATCAATTCGAGCAACAATGCACAAATCTGCCTTGCAAAAATCAGTGAAAAATGCCATTTTCAATGGATCATATTTTCTTGCTCAAGTTGAGTTATGAGAGACTCTTGTACTTTTTAAAGAGCCCTCATATGGTACTATCTATGTATGATCATAGTTGGTCATGAAACTATTTGAATCCAACTGAAAAAATCCCATGAACTTTGATGTTCAGGGCTGGTAACTTAGGCAGATTTTCACTAAATGTTGAAAAAGTGTCATTTTCTTCATTTTTGTCATTTTGATCACTCCATAACTTAAAATCCATGAAGAATTGGAGTTTGAGGTAGTTGAAGCTTTGGTAGAATGTAGGAAGACCTACAAATCAGGCTTTGGATCACCCAAAATGGCTGCTTCATCACAAGTTATGATCCCTGGAAGTTGGTACCAAAATCATTCAAATTTAGTAACTTAGAAAAATTTTCAATTTTTCAAGATTACCCCTTTCACAAGTTATCTTGGTTTCTTGATCAATTCTTGTTAATATGACATTATAAGTCATATTTTATGGAAATATGAGTCATAAGGATCATTTTTGCCAAAAAAAGCCATGTTTTGACTTTTGGCTCTTGAGCAGTTCGGCGCGTAAAAACCCTAATTCTCGACTTTTGGGAAATGCATCCTCTGAGGGTAATTTAGCTTTTTAATTGGATTCTGAGGGTTATTTTGAACATATTGAGTCATATGTTGAAGTCCTGGCTCATCCTCTTGTGAAAATCTCACTCTAGAGGTCCTAGTCGTCCAAAACCCTAATTTAGCGACATCAGGTGTTTCGAGGATCAAAACACTTGGAATGTCACAACTGTGTGCTTGATTTTTTATGTGAGGGTCCTCTTGATCCTTTGTGGGTGTTTTAAGAGGTTAGACAATTTGAAGATCGTGTCATTTCTTGATTGATCCTTTGTCTAAGTGCTCTGAGATGGCTCATAAACCCTGATTCTTGATTGTAGTGAATGCTCAACAATCCTTAAGGAGATTGATGAGGTATGATGGCACATCCATATTGTGGTAATGATCCTAACAATGATCTTGGTGGTCAAAATTTGGGGTATGACAGATGCCCCTATTTAATCTTCTTGGACCCGAAGGTGTGAATGGCGAAGGTATTCGGGCATTCGAGGTGCAAGATGATTAAATATCGGAATACACAAAATTTTGATTGTGGTTATGAATGGTTGTTTGCCCGTCCATCTTCTTTTGCTAAGCAATGATGCTTAGAAAAGGGTGAAACTTCCCCTCGATCCTGGTCTTCAGCCAAGGAACTGGTCTCGGTTTCTGAAATAAACTTCCCCTCGATCCTAGTCTTCAGCCAAGGAACTGGTCTTAGTTTCTGAAATAAACTTCCCCTCGATCCTGGTTTTCAGCCACGGAACTGGTCTCAGTTTCTTCTTGTCGAGTTTCTTCCTTGACAAGGAATGCTATGTGTAGCAGTTTTCATCAAACTTCTCGCCGAGTTTTTACTGGGGAGATACCATTTGATGGAAAAAGAGTTGAGGTCAGATTTGTTGGGGGGTACCCATTCGTCTGAGCTGTAGAGGTGTGCAAACTTCTCTATTGGAGATGCCATTTGTTGACTCTACTTGGGAAAACGAGTCTCTTGAAAGACTGCTTTTCGCTTGGGGATACTACATCATACTTTTCTTCGAGATCTTTTTGGAGAAATGTCATATGATGTAATCCAATTTTGAGGTGCTGATGATTTCATTAACATCGACTTTCTTGGGAGAAAAACCAATGTGTTGCTGAGAGTCTTCGGTTGAGAGGCTTTCTCTAGGGATTTTCCTTAATCCGGGAAAGCGAAGATATCATCTTCGATGGTGAAGAGTGACGTTTGTCGAATGTCTCCTTGCCTTTCAGAGGTTCAAGTTATCAAGGAGGTTGAGGACCGTCTCCAATCCAAAAATAAACTTGGGGAGAGATTTCTCAGATGATACATTTCCTGACGAGGAAAGAACTAACAACTCGATTGATAAGAGGACTTTTATCACTTGGGAAATGAATACGACCAGAGTGATATTAATGCGATATGATTATGAATGTGAATCAATTATGCATGATATATGTATGTTTATGCTGACAAAACAGACGCGACATACAGACTGGTGAATGAACACGAAGGGATACTCGGCCACTGCGGGGGATGAAAAGTAACATGGGTTCAAGATAGCAATCCTTCCTTGCTTAGGAGAGATAAATCTTTATGGGAGAACATGTACATCGGTCTTAAGAGGTAAGCACCCTGCCGGGGATGTCAGATGAAACATGGTATCTGACACAGTTAATCCTTCATTCAGGCGTACTGGTTTAGAAGGAGTACTTTGATTCTGTACTTTGAGGTTCAATCACCTTCGAAGAAACTATCAATGTTCTTTTTGAAGTTCATCAGTAAAAAAGAATTGCCATCTTTATTTAAAGAGCAGAAAAATTTTGACAAGTAAATTCATTTTTGTTTTATTTCAAGAATCATTGATCATGTTAAAAATGTCATTCTGTAAAGCTAAAACAAATGAGAATTGCAAACAAAAGCATTAAGGCTCAAATTTTATTGATAAGATGGAAATCAGCCAAGCGCGTGATTCTATAGAGCATTTACAAAGTTTAGAAAATGGTAATTTACGGGAAAAGGGGCTACATTGAAACATAACGACCGTTATCCTTCTACCAACTTTGAATTCTGGACATCCTGGGCTTCTGTCGAAGATGACACTGCTTGAAGTTTTTCGAAGAATGGTGTTACCGCTGGGGATTTAACCTTGTCGGACGTAGTTACTTGCCATCAATCCCTAACTTTTGCCTGGATTGTCTTTTGAGATTTCCAATCCATCGGGATGATTTTTGCTTATGTCTCTAATTTTTGCCTGGACCGCCTTTTCAGGTTTTCAATCCACCGAGACGTTGTTTTTATTTAGACGAAGTATTTCTTGACTACGTCAACATTTGTGGGGTAGGTGAATTCTTCTTCGTCCATGGTTACGAGTTTCAAGGCGCCGCCTGATAAGGCTTTCTTGACCACATAGGGGCCGTTATAATTCAAAGTCCATTTGCCCCAAGAATCAGTGAAGAATGATTGTATCTTTTTTAGAACAAGGTCTCCTTTCCTAAAGACACGGGGTCAGACCTTTTTGTCGAGCGCCTTCTTCATTCTTTGCTAATACAAATGACCATGGCACAAAGCCGTTATTCGCTTTTCTTCAATCAGATTTAGTTCATAGTGTCGACTTTGACACCATCCAGCTTCTGTTAGCTTAGCTTCCATCAATACCCGAATCAATGGGATCTCTACTTCTACGGGAAGCACTGCTTCCATGCCATATACTAGAGAGAAAGGCGTTGCCCCTATTGAAGTGCAGACAGATGTGCGATAACCGTGAAGAGCAAAGGGTAGCATCTTGTGCCAGTCTATGTAGGTTACAACCATCTTTTGAACGATTTTCTTGATGTTCTTGTTAGCCGCTTCTACCGCCCCGTTTATCTTAGGTTAGTAGGGAGATGATTTATGGTGTTCGATCTTGAACTCAGCGCACAACTCTTTCATCATCTTGTTGTTCAAGTTAGATCCATTATCAGTAATGATCTGGCTTGGAACACCATAACGGCAGATGAGATTGTTTTTGATAAAGCGGGCTACCACTTGTCAGGTTACATTGGTGTATGACGCTGCTTCGACCCACTTGGTGAAGTAGTCAATGGCTACCAGGATGAACCGATATCCTTTTGAAGCCTTGGGTTCGATCATGCCAATCATGTCGATTCCCCATATGGAAAAAGGCCATGGGGAAGAGAGAACTTTGAGATGTGTTGGCGGTTGTAGCATGCGATTTTTGTCGATGACGCGACCACCTTATCGCCGTTGGGCTTCTCCTCACCATAATGGTAGGAGTGGGGTGCTACTTTCTGATTTCTTATTTATCCCGTGAAGCTGGAAGGGAAAGGGAAGCTATCTAAAGCTAACCTTGCACGCGAATGTTTAACTGAACAAACTCTAAAAGAGATTCAGGGAGTTCGGGGTCAGGTTATACAATGGGGAGTTGTCAATTACCTATCCTATATGTGGTTATCCACAGGTTGTTAGCAATAGGTTCTGCTTTTATACTTTATGGTGTTTATTTGTTGTGGGTTGGGAAAGTTTCTCCTTTAGGAATGTTTGAGAAAGAGTTTGAGTTTTTGATGATTTTGGTGAGGTACTGGACCTCAGTTTTGATTGGTGTGTGAAGGTACTGGACCTAGAGTTTTTGATTGGTATACTCGCTAAGATTTTGCAATCTTATGCCTACGTATTCTCGTTTAAAGAAATAGGGAAATCCGAGCAATCGTAGTTCCTCCTATTCTATGGGAGGAAAAGATGTTTGGTGTCTTGTTCAAAGTCCAAGATTGAAGCTAAAGGGTGTATTTGTGTCTTGTTCAAAGCCCAAGATTGAAGCTAAAAAGTTTGACTGAGAGAGAATTTGTCATCTCTAAAGGGAGACATCTCATCTGTTTATCACAACTGTTGGGTGACGGTTTATAAAGGAGAATTACTTTAACTGGGATATGAGAATCCAGCAATGCCATAATTTCCTTTATGAGGAATTTGTCCTAAAGGGGAAAACTTTAACTCAGTGTTGAGCAATGCCATTTATCCTTAGGAATCTTTCATGCTAAGAGAGGGACAGTGGCATGGATGTAAATAATCCAGAGGCTTGCCGCTTACAGCAAATTAGATGAAAAAGAGGATTTTTGCCAGGATAAGAGATGGACGGCACCTTGGATATTTGAATCAACAAGTGTGCCACTTATAGCAGTTATCTGGGATTAGGGTTTGTTTGATTTGTTTGTTTTGATGTGTAATAACACAGAGAAATGTCTTTTTACAGAGATATTTTGATTTCCTCTGAGGGGATATTGATTTTTATGTGCCATGATCAAAGCCCAAGGTTGAAGCTAAGAGATTGATTGACTCCACTGGGGAAGTCCTTATACAAAGCCTAAGAGGAGGCTAGAAAAGACTGACTCAACAAGAGAGTGTTTATCTGTCTTGTACAAAGCCTAAGATTGAGGCTAAAAAGAGACTGACTCTTTGGGGGATATCATTATACAAAGCCTAAGAGGAGGCTAAAAGTTGACTTTTCCGGGGGAATATTTTGTCTGTCTTGTACAAAGCCCAAGATTGAGGCTAAAGGGGGAAATTGACTCTACTGGTGAGAGGTTTTATCTGTCTTGTACAAAGCCCAAGATTGAGGCAAAAAGAATATTTGACTCTACTGGAGAGATTTATACGGTGTCTTGTACAAAGCCCAATATTGACGCTGAAATGAGACTGACTCAACAAGAGAGTGTTTTATTTGGTGTCTTGTACAAATCCCAAGATTGTGGCTAAAATGTAGTTGACTGAATCAGCTGAGGATTTTAGGTGTCTTGTACCAAGTCCAAGATTGAGGCTGACCTTACTGGGGAAAATCATTATACAAAGCCTAAGAGGAGGCTGAAAAGAAGATTAATTCTGCTTAGGGATATTGTTTCTCAAAGCCTAAAAGAAGGTTGGGAGGAATTGACTTCGCTGGGGAAGATATTTATCCAGAGCTTAAGAGAAGGTTATGAAGACTTTAACTTTACTGGAGAAAGTTTATATATGTCTTGTACAAAGCCCAAGATTGAGCCTAAAAGAGAGAATGACTCAACAAGAGAGTGTTTATATCGTGTCTTGTACAAAGCCAAAGATTGAGGCCGAAAAGAGAATTGACTCAACAAGAGAGTGTTTTTATCTGTCTTGTACAAAGCCCAAGATTGGGGCTGAAAGGGGTTGACTCAACAAGAGAGTGCTTTTGAGTTTGACTCTACTGAGGGAAGTCAATATACAAAGCCTAAGAGGAGGTTGGAGGTGATTTGACTCAACAAGAAAGTACTAAAAAGGGTGATTGACTCAACAAGAGAGTCTTGAAAAAAAGTGAATGACTCAACAAGAGAGTCTTTTTGAAGCTGATTAACTCAATCAAGAGAGTCTTTTTGAAGCTAACTCAGCTGGGGAAAATCATTATACAAAGCCTAAGAGGAGGCTGACTTCTGCTGAGGATTATTGAGATCCAGAGGCAGGTCCAAGTTGGGGGATCAACTCTTGCTGAGGATTTACAGAAGAGTTGAGGTATCAGATGCCTTGAGGTTCTGATTTGGGATAGTGTTATACTGATGATAAGCTGACCCTGGCTGGAGAAATTTAGGATGAAAGACTGAGTTTTAGATCCTGTGAGGGTTTCAACTCTACTGGAGATTGGTTAAATTACCAAGGTTTTTCCAGTGTTTGTAGGGATCTTGAGAATGTCTTTGAGATTCAAGAGGAGATTAGACTATCCAAGTATACTGGTATGGAAGAGTTTATCTTTGTACGATACCCAAGAGGAGGATAGTGTTTTAAGGGATGAGGGTCAACCCTAAATTGTCCAAGGTTTTGACTCTTAGGAAAGTCTGCTCTAGCAAAGGATGACTAAGTTCTGTCCTATACCTTTAAGAGGTCTTCATGGTCCTTGTATTAAGCCCAAGAGAAGGCATGAGAACTTCTAAGAAGCCGAAGGGTCCTTGTACAAAGCCAAAGAGGAGGCAGAGATGCTTTTAGAAAGCCTGTGCGTCCAAACCTAAGAAGAGTTCAAGAAAAGTTTCACCGGGAATAAGCTTTTCTTTAGTGAACAGTTCTAGGGTTTAAAGAAATTCAAGAGAGGTTTCACCGGGAATTAATCCTCTCTGGGGAAATGAATTTCTTTGAGAATTTATAATAGTGGCAGTCTGAGAAAAGTTTCACCGAGAATAATGCCTTTCTCTTTGTTCCATATTGTATAAGCCCAAGAGAAGGCAAGACTGTATCTGGAATTCCTATGGGGAACTAGTTTTGACTGTTGAAAGAGTAAACACTGGCTTTATCAAATCCTAGACCTAATTGTCGGGGAAAACTCTAAGCAGATATACAAATATATATACAGTTGTTATATGACAAGTATTTAAAAGGATATGAAAGAAGGACTTACAGGTGAGCAAGCTTCCAGCAATACAGACAAATATATATATATATATATATATATATATATATATATATATGAAAGCATGTAAAGAAAGCTGATAAAACTTACAGACGAGCAAGCTTCCATTGTAACAACTGTATGGTTAGTTGTTCAAGAAATTAAAGAAAGTTTTGATGACAACTATGAATTTGAACCTAAATCAAAAGGGAAGGTTGTTTTTTAAGAGAAGATTGGGGCTTATACTCAAGGAGAGGCCCAGATGAAAAACAGTAATCGTACCATTGATCTGAAAAATTGTATCGGGACTTATACAATGACTGGGGCCCAAAAAAGGTTTTCTGTATAGAGGGATGGGTCTTACAACTCAAGGAGAGGCCCAATGGTTTGAAAAAGAAAAGAAATGGGACTTACAACACAAGGGTAGGCCTAAATGGTTTTGTTTTGAAATGGCGATCGCGCCGAGATTTTTGAAAACACAGTGGGACTTATACAATGACTGAGGCCCAAAATTATTTATGTACAAGGCGGGTTGGGTCTTACACTCTATTAGAGGCCCATGAATGATTAAAAAGAAAAGGTAATGGGGCTTACAACTCAGGGAGAGGCCCAGATGAAAATTGTTTTAAAAATGGCGATCGCGCCGAGAATTCTAAAAATGTATCGGGTCTTATACAATGATTGAGGCCCAAAAAAGGTTTATTTACCAAGGGATGGGACTTACACTCTATCAAGAGGCCCAAAAATGTTTGAAAATTTAAAATCGAACGGAAACCCTAATTTTAAATTAAAATGTCATTTTTCAAAGGAAATTAAATGAAAAAAATTATATAAAATACCAAATATATTCAAAAACAAGTTGTACACTTTGAGAAATATTTTGAAAAATCATGTTTTTTTACATGAAAGTTTGAAATTCAATTGGTTTTGAAATATCAAAGTGGGAATTTCATTTAAAATGTTTAAAACAAATAAAAAATGAAATTAATTACAAAAATTCTAACTATAATAAAAAATAATATAAATTGGATTTTTTTGTAAAATAAAATATTTAAACATTTTTGTGAATTTTGAGAAAAAGAATCAATTCAAAAACACAAATATTCATAGAGACATTAATTTTTGAATCAATTAAACAAAATAACCTAAATTCAAAAATTCAAATAATTTGAATTATGGTGCCAACGGTCAGCTTCTTCTTCCTCGTGACCACTCCATGGATGATTTGCGTTTTTCTCTCTGATTACTCAAGGGTTTTGCACGATTCAAACACCAATCTTTTTCGTTTTTGAACAAGGATCACAACCATATAGATTAATTGCATTTATATTATGCATGGAGTGAGAAATCAGAAGATAACCTCAAGAACCCTAATTTCAGCATGAACACAATGAAATCCCATACACGATTGATTCATGGCAATTGATTGAGCGTTATTACTCTATATACATGTAGGAACAAGATGGTAACTCGCAAATTCATTTATGATGTATGGATGTAGCGAGCGATTTTGGACGCGGTTCTTAAGCGCTGGTCGCTCTCTGCGGTTGAGCTTAAAACTACAGGTCGATTCATTTTTTATCCTATTGTGAGCTGAATAAGGAAGGGAAATAGATGTCTCCAATTAACCTTGCTTTGCATACTGAGTTTAAACAGCGGTCTGTTAGGTTACGGATGCTATCAATGTGGGGGGCCTTTGTACTGGTTATTCGTATTTCGCCAATACGGTTCTTTCTTTCTTTTTTCCTAGGTAAAGGGTTTCTGGCGGGGAATAAGGATTAGGAGGTTAGGACTGATGTTTTTGAAATACTGCTTTAGATTGATGGAGATATGGGATTTGGGTTTTTTGTTGATTGCGCTCGCTAAGATCTTTTCTTTCGATCTTATGCCTACGTATTCCCGTTTACCGAAACAGGGAAATCAGAGCGTTCATAGTTCCTCCTATTCTATGGGAGGAAATTGGTTTTTGGTGTCTTGTTCAAAGCCCAAGACGTGAAGCGAAAGGTGATTTGTATCTTGTTCAAAGCCCAAGATGTGAAGCTAAAGGTGATTTGTGTCTTGTTCAAAGCCCAAGACGTGAAGCTGAAAGACCTCGGCTTTAGAGAGAATTTGTCATCTCTAAAGAGGGGGAGGAGGAGAATTACTTTAACTGGGATACGCGGATCCGAGCAATGCCATAATTTTCGAAGAAAGGGTTTTAACCTGAAGGAGAAGACTTTAACTCAGTGTAGAGCAATGCCATCTTTCCTTAGGAATTTCTCATGCTAAAAGAGGGACAGTGGCATGGATATAGATGATCCAGAGGCTTGCCGCTTACAGCGATTAGATGAAGGGAAAGGAGTTGTTGATGTTTGTGTACTGCGAACGAGGCACAACTTTGATGCTAAAAGGTTAATTGGATTAACCAGTGGTTTTCTTATACAAAGCCTAAGAGGAGACTAATTTCCGCTAGGAAAATCATTATACAAAGCCTAAGAGGAGGCTATTTTGTGTCTCGTACAAAGCCCGAGAGAGAGGCTAAAGGTTTTTGACCCAGTGGGGCATATCGTTATACAAAGCCTAAGAGGAGGCTAGCAAAGAGTTCGACTCTTGCTTAAGGGATTTATATCTCGTACGAGGCCCGAGATGGAGGCAAAAAGGGGTGATTGACTCAATGAGGGAATCTTTTGTGTCTCATACAAAGCCTGAGAGAGAGGCTAAAAGGTTGTTTTGACTCCACTGGGGAGAATTTTGGTATCTCGTACGAAGCCCGAGATGGAGGCTATTGTAACTGTTTCAGTTGAGTGACAGATCCAATATACTGATTTAAAAGAGAAAATCAGTTCTTATATGAGCAACACTGTACTCAGGGATTTGATTTGAGGATTAGGGATATTTCCTTTTCTTCGAGGACACGGGAAATCCAAAGGGTATTGAGACTATCCGAATCTGCGGGTTTCCTTCCTATTTAACGAAGGGTGCTTGAGAATGTCTTTGAGACTCAAGGAAGTTAGACTGTCCAAGTCTAGAGTTTTTTTCTTTGGTACTATGCTTTGAGAAACAGTAGTAGACTCTATGAAAGGACTGTTCTATGAGGATGACTAAGTTCTGTTCCTATACCTCTAGGAGGTCGTCGGGACAATTTGTACGAAGCCCAAGAGGAGGCTGGAAACTTTTAAGAAGCCGACGGGTCCTTGTACGAAGCCCAAGAGGAGGCTATCATTCCCGAAGGAAGAGATTATTATACGAAGCCTAAGAGGAGGCTGTGAATACTTCTAAGAAGCCGTAGTGTCCTTGAATAATGCCCAAGAGGAGACGGGGTTGCTTATAGGAAGCCTGTGGGTCCTTGTACGATGCCCAAGAGGAGGCCGATGCTTTTAAGAAGCCCGTGGGTCCCAAACTAAAGAAAAGTTCAGGAAAACTCTTTTAGAGTTAAAACCACTGGTAAACGTGCGAGGTTTACTATCCAGTGACTTTAACTTTTAGAGAGAGTTCGAACCGTTCGGTGGTTTGAAGAAATTCAAGAGAAGTTTCACCGAGAATAATTCATCTCTGGGGGATAGAATTTCTTGACGATTCCTAAGGAGGACAGCCGAAGAGAAGACTGTATCTGGTGCTCCTATTGGGGATCTAGGCGTCTATTTCTTCGAATAAATGAAACGGCGTCACCTAGTTCTAGACGTAGTTGCCGGGGAAACTCGAAATATCTATACTATTTATTACACAATAGATATGAGTTTATGAAAGGAGACTTACAGTGAGCAGCCCCACAATACAGTTTATAATATGAAAGCAGTAAACGAAAGCGATAACCACTTACTCGGTTGGAGTGCTTCCATGCTGTTTGGTTAGTTGTTCAACAAAGAAAGATAAAAACAACAGCATATTCAAAATCAAAGGAGAAAGTGCTTTGAAAAAGAAAGATTTGGGGCTTACAGTTCAAGGAGAGGCCCAGGGTTTTATCAGTGAGCGCACTGTTTGAATTTGTACAGAGGGACTTATACAAGTGACTGTGGCCCTAAAATTGTTTTCTGTACAAAGGGATGGGTCTTACACTCTCTCAAGAGGCCCAAAAAGGTTTAAAGAAAAAGAGTGGGGCTTATAACACGAGGGTAGGCCCAAATGATTTTTCGTTTAAAAATGGCGATCACGCCGAGGTTTTCTTTTAACGTAGAGGGACTTATACAATAAGTGAGGCCCAAAATGTTTTGGTTAAAAGGGGGTTGGGTCTTACACTCTAATAGAGGCCCAAAGTGTTTTTGAATGGGTCTTATAGCTCGAGGAGAGGCCCAAATGATTTTTGAAAAGGCGACGATCGCGCCGTTTGTTTTTTTTTACGGTATCGGGACTTATACAATAAGTGAGGCCCAAAGATAATTTGGTCAAAAAAAGGATTGGGTCTTACACTCTAATAGAGGCCCAAAAGTGTTTTGAAAATGATTTATGAGGGTTGAATTAATCCAAAACCCTAATTTGTTTTCAAAATGTATTTCATTGAATAAAAATTCAATTAAAATGATCAAAAATTGTTTAACACATGGAAAACAAATTGTGATCTTGGATTAATGCTTCAAAAATTAAGTATTGACCTACAAAATAATTAGAAAGCATTAAAAGTTGCAAAATCAATGTAGAAAAAAATATTTAAAATGCCAAAAACAATCAAAATATTAATTCTTTACAAAAATATGAATTATATGAAATAAATAATATTTTTGGGATTTTTTGATAAAATAAAATATTTTAACATTTTTGTGAATTATTAAAAAAAGAATCAACTCAAAATCATTAAAACTTAGAGCGAAATTAATTTTTGAATCAATTAAACAAAATCACAAAATTCAAATATTTGAAAATCTGAAAATGGCGCCAAGAACACAAGCAAGAACACGCGCGTTTTCTGGGTTTGGCTGATTTGCATTTTCTATCCAATCTCACTGAATACTTGATTATAACATGCAATCCACATATCATTATGCTCGCCTCAACCTCACGATCATGTCTATGTACTTTAATTTCATTTAAATTAAACATACAACAAGAAATCACGAAGAGACCTCAAGAACCCTAATTTCTGCATGAAGGCTAGGATTTTTTATACACGATTCAAACAATGCAATTAATTGAGGGAAAACATTCCATGCATGATTATGAACATATGGCCAAATTATTGTGCGAGGAAATATGCATAGATTGAGAGATGCCCAAGTTTAGGCTTACCTTCAAGTCGTGACAGCAAGAGCAGATGTGATTTTGAGTTGGAGGTGTTACAGACAAGTTGTGATGATCTGGACAGCTTCCCTACACCATATGGAGTGTGTTTGAACACTTGGACTGAATTGAAATGGACTGGATCAGTTTATGGCATCTCAGCTGCAACTTCACTTCAAACTTGTGTGGATGGCAAGTTATTTTGTGAAATTGATGTTTCAGATGTTATGTGAGTGTTTGATCAGCTCATATGTGATGTATGTGAGGTGTGTGAGTGATTGGTTTGTGCAGAATTGCTCTTAAACTCAAAACCCGATAGCTACCTTGCTAAGAAAGGCATTTTTGCCAAGAGAAAGAGATTTTGAGGAAAGCATCTGTTAGATGGCTTTGGTGTACTTAAACTGACCACAATTGAGCTCTATTTATAGTAGAGCAAGTTTGTTTTGCAAGGAATAGTACATGGCAGCTGGTAAGTAGGTTCCCTCAATGTTGGCCAATGGAAATGAAAGTCTCCTCTAGCCATTGACTAGAGGTTAGGGCACAGAGCTTTGGTCCCCTTGGTCTTGGATAAGTCTTGACTGATTTCAGATGAGAATGGCTCAGTCCATGCCACCTTGATGGTTCCATTGAATGCCTCATTCCAAATTTGAAGTCTTGTCCCTATTTTGGCCATTCTAGGTTCAACATGCTATTCTTTGTTCCTTGGACCTTGGAGGCTTGGCTCAGTGATTGTCCCCTTTGGATTCAATCCTCTGAGGTGTCTAAGTGGATTGGAGCAATTGCAATTGGCTGATTTTGGCAAATCGAGCCAAAATGCAAATTCTGCCTTGCCTTGACAGATTTCAGCAAGGCAACTTGCCAATGTTGTATCTCATGATGTAGGTTGAATTTGGCGATGTTCTTGGCCATTTTGGAAAGCTCTAACATGATACAACAACTGTTTGAACAAGTTTGGTTTTGATCTCTTTTGATTCCAAGTGAAAAATCCCCCTACATTTGGCAAAAAGTGAAGCAGAATTCTGACTTAGTGAAAATTTCACTAAGTGTTGGAAAAAGTGACTTTTTCACTTTTCAGCCACTTTGATCACTCCATAACTCAAAATCCTTAATGAATTGGAATGACTTGTAGTTGAAGTTTTTGTAGGTGATAGTGAGGGCTACAAATCCATCTTTGGATGAGAAAAAATGGCCTTGTGGTTTAGGAGTTATGGTCCTTCAAAGTTGGTACCTTTGCCACTTTATTTTTAACTTAGAAAATTTTCTAAGTTTTATGGTTACCCTTTTTACAAGTTATCTCACTTTTCTTGATTTTTCTTGATGAATGATGATTCAAATCATACATTAACATCATTTTAGGGTTAAAAATCCATTTTGGTGAAAAATCTCAAAAAGTCAAAGTTGACTTTTGTGCACAGTTGACTTTTTATCAGATGAATTCCAAACTGTGCAATTCTTCAGGAAATCATGTCCTTGACCTAAATCAAACTTGATGGACATGTTCCATGGGTGTTATAGGGTATATTCAATCATGTATTAGGGTTTGGGAGCATGTCCTGGTCAAAAGTCAAAGTTACAGTTGATTTTTCCCTTAAAACCCTAATTGTGGTGCAGATGAAAATGAAACTTGTTGCTCAAGCTTCTTGGATCAATCCATTGTTCCAAATGGATCAATATGGTGCATTAGAGACCCTCAAATCATCTCTTGAGGTCTTGGCTCATGGTTTGTCCCAAAAGTCAACTTAGGGGTGAATTAGGTCAAGAAACCCTAATTCCTGATTTTTGATGAATGCATCCCCTGAGGCAAAATTGACTTGATGCATGGGTTCATGAGGTTCCATGAAGCATATTAGGTCATGTTTTGGATCATTGCCTTGTGCCCAGATGAAAATTTCCATCTGGAGGCCCTGGTCGACCAAAACCCCAATTTGGTGACACTGTCGATCTTGAGACTTGATCCACCTAGAAGGGAGCAGCCTTGTGCTTAATCCTTGAAGTGGGAGTCCTTTTTGATCCATTGTGGATGTTTGAGAGATTAGAAAAGTTGAAGATCATGTCATTTCTTGATTGATCCTTTGTCTAAAAGCTCTGAGAGGGCTTGAAACCCTAATTTTGATTGTATTGGATGCTCACCCATCTTTGGGGACACTGATGAAGCATAAAGGTTCATCCATATTGTGATGATGATTTTCACAATGATGGGAAATCTAAGTGGTCAAAATTTGGGGTATTACAATGGAACATAGAGTTTGAAGGTGTTAGCCTTACCTCTTGCAGCTGGTGATCGAGTTTGGTGATGGAGGTGTTACAGCTAGGTTTCAATGATCTGGACAACTTCCTTAGGTGCCAAGGAGTGTGTTTGAATGCTTGGAGTGGATTGAAATGAGCTGGAACTGGTTGTGGTACCTCAACTGCAACTGTGTCAAGAACTTGAGCAATTGGCTGGTGATTTTGTGAATTTGATGTTCCAGATGTGATTTTGTGTTATGGATCACTCATACATGATGTTTATGAGGTGTTTATGTGATTGGTTTGGTTGGAACCATCCTCAATCTCAAAACCCAATAGTGACTTGAGTTAGAAGGCAAAATTGGAGTGAAAGGGGGATTTTGAGGAAAGCATCAGTTTGGGTGCTTTGGTGTACTCAAACTGATCACAATTAAGGTCTATTTATAGTGTGTCAAGCTTGTCTGGAGCAGATGGAAGAGTGATATGGTTTTTATCCTTGTTGTAATTTGTCTGGCAAGCGTGCCGTGTATCTTTTGATGTAACTTATTGTTTTGTCCGGGAGTGTGGCCCCTATTAATGTAACATGCACAATCGTGGTCCTCGTGACCGCTTATCCCTTTAATTATGTATGTGTCTGGTCCTCGTGGCCGATTTTGTGATTTACATGGTTTTATCTATTTTGATTTATGCTAAGTGTTGTACTTTTGCTCGATATGCATGTGTGCCCGTAATAAGGATTACTTTGATTTGCTTTAAGATTCAGGGGATTGCTCGTTGTAGATGTGTTTGGCAGTGAAGGGGACTGGTCAAACGGCCAGGGAATGTTCGGGCGAGAGAGCGGAGCTCTGGTAGCATTTGAGGCCTGAGTTTGCGGCGTGAACCTTCCATCGCGAGCTGGGTGTTCTGCCTATCATGGTACTTTGACGACAGCGGTGCTCGATTAAGGGACCGCTGTCGAGCAGGGACCTGGCTCGTTCCTGAGCGGGGTTCTGCTTTACTGACATGCGACACTTGTACCTAGGTGTGCATAGTGGTCAGTGTCATACCCCAAATTTTGACCACTAAGATTTCCCATCATTGTGCAAATCATCACCACAATATGGGGGAACCATCTTGCCTCATCAGTCTCCCTAAAGATGGGTGAGCATCCTCTACCATCAAAATTAGGGTTTCTAGACCTCTCAAACATAGACAAAGGATTAATCAAGGAATGACATGATCTTCAACTTGTCTAAATCTCTCAAACATACACAAAGGATCAAAAAGGACTCCTACTCCAAGGATTAAGCACAAAGTTGCTCCCTTCTAGGTGGATCAAGCCTCAAGATCGCCGGTATCACCAAATTAGGGTTTTGGTCGACCAGGGCCTCCAGATGGAAAATTTCCTCTAGGCATGAGCCAAAGATCTAAAACATGACCTAATGTGCTCCATGGAACCTCATAAACCCAATCATCAAGTCAATTTTGCCTCAGGAGTTGCATTCATCAAAAATCAGGAATTAGGGTTTCTTAACCTAATTCACCCCTAAGTTGACTTTTGGGGCAAATCATGAGCCAAGACCTCAAGAGAGGGTTTGAGGGTCTCTAATGAACTATATTGATCCATTTGGAACAATGGATTAATCCAAGAAGCTTGAGCAACAAGTCTCAATTTCATCTGCACCACAATTAGGGTTTTAAGGAAAAAGTCAACTGTAACTTTGACTTTTGACCAGGACATGCTCCCAAACCCTAGGACATGCCTCAATATACCCCATGACACCCATGTAACATGTCCATTAAGTTTGATTTAGGTCAAGGACATGATTTCCTGGAGAATTGCACAATTTGGAATTCATCTGATAAAAAGTCAACTGTGCACAAAAGTCAACTTTGACTTTTTGAGATTTTTCACCAAAATGGATTTTTAACCCTAAAATGATGTTAATGTATGATTTGAATCATCATTCGTCAAGAAAAATCAAGAAAAGTTGGATAACTTGTAAAAGGGGTAACCATAAAAACTTAGAAAATTTTCTAAGTTAAAAATAAAGTGGCTAGGGTACCAACTTTGGAGGGTTATAACTCCTAAACCACAAGGCCATTTCTTCCCATCCAAAGCTTGATTTGTAGATCTCATTACCCTCTACAAAAACTTCAACTAGACCTAACTCCAATTCATTGTGGATTTTGAGCTATGAGTGAGCCAAAATGGCTGAAAATATGAAAGTACACCATTTTCCAACACTTATAAAAAATTATGTCCAAGACAGATTTTGTTGAAACACCAAAACTTGTGAGATCTTTTCACATAGATGTAAGCTGAATCAAGTCCAAAGTTAAACATCAATGTTGTTGCATATGTTGCCAAGAATTCAAAGAGCTTAACAGCATGAATTGATTCAACTTGAGCCAAGAGAAATCCATGCCCAAAGTATGCTACTGCAAGCTGTTTTGGGAAAATCAGTTTGCATGTTTGCTTCCCACACATGATTTTGAACCAAAAACTGAGGATCAGTATGCGACATGTATTCAAACAATCACATTGCATCTGATCCAACTGATAAATCTGAGTCAAAAAGCCAAGGAATCTTCCAACTTGAAATTCATCCACTTTGGCACATTTTGCCTTGAATTCAAAGTGGATTAATGTGGAATAGTGCATTGTCAAGCTAGCTACCCTACTCAGTCAAATTCTCTGATTAAACAACAATAAAAATATCTAAGGAATGTGATTTTGGTCAAGGCATAGCCCTGCTCTTGGGAATGGCTAGCTTGCCTTGCTTGAGAAGAAATCCTCCAAGCCAATCCATGCAAATGTGATCTGATCCAGCAGCCATTCATTATTCCTCCAAAACAAAAGTTGATCACCTATAAATAGAGGTCCCAATGGATCATTCAACTCACACCAAAGCCAGTTACAGCACTGCTTTCTCTCATTCTTCCTTAAACCTCAAGTTTTTTGGTTTTTTGAGTAACCACTATCGGGTTTTGAGTTGCAGCCTTAGGCAATCAATTCCAATTGCTCAAACACATCACATATGATGTATTTGAGGTGTCCAAACACTTAAACACTGACTGTAACACCTCAGGCTCAAAATCACCCTTCAACCAAGCCATTATGCCTCAATTATGCAGGTGGAGGTCTCCAGCTTGATCCAAAGAGTTTCAAAGTATTCCAAAGCTTGTAACACACTCCATAGCATCCATTGAAGCTGTAGGGATCATTAATTCACGACTAGAACAAAGTTTGTGCAGAGTTCCATTTCAGCTTGCATCAATGTAAGCCTCAAAACTCAAACTCCATGATCCATGCATATTTCCTCGCATGATATTTTTGCCAATTGCTTGCCATCATATGCTGATTGTTTTCCCTCAAAAAATTTGATCATTGCACTCATAATCATGCCTACTCGATTGCTTTTGCAAAATTAGGGTTCATACGGCTATAATGATATAATTTGTTATACACTGAAAATGAATAAAATTGGGTATTGCCATATTCTTCCTTGTGAAAAAACGCATAAGTTTAGTGTTTGAATGATGTCCAATGGTTGAGAGATGAGTGAGATATGGTGCTTCATGCACGGGCTTGAGGAAGAAGATGGCCATGGCGCCATTCTTCAGGTTTTCCAACTAAGTTTGATATATATTTTTCACTTGCCATGTTATTAATGAATTGGCATTGCGCCCCAGCGGTTCATCAGCTGGTTTTGTGTGTATTGGCAAGCGAGAGGTCTGGGGTTCGAATCCCCCTCGCCCCAGACTTCTTTTTATCACTTGTTTATTTTGTTATTTTTCATATTATTATTTTTAATGATTTGAAAAATTAATAACTCCTTCAATTTTTATCATTTTTTATTGATTCTTTTTGCAATAATTCACAAAAATGTTGAAATATTTTATTCCACCAAAAAATTAGATTTATATTATTTATTTAATATAATTAGTATTTTTGTGAATAAATTCATTTTTAATTGTTTTTAAACATTCTAAAAGTGAATATTTACTTTGAAAATCAAAACCTAATGAGTTTAAATATTCCTTGTGATTATCCCTCATTTTTTCAAAACCTTAAACAAAATCATAAATGGATTATTCAAATTTATTTTGTATTTTGTTTGATTTTCTTTAAATATTTACTTTTAAAGATTAAAATTAGGGTTTTTGATTAATTCAACTTTCAAAATTGATTTTCAAATACATTTGGGCCTCTATTAGAGTGTAAGACCCAACACCTTTGTACAGAAAACCTTTTTGGGCCTAAGTCACTTGTATAAGTCCCTCTGTACAAAGTCAAACAGTGCGCTCACTAATAAAACCCTGGGCCTCTCCTTGAGCTATAAGACCCATTCAAAACTTTTGGGCCTCTATTAGAGTGTAAGACCCAATCCCCTGTCTACAGAAACAATTTTGGGCCTCATTCGTTGTATAAGTCCCTCTGTACATTTTCAAATAAACGGCACAATCATTGCCTTTTCAAATAACCCTGGGCCTACCCTCGAGTAGTAAGACCCATATCTTTTTCTTTAAACTTTTTTGGGCCTCTTGAGAGAGTGTAAGACCCATCCCTTTGTACAGAAAACCTTTTTGGGCCTCAGTCACTTATATAAGTCCCTCTGTACAAATTCAAACAGTTCGCTCACTGATAAAACCCTGGGCCTCTCCTTGAGCTGTAAGCCCCAAATCTTTCTATTTCAAAGCACTTTCTCCTTTGATTTTGAATATACTGTTGTTTTCAATCTTTCTTTGTTGAACAACTAACCAAACAGCATGGAAGCTCTACAACCGAGTAAGTGGTTATTGCTTTCATTTACCGCTTTCATATACATATAACTGTATTGTGGGGCTGTTTCACTGTAAGTCTTCTTTCATAAACTCATATCAACTGTGTAATAATAGTATAGATATTTAGAGTTTCCCCAGCAACTATGTCTAGAACTAGGTGACGCCGTTTCGTTTATTCGTAGAAATAGACAACTAGATCCCCAATAGGATCACCAGATACAGTCTTCTCTCATGCTGTCCTCATTAGGAATCGTCGAGAAACTCTACTCCCAAAGATGAATGTATTCTCCGTGAATGGCATCTTTGAGTTTCTTCCAAATTCTCGAACTTTCCTGACTTTGATCTATTCTCGGTGAATAGCATTGCCTTGAATTTCTCGGGGTTTGGGGATCCACAGGCTTCTTAAAAGCATCGGCCTCCTCTTGGGTATCGTACAAGGACCCACAGGCTTCCTAAAAGCAACCCCGCCTCCTCTTGGGCTTAGTACAAGGACCCGTCGGCTTTTTAGAAGTATTCACAGCCTCCTCTTAGGCTTCGTATAATGATCTCTTCCCCCGGGAATGATAGCCTCCTCTTGGGCTTAGTACAAGGACCCGTCGGCTTCTTAAAAGTTTCCAACCTCCTCTTGGGCTTCGTACAAATTGTCCCGACGACCTCCTAGAGGTATAGGAACAGAACTTAATCATCTGCATAGAACAGTCCTTTCAAGAGTCTACTACTGTTTCTCAAAGCATAGTACAAAAGATGAAACTCTAGACTTGGACAGTCTAATCTCCTTGAGTCTCAAAGACATTCTCAAGTGACCCCTTCGTTAAATAGGAAGAAAACCCGTAGACTTGGACAGTCTCAATACCCTTGGGATTTCCCGCTTCCTTAAAGAACAGGCATAACCCGGATCCTTGAATCAAATCCTTGAGTACAGTGTTGCTCATATAAGAACTGATTTTCTCTTTCAAAATCAGTATACTGGACTTGTCACTTAACTGAAAAAATGTTTAGCCTCTCTCTCGGGCTTTGTATGAGACACGTAAGAGACTCCCTCATTGAGTCAATCACCCCTTTAGCCTCCATATCAGGCTTCGTACGAGATACAAAAAACTCTCTTGTTGAGTCAAATAGCCTCCATCTCGGGCTTTATACGAGATACCAAAAGATTCACTTGTTGAGTCAAAACCTTTTAGCCTCTCTCTTGGGCTTTCTACGAGACACATAATAGCCTCCTCTTAGGCTTCGTATAAGAAAACCACTGGTTGATCCAATTAACCTTTTAGCATTAAAGTTGTGCCTCGTTCACAATACACAAACATCAACAACTCCTTCCACTTCATCTAATCGCTGTAAGCGGCAAGTCTCTGGATCATCTACATCCATGCCACTGTCCCTCTTTTAGCATGAGAAATTCCTAAGGGAAGATAACATTGCTCTACACTGAGTTAAAGTCTTCCCCTTCAGGTTGGAAATCCCCTTTTGAGGAAATTATGGCATTGCCGGATTCACAAATCCCGGTTAAAGTAATTCTCCTTCATAAACAGTTGTGACATACAACCCCCCTCTTTAGAGATGACAAATTCTCTCTAAAGTCAAACCCTTTCAGCTTCACATCTTGGGCTTTGAACAAGACACAAATATACCCTTCAGCTTCACATCTTGGGCTTTGAACAAGATACAAACCACTTTTCACTTCACGTCTTGGGCATTGAACAAGACACCAAAAACACCTATTTCCTCCCATAGAATAGGAGGAACTACGAACGCTCTGATGTCCCTGTTTCGGTAAACGGGAATACGTAGGCATAAGATTGAAAGAAAATCTTAGCGAGCGCAATCAACAAAAAACCAAAATCCCATACTCTCACATATCTATCAAAAAGCATTAGTCCTAACATCCTAATCCCTGTTCCCCGCCAGAAACATTCTGTCAAAATAAAAAGAGAGAAACCAGTATTGGCGAAAATACAAATAACCAGTACAAAGGCCCCCCACATTGATAGCATCCGTAACCTAACAGACCGCTGTTTAAACTCAGTATGCAAAGCAAGGTTAATTGGAGACATCTATTTCCCTTCCTTTATCAGCTTTAATAGGATAAAAAATGAATCGACCTGTAGTAAGCTCAAACCGCAGAGAGCGACCGTGCTTAAGAACCGCGTCCAAAATCGCTCGCTACAGAAAAATGGCGCCCACCGTGGGGCTTTTCTTTCTTTCTTTCAATTTAAGGTGAAAACCTTGGACAAACCTTTTTCTCTTCACTTGTGCGAAAACCACAGATTGGGGCTTCCGCCGGGGAACCCATTTTCTGTCAGGAACATAGGATTCATAGCTTTAAAGGTCTAGGATGATTAGGACAAATATATATACTACTTTTCCTAATTGCTATACGTGTTTATTTTTCTGCTAATGGGAATGCGTGTGATGCCGCATGTGGAAAGATTGAGTATACACTTAAGATAAGTGATGGCGACGAGGTCGACCATCAACCTCAGTGGAGGCTGACCAATGCAACCCATTCTCTCCCCTAGACAATGGGCCGATTGTGATGTCTGAGAAGCTGAGGAGCCAAACCCTTTCGTAGTGCGGAAGCTATCAGGAATAGTTGTTACGCGATACTACCCTCATTTGAGGCTGGTGATCTATTCTCGGTGAATGGCACTTACTCTAAGATTGCTCTACAACTCGCTGGCAATCCGCTTGTTGTTTTGCTTTCCTGGGAGGAGCTGATGATAATGAGTACAGGTACAAAAATCACCCTAGTATAAACCTTTGGGGATGGGTAGAGCTTTGACTTCATGACAACGACCCTTTGACCCCATGTTTTTTCTATGTTTTTGTGTGCTGCATTCATGCATTCATTTAAAAAGCATTAAAACATTCAAAAAATTCTTCTCTTCTAGTCTCTCTGTTTTTCAAATTAAACTAAGACTGTGATTGCAAATATCTGAGAAAAGGATTACGCTAATGGATATCGGTAGAAGGAGAACTCAAACGTACACCTTCAAGGTTCCAAAACTAGAGGATTTGAGAGGTTGGCAAGGATGATCACTAACCCTGAGGCTTTCAGAGCCAAACACAGAGGTTTGCTACCATTGTTAAGAGTCCATGTGATTGAGGGAATCATGGATGCGCTCATTCAGTTTTAAGATCCGGTTTATCACTGTTTCACATTCCCGGATTACCAGCTAGCACCAACACTGGAGGAGTATTCTCATCTGATTGATCTACACATTACAGATCGAGCTCCATTTTCTGGACTGGAAGAAATTCCAAATAATCAGACTATTGCAAGAGCAATTCATTTGGACGAGTCTGAGGTCAGGACTCACATGACCGCTAAAGGTGGCATCCAAGGTTTGCCAGCCCAGTTCTTGACGAAGAAAGCCCTGTATTTTGCCAGTATAGGGAACGTGACTGCTTTCGAAAGTATCTTTGTCTTGCTCACCTACGGGTTATTTTTGTTTCCCAACATTAATAATTTCGTCGATATCAACTCCATTAAGGTTTTTCTCATTGGAAACCCTGTGCCGACTTTGCTCGTAGATGCGTATCATTCTGTACACTTGGGGAATTTGTACAGCAGAGGGGAGATCACCTGTTGTGTACCTTTGCTTTATAAATGGTTTATCTCTCACTTGCCCAAGTCTGCTGCTTTTTGGGATTGTAAGAGTGCCTTACGTTGGTCGCAGAAGATCATGTCTCTTACCAACTCTGATATAGATTGGTGTAATAAGATCTATGAGGGAATCAAAATCATTGATCGTTGTGGAACCTTCCCCAACGTACCCCTCATAGGAACTAAGGGAGGAATCAACTACCATCCGATATTGGTTTTTCGTCAATTTGGATACCCGATGAAACACATCCCACGGGGTGTTCATCTGGAAGGTCTTTTCTTCAAGGAAGGAGAAAGTGACAGAGCACTAAAGATGGAAATAGTGCACGCTTGGAAACATGTTCATAAGAAAGGACGAGAGTCTCTAGGAAAACCGGACTGTGTCTCGGGGGAGACTTACCTCCACTGGGTACAAACTAGAGCTCTCAAGCTAAAAATGCCTTATCCTCGTTACGAAATTCTTCCGCCAAAGGAATTTGTCATGTACTGCATGACGGAAACTGAAAAGCTTCAGGTTACTCTCAACAAAGTTCAACGGGAGAGAAGGTCTTGGAAGAACAAGTACCGCACCCTCGACGTAGAGTGCATCAAAATACAGCAATTACTGAAAGAGAAAGATGCTCTGATTGAAATTTTGGAGCAATATGCTGTAGATAATCAAGATAAACAAAGGAATTTGCTCGCTTCTTTCACTTGGCAAAGGAACGACAACCCGACAACTGCCCAAGAGCCCCGGCCAAAGAAAAGGAAGATACCAGAATCAGCACCCGATTTCTCTTCAGAGAGGACTCGGGACCCATTAGCTTAGGTTTCTGTTTCTGCACTTTGTAATCTACTGTATTTCCGTTTCTGTAATCCTTTGAAATCCAATAAAAAGGGGTTTCCCCACTGTGTGATATTTGCAATCTAATTGTCAAAGTTTATTTTGATTAAATCAAAAAACAATTAATATAATCATTGCATTCATCATTCTCACGTCGTGTATCCTTCTTACCTACGAATCTCACGTTTGTGTCTCGATTCTAGAGTCAAACTGTCTCATTCGTACAATACTCGGGCCAATCGTCATAAAAAGATGGATGATCTTGAGGAAGAAAATAGAGAGTTGAAAGAAGAGATTGACGCTCTGAGAGAGGATATGAGAAAGCTTCGTAACGACATGCAAGCCATGGTAGAAGCTCAATTACAAAGAACTGTGATCTCAGAGATCACCTCAATGCCCATAGTGGAAAAGTATGATCCTAGGTATCAGATACTAAAAGATCGCCCTTGGGGCATGCCTATTAACTATATCCCGAAAAGATATGTTCCGCAGATCACTGAAGATCAGGGAATCGCAACAGAAGCCGCTGGGCCTGAAGGTTACAAACTTCGGGAAAGCGAAGATGCCAGGGGCATACTGAAGACTCCTGAAGGTTACAGACTTCAGGAAACGCCAAGGTTCGCTGCCGTAGTCACGGTACCACCCCCTGTGGTGCACACTGTCCCGGAAGGACAGATTCCACAGATACCTTATGGTAAAAAGGAAACTATGTTTGACCGAATGGATGAATTCCAGGAACAGTTCTTGGAAATACAGAAGTAACTGCAAACTATTCGTGGTCAGGATCTATCTGGAAAGGACGCCGTAGACCTCTTCTTGGTCCCCAATGTGAAAGTCCCGCACAAATTCCAAGTGCCCGACTTTGAAGTAACTCTTGCCCTCAAAGCCATCTGGTGATGTACGCTCGGTAGATGTCAGCTCAGACGGAGAATCAGGACCTACTGATTCACTACTTTCAGGATAGTTTAACCGGTGCCGCACTCAAATGGTACATGGGTTTAAACCGTACTACGATCAGTACATTCAGAGATCTTGGTACTGCCTTCGTCCAATAATACAAATACAATTTGGACATGGCACCCGACAGAGATCAACTCAGATCGATGTCGCAAAAGGACAAGGAAACCTTTAAGGAGTATGCCCAAAGGTGGCGTGAAATTGCCGCTCAAATTTGTCCACCTCTTGAGGAAAAAGAGATGACAAAGATCTTCTTAAAGACCTTAAGCTCATTTTACTATGACCGAATGGTTGCCAGTGCACCCAGAGATTTCACCGAGATGGTGGGCATGGATGTACGTCTTGAGGAAGCCATCCGAGAAGGACGTTTGGTAAAAGACACTGGATCGACAAGCGATACTAAAAAATACGGTAGTGCTCTCCCTAAGAAAAAAGAGCAAGATATTGGGAATATCTCTCTCGGAAAGCAAAGGCGTCGATATCAACCAGTGGTAGCTGTAACTCCTACTATCGGCCCTGCGCCTATTCCTACGTATCAACCTCAGGTTCCGCAGAGCCAACCTGATCAGCAAAGGACACAACAGCGTCTTCAGCAGGCTCGTCCTCCATATAACAACAACCGTACAACACGACCATCAGGGTTTGATCCTATACCCATGTTGTACGCAGAATTATTTCCGTTACTACTGGCTAAGGGGCACATTCAGACTAAGTCTCCTCTTACAGTACCAAAAAATCCGCCTTTTTGGTTTAAGGTGGATCAAACTTGCCCTTATCATCAAGAAGGTTCAGGGCATAACATTGAGACTTGTCTCAATTTCAAGTCCGACGTGCAAAAGCTTGTTAGGAGTGGGGCTTATCTTTCAAGTATACAAATCCTAATGTTCTTACGAACCAGCTGCCTTAACATGAGAAGGCTGCAATCAATTTGATAGAAGGAGAGACTAACAATGTCTATCAAATTCACGATGTACTCTTGTTGAAAACCAATCTGGTCAAGAAGCATTGTAGACAAAGTGGATATGGCCATGTGCCACCTCATAACTATCATCAGTGTGATGTCTGCTCTAAAAACAATCAAGGATGTTCGGTAGTGCAATCAGCTCTACAGGAACAGATGGGTCTCGGATGGATCCAAGAGCACCGAGTTTGTGGAGTTAACATGACCTATACGAATTCCAACTTCATTCAAAACCACGACATCCGTGCGATGAATGCCAACTTGGCGGCGATGCACTCAAGGCAAAGCCAGTATCATAATCTTCCACGGCACGATTACAGTTCCTGTCTGACTTGCTCGGTAAACAAACAGGGATGCTCTTTCGTACAAGAGGCCCTCCAGCGTCAGATGGATCTTGGATGGATCCAAGACTACCATGATAGGAATCCCTATCAGATCAACATGGTTCATATCTTCGATATTCGCGTGATGAATACCAACTTGGTAGAGTTACATGCTGAGCAGGTCCGACTCGGATTCTTAATATCACATGACTATCAAAGCTGTAAAGTAGGTTGCGAAACGATCGAGGTTGTACCCTTGTCCAGGAAGCACTCCAGCACTTGTTAAATCACTGGTGGATGCCAATCTATATGGATGAAGATACTCAGTAAATTAGTATCAGTAACTGGAATCCTACTCGGCGTCAGAGTCAGGATGTCCGATCAGTGGAAGCTAACCTAGTGAGGTTACATTGTATTCAAAGTGGGCGTGGCCAGGTGCCCCCACACAATTACGACCGTTGTAGCGTCTGTTCGAAAAGTAACCAAGGGTGTTACCTTGTGAGAGCAGCTCTTCAGGGTCAGGTGGATCGTGGAGAGATTTGTCCATATCCGGGTTTTGGACCCATCGACTGGACGCCGAACTACCTTTCCAATCAAGTCGAGGATGTTGTCACAATTTCTGGTCATCACAGGACCAGGGATGTTTTTGCCATCATCCCTCTACTTGACGAATCTAAAGTTCCCAACTGGGAACGGATCGAGATTACTTACGATGGTCAGAAAAATCAGAAGGTTCCCATAGTCATCTATCTACCGGGACCCCTACCGTATGAATCAACTAAGGATATCTCTTACAAGTACTGTGCAACAACCATTGAAAATGGAAAGGAAATTCCATTACCCTATGTCGTGAATATTGCAGACATCAGTCGTGTAACACGGAGCGGTCGAATCTTTAACCGAGGAGTTGGAGAACCTAACAAGGAAAAGGAACTTCAGACAGAAGCTCCCGATCCATCAGTCGGTCAATCCAGTATTCCCGACCTTTCAAAAAATAATGATGAGATGCTGAAGCTCATCCAAAGGAGTGAATATAACATTGTTGATCAGTTGTTACAAACTCCTTTAAAGATCTCGGTATTATCATTGTTACTCAGTTCAGAAGCACACAAAGAGGCTCTACAGAAAGTCTTGGAGCAAGCCTTTGTGGAACAGGATGTAACAATCAGACAATTCGATAGTATTGTCTCTAACATCACTTTCTGCAATAATTTGGGATTTAGTGATGCGGAATTACCTGAAGAGGGTCGCCGACATAACATGGCGCTCAACATTACAGTTAACTGCCAGGACGATGCTTTAGCCAGGGTACTGGTAGACACAGGGTCAGCCCTGAATGTTATGCCGAAGTCCACTTTGATGCAATTATCATTCAAAGGTCCTCCGATGAGAGTCAGCGAGGTCGTCGTCAAAGCATTCGACGGATCCAGAAAAACGGTTATCGGCGAAGTTGATCTTCCCATAACTATTGGTCCTCATACTTTCCAAGTCACTTTCTAGGTCATGGACATTCGGGCAACATACAGTTGCTTATTAGGAAGACCTTGGATACATCAGGCTGGAGCGGTTACTTCGACCCTCCACCAAAAGCTAAAGTTCGTCCAGAACGATCAACTTGTCACGGTTTGTGGGGAACAAGTCTTGCTTGTGAGTAACTTGTCATCATCTACTGGTATAGAACCCGAGGAGGTTATTGGAACTCAGTTCCAAGCACTGACAGTGAGCAAGGACAATCAATCCCAAGGAGGAACCTCGATTTCCTCATACAATGATGCTATCAAAGCGGTCGAGAGTACCGATACAACCGGATGGGGACAGCTTGTCATTCCTATTGACAATAAAACAAAGAAGGGTCTTGGTTTTTCTGCAACCTGTACCCAGACAGCTGCCAGCGATGGAAGTCTTCATCCCATTCAAAACTTCTTCCACAGTGGAGGTTTTCTTCACCCAGTCCCTCAAGCAGTCCATGCTATCAATGAGGAAGATCCCTCTGACACAGAGGAAGAGTGGAAGTCATATCTTAACAAGGACGTTTATATGTCTCAGGACGAAATGAAAACTCTTTTTGCTTTCCTACAGAGAGTCCGAGATTTATACCAAGGTCAGACGTCGAAATGATATATGGAGATTATGATCCGGAAGGATGTCGTGCTCCACCAAATTCGTTAGAGAAGGACACTCTGATGAAAGACAATTTTGACTACACCTACTGTGGCCTAATGGATGGTCTGCCAATGTGGCAGCCTTACCCAGGAAACTTGGGGCAAGAGAGTCAGCCGAACAATGAAAATCGGCTGACCGTCATTGAACAGAATACCTGTGTCCCCGCCATGTCATGGGATCAACGCTCAGGTCATTCGGAAACTACTCAACATGAAGATGAATTCGCAACGTTTGCAGGACTTGAATTCATCAACTATGCTTTTCCCGAGGTCAACGTCATCGAGAAAGATGACTCCTCCAGTTCCAAAGAAGTTTGGGACACTCTGGGAGAACCAAGTGGAAAATACGACTATATGGTCAAGTACACCGCTCTCGAAAGCTCTCGTATCAAACTCGAAGATATCCAGCCAACTGGATAGGGAGATGTACCTAAGAGTACAAATGCTATACAAAATGCAACAGAGGAATCCTCCTATGACAATTCTGCCTGGGAGACAGATTCCAATGATCCTGCTCCACCAGAAATCAGCGTCATTTCTGAAGACAAATCAAGGAAGGTACCAGACTTTGTGATTCACCGAGGAGTTCGCCGCCAATGGGTTGCCGTCGAGGTTCCGAAGGCCGTGCATCAGTCAAAGTAATTGCCATCTTTAACCTTTCACCCTGCCCAGGTGAAACTGATGTTTTAATAGGGCTCGCTTTCTATAAATATCCCTCTTCGCTTTGCCCAAAGCAACAGAGTTTTGTTTTATAGGGCTGTAGTTGCAAGGATCGACTTGTTCATTAATAAAATAACGTCGTTCTGTAATTTCCGCATTAATTGTTATTTTCTCTTTTTGCTTTTTCAGAAAATGGTAATCCTAAAAAACAATTCAATAATAAAAATAAGCAGTAATAAAAATAAAACACTGCACACACTTGCATTTTCCTCTATCTCTTCTAAACACGAATCATCACGTCATGCAGATTGCTTGTTTTATACCCCGTTGAAACAGACGATTCGATGCCTTCTCCCAACTTTGAGTTCCCGGTATTTGGGGCTGAAGAAGAAGATGACGACAAAATTCCAGAAGAGATCTCCCGATTACTCAGACAAGAGGAAAGGTCCATTGAACCTCACAAAGAACCGTTGGAAACGGTAAACTTGGGTTCAGAAAAAGAGAGAAAAGAAATCAGGATTGGGGCACTGCTCAGTCCACCTTCCAGAGAGAGTTTGATAAAGCTTCTCAAAGAATTCCCCGATGTATTCGCTTGGTCCTATCAGGATATGCCAGGGTTGGATACCAGCATCGTGGAACATCACTTACCGTTAAGATCGGAATGTTCGCCAGTAAAGCAAAGGTTGAGACGCACTCACCCGGACATGGCCGTCAAAATCAAAGAGGAGGTACAGAAACAGATTGACGCAGGTTTCCTCGCCACATCAGAATATCCTCAGTGGTTAGCTAATATTGTACCCGTTCCCAAAAAGGACGGAAAAGTCAGAATGTGTGTTGATTACAGGGATCTAAACAAGGCAAGTCCAAAGGACGACTTCCTTTACCACACATTGACATGCTGGTAGATAGTAGAGCAAAGTTCAAAGTTTTCTCCTTCATGGATGGATTCTCGGGCTATAACCAGATCAAAATGGCGCCGAAAGACATGGAGAAAACTTCGTTCATTACCCCATGGGGTACCTTTTGTTACAAGGTAATGCCGTTCGGTTTGAAGAACGTCGGGGCAACCTATCAAAGGGCCATGACTACTCTGTTTCATGACATGATACACAAAGAAATCGAGGTATATGTCGATGATATGATTGTAAAATCAAAAACAGAGAGTGAGCACGTTGAACATCTGTCAAAATTGTTCGAACGTTTAAGAAAGTTCAAGCTCCGCTTAAATCCCAACAAGTGCACCTTCGGTGTCCGTTCAGGGAAACTATTAGGGTTCATCGTCAGCCAGAAAGGAATTGAGGTTGATCCTGACAAGGTCAAGGCCATTCGAGAAATGCCTTCTCCGAAAACTGAAAAACAAGTCAGAGGATTCTTAGGACGTTTGAACTACATCTCCAGATTCATATTCCTCATGACCACGACATGCGCGCCTATCTTCAAATTACTCAAAAAGAACCAGGATTGTGTTTGGTCAGAAGATTGCCAAACCGCCTTCGACAGTATTAAGGAATACCTGTTGAATCCTCCGATTCTATCACCTCCAGTGGAAGGAAGACCACTGATCATTTACCTCACAGTCCTAGAGGACTCAATGGGATGTGTACTCGACCAACAAGACGAAACCAAAAGGAAAGAGTCTGCCATCTACTATCTAAGCAAGAAATTCACCGACTGTGAAACTCGGTACACGATGCTCGAGAAAACTTGTTGCGCTTTGGCTTGGGCAGCCAAACATCTTCGCCAATACATGATTCGTCATACTACTTGGTTAATCTCAAAAATGGATCCAATCAAGTATGTCTTCGAAAAGCCTGCTCTCACGGGAAGAATTGCCCGTTGGCAGATGTTGTTATCAGAATATGACATAGAGTACCACGCTCAGAAAGTCGTTAAGGGAAGTATTTTAGTCGATCATTTGGCTCATCAACCGATTGACGATCAAGGATCAATCGGGTTTGACTTCCCAGACGAAGATGTCATGTATCTAAAAATGAAAGATTGCGATGAACCGCTACCCAGTGAAGGGCCAGAACCAGGTTCCCAATGGGGACTCATCTTTGACGAAGCAGTTAATCATTACGGAAATGGAGTTGGGGCAATCATTGTTACCCCTCAGGGTACCCACATTCCTTTCACCGCTCGACTTATGTTCAAGTGTACCAATAATGAGGCCAAATACGAAGCTTGTATCATGGGTCTCGAAGAAGCAATTGATTTAAGGATCAAAAACTTGGACGTATACGGCGACTCAACCTTGGTTATCAATCAGATAAAAGGAGATTGGAACACATACCAATCAGGACTGATTCCTTACAAGGACTATGCAAGAAGGTTGTTACCCTTCTTCAACAGAGTTGAGTTTCATCACATCCCTCGTGAGGAGAATCACATGGCTGATGCATTACCCACTCTCTCTTCTATGATTAGTGTAGGTCAATGGAACGACTTACCTAAAATCGACATAATGCGCCTTGAACGGCCCGCTTACATCTTCACGATCGAAGTAGTCATAGACGATAAACCTTGGTATCATGATATCAAATGCTTCCTTCAGAAACAAGAGTACCCATCTGGGGCACTCAGAAAAGACAGGAAAACCCTCAGAAGATTGGCTGGAAACTTCTTCCTGAGCGGTGACACTCTCTATAAGAGAAATTTTGACATGGTCTTGCTCCGATGCGTAGACAGACCTGAAGCAGACATGCTTATGAAAGAAATTCATGAAGGATCCTTTGGCACTCATGCCAACGGACACACAATGGCGAGAAAAATTCTGAGAACAGGGTATTACTGGTTGACAATGGAATCTGACTGCTACAAGTACATGAGGAGGTGTCACAAGTGTCAGATATACTCTGACAAAATTCATGTACCGCCATCACATATCAAAGTTCTCTCTTCCCCATGGCCTTTTTCCATATGGGGAATCGACATGATTGGCTTGATCGAACCTAAGGCTTCAAACGGACATCGGTTCATCCTGGTAGCCATTGACTATTTCACCAAGTGGGTCGAAGCAACGTCATTCGCTAATGTAACCCGACAAGTGGTGGTCTGATTTATCAAAAACAGTATCATCTGCCGTTATGGTGTTCCGAGCCAGATCATTACTGATAATGGATCTAACTTGAACAATAAGATGATGAAAGAGTTGTGCGTAGAGTTCAAGATCGAACACCATAACTCATCTCCCTATCGACCCAAGATGAATGGAGCGGTAGAAGCGGCTAACAAGAACATCAAGAAGATCGTTCAAAAGATGGTTGTAACCTACAAAGACTGGCACGAAATGCTACCCTTTGCTCTTCACGGTTATCGAACATCTGTCCGTACTTCAACAGGGGCAACCCCTTTCTCTCTAGTATATGGCATGGAGGCAGTTCTCCCCATAGAAGTAGAGATCCCATCAATCTGGGTATTGATGGAAGCTAAGCTTTCAGAAGCTGAATAGTGTCGAAGTCGACACGACGAATTAAACCTGATCGAAGAGAAGCGAATCACGGCACTATGCCATGGTCAGTTGTATCAGCAGAGGATGAAGAAGGCGTTCGACAAAAAGGTCCGACCTCATGTCTTCAGAAAAGGAGACCTCGTGCTCAAGAAGATACAATCGTTTCTCACTGACTCTCGGGGAAAGTGGACTCCGAACTATGACGGCCCCTATGTGGTCACGAAAGCTTTCTCAGGCGGCGCCCCGAGACTTGCAACCATGGACGGAGAGGAATTTGCCTACCCCACGAATGTTGATGTAGTCAAGAAATACTTCGACTAAACTAAAAAAAAAACGTCTCGGTGGATTGAAAATTCGAAAGGGCGGTCCAGGCAAAAATTAGAGACATGAAAAAAATCATCCCGATGGATTGGAAACATCAAAGTATAATCCAGGAAAAAATTAGGGATAATGGCAAGTAACTATGTTCAACAGAGGCAAGTCCCTCAGCAGCAGTAGTTACACCATCCATTGGAGGAAAATTCCAGTCAAGGTCATCTTTGACAGAAGCTCAGGATGCCCCAAATTCAAAGTTGGTAGAAGGATAGTGGTCGTTATGTTTCAACGTAGCGCTTTTCCCTATAAATTACCATTTTTGAGCTTTGTATATACTCTTTGGAATCACGCGTTTGGCTGATCTCCATCTTATCAATAAAATTTGAGCCCTTGTGCTTTTGTTTGTAATTCTTATTTGTTTTAGCTTTACAGAACGACGTTGTTAACATGATTAACGATTCTTGAAACAAAACAAAAATGAATTTACTTGTTAAAACTTTTTCTGCTTTTAAATTAAAGATGGCAATTTCTTTTGACTCTTGAACATCAGAAGAGCATCAACCGCTTCTCCAGAAGTAAGCAAACTTCAAAGTGCAGAATCAAAGTACTCCTTCTACGCCAGTGCGCCTGAATGAAAGATCAACAGTGTTGGATGCGACTATTTCATCTGACCTCTTCGGCCGAGTTCTTATCTCCTAAGCCCGACCAACGATAGCTCCCAACGGGGACTATCTCTCCTAAGCAAGGTGGAATTGCTATCTTGAACCAGCGGTACTTCTTCGCCCCGCGATGGCCGAGTATCCAGTCATGTTCACCCGTCAGTTTGTATGTCGCGTCAGTTTTGTCAGCATAAACATACATACATCATGCATTATTGATTTGCATTCATAATCATATTGCCTCACTATCACTCTAATCGGTCTTGTCCCTTAGTGATAACAGTCTCTCAATTGAGTCGTCAGTTCTTGCCTCGTCAGGAAACGCTGCGTTCGAACAATTTTGCCTCCAGTGTATCTCTGGAGTAGAGTCGGCACTCGACCACTTTGATAACTTGAACCTCTAAAAAGCCAGAGAAAACTTTCAACAAATTTCATTCTTCGCCATCGAAGACGATATCCTCGCTTTCCCGGATTAAGGAAAATCCACAGGGAAAGCCTCGTAATCAGAGATTCGGCAGTACAGCTGCCTTTCTCCGAAGGACCGCTGATGAAAAGGTCATCGACACCTCAAAATTGGATCCCATCATATGGCATTTCTCTGAGAAGATCCCTAGAAAAGTATGATGTAAGATCCCAAGCGGAAGCAGTCTCTCAAGAGACTCAGTTTCCCCAGATAGAGTCGACAAATGGCGTCTCCAACAGAGAAGTTTGTGCACCTCTACAACTCAGACGACTGGGTTCCCCAGCAAGTCTGACATCATTTTTCCACTCAAATGGCATCTCCCCAGGAAAATCCGGCGAGAAGTTTGAGGAAAACCGCTACAAATAGCGTCCCTTGTCAATAAAGTTTATTGACGGAAGAAACTGAGACCAGTTCCTTGGTAGGAAACCAGGAATGAGGGGAAGTTTAAATCAGAAACTTAGACCAGTTCCTTGGTAGGAAACCAGGATCGAGGGGAGGTTTACTTCAAAAGAAAATTGAGATCAGTTCCTGGGTAGGAAACCAGGATCGAGGGGAAGTTTGTTTCCGCAACTGAGACCAGTTCCTTGGCTGAAGACCAGGATCGAGGGGAAGTTTTACCTTTTCTAAGCATCATTGCTTAGCAAAAGAAGATGAATGCGTGCGCTACCATTCATAACCACCATCAAAATTTTGGGTATTCCGATATTTAATCCTCTTGCACCCCGAATGCCCGAATACCTTCGTCTTTCACACCTTCGGGTCCAAGAAGATTAAATAGGGGCATTTGTCATACCCCAAATTTTGACCACTAAGATTTCCCATCATTGTGCAAATCATCACCATAATATGGGGGAACCATCTTGCCTCATCAGTCTCCCTAAAGATGGGTGAGCATCCGCTACCATCAAAATTAGGGTTTCTAAACCTCTCAAACATAGACAAAGGATCAATCAAAGAATGACATGATCTTCAACTTGTCTAAATCTCTCAAACATACACAAAGGATCAAAAAGGACTCCCACTCCAAGGATTAAGCACAAAGCTGCTCCCTTCTAGGTGGATCAAGCCTCAAGATCGCCGGTATCACCAAATTAGGGTTTTGGTCGACCAGGGCGTCCAGATGGAAAATTTCCTCTGGGCATGAGCCAAAGATCCAAAACATGACCTAATATGCTCCATGGAATCTCATAAACCAAATCATCAAGTCAATTTTGCCTCAGGAGTTGCATTCATCAAAAATCAGAAATTAGGGTTTCTTGACCTAATTCACCCCTAAGTTGACTTTTGGGGCAAATCATGAGCCAAGACCTCAAGAGAGGGTTTGAGGGTCTCTAATGAACTATATTGATCCATTTGGAACAATGGATTAATCCAAGAAGCTTGAGCAACAAGTCTCAATTTCATCTGCACCACAATTAGGGTTTTAAGGAAAAAGTCAACTGTAACTTTGACTTTTGACCAGGACATGCTCCCAAACCCTAGTACATGCCTCAATATACCCCATGACACCCATGGAACATGTCCATTAAGTTTGATTTAGGTCAAGGACATGATTTCCTGAAAAATTGCACAATTTGGAATTCATCTGATAAAAAGTCAACTGTGCACAAAAGTCAACTTTGACTTTTTGAGATTTTTCACCAAAATGGATTTTTAACCCTAAAATGATGTTAATGTATGATTTGAATCATCATTCATCAAGAAAAATCAAGAAAAGTTGGATAACTTGTAAAAGGGGTAACCATAAAAACTTAGAAAATTTTCTAAGTTAAAAATAAAGTGGCTAGGGTACCAACTTTGGAGGGTCATAACTCCTAAACCACAAGGCCATTTCTTCTCATCCAAAGCTTGATTTGTAGATCTCATTGCCCTCTACAAAAACTTCAACTAGACCTAACTCCAATTCATTGTGGATTTTGAGCTATGAGTGAGCCAAAATGGCTGAAAATATGAAAGTACACCATTTTCCAACACTTAGAAAAAATTATGTCCAAGACAGATTTTGTTGAAACACCAAAACTTGTGAGATCTTTTCACATAGATGCAAGCTAAATCAAGTCCAAAGTTAAACATCAATGTTGTTGCATATGTTGCCCCCTGTTCCCCGCCAGAAACATTCTGTCAAAATAAAAAGAGAGAAATTAGTATTGGCGAAAATACAAATAACCAGTACAAAGGCCCCCCCAACATTGATAACATCCATAACCTAATAGACCACTGTTTAAACTCAGTATGCAAAGCAGGGTTAATTGGAGACATTTATTTCCCTTCCTTCATCAGCTTTAATAGGATAAAAAATGAATCGACCTGTAGTAAGCTCAAACCACAGAGAGCGACCCCGCTTAAGAACCGCGTCCAAAATCGCTCGCTACAGTCGGTAGTTTTGACGAATCAGACTGACAGTTAAGGCCTTAGCTATAGTATTGCTTTAGCTTTTCGGCATTCCATGGTCGAGCAAGTTCTTCCCCGTTGAGATGTTCTAGGTAATAGGCCTCATTCTCTATTTTTTCTCAGACACGATAGGGTCCTTCCCAGTTAGCGGCTAGTTTGCCTTTACGGGAGTCTTTATGGTTTCTCCGTAGGACGAGGCTGCCCACGTCAAACTCTCATCGTATGACTTTGGCGTTGTGTCGGATGGCAATTTTTTGCTTTAACGAGGCTTCGTGGAAGGATGCCCCTGACCGGACTTCTTCGACGAGGTCGAGTTCCTCCCTTAGAGCTTCGTCGTTCATTTCCTCGTCCAGGGGCGATTCTATCCGCCTGGAGGATACGTGAACTTCAATGGGAATTACAACTTCTGTCCCGTAGGTCAGGCGAAAGGGTGTTTCCCCGGTTGAAGAGTGTGGGGTTGTGCGGTATGCCCATAAGACGCTGTGCAGCTCCTCGACCCAAGTTTTCTTCGTATCGTCCAGCCTTCGTTTGAGGCCTCGAAGGATGACTCGGTTCGCCACTTCAGCTTGCCCATTTGTCTGGGGATGTTCGACGAATGCGAAGTGTTACTTAACTTCTTGTCTGTGAACTGTGTCCCATTGTCCGTGACTATCGCCTGGGGGATGCCAAAACGTGCAAGGATGTTTCGTTTGTAGAAACACATTATGTTAAGGGCAGTTATCTTGGCTAAAGCCTCCGCTTCTATCCATTTTGTGAATTAATTCGCGCCTACTATTAAGTATTTGTTCTGGCTTGATCCTACCACGAATGTCCCCAGGATGTCCAGGCCCCACCAGGTAAATGGCCACGGGGAGGACATAGCCTTGAGCTCGTTAGGTGGAGCTAGGTGCATGTCCCCGTGCCGTAGGCATTTATCGCATTTCTTCATGTGTTCCTTAGCGTCTTGCTGCATGGTTGGCCAGTAGTATCCTGCTCGAAGGGCCTTCCGGGAAAGGGACCTTCCTCCGAGATGTTGGGCGTTGATTCCATCATGAATTTCGCGCAAGATATGGGTGACCATTTCTTCCTCGACACACTTGAGTAGCGGGATGGAGAACCCTCGCCTGTAGAGTTTATCTTCGACCAGGACATAGGAGTAGGCTCTTCGCCTGACTACGTTGGCTTCTTTGGGGTCGGACGGAAGTTCGTCCTTAGCGAGATAGTTGTAAACGGGGGTCATCCAGCAGTTGATGTCGCCGATCCTTTGTACGTCAAGGGTCGGGGAAGTTTTCTCGATGCTGGGTCGAGGAAGTACCTCCTGTATGACGGACTTGTTTCCGCCTTTCTTCTTCGTGCTTGCCAGTTTAGACAAAATGTCTTCCTTGACATTGTGTTCACGGGGAACGTGCTTTACCTCTACCGCTGCGAACTTCGTCATTTTCTCCTTGACCGGGGCTAAGTATTCAGATAGGTTATCATTTTTGGCTTGATATTTTCCTCGAACTTGGAGGGCCACGAGTTGTGAATCTATGCAGATGACGACTTCTTCCGTGCCGAGATCTTCGGCTAGGGGTAAGCCGGCGAGGAAGGCTTCGTACTCAGTCTGGTTATTGGAGGTAGGGAAGGATAGGGTAAGCGATACTTCAACGATGATTCCTTCGTCGTTCTCCAATATGACGCCTGCCCCGCTTCCACCTGAGCTGGATGCCCCATCAACAAAAATGGCCCATTTGTGCGCCCCACGGGTCAGGGATTCTGCGAATGTCATTTCTGCGACGAAGTCAGCCAAAGCCTAGGCTTTGAGGGATTTTCTGCTTTCATACTGGATGTCGAATTCGGACAGGTCTAGCGACTATTTGAGCATTATGTCGTCCATCTCTGGTCATCCTAACAGCTGCTTCACGGGTTGATCTGTCCGGACCACGATCGTGTTGGCCAAGAAGTAGTGTCTCAGTCTTCTAGCTACGTTGATGAGGGCCAGTGCTACTTTTACTATCATTTGGTATCTCAGCTTTGGTCCTTGCAGTGCTTTGCTCGTGAAATATATGGGCTTTTGCCTGTCAGGTGTTTCGCAGATAAGAGCGGCGCTCACTGCCTCGGACGCTACGGTGAGATACAAATACAGAGTCTCGCCGTTTTCCGGGCGAGAGAGGACCGGCGGCTCTAAGAGTGCCCGTTTTAGATGGAGGAGAGCCTGGTCACATTCCTCTGTCCATTCAAATGCTGCCTCTTTACGGAGGAGGTTGAAGAAGGGTAAGGCGTGCTGGGCAGATTTGGCCATGAAATAGGATAAAGATGTGAGCATCGCGTTAAGGGACTGGATGGATTTCTTCGATTTGGGAGTTGGAAACTCGGAGAATGCCCTCGATTCCTCATTTTGTTAGGTAGAAACCGAGAAATTTGCCTGCCCGAACACCGAACATGCACTTCTCCGGGTTGAAACGCATCTAGTATTTCCTGTCCTGTTCGAAGACCTTTCGTAAATAGGCAGTATGATCGGTTTCCTCACGGGATTTTACGATCATATCGTCCATATAGACTTCGAGCATGTCGCCTATCTCTCCCCGGAAGACCTTATTCATCATCCTCTGATACGTCGCACCAGCGTTCTTCAGGCCGAAGGGCATTACGTTGTAATAATAGTTGCCTGATACGGTCATGAAGGCCGTGTATTTTTTATCGCTCATTACCATTAGTATTTTATTATAGCTCGAGTAGGCGTCCATGAATGATAATATTTTAAAACCGGCAGAGTTATCAACAAGTTTATTAATATTGGGGAGGGGGTAGGCATCCTTCGGGCATGCCTTGTTAAGATCGATATAGTCAATACACATTCGCCATTTGCCATTAGAATTTTTCACAAGTACAACGTTGGACAGCCAAGTGGTGTACTTGGCTTCCGAGATAAATTTGGCCTCAAGGAGGTCCTTTACAGCTTTTTCTGCAGCCTCTGTTTTCTCCGGAGACTGATTTCTCCTACCTTGTACTACTGCTTTGACGGCTGGGTCAATCGTGAGTTGATGGCAGGCGAAGGATGGGTCTAAGCTGGGCATCTCAGAGGTGCTCCAGGCGAACAGATCAGCGTTCTCACGGAGGCAGGCTTTGAGTTACTTCCCTGCAATGTCGGGGAGATCCGCTCCAATTTTTACTCCCTGCTGAGGGTCGTCACCGAACAAGATAAACTCGAATTCGCCATCTAGGATGGGACGCGTCGGATGGGAGCTGCTGCTGGTCGGGGCAGACGAGCGGCTCGAGGTTGCTTGGTCCTCCTTCTGGTCCTCTTCGGGGAAGCGGCTATCGAGGATGATGGCGTCGACCTGAGGCAACGGCTTGGCTTCCTCAGAGCTGCTGGGCAAGGTTGGCTTGTTAGATACCTTTGGCTTGGATACGATGGTGATGAGTCCTGTCATGGCTGCTTCAAAGCATCGTCGCGCAGTTTCGATGTAGCTGTTGAGGGTGGCGACCATCCCCTTTAAAGTGTAGTACTTCATCTTGAGATGGACGGTTGAGGGCACGACTACCAATTCGGCGAAGGTTGGTCTTTCGAAGAAGCACTGGTACAGAGACGGGCAATCAATTACCAGAAACTGTACTTTAACGGATCTGGCCATCTCTGCTGATCCAAAAGTTATGATCAGTTCGACGTATCCCTAGGGTTTGGCCACTGACCCATTGAGTCCTTACAAGTTAGAACCCACATAGGGAGTGAGGTGTGATTCGTCCAGCTGGAGCGTTGAAAACAGCTGAGAGTACATAATGTTGACCGAGTTGCCTTGGTCGACGAGAATCCTGCGAACGTCGAAGTTCGCTATCTGAGCTCTGATGAGCAGAGGGATGCTCGAGTTTGGGGATCCTCCGAGGAGCTCTTCTCGGTAGAAGGATATAGGGATAGAGCCCTTTTGGGCTTGATTGAGTGTGGTCACCTTGCTGGAGCTTGTGCTGATCAGGTGCTCTAATTTCCTCTTCACGGAGCCCACCGTGACTTTATTGAAGCCTCCCCCTGAAATTACCATAGCGGAGGGGAACGTCTCCCACGGGCTGTGGGCCACGAAGTAGGCAGGAGCGCTGAGCTCATCTGGGACGTAGAAATCTTCTAGCAGCGATACGGACATGGCGACTTGGATGTTGGCCTCTTCCAAGGAAGACACCTCTTCCTCTACCTTCTTTGACTCCTGGGCGTCTTGTCGGGGAGTATCTTTCTTTTTTGTGAACTATTTCAAGTGGCTATCCCTGATCAGTATTTTGATAGCATCCTTCAAATGGATGCAATCTTCGGTGGTGTGGTCGTGACTCATATGGAAACGGCATACTTTGATTTGTCGGGGTTGGGCTTGGCCGGTATTTGTTTGGGGAAGCGGACCCCTGCTTGTTTGAATTTTGAATTCGTGCATTCGGACAATATCTTTTCCCTGGAGACGGTCAGGGGGGTGTAGTCGTGAAATCGTCTGGAAGGTCCCTTGCTATCCCGGGAGTCCCGAGGAAAGTCTTCAGGCTTCTTTTCTCCTCGACGAGATGTCGAGGGCTCTTTGCCTCTGAAGGCCCGGGCGTTCTCCTGGTGGCGGGAGGCTCGAGCGGAGTTGGCGGCTTCCTTTTCCTTGTACAGGATGTACGATTACGCCTTGAGGAGGAAGGCGTCTAGGTTCCTGGGGGGTGCGAGGCCCACAGTTTTGGAAAACTCTGAGTGTGGGCGGAGTCCCTGTTCGAGCAGAAATTTTTTCATATCGTCGGTGGTAGGGACTTGCACCGCTTCTTTGTTGAACCTCTCGATGTATGCCCGGAGAGGTTCATCCTTCCCTTGGATGATGGCCCCAAGAGAGGCTTCAGTCTTGGGATGGCGGCGCTACGCCGTGAAATGCCTTAAAAACATTCTACCTAACTGCTTCCACGAAGTGATAGACTCTTCGAGCAGCTGTTTGTACCAAGTCATTGCTCCTTTTCGTAGCGTGGTCGGAAACAGACGGCACTTGATGGCGCCCCGGACGCCACGGTAATCCAACAGCGCATCGATGTTTTCGATGTGTTCGTTGGGGTCAGTCATTCAGTCGTATATGCCTAATGTCGGGGGCTTCTCCAAGCCCTTGGGGAGGCGTGCTACCAAGATTTCTTGGGACAATGGGCCGTGAGGCTCATCATCGCTGCTGGAACTAGTTAGTGACGCAGACCGGACGACTCGCTCGTGACGGCGACTTCTACGGGGAGAAGGTGTACGGGCCCGGACATCCCGACCGGAGGTGATTGTTTGTCCCTCTGGGTTCTCTTGTGACTGGGAGAGTTCTGGTTTTGCGGGGAAACATGGTCGCTTTTCTGGGCAGCATGAGATTCTGGTTCTTGGCTCAGCCTTCGGTCGACTTCTCGCCGGGGTTACGGGCTCTTGGATCGTCGATGGCCTTTCTTTGGAGGGGGGATCTCGGGCGAGCAGATTCCTCCAATGCCCCGATCCTTTTGTTTTGCTGAAGGATCAGGAGGTTGGTTTTGTTGATTGCCTCAAGAAGGCCCACCACGGTCGGGTCGGCGTTGGGTGGAGCAGGAATGGGTTGGATGGCCAGCGAGGGCTGACCGTTGTCACGGTCAGCAGGAGTAGCGGAAGGAGATGATGTGGCCCCGTCTCTCAAAAAATGGGAATCTCTGAGGAGGGATGAGGGACCGTCAACGCCAGTCTTGTTGACGGGGGGACAGTGGACTGGAGAGCACCTTTGACGTGATCTTGAGAGGCCATGATGATAATCTTGGACGAGAGTGTTTTGGTCTTAGTATCTGAGGTGGATGTTAAGACGGGGAGAACAGTTCCCACAGATGGCGGCACTGATCGTGAAAGCTTGATCAGATCCTGTGATGGGCCACCAAAAAAGTCTGCGATGCTGGGCGTGAGATGAGGAGGATGGGGTGTATCTACAAGGCACTCCGACGCTCAGATAAGTAAGGGTCGGAGAAAATGGGCAAGTACAAAGTATGAGTTCTTAGGGTGATTATTAGATACCTGACCCTCTCAAGCGAGAGGGTTTATATAATGCCCCCAGGGCGTGGCCAACGGTCCTATTTTCGGGGCGAAATAACCGTTTTCCCGAAGAATAAGTAACTTCCCAAACTAGCCGTTATGTCAGGCAGGGTGCCCAAAACTAGCTGTTATGTTGGGCAAAGGCGTAGTTTCGGGCACGTGCCCTTAGCTGTTCGGGGACAGATGAAGCCGTGTGGAACGGGCAGCAGTACTGGAGAGGAGCGATGCACTCCTTGTCCAGTTGGGGGCAGAAAGGTAACTTTTTCCCCTTTATGGATTGGACTTAGGCAATTGGGCCGTTCTGGGAACAAAAGTGGATTAGGCCATGCCTAGCCATTGGTCCAGTCCAGAACAGTTTTGATAAAACTTAGGATTTGAATCTAAATCAAAAAAATAAAGTTGTTTTAGAGGAAGTTTGGGGCTTATACTTAAGAAGAGGCCCAGATGAATTCTTTCGAAAAGGCGACGATCACGCCGTCATTTTGAAAACCACCGAAGAATTATACAATGTCTGAGGCCCAAATTGTTGTATTCACAAAAAGGATAGGTCTTACACTCTATTAGAGGTCCAAAGTTTATTTTATACAAGAGATGGGACTTATAGCTCAAGGAGAGGCCCACATGAAAAACAGTGGTCGCACCATTATTTTGAAAATTATACCGGGACTTATACAATGACGGAGGTCCAAATTGTTTATGTACAAGGGGGGTTGGGTCTTACACTCTATTAAAGGCCCAAAGTGTTCGAAAAAAGAAGAAAAATGGGACTTACAAAACAAAGGGGAGGCCCAGAGGAAAATTGTTTGAAAACGGCGATCGCACCGAGATTTTTTAAAATCGTATCGGGACTTATATAATGACTGAGGCCCAAATTTTTTATTTACAAAAGGATGAGACTTACACTCTATCAAGAGGCCCAAAAGTGTTTCAAATGAAGTTTGAAAAATTAAAATTGAGGGAAACCCTAATTTTAATTAATATAATATTATTTTCAAAGGAAATTAAATATAAAATACCAAATATATTTAAAAACAAGTGGTAAGCTTTGAAAAATATTTTGGAAAATCATGTTTAATCACATGAAGGCATGAAAATCAATTGGTTTTGAAGGATCAAGGTGGAAATTTCATTTTTTAAATGTTTGAAAATAAAGAAATAAAATTAATTACAAAAATTCAAAATATATTAAATAAATAATATAAATTCAATTTTTTTTGCGGAATAAAATATTTCAACATTTTTTGTGAATTTTCAAAAAAATAATCAATAAAAATAATTAAAATTGAGAGAGAAATTAATTTTGAGATTAATTAATAAAAATCATGAAAAATGAGAAAAATAGCAAAATGAGAGAAATAGCAAAAATGGCCTGGGGGGTCTTGAACCCACGACCTCCAACCAAACACTAGCGCACTACTACCACTGGGGTGGTGATACATCCGTGTATCAAAACCACCCCATGAATACATAAGGGTGACCTGAATTCTAGGTCTGACCAAGGCTAAAAACCAAGTTTTGGTGGTTTGCAAGAAGGATCATATCTCCCTCAATTCTCCATGAAATTGGATGAAATTTAGATAGATTCTGCCTAGAATTTCATGAGGAGTCCAATGGTGCTTTTAGAATTTTCTAAAGATGCTTTTATTTTAAAACCCGATAGTGGTTTCAAAATAGGCCAAGATTTGCAAGTTCTATGCTATCTTATCATACAAGCAACAATAGCATGGTAAATTGGTTTAAACACAACACATTTGATATATATGACATGTTTATGATCAATGGACATCAAAGCAATGCATATTTTAAGACTTCAAGTTGTGATGCACTTACCTCTTGAAGCTCCTTGTGCTAACTGTCAAGATGCTTGTGCCAGAAGTAATCCAATGCTTTAGACACTCTTGATTAATCCCTTAGAAGCTTTTAGGATGATCAAAATCAGCTGGAAACCTCAGGAATAAGAATTGACCCTTTCTTGCAAAAGTGGCAAAAATGACCAAAATGGTAACCCACTCAAATGGTGTTACAGTTTAGGGAAACCTGTTGGGGCAGTTTGAGGATGATATTTGGAGAGTATTTAAAGGGTTAGCTGGTCTTGAAAGTGATTGGATCAAGACATGGCTTGAAAAATGCAGAAAAGTCAAAATTTTAGGTTTTGGAGGTTGACTTTCTGATTTTGTTGTTGTATAATGAGGATGAAGGTTTGAACACCTCCAATGGATGATTTATGATGTGTTTGGATGGTTATTTGGGTGGTTTTTGCTCTGGTTTCAAGAATTCCCAAATTGCTCCAATGTGACTTGAAATTGAAGTAAGAGAGGGAGAGTGAGAAAACAAGGCTTTGGTATTGTTTTGGTGTGGTTTGAAACATCACAAATGACCTCTATTTATAGTAGAGGAGTTTTTTTTTTAAGGAATAGTAAGTGGATGAGGGATGAGTCTATTATCCAATGGATATGCCCATGTATCACTTTCTTAAATGCCAAGGTACCAAGTCTTCACTTGGCCATTGACTAGAGCTAGTCTTAGTAGCTCTAGGTCTTCTGATCTTTGTAACAAACTTGACTCAATTGGACTGATACATTCAGTTTCATGACAGCTCTAAGCACCACATCAATTCCAAATGACAAAGTGGAAGTTTTTGGAATTGAAACTTGAATGATCACATGCCAAAGGATAGGATCCTTGACTCAATGGTCCAAGCTTGAAAATATCAAGTGAGTCATCAAGACTCTCTCTGATATTAGAAGATGACAAAGCTTGCAAGATGACATAATTTAAAATGGAAATCGTGTGGCACAAGAAATGCACCAAATCTGCCTTAAAAATCAGTTTGAACAAGGCATGTTGTGAGGTTCATAACTTCTTGATTAAGTTGAATCAGTGGGAGTTCTTGTACTCTTTGGAAAGCTCTCATGACATACTTTAACTTTAATGTCCACCAATGGGCCTGGTTTATCTTGGATCAAGGTGAAAAAAGGCCTCAAAGTTGGTAAAAAATGAAACAGATTCTGACTTGAAAATTTCACTAAGTGTTGGAAAAAGTATCCATAACTCAAAATCCATGAGGATTTGGAATTTCTTGTAGTTGACACTTTTGAAGTATGTCATTTGAACTTTCATTTGAGCTTTGGATGGAAGAAAAAGGCCTTAGGGTTTGGGAGTTATGACCTTGCAAAGTTGGTAGCAAATCCATTTTGTTCCATAACTTAGAAAAATTTATGTTTCTTATGGTTGCCCTTTTTGCAAGAAATCTCACTTTTCTTGACTAATGATGATCAAAACCATACATTAACATTGTTTTTTACTTAGGGGAGCCATATTTGTGAGAAAATTCAAAAAGTCAAACTTGATTTTGGGCACAATTGACTTTTTGTCAGATGAATTCCAAACGGTGTGATCCTCCATGTAATCAAGTTCTTGACCTAATTCAAACCTAATGGATGGATTTCATAGGTGTTTTAGGGTGTCTTGAATCATTTTCCAAGGTTTGGGAGCATGTCTTGGTCCAAAGTCAAAGGTACAATTGACTTTTTCTTCAAAACCCTAATTATGGTCCAGATGAATTTGAAACTTGTGAATCAAGCTTCTTGGATCAATCAATTGTTATAAATGGGTCAATGTGGTGTGTTTGAGGCCCTCAAATTATGTCTTAAGGTCTTGGTTCATGTCTTGCCTCAAAAGTCAACTTAGGGGTGAATTAGGTCAAGAAACCCTAATTCCTGATTTTTTATGAATGCTTCCCCTGAGGCTAATTTGACTTGATGATTGGATCCATGACGTCCCTTGGAGCATTTTGGATCATCTTTAGAAGTATTGGCTCATGCCCAGATGAAAATTTTCATCTGGAGGCCTTGGTCGACCAAAACCCTAATTTGGTGACACTGGCGATTTTGAGGCTTGACCTATTTGGAATGTTACAACCTTGTGCTTGATTCTTGATATGGGAGACCTCTTGATCCTTTATGGGGTGTTTGAGAGGCTAGACAAGTTGAATATCATGTCATTTTTTGATTGATCATTTGTCTAAGTGCTCTGAGAGGGGTCAAAACCCTAATTCTTGATTATAGTGAATGCTCAACAATCCTTGAGGAGATTGATGAGGTATGATGGTACATCCATATTGTGGTAATGATTTGCACAATGATGGGAAATCTTGGTGTCAAAATTTGGGGTATGACACGTGCTTCATAGATTATAAGTGAAAGAAAAAAATAGTAAACCTCAAATAGAAGGATAACAGTAGAATATTAAGATTAGAGTTTATCCAATATATTTAGGATGGAAGGATCGGCTTCAAGAACAATAATTTGTTTCGAAATGACAAAGTAATATTTGTTCGGATTTCCCATGAGATATAATCCCAAATCATCGCGAGGGAATTCAGGAAGATCAGGTAGATTAGGTCTGTAATTTTCGTACCCCAAAATTTGACCTCTCTTGTCTAGCCTTTTTCCCTTTTTTGCATATGCATGTGTACTTGCATTACCAGCATACAAATCGGTGTTTTTATCTGTGGATTCACTTCAGGTATATCCAAATCCCCAGAGAGTTTCTGGGCAATGGTGGATTGTATCCCAGAAAAGTCGTCAAAGCATCAATACGGGCAAAATAAAAGGATTTCTATGTCTATGTATCTAAGCACATGGTCGAAGCACGGAACCATGGCTAAAGCACCTCATTCCAAGCCAAAGAATAGGATTTTTTATTGTGTTAACCGGTTACTCAAATCTATGTAACAGGTTACACCCTCAGAAACCATCCCAGGATGGCAAGTTTCGACGCTGGTAACCGGTTACCAGGATTAGGGTAACCGGTTACACCTATTGTTGTTGTTTTTCAGCTGTTTCTCCATACTACAGCAGCCTCTATCCAACTCCTTTGGCATACTTCATTCTAGCATTGTGTGGAAGGTTCTAGACATGTGATTACACCAAAAATATCAGCTACATTTGCTCAAATACCTCATCATCAATAAGGTTCATCATGCACCCTCATTTTTACTCATTTTGGACCAAGTGATCTTTGAGTTGCATTGGAATTCCCAACCGAGTCAACTAATAACTAATTGAGTTAGAGCCCAACTTAATGAGTTGGGCCTAACTAACTCCAAATCAAGTGTTGAGCCTCACTTAACTACCTCCATACCAAATTCCAAGCCTCGACTCAATCCAAGTATATATAAGAAAACCCTTCACATTGATGTAAGTGGACTTCTTTTGTACCTTGGTCATAATCTTCATTCTCTCATTTTGCTCTGAATTTTCTGCAACAATCTCTCTCACTCGTCACCTTCTTCTTCCCTAAACCTCACAAAAGCTCATTCACCATTAAAGCTTAGCAAGCTTTGCCTTGAAGCTTGTTATTCTTTGAGCTAAACATGCATTCATCTACATTTCATCACTGAATTCTGCTGCAACAACAACATTCCTTTCATTTCAAGCCTTGGAAGCTGATTATTGAAGGAGTTTTGGTGCAAGTTCAGATCTGAAGCAATTATCGCATTATTTTCGGTTTTCTCGGCAACTGATTGCTAAGATCTCTGGATTTTATAGCTGTCTAAGCTTTCCTTCATCAAATTTTTATCACAACAATTACCAAGGCAATCTCAGCCTTGTAGGTTGGTGAATTTCACTTAATTTATCACTTTCGATCAATTTCGCATTTTTGCAATGTAGTGCTTAATCGATATTTCGCTACATGAATAATTACTTTGCATGCTTAATTCTATTAGTTCTTGATTTCTCTAAATTAACATGAATTTCACATCTACTTCCCTGCTATGTTACACTGCGATTACATGCAATAAGTGATTCCGAAAAGTGCTTTTTGAAATTCTGTTTTTGGTGTTTTAGCAGGTGTAACCGGTTACTGCTTTTGGTGTAACCGGTTACACCTCTTCCCTACGCCCAGAAATATGACTTTGTGCATGGTGTAACCGGTTACACCATTTGAGGTAACCGGTTACACCTGACTTTTTTCCCAAATTCTTGCTTTTTTGGGACTATTTGCTTATGTGTTAACATGATAATGCTTGGAAATGCATGCTAACTTATCATTGTTAATGCTTTGCTCTTCAAATTGATGTATTAGATTTGTTCTTGCATGAGCAAATTTAATCTTGTTTAACATTATCTCTCACATTTGCTTTGATAATCTTTTAACTTGATTGAAAGATTATTGTCATTTCTTCCCCTTTGATTAATTGATCAAGACCTTGTTTTGATCATTTAATTGCCCCCGCCTCTCTTTAGGATTTCTTTAGAGCCCCTTCTTTCTTGATCCTGTTTCGAGCTGAACACCTGAACAAGTGAGCCGAAGTACTGTACAAATTATTTTCCTGTCAATCTCAATTTTTGCACTACGCTTTGGGTGCTAGAGAAGAAATGAGAATGGAGAATTCCTACCCTCATTCTGACTATTTTTGGTAGGGGGCGAATAACCCAGAGCCTGAAGTAGTCGCCTCTATCCCCAGACCGCAGTGTCTCTTGAGTTAATCCTTGGTCACCCATTCCTACCCTAGTCTTTTCTCTCCCTTTTGGGTTATCAACCTTATCTTGGTTCAATCACACTTTTCTTCAGTTAACCATTGTTTATCAGTTAAAATACCGAATCTTTTTTGGGTTAACACCTTCTCTTGGTTCAACACCCTTTCTTGGTTAACCACTACTTGTCAGTTAAAAGACCAACTCCCTTTTCTCTTCGGTTAACCACTGCCTGTTAGTTAAAATACCAAGTCCTTTTGGGTTAGCAACCTTCTCTTAGTTCAAACACCCGCTTCCTTGGGTTAACACCTTCTCTTAGTTCAACACCCTTTTCGTTGGTTAATCATTGTCCGTCAGTTAAAAGACCAACTCCTTCTCCTTTGGTCAACCTTCTCTTGGTTTTGACACCACTTCCTTACTCTCTTGGTTTTGACACCACTTCCCTTATCTTTCTCTTGGTTTTGACACCACTTCCTTGCTTCCTTCTCTTGGATTTGACACTACCTCTTCTCTCCTCTTCCGTAGTTCCACAAACTACGGAGCTCTGATTTCCTCATTGCACTATGAGGACACGTAGGCACAAGATTGGGAGATCTTGGCGAGCACCCTTCTTCCACAATCTTCTTTCAACCTTCTTCCATTTTCTCCCCTAGTTCCATGAACTAGAGAGCTCTGAATTTCTCATTGCACTATGAGGATACGTAGGCACGAGGGCCCCAATCCTCCGCAAGTACTTTCTTCATCCCTTTTATTTCCCATTCGCAAGTAACCTCTAGATAGTAACATCCATCCAAGCGAAGAACACGCAAAATGGTTCCCGTCGAGTATGACGGATGTGAAGGATGTTAATACCTTTCCCTTGCATAACAAACTTCCTTACCTGTTTCTATTTCCCTTAGGTTTTATTGATATTTTCTCTTTCCTTTTGGAATAAATAAAGTTCGGTGTCAACTTTGTTGTATCATCGAGCGTGCGATGCGCTCGGGTATATTTCTGCTAGCTTCAGTAATAACTGAGATCAGTTTTCCATATTCCTTCTTTGATGCCATTGAATGTCTTCACACACTTTGAGATTTTGTTCACTCTATGGTTGTTTATTGCCGATTCTTACCTTGGTTTCTAGTAAAAATCCTAAAAGAACATTTTGATTTTAGATCAAACTGAAAAATAAGAGAGGGGAGAAAATTAGAAATACGATTGATTTTGGGTGATGGTACAGTTTCACAGTCATCTTCAAGTTCCGGTGATGGTGTCGATGTCGGAGCAGGTACACTCGGAGTTTGTTAGAGAAAAATGATGGAGAAGAGCGGGAAAAGAATATCAACTTTTGAAAGTTTTAAAAACAGTTTGTTACGGCTTTTCTATTTAAGAAGGAATTTTGAAGGTTTCATTTTAGCTAGGACTGAAAATGAGTCTAGTCGAATCAAACTCATCTCAGCTCGGCTCGACTCATTAAGAATTGATTCAACTCAAATTTCGGTTCGAGTTTGACACGAACTTATTTTTAGCTCAAACTCGACTCGTTATAAGTTCATGAACAACTCGGTTCAGTTTGTTAGGTTCAGCTCGTTAAGTTCAGCTCGTTAGGTTCACAGACTTAAAAGCCATTTTTAAAATTTATTTTTTTATATATTTTTAACATTTTAAATTAATATTTTTTTTAAAAAAGAAATATTGAAATAAAATAAAACTTATCAAATTGGAATTTAACTTTATCTCAAAAATCTACTATTCAAAAACTACACAACTTTTAGAATGAATCAATAACTCTCCCTTCGACGCTAAAGATTGACTCCGAAACTACAGTAGATATTGGAATGACAAGAACATTTGTTGCCCTATGGAATACCACTCTATATTTTTCACCGTTAGATTAAAAGAAAATACAAGGCTAAGATTTGAAGTAAATCTTTAAACAAACTCTTAAGACAATGTAACCCTTCCATATATAATCGAGTTGACTCATAAATCTAATGAGTCAAATTATGTATAGTTCAAGTTCAACTCATTTAGTTAACGAACTTACTTTTTTTTTCTCATATTCAGCTTATTTGGTTCATGAACTTAGTTGAACGATTTAACTGTCGAACTGAGTTCTAAACTATTTTTGAGTTGGTTCGGTTCATTGTCATCCCTAATTTCAGCTTTTCTTTATTTTGTTATTTTAATATTTATATATATTTTTGTTTAAATTAATTTTATTAAGAATTTTTCAAAATAAATAAATAAATAAAAGAAAAATTTGTTTAAATACTAAAAAAAACTAAACCAAAAAACGGGAGTATAGGATACAACATACATATTTAAAAATAAATAAAATACTTGAGTAGGGGTACGTTAACATTTTTTAATATTTAAAGTAATGTTTTTTATTCAATTTTTAAAGTAATATAACGAGAAGAAATTTTGTTGCTCAAATTACAATGAAATATTTTATTTAATAAAATAACAAAACATTAAAATATAAAGTTATTTATTCAAAAATAAAGTTTACGATCTATGTGTAAATAATAGTGTCTATATCAAGAGAAAAACTTGTAATTTTATAATAAAATCCTCGTAAGACAAATTTCATTTATCTCTTGCAATATTCCACATTTTTTTAAGTCATTAACCTTTTATACCATGAAAAAGGGACAAAAAGAAAGGAAAGAGAGAAAAAACCATTTGTCACTTCAACAAACCATTAGAGGAGGATGCCACAATACTTCAAGAATCATGGGAGTTTTTGGAGGGTGTATGTTGATTTTGAAAATTTTGATGGTTGAGAAATTGGTAATTGATGAATTGGATATCTTCTTAATCATGTTTCCTATGAATGAGACCTCAACGTGGATGAGATTAACAAATTTCTTCTAGTGCAAGGAATGATTGTATATTTTTTCCTGATTCTTAACATGCTAAATCATGTTGATGATAGAAGTTATAGAAGCTCGAATAACTACCTTACATTGGTTGTTCCATCTTCTAACACAAAGCATCAGGATTTCCACAATGTTATTAGTGATAGGCATGCCCATGAGGATGAAATTCAATGCCAAATTCTGGAAGCATAGAGGAAAAGGAAGAATAAATGCTCAGTTGTTTCTTGCTGCATCAAACACAAGTTGCACATACAAGGAACATTGTATCCTCTTAGGGTGAGGTTGCCATCTATGGGCATCTTATTATGACAAAGCCTCTAAACAATGAAAGCTTTGAAAAGAGAAATGTCAACATTCCACAGGTTCTTAGTCCATGATTGAGTTTGATTGCTTGTAGATTTGAAGGCATAAGCCTCTTTCATGGACAATTTCCCTAATGTAGAGTGAATCCAAGCATTACACTCCTCATTCAGGTCTAAAGATAAGGTAAGTTGATTAGCAAGAAAAAGCATATTAGGAATCAAGCCTATGATATTTTTAAAAATTGACCAATTACTATTAGTTAGGAATTATGATACAATTATGTTGAGGTTAATCAAGCTATGATTATAGATGACATAAATGAGAGGATGGCCACACCATGGCTCAAGCCAAAATTTTGTGTTGCAACCATTACCTAGAATGACTGAATTATTGGAGGCAACAATGTTTCACTCCTTTATTCTACTCCAAATTGAAGATGAAAGTTGATGAGAGATGGGAACATCATTCTTAAAAGCCTTTCTTCTAAGCAAAATGGTGCAGTCTGTAAGTATAGAGTGCAATCTAAGAGGGGGTGAATTAGATTTTGAGATTTTTTTTGGTTATTTTAGATATGTTCTTAAGTTCTTATTTTTACGGAAATATGTTGATGAATTTATGAAGTAAAGTACAAAATTTAAATGCAGAAAAATAAAGAACCCAACGACATATGCTAGTTCCCCATTTCCAATCAAGGGTACATCTAATCCCCTCACACCCGGTAAGAAATGTTCACTATGTTAGATTTTTGTATAAGTCTCACACCAACACTTCTCCTACAAACATACCACTATGTTAAATCAAGTTGATGTTAGAAGTTATAGAAGCTCCAATAACTACCTTACATTGGTTGTTCAATATCTTAACATAAAGCATCAGGATTTCCACAATGTTATTAGTGATACGCATGCCCGTGAGGATGAAATCCAATGCCAAATTCTGGAAGCATAGGAGCAAAGGAAGAATAAATGCTCAGTTGTTTCTTGATGCATCAAACACAAGTTGCACATAGAAGGAACATTGCATCTTCTTAGGGTGAGGTTTCCATCTATGGGCATCTTATTGCTTAAGTATTTTTCACCAAACTTTATCATATATGAATGAAAATTATGTAGGAAAAATTTTCTCTGTCATATATTTTACTGACACTTGAAAACAAAAGAAAATTGTTCATGAAAGAGGTGATTTTGAAATCTAAAAATCCTTTTATTTATAATGCACCAAGTACCTCTAGAAAATCAGAATCAATGGTTGAAAAATAATCATGAAATCATGCAACGATATGAAAAGGTTTCATGATCATTTGAGATGAAGAGGTATAGCAATCGTTCAGTATTTTTTCAAAATAAATAGAGGTAAATCGATTTAACAGACTTGGTTAATCAACTAACATTCCTCAACATTAAAAAAATAGGTGAAAATACAAAGGGTAAATCAATTGACATTCCCTGGTAAATCGATTGACATTCCCTGGTAAATTGATTGACATAGTTGAAAATAGAATGGTAAATTGATAGACATAATTGGTTAATCGATTGACCTTTTTAAAAACTAAAAAAAATCAGTTTACAGAACTAATATAAATCGATTGACTTGAAGATTAAATTGATTTACCTTCATAAACCATAAAAATGACTAAAAGTTTATGAAACTTATGCATGCTTGAAAGTTTATGATTAATTCTTGAGCACATAACCCTTATGCATGCCTGAAAGTTTATGATTAATTCTTGAGCACCTAACCCTTATAACAACTAAATTCCATAATGTACCTTGGTCTATGATCCAATTCCACTGAGATCCAAACTTATGCAAACTTGATACTTTGATTCCGATCTTTTTCTTCTTTGATCTTTCTTCTAAGATGGCCTTTTGTCTTCACCAAAACTAAGCTATGAAGGACGATTAAAATCTTTTTCACACAGTCCTCAATAGAATTCATGACCCCCAGCAAGACTTCAAGTATGAGGCCTCGTTAAACACACTGAGGGATCTCAGACCTAAGCTTCATTGACTATATGGCATGCTAACCTTCTTACAAGCCACAATGATTAGCTTTTTTTCTCAATGTTCCTTTCCCAAATGATATTCTTGCAACATTTCTCAAGCTCTTTAATCAGGGACGCATGCCAGAAATATACAGAGAAACTATGCACAAGCATGGCCAAGATAGTTGATTTCACCAACTGAACCCTACCACCAAAGCTTAGCAAGGAATCTTTCTAAGAACCAAGCTTGACTTTGATTTTGTTAATTAAAAGTCTAAGAAAAAAAATCTCTAGGCTTTTATTTAAAGATAGGCACCCTTAGTTAAGAGAAAGGGAGAGATCCAGACTTGAAACCCAACATGTTGGAAATATGATGCAACCTAGTATCTGAGACTGAACCTGCAAATAAATTTTATTTTGAATGATTTATACATTGGCTAAAATTTTATTTGGAAATATAGGTGCAGCTGATTTGAAGGGTGGATTGTACATTCCCAATCATCCTCAAGTTGCAATCTCCGACACATTCTCATGCATTTATGACTCACGTATCAAAACTTTACCTTTGAAGCATACTACTTATATCAATTCTATTAATCACAATCATTGTAATATTTGGCATTTAAGATTTGGCCACCTTTGTTATGACAAATTAATTGAAATAAAGAAATCATTTTCTTTTGTTCAAATTATGTAATCATATTTACCTTGTGATGTTTGCTTCTTTTCCAAATAAAAGACACTTCCATTTCCTAACAGCTCTCATAAATGTATTAACAATTTTGACTTAATCCATAAGGATAACTAGGGGACACTATTTATTCCTTCCATCAATGCCCATAGATATTTTCTGACAATTGTAAATGACAAATGCAAATTTACATGGATTTTTCATATGAAGTGTAAATCTGGAACTCAAAACCTTATTTAAGTTTTTTTTCTCTATGGTTCACACACAATTCAATACCAAAATCAAGTGTCTTAGATCAGACAATGGTAGTTAGTTTATGCTTAAATACTTCTATAAGGAAACTGGTATAATGCATGAAACCTCATGTTTTGGGACCCCTCAAGAAAATGGCATAGTTGAGAGAAAACACTAACACATACTTGGTGTTACTATAGCTCTCTTATTTCAAGCTCAACTCACTAAAATTTTCTGGTCATATGTTGTTTGTCATGCCATTCACACTATTAATAGATTACCTGCACATTTCTTGCACAACAAGGCACCATTTCAAATCTTGCATCGGTGGTTACTTAATATTAACCTACTTAGAGTGTTTGGATCTCTTTGTTTTCCTTATATCCTACAAACCAATAGCAAAAAATTGGATTCTAGGTCCAAGAAGTGTTTGTATTTGGGTCTGCAAGTTGGGGTTAAAGGTCACATTTTATTTTGATCTTCTTTCCAAAGAAATATTTTTATTTAGGGATGTTATCTTCTTTGAATCCATTTTTCCTTACAAATTACATACTAACACCTCATCTCTGATTTCCCTTACATTCATGAATATGAACCTTAACTTGCACCTGAAACCTCTCATACTGAACCTTCACTTCCACTTACACATGATATTCCTCATATTGAACCATCACCTCCATCTGTAATCCATACTTCCAATACTCAACTTGACTTAACTCCCACCATCACTTCCTCAAACCCTTCACCTATCAATCTCCCTTCACCAAGTTATAATCTTCAACCTAGAAGATCCACAAGAATCATTAAACCTCTTTCATTTTTACAAAACTGTCATTGCAATTTGATTGAGAATACAATTCAATTTACTCATTTGTTTAATGCATCAACTTCTTCTCCAAGTAAGTATCCATTATCTTCTTTCATTTCTTACCATAATGTCCATATTATGTCATCTATTTCTGAACCTCGTTCATATGAAGAGTCTATTTATGATATAAATTGGAGTGTGGTTGTTCAATCTGAACTGACTACACTATAGAATACTAACACATAGAAACTAGTTACCTTACCTGATCATAAGAAAGCTATTGGATGTAAATGGGTGTTTAAACTCAAACAACATGTTAATGGCTCTGTTGAAAGATATAAGGCTATATTATATGCCAAGGGCTTCACTTAAACTGAAGGACTTGACTACCTAGACACTTTCAGTCCAGTTGTTAAGATGACAACCATCAGGGTTTTCATGGCCATTGCAGCTGCATAAAAATGGTCGTTGTTTCAACTTGATGTCAACACAACATTCCTACATGGGGACCTCAATTAAGATGTCTATATGCAACCTCCTCCTAGTCTTAAGCTACTTCATCCTAACTTAGTATACAAGCTTCAAATATCTCTTTATAGCTTGAAACAAGCAAGTAGAAAATGGAATACAATGCTCACTACAACTATGCTAGATTCAGGATACCTCCAGTAAAAATCTTATTATTCATTATACACTAAGTCTAATGGTTACCTATTTACGGTGATCCTTGTATATGTATACGATTTTGTCTTAACTAACATTAATACCCTCTTAAAAATGACTGATTTAACATCAAGGATTTAGGAGTTCAAACAAATCGATTAGGATTCTGATTTTCGTCCAATTAATTGAACCAATCGGTCCGATTCAATTTTGACTCCAAAGATATAATATATTCATGTATAACTTTTATTAATTATATTTTAAACTGAAATGTATTAGACAAAGAAAAGTATTTGCAAATTCATTGACTGACCTAAGTATTAAATAAATTATATAATTTGCTGTGTACTACACGTACTATTAATTAATTTCTTAAAATAATTTATATTGATCAAGTCAAGAGAGAATCAGAGAATCATAAACAGGATATTCCTTTGGTGATGCGGAAATTGTAGGCCCAGACACCCCTATGAAAGTCAAACTACAAACAATACTAGTACTATACTACTCCCTACTTCACAATTTATAAATAAATAAATAAATCATTTTTCTGTCTCAAACTATAAATATAAGATAATTTTTATTTTATTTAATTATTATGTTTTAAAATAAACCTTTTTAAAAAATTAAAATTAACTATACATTAGATTGATCACATATTTTCTACAAAACATATTATAAAAAATTATACTTTACATTACCATTTTTTTTATTTTTTTTATTAGTGTGAATTTTTTGTTTTCTTTTATTAAGAAATTTCATTTTATCTCGACATAACCAAGAATACTAGTACAACATATTTTGACCAATTCAGGTGAAGATAACAATATTGTGCCAACCAGAAAATGAAAGGAAACTACAGAATTAATGCACACTAAATAAAACAATGTATATGTTGAATCTGATTTGATTTATATAATAGTAGCTGCAGATATACAAGTGAAAATTTCACATATTTTCATAATTTTACCATTCACTACAAACATTAGCAAATTCAATACTAACCAAACTATATAATTTTGTATGAAAAATGTAGTAATTATTTCTGGTAACAAATTCAGTAACGCATGACAATGACTGTTGTCATTTAAACTTTGGTTTGAAACAAACACATAAAACTGAATCATTTTCCTTTGTGTTCACATTATTTGCAGAGTTGGTTGTGGCAATTATCTTAGGAGATGGAGTCATCATCATCATCATTTGCTCATCATTTACTTCCTTACCTTCACTAATAATTCTAACCTTACAGCTTTCTGGTGCATTCTGTACTACCTGATCAGCCACGCCATTTCCTTTCTTTGATCTCGATTTTCTGCTCATAAAAAATGTCAGAAACATCAAATACAGACACGACACAGACACTTTGATATACTGAATAAATTGAACATAATTACATGTGTACACACGTGTCCTAGGCATTGAACACGCTTTTGTTATACCTTAGATGGAATTTGTTGGCTCCAATGACTAAATTAGATATCTGAAGAATAGGAATTAGGTCAAGGATGGCTTTTGCCACGAAATCACTCTCTATTAGGATGGTATCAACCTTAACTTTGGAAAGAGAGCAAGATTGGATGAACTTGTGAAGAAGTTCTCTCCTCTTGTTTCTTTCTTGCTCCATGTAAATCTCTACCTGTTCAGCACTGACTTGATTCCTTGCAATCATTCCTACTCCCACTGCATATAAATCTTTAACAATTAGATTCATTTGATATGGTAAAAACAACAAGAAAGAACATAGATGAGAACGAATGAATGATTACATGGATGTGGAATGTGTTTGATTTCGGGGAATACATGAATGAGATAGAGCATGGTGGAATGAGTGGTTAGGTTATTGAGTGTCCATGAGAGAGCTTCCATGCTTGTATCGCTCTTACCAACGGCGACATATATAGAGTCTTCTTCTTCAATTTCATTATCGATTGTGCCAAGGTACTGTTGGTGGTTGATGCTGTCTTCTTCCTCCTCGATCTCGCTTATGCCGGTGGTGCCGGAGTTGTTGTTGAACATTGTTTGGGGATAGATGATGAGTGTGGAATGTGAATGGTGTTCGTTGACTTGGTGGATGAATTTATGGTTGAAATTGAAGTAGGAGTAGTTTTTGTTTGTTTGTTAGAGAGGAAATCAGAAAGAAGAAGCGGAAAATAGGAATAGTAAAATTCTATCTATCTCTCTTCGTTCAACTGACAATATATGAAATCCTAGGGACGGCAAAATATCTTACCTTCAAGTTAGTAATCCATCTAAAATAGAGTGGGTCTGTAAAATCGGCTTTAGTTGATAATTTAATTTAGTTTAATTTAGTTAACCTTCAAGAATTGGCCTAGTGGTGAAGGCTTGGGTCTTGAGAATGTGTTCCTCTCAAGGTTTCGGTCACAAGGCCGGATACTAAGATTTAAAAAAAAAAAAAAAAAAGTTGATAATTTAGTTGAAATATCATATATGAAGATGCGAGAGTTGAGTGTTGAATTGTTTGAAAATACATGTAGATTCAACATCGTTCAGTTTTGTAAAGAAAGATGGAATTTAAAACTATATAAAGGATTTAAGTTTTTCGTAACAAAATGCATCAATTAAAAAGTACTTTAAACTTGAATTTGACTTTTTATATTTTTCTTATACTCTTGTGTTAGAGTATTGTGAGTGGTAGTTATATATTTACTTTGGAAAGTGTGGGTGTATTGGGGTCTTAGGGTGATTGAGGATGGTCTATGTATTGTAACAATTTTCACAGTGTTATTCTTCGGATGTCATTTGACAACAATCGTGTTTTTTTTCTTCTTTGGTTTTGGAGTTTTCACGTTAATCTCTTGTGTTGTTATTGTGTTCCTTTTTTTTCTCTAGGATTTGTTTTTTCCCAACAAGTGGTATCAAGAGTCTTGGTTTGTTGGCTGCAATATCAAGTTTTTCAAGTGGAGTGAAGATTGACTTAGAAAAATTTGATCGAAGAATCAATTTTGACTTATGAAAAATTCAAGTCAAAGATGTTTTGATACAATTAGAATTACACAAGGTGTTGAAAGGAAACATTTTCAACATGGATACAAAGAAGTTGGAGGAACTAGATTTGAGAGCTTTGAGTACAGTCCTCATGTCTTTGGCTAAGAATATTCTTGCGAAAGTTCTTAGCACGTCATCAGGCAAAGAGTTTGGAAGAAAATTGAAGGGATATATCAAAGAAATGGTATATCAAATTGGTTGTTATTGAAGGAGCAGTTTAATAGCTTACGTATGGATGAACATATGAACATATTTGATCACCTACGTGTTCTAAATGGTAATGTTCCGTACTGGACCAATGACTAGGCATAGCCTAATCTACTTCTGCTCCCAGAACGGCCCAATTGCCTATGTCCAGCCAATATGGGGCAGCATTTACCTTTCTGCCCCTCTACCGGGCATATATGGACAGATGAACCTCAGGGTCATTTGCTCCTCCCCGACATTCCTGCCCGTTACGCACGGCTCCACCATCCAGAAACAATCATGACACCCGTGCCCAGAACTGCACCTTTGCCTGTTGCAACGGCTAGTTTCGGACACCTCTGCCCGTCCTAACGACTAGTTTTTGGCAGTTACCTATTCTTCAGGAAATGGTTATTCCGCCCCGAAAATAGAGACTGTTGGCCACGCGCTGGGAGCATTATAAAAACCCTATCATTTGAGAGGGTCAGGTATTCTAAATCATCCTAAAAAACACATGCTTTTGTACTTACCTTTTCCTCTCCCGATTCTTTAGCATCGGAGTGCCTTCCAGTTACACCCTCTCTCTTCATCTCACGTACCCAGCATCACATACGTCTTTCTTGGCCCACTTCAGGTTCTGATCAGCCTTCAAAATCAGTGGCGCCGACTGTGGGAAACTTGTTATCCCCGTCTTAACATCCACCTTATATTCAAGACCAAAACTGCTCTCTGTCCAAGATTCTGATCATGGCTTGCCAAGATCACGTCCAAGATGCTCGCAATCCTGTTTTTATCCCTGTCAATAAAATTGATGCTGACAGATCTACATCCTTCCTCAGAGGAGACGCCCGTCGTCTGAGAGACATAACTACAGCGTCTCCCTCCCCCACTCGTACTGGTCGTGTTGAAGACCAGCCCTCCCTGGACCTCCAGACCGTTTCAGTTCCGCTCAACGCCGACCCGGCCGTGGCGGCCCTTCTCGAAGCTCTCAACAAAACCAACCTCTTGATCCTCCACCAAAATGAGAGGATTAGGGCCTTTGACGAATCTGCCCGTCCAAGATCCCCTCAGCCGAGGAAAGATCACCGACGATCCAGAAGTCCACCCCCCACCCCGACGTGAAGGTGATCATCGGCTGGGCTAGGAGCCGGAGTCCCAGGCCGTCCAGAAACGTGACCACATTTCCCCGCGAAACCAGTACTCCCCAAGCAATAAGAGAACCCGGAGAGAGCAACGTTCACCCCCTGTCAGGTCGACGGGCCAGGAACGAACACCGTCTCCCTGCAGGAGTCACCACCCTGTCCCCGAGCGAAGCATCCGCTCCCCTTCATGGACCAATTCCAGTAGCGACGACGAGCCTCACGGCTCGTTGTCTCAGGAGATCATGGTTATGCGCCTCCCCAAAGGCTTAGAGAAACCACCGTCTTTGGGCACTTACGACGGAACAACAGACCCAGATGAGCACATCGAAAATATCGATGCGCTGCTCGATTATCATGGCGTCTGGGGCGCCATCAAATGTCGTCTGTTCCCTACCACGCTCCGGAAAGGACCAGTGACCTTGTATAAACAACTGCCCGAGGAGTCCATCACCTCGTGGAAACAGCTGGGAAGAATTTTTTCCAGACACTTTACGGCATCGCGCCGCCATCCAAAGACCGAAGCCTCCCTTGAGGCCATAATTCAAGGGAAAGATGAGCCTCTCCGGGCGTACATCGAGAGGTTCAATAAGGAAGCGGTGCAAGTCCCTACCACTGATGACATGAAGAAGTTATTGCTCGAGCGAGGGCTTCGTCTTCGCACGGAATTCGCCAAAGTTGTTGGCATTGCTCCTCCCATAACTCTTGACCCATTCCTCCTCAAGGCGCAAACATATATTCAGTATGAGGAGAAAGAGGCGGCCAGCTCCGCTCGGGTATCGCGCCACCAAGAAAGTGCCCAGGCCTCCAAAAGCGATGAACCCTCGACATTCCGTCGGGGAGATAGAAGACGTGAAGCCCGTCCCCGGGAACCCCGGGACAATAAAGGGCCCTCCGACCGCTTCCATGATTACACTCTCCTGACTGTCTCCAGGGAAAAGATTCTCTCTGAATATGCTAACTCGGAGTTTAAACAAGCAGGGGTTCGATTTCCTAAGCAGGTACCGGCCAAGTCGAACGCCGATAAGTCGAAATATTACCGTTTACACAAAAGTCACGACCACACTACTGAGGACTGCATCCACCTGAAGGACGTCATAGAAATACTAATTAGGGACGGCCACCTGAAGCAGTTTACAAAGAAGAAGAAAACTCCCTGGCAAGACGCCCAGGAGTCGAAAAAAGTCGAGGAAGAGGTGTCTTCCTCAGAAGAGACAAACCTTCAGGTCGCCATGAGTATATCACGGCCTGAGGACTTCTATGTTCTCGAGGAGCTCAGCGCCCCCGCATATTTCGTAGCCCATGGGAAACTTCCCCCTCCGCTATGGTCATCTCTGGAGGGGGCTTCAACAAAGTCACTGTGGGCTCCGTGAAAAGAAAGTTTGAGCATCTACTTAGCACGAGCTCCAACAAGAGTACAACCCTCAACAAGGTCCGGGGAGAATCGGTCCCCATCTCTTTCTACATAGAGGAACTCCTCGGAGGGGCCCCGAACTCAAGCATTCCACGCTCTTAAGAGCTCAGATGACAAATTTTGATGTTCGCCGAATCTTAGTCGACCAGGGCAGCTCGGTCGACGTCATGTACTCGCAGCTGTTTTCAACCCTACAGATAGATGAATCGCACCTCACTCCATACGTGGGCTCTGACCTGCAGGGTTTCAAAGGGCCGGTCACAAAGCCCTGGGGGTATGTCGAGTTGGTCGTGACCTTTGGATCTCCAGAGACGGCCAGATCTATCAAAGTCAAATTCCTGGTTATTGACTGCCCGTCTCTCTATCAATGCATATTCGGGCAGCCAACCTTGGTCGAATTGGTGGTCGTACCATCAACTGTTCATCTCAAAATGAAGTACTACACTTCGAAGGGTATGGTCGCCACTTTACACGGGGACATCGAGGCCGCACGCAGATGCTTCGAAGCGGCCACCAAAGGACTCAACACCATCGCTGCCAAGCCGAAGACATCCAACAAGCCATCCTTGCCCAACAGCTCCGAGGAAGCCAAGCCACTGCCACACATCGACTCTATCGACCTCGACAGCCGTTTTTCCAAAGATGATCAGAGGGAGGACCAGACTTGCCCGAGCAGCTCATCCCCTTCGACCAGCACCAACAACGACTCCCATCCGATGTGCCTGATTCCGGATGGCGAGTTCAAACTCGTCCTGCTCGGCGATGACCCTCAGCGAGGAGTAAAGATAGGGACCGGCCTCCCCGACATAGCGAGGAAACAACTCAAAGCTTGCCTTCGAGTAAACGCATGCTTGTTCGCCTAGAGTGCCGCAGAAATGCCCGACTTAGATCCTGTTGTCGCCTGCCATCAACTCACAATTGACCCCATCGTCAAGGTCGTAGCACAACGTAGGAGGAAGCAGTCTCCAGATAAAACAGTGGCTGCAGAATAAGCTGTAAAAGACCTCCTCGAGGCAAACTTTATTTCGGAAGCCAAGTACACCACTTGGCTGTCCAATGTTGTACTTGTCAAAAAATCTAATGAAAAGTGGCGTATGTGTGTTGATTATATTGATCTCAATAAGGCATGCCCATAAGATGCCTACACCCTCCCCAATATTGATAAACTTGTTGATAATTCTGCCGATTTTAAACTATTACCGTTCATGGATGCCTACTCGGGCTACAATCAAATACCAATGGCGAAAGGTGACAAAAAATACACGGCCTTCATGACCGAATCAGGCAATTATTAATACAACGTAATTCCCTTTGGCTTGAAAAACATCGGTGTGACCTATCAAAGGATGATGAACAATGTCTTCCGAGGAGAAATCTGTGACATGCTCGAAGTCTATATGGACGATATGATCGTAAAATCCCACGAGGAAACCGATCACACGGCCCATCTAAAAAAAGTCTTCGAACAAGCCAGGAAATACCGGATGCGTTTCAACCCGGAGAAATGCACTTTCGGGGTGCGGGCAGGCAAGTTCCTAGGCTTCTATCTGAAAAAATGAGGAATCAAAGCAAACCTCGACAAGTACAGGGCATTCTCCGAGTTCCCAATGCCCAGCTCAAAGAAATCCATCCAATCCCTCAACGAGACCCTCGCGTCATTATCTCGTTTCGTGGCCAAGTCTGCCCAGCACACTCTGCCCATTTACAAACTCCTCCGCAAGGAGGCAGCGTTTGAATGGAAGAAGGAATGTGACCAAGCTCTCCTCCATCTAAAACGAGCACTATCGGAACCGCAAGTTCTCTCTCGGTCAGATAATGGCGAAACTCTGTACCTTTACCTCGCCATAGCAACCGAGGACATTAGCGCCGCCTTCATCCGTGAAACGCCCGACGGGCAAAAGCCTATATACTTCACGAGCAAAGCATTGCAGGGACCAGAGCTGAGATACCAGCAAATAGAAAAGGTGGCACTAGCCCTCATCAATGATGCGCGAAGGCTAAGGCACTATTTCCTAGCCCACACGATTATGGTCCGAAGAGATCAACCCGTAAAGCAAATGCTAGGACAACCTGATATGGCCGGCAGGTTGCTTAAGTAGTCGTTGGAACTATCTGAGTTCGACATTCAGTATGAAAGCAGAAAGGCCCTCAAGGCCCAGACGTTAGCCGATTTCGTCGTAGAAATGACGTTAACAGATTCCCCCACCTACGGGGCGCGCAAGTGGACCATCTTCGTTGACGGAGCATCCAGCTCGGCAGGAAGAGGGGCAGGTATCATCTTGGAATACGACGAGGGAATCATTGTCGAGGTATCACTCAATTTATCTTTCCATAATTCCAACAACCAAGCTGAGTATGAAGCCTTCCTCGTCGGTCTGCGCCTGGCCGAGGACCTGGGAGCTGAAGAAGTCGTCATCTGCACCAATTCACAACTCGAGGCCCTTCAAGTTCGAGGAGAATATCAAGCTAAAAATGACAACCTATCCGAATACTTGTCTCAGGTCAAATAAAAAATGACGAAGTTCGCAACAGTAGAGGTAAAACATGTTCCCCGCGAACATAACGTCAGAGCAGACATGTTGTCTAAACTAGCGAGCACGAAGAAAAAGGGCGGAAACAAGTCTGTCATCCAAGAGGTGCTTCCTCGACCCAGCATCGAGAAGACCTCCCTGATCCTTGACGTGCAAGTCATTGGCGACAGCCACTGCTGGATGACCCCCATTTATAATTACCTCGCCAAGGATGAACTCCCGTCCGACCCAATGAGGCCAGCATAGTCAGGCGCAGAGCATGCTCCTACGTCCTGGTCGAAGACAAGCTCTACGGGCGAGGGTTCTTCATCCCTTTACTCAAATGGGTCGAGGAAGAGATGGTCGCCCACGTCTTGCGCGAGATCCACGAAGGAATCAATGCCCAATACCTTGAGGAGATATCCCTCGCCAGGAAAGCCCTTCGGTCAGGGTACTACTGGTCAACCATGCAGCAGGATGCAAAAGAACACGTGAAGAAGTGCGACAAATGCCAACAACATGGGGACATGCACTTGGCTCCACCTAACGAGCTCAAACATATGTCCTCCCCGTGGCCCTTCGCATGGTGGGGCCTAGACATCCCGGAGCCATTCGTAGTAGGGTCAAACCAGAACAAGTACTTGATAATGGGTGTTGACTACTTCACAAAGTGGATAGAAGCAGGGGCTCTGGCGAAAATAAAGGCCCACAACATACTTCGCTGTTATAAGCGAAATATACTTGCCCGCTTCAGCATCCCACAAGCAATAGTCACCGACAACGGGACACAGTTTACGGACAGAAAGTTTCAGGACTTCGTCGCCCAACTAGGTACGAAATAACATTCGCGTCCGTCGAGCATCCCCAAACCAACGGGCAGGCTGAAGCAGCAAACAGAGTAATCCTGCGAGGCCTAAAATAAAGGCTGAATGAAACAAAGAAAGTCTGGGTCGAGGAATTGTACAACGTTTTCTGGGCCTACCGCACTACGCCCCACTCTTCGACCGGGGAAACCCCTTTCTGCCTAGCTTACGCGACTGAAGCAGTGATCCCCATTGAGAAACACGTGTCATCCCGGCAGACTGAATCACCTCTGGACGAGGAGACAAACGACTGTCATACCCCAAATTTTGACCACTAAGATTTCCCATTATTGTGCAAATCATCATCACAATATGGATGAACCATCATGCCTCATCAGTCTCCCCAAAGATGGGTGAGCATCCACTGCAATCAAATTTAGGGTTTCAAGCCCTCTCAGAGCCTTAGACAAAGGATCAATCAAGGAATGACTTGATCTTTAACTTTTCTAGCCTCTAAAATATCCACAATGGATCAAAAGGACTCCCACTTCAAGGATTAAGCACAAGGATGCTCCCTTCTAGGTGGATCAAGTCTCAAGATCGACAGTGTCACCAAATTAGGGTTTTGGTCGACCAGGGCCTCCAGATGAAATATGTCATCTGGGCACAAGCCAAAGATCCAAAACATAACCTAATATACTCCATGGAGCCTCGTGGACCCAATCATCAATTCAATTTTGCCTCTGGGGATGCATTCACTAACAATTAGGAATTAGGGTTTCTTGACCTAATTCACCCCTAAGTTGACTTTTAGGGCAAATCATGAACCAAGACCTCAAGAGAGGATTTGAGGGTCTCCAATATACCCTATTGATCCATTTGGAACAATGGATTATTCCAATAAGCTTGAGCAACAAGTCTCAATTTCATCTGCACCACAATTAGGGTTTCGCGAGAAAAGTCAACTATACCTTTGACTTTTGACCAGGACATGCTCCCAAACCCTAGGACATGATTCAATACACCCTATAACACCCATGGAACATGTCCATCAAGTTTGATTTAGGTCAAAGACATGATTTCCTGAAGAATTGCACAATTTGGAATTCATCTGATAAAAATTCAACTGTGCACAAAAGTCAACTTTGACTTTTTGAGATTTTTCACCAAAATGGTTTTTTAACCCTTTAATGATGTTAATGTATGATTTGAATCATCATTCATCAAGAAAAATCAATAAAAGTTGGATAACTTGTAAAAGGGGTAACCATAAAAACTTAGAAAATTTTCTAAGTTAAAAATAAAGTGGCTAGGGTACCAACTTTGGAGGGTCATAACTCCTAAACCACAAAGCCATTTTTCCCTATCCAAGGCTTGATTTGTAGGTCTCATTGCCCTCTACAAAAACTTCAACTACAAGTCATTCCAATTCATTATGGATTTTGAGTTATGGTTGGAGCAAAATCACTAAAACATGAAAATCCATCATTTTCCAACACTTAGAAAATTTTTGGGCAAGGCAGATTTTATGTTGAAACACCAAAACTTGTGAGGTTTTTTCACACAGTTACAAGCTGAATCAGTTCCAAAGATAAACATCAATGTTCTTGCAAATGTTGCCAAGAATCCAAGCAACTCAATAGCATGAAACCAATCCACTTGTGCCAAGAATCATGGCTGCCACAACACACCATGTCAAGGCTGCCATGAAAAATCAGTTTGGGAGTTTTGTGCCATCCACGATTTCTGAGTCAAAAGGAGTGATCACTATGCCACATGCCTTCAATCTGACCATGAACCAACTGATCCAACTGATAGGGCTGAGTCAAAAAGCCAAGGAACCTTCCAACTTGAAATTCATCCACTTTGGCACATTTTGCCTTGAATTCAAAGGGCATTAATGTGGAATAGTGCATTTTCAACAAAGTCACTCTACTCAGTCAAGTTCTCTGATTAAACAACAATAAAAACATCTGAAGAATGTGATTTTGGTCAAGGCATAGCCCTGCTCTTAGGAATGGCTAGTTTGCCTTGCTTGAGATGAAATCCTCCAAGCCAATCCATGAAAATGTGATCTGATCCAGCAGCCATTCACTATTCCTCCAAGACAAAAGTTGATCACCTATAAATAGAGGTTCCAATGGATCATTCAACTCACACCAAAGACAGTTACAGCACTGCTTTCTCTCATTCTTCCTTAAACCTCAAGTTTCTTGGCTTTTGAGTAACCAATATCGGGTTTTGAGTTGCAGCCTTAAGCAATCAATTCCAATTGCTCAAACACATCACATATGATGTATTTGAGGTGTCCAAACCCTTAAACACTGACTGTAACGCCTCAGGCTCAAAATCACCCTTCAACCAAGCCATTATGCCTCAATTATGCAGGTGGAGGTCTCCAGCTTGATCCAAAGAGTTTCAAAGTGTTCCAAAGCTTGCAACACACTCCATAACATCCATTAAAGCTGTAGGGATCATTAATTCACAACTGGAACAAGGTTTGTGCAGAGTTCCATTTCAGCTTGCATCAAGGTAAGCCTCAAAACTCCAACTCCATGATCCATGCATATTTCCTCGCATGATATTTTTGCCAATTGCTTGCCATCATATGTTGATTGTTTTCCCTAAAAAAATTTGATCATAGAACTCATAATCATGCCTACTCGATTGCTTTTGCAAAATTAGGGTTCATAGTGCCACAATGATATAATTTTCTATACACTGAAAATGAATAAAATTGGGTATGGCCATCTTCTTCCTTGTGAAAAAACGCATGAGTTTGGTATTTGAATCATGTCAAATGTTATTTCTGTGCTTTTGTGGTTGGCATTTATTTTGGTAAAACTATTATAGCAGCAAGATGTTGAATCATAATGTTCTAAGTGGTTGCTTTCAACATGTCGAATGAAGATGTTCCATGGCAGCTCATAGGACATCGTGCTGTGAAGTCAGTTTTAATGCAGATTCTGTTACTATGATTTGTTACTGAATATTCTGTGAATATTTGGTTATCCTATGTGGCATCCAAAGCATTTTTGGATTGTGTTTATTTGTTGGTTTTCGGATTTGCTGTTGTTTCTAATTATGGAGACAAAATAGGAAACTTTGGATTTAAGACCTATTTTGTTGGAGTTAATTTTGCAGATTTGTGAGCAGTCTATTTGCTGCGTTTTTGAAGCCCAATTCAGTCCAGATTAATTGTTATATATTGACTGATGTAAACCTAGTTTTAGGTGTGGAACTTACTTGTGTTGTTAGGGTTTTCGTGTGTATTTTGTGAGCCTAACTGGTATCATTCTGATAACAGTATAAGGACTGATTTCTTGTGTTGTAAGTTCTGTCAAGTTACTCATAAGCTTTTAAGCATTGAGTTTCTTGTGTGTCAATCCTCATAAGCTGTGAAGTATTGAGGATTGTGTGTTTTGAAAGTGTGTCTTTCGTTTTTGTTTCTTGTGTGGAAAGGTACCAATCACGGGTTGTGGTTGTAGAGGGATTTGAGGAGGGCCTCATACCTAGGTGAGTCTTAGGTAGAAGTCATAGGAAGGGTAGTGATTAAGTGAGCAGATTATTCGGTGTTTGTATGATCTGTGAATTGATACTATCGTATATTGATTTCGTCCCTGGCTTAGTAGCCCCCAGAGTAGGTGTGTTAGACCGAACTGGGTAAGCATATCGCTGTGTTATTTACTTTCTGCACTGTTATTTTTAATTGTTATCTTGTTCATTGTGTTGGATATCAGTGTCTCAACATCTGTATAGGACATCTGATATTTGTGCTAGAATTTCAATTGGCATCAAGAGCTTGCACCCTTATTTGGTTCTGGGTGAGATTCAGGGAAGGTACTTTCTGGTACAATGGACAAGGATGGAGGATTTCTAAACAAACCACCTCTGGTTGATGGTTCCAACTATGACTATTGGAAACCAAGGATGATAGCTTTCATCAAATCCATGGATGATCAAGCATGGAAAGCTGTTATAAAAGGATGGGAGCCCCCTAAGGTTAAAGATGAAAAAGGTACCCCTACTGATGTTGTGAAGGAAGAGGAAGACTGGGATGATGCAGATTACAAAGGGTCTGTAGGGAATTCCAAAGCCATGAATGCTTTGTTCAATGGTGTTAACAAGAATATCTTCAGGTTGATTGAACACTACACCATTGCTAAAGAGGCTTGGCAGGTCCTGAAGATTGCTCATGAAGGAACCTCAAAAGTTAAGATGTCAAAACTTCAGATTCTCACTACCAGGTTTGAAAATTTGAAGATGAAGGAAGATGAGAGCATTCATGACTTCCACATGAACATTATTGAAATAGCTAATGCTTCAAGTGCTCTAGGTGAGAAGATGTCTGACAGCAAACTGGTCAGATAAATCCTCAGATCTCTACCTAAGAGGTTTGACATGAAAGTGACTGCTATTGAGGAAGCTCAGGACATAGATAAAATAAAAGTGGATGAACTTGTGGGATCACTTCAAACATTTGAATTGGGGATCAGTGAAAAGACTGAAAAGAAGAAGAGTATAGCTTTTGTGTCAAAGGCAGGTGATTCAGAAAGGGAAAGTAATCTGGACAGAGATGAATGCCTCTCAGAAGATCTGGTGTTACTAGGCAAACAATTTAACAAAGTACTCAGAAAGGTGGATTGGAAGTCAAGATCAAATGTTAAGGACAAGCCATCTGACATCATTAAAAATCAGAATGCTGGGAGAAATACCAGTACTGAAGGTAATTCTAACCAAGAGAGAGGAGCTCAGTGTCATGAGTGTGAAGGTTTTGGGCATGTAAAGTCTGAGTGCCCCACATATCTCAAGAAGCAAAAGAAAGGGCTATCAGTCTCATGGTCAGAAGACGATTCTGAAACTGAAACTGATGAGAAGTCTGGAAAGAGGGTCACATCATTAACAGGTGTGTGTGAGTCTGATGAAGAATCAGTCAGTGATGATCTTACTTTTGAAGAGCTAGCTGCTTCCTATAAGAACTTATGCATTAAAAGTGAAGAAGTGTGTCAGCAGAAAGAAGAACAAAAGAAAATCATTGCTCATCTAAAAGCTGAACAGGAAGAGCATCTGGCTACTATCTCTGATCTAAAAAATGAAGTAGTTATTCTGAACTCTAAACTGGATAATGTCATCAAAACAGTCAGAATGCTTAATAGCAGCTCTGATGTGCTTGATGAGATTCTGAAGTCAGGGAGAGATGTTGGAGATGTTAGGGGTCTCGGGTTTGAAAGTTCCAGCGAGATAGACAAGGGAAAATGGCCTGAAGTGACACCTGCTAAACCTAAAAAAGAATCAAAGATGTCGTATAACATGTTGCAACATCCTCACAGACATCAGAAGAATGTCACAAGAAGAAAGAATCAAAGATGGAAATGCCACCATTGTGGAAGGCTTGGACATATATAACCCTTCTGTTACAGGTTATATGGCTACCCCAAGACTAGCTTACAGTCTAGTAGGAAACAAAAGTGGGTTGGGACAACAAAAGTGTGGACTCCTAAGAGTATTGAGAGGAACACATAGCTAATAAGTCCTTCAGTGTCTTTGCAAGGGAAAAATGGTACTTCGACAGTGGATGTTCCAGGCACATGACTGGTATCATGGGATGTCTATCAGATGTTAAGTCTTATCCTGTTAAGGACGTAACATTTGGCAATGGATCAAAAGGGAGAGTAATAGGTGTTGGAAAACTGGACTGTGCAGGACAACCCAATCTGGAGGAGGTCTTACTTGTTGAAGGACTAGATGCAAACTTGATAAGCATAAGTCAATTATGTGATCAAGGTCTCAAGGTTAACTTTACCAATTCTGAATGTCAGATAACAAACAAGAAGGGTAAGGTTATCATGAAAGGTAAGAGAGAGTCAGATAATTGCTATCTGTGGAGTTCTGAGAACACTGAAAGAAGCGTGGAGACTAAGAAAGATACTGGGAAGACGGTCAAGTTAGAACAGGTGCTGATAAATTGTAAAGCAACTCATGATGTTTGCTTGATGAAATGTAATAATGAGTTTAAACTTAGTAAGTATGCCAGCAAGGTAAGGTTAGAATGAGAATTTGATAAGTGTGCAATTGAGGTGAGTCGGGTAATCAAATTCTGTGAATACCGCTCTACTCTGGTCCCAGTCCTTAAAAGTATAAATAGGCGGGCAAACACACCATATTTTCAGCAAACTTACTCTACACAAATTCCTCTTGCACCCTCTCTTCAAAGCTCTCGCGTCTTAGGGTTTTCTCCTAACATTCTCAAGACTGTACCGTGTGATCAATTAAACATGTCCCAACATCCTAACTCCGAATCCATGCACGAGAACACTGGTTCTCCATGAATCAATGCTGGAGATGCAGAATCACTGCGGATGATAAATCTCTCTGACCTAGTGCTCGACATTGCTCCTTTGAATGTTATGTCGGCTGACCCTAAAGGCAAACAGCAAGCTTCTCACACAACAAATGTCAACATTCCAGGTAAGAAGTCTAAACCTTTCTCTCCTAGAAAGAAGGTCCACTCCATGACTAGTTTGTATGCTGACCAAGTAAGCCCTAAGAAAAACGTGGCTGAAAAGGGGTCTAAATCTGGCTTAGTTAAGAAGAAGAAGGATTCTAAAGATGTAAACAAGAATTCCACTGATAATGATGCTGTTAAAAGGATAGGGAACTTAGGAGGGTTGTTGCCTCGATTCTGAGTGGAATTAAGGCAAATGTCGAGTCTAATGCTCCAACATCAGTGACAGAAAATATCAATAGCAGCCCTACTGATAGGACTGATGGTGATGTTCCCATGCATGTGGACCGTGAGAGAAAAAGTAAAAGGAAAGCTGATGTAAGGACTGACAATGTTATTAATGTTGATGACCTCACTTCTGATGAGGAACCTATTGCTGAAATACTGAGAAAAATTCAGAGAAGAAGAGGAAAAACTGTGATAAGTGAAGGCTCCAAGTCTTCGAAGTTGCGTGGTAAAACTGGAGGTGGGGAAAGAAAAGTTCAAGCAAGGCCTCCTAAACAATGGAGCAAGGTTGTAGTGCCCACTAAGAAAAGGAAAATTGCTGATTAAAGTGATTCTGACTATGAAGTTGAAACAGATGTCCAGGACATCATTGGTGTAAAAACCTCCACCTGCAAGAAGGCTTCTACTGAAAGTTCTATGAGAAATGCAGATAGATGGAAAATTATTGATCAAAGAAGGATTGCTCTGGAGAGAGAGTTGGGGAAGGACTTCGAGAAGTACAACGAAATCTTGGAGCTCATTGTTGCGGCTGGATTGATGAGAACAGTGTCCAAGTTAGGACCCTGCTATAGAAATCTAGTCAAAGAATTTATGGTGAGTATATCTGAAGAGTGTGATGAGAACAGGGGCAACAATCTAAGAAAAGTATCTGTGAGAGGAGAAGCTGTCACCTTTTCACCTGAAATTATCAACAACTATCTGGGCAGGAGCAAGGAACCCCAACCTGAGTTGGAGGTAACAGACAATACTGTTTGCAAGGAGATTACAGGTGGCTATATGAGACATTGGCCGAACGCAGAGAAGTTGTCGTCTGGAAAACTAAGTGTCAAATATGCCATCCTCCACAGGATTGCTGTGGTAAATTGGGTTCCTACAAATCACACATCTACTATTTCCTCTACACTTGGCAGATTCATATATGCTATAGGGAAGAAGATTGCCTTTGATTTTGGATCATACATCTTTGAGCAGATCTTGAAACAAGCTAGCTCACCTGCTGTCAAGATGCCTATTTGTTTCCCTTCCTTGATCTGTGGTATTATTCTAGAACAGTGTCCTAATCTTGTGTTGAGGGGTGACACTGCACTCAAAAGGAAACCTCCTCTATCCCTTCACTACAAGCTACTTGGTGGAGCACATGTCTCAGACATTGCTGGGACATCTTCACATACTTCCAGTCATGCTAATCTTGATGATGAAATCATTGCTCAGCTGCAAGAAACTTGCCAGGAACTGGAAGAATCCATTAGAAGAGACACTGCTCGGAAGGCCAAACTTGAACAGTTGATCAAGACCTTCATGGAGAAGAGGAATGCTTCTGTTGGGACAGCTGGTAAGGACCAAGGAACTGCTGAAGGTGATGCTTCTGTAGACTCTGATGGAGAATGTGAGCAGAGTTCAGATGACTCAGGATCTAGGAGTGGTGATACTGATACTGATGCTGTTGCTGATGGAGAGAGTGAAGACATTGCAGAGTCTGACAATGATGCTGCTGCAGAATAATGGCATAATTTCTGCAGAAGTTTTATTTTGCTTTTGTTGTTTTTGTCTGAACACCTGAATAGCCTTGTGATGTATTCTGATCTTTACTCTATTTTAATTTGACTTTGACTTATTCTACTTGCCTTTTTCATATTTATGGCTAAAAAGGGGGAGTAGTATATTGTGTGGTTGTTTGTGTGGAGAGTGCTTGTGTGCTTGTGCTGCTGCAGTAGTTGAGGGGGAGAATGTGAAATGTTGCTGCTGTTGAGGGGGAGTTTTGCTCGTTTGCTATGATGAGTTGTTTGTGTGGACTGAGTGTTTGTTTGCAGCTGAAGGGGGATGCTGCTATGCAGTCAATTTTTTGGTGTTTTCGTTGCTGTCTGATATTTGGATATTTTGTTTGTGCTTCTTTGAAAGTTTGTTTGTGTGTGTGTAGTTTTAGCCAAAATAAGCCAAAGGGGGAGATTGTTATTTCTGTGCTTTTGTGGTTGGCATTTATTTTGCTGAAACTATTATAGCAGCAAGATGTTGAATCATAATGTTCTAAGTGGCTGCTTTCAACATGTCGAATGAAGATGTTCCATGGCAGCTCATAGGACATCGCGCTGTGAAGTCAGTTTTAATGCAGATTCTGTTACTATGATTTGTTACTGAATATTCTGTGAATATTTGGTTATCCTATGTGGCATCCAAAGCATTTTTGGATTGTGTTTATTTGTTGGTTTTCGGATTTGCTGCTGTTTCTAATTATGGAGACAAAATAGGAAACTTTGGATTTAAGACCTATTTTGTTGGAGTTAATTTTGCAGATTTGTGAGCAGTCTATTTGCTGCGTTTTTGAAGCCCAATTCAGTCCAGATTAATTGCTATATATTGACTGATGTAAACCTAGTTTTAGGTGTGGAACTTACTTGTGTTGTTAGGGTTTTCGTGTGTATTTTGTGAGCCTAACTGGTATCATTCTGATAACAGTATAAGGACTGATTTCTTGTGTTGTAAGTTCTGTCAAGTTACTCATAAGCTTTTAAGCATTGAGTTTCTTGTGTGTCAATCCTCATAAGCTGTGAAGTATTGAGGATTGTGTGCTTTGAAAGTGTGTCTTTCGTTTTTGTTTCTTGTGTGGAAAGGTACCAATCACGGGTTGTGGTTGTAGAGGGATTTGAGGAGGGCCTCATACCTAGGTGAGTCTTAGGTAGAAGTCATAGGAAGGGTAGTGATTAAGTGAGCAGATTATTCGGTGTTTGTATGATCTGTGAATTGATACTATCATATATTGATTTCGTCCCTGGCTTGGTAGCCCCCAGAGTAGGTGTGTTAGACCGAACTGGGTAAACATATCGCTGTGTTATTTACTTTCTGCACTGTTATTTTTAATTGTTATCTTGTTCATTGTGTTGGATATCAGTGTCTCAACATCTGTATAGGACATCTGATATCTGTGCCAGAATTTCAGTTTTCCCTCAAAAAATTTGATCATAGCACTCATAATCATGCCTACTCGATTGCTTTTGCAAAATTAGGGTTCATACGGCCACAATGATATAATTTGCTATACACTGAAAATGAATAAAATTGGGTATGGCCATCTTCTTCCTTGTGAAAAAACGCATGAGTTTGGTATTTGAATCATGTCAAATGGTTGAGAAACGAGAGAGATGGAGGGCTTCATGCACGAGCTAGAGGAAGAAGATTGCCATGGCGCCATTTTCAGAAAATCCAACTAGTTTGATATATATTTTTCACTTGCCATGTTATTAATGAATTGGCATTGCGCCCCAGTGGTTGATCAGCTGGTTTATATGTATTGGCAAGCGAAAGGTCTGGGGTTTGAATCCCCCTCGCCCCAGACCTTTTTTTATCACTTTTTCCTATTTTCCTATTTTTCATATTATTTTGTTAATGATTTGAAAAATTAATAACTCACTCAATTTTAATTATTTTTTACTGATTCTTTTTGCAAAAAATCATAAAAATGTTGAAATATTTTATTCCACAAAAAAAATAGATTTATATTATTTATTTAATATAATTAGTATTTTTGTGAATAAATTCATTTTTATTTGTTTATTAACATTTTAAAATGAATAGTCATCTTGAAAAATCAAGACCAAATGAGTTTTAATATCTCTTGTGATTTATACCTCATTTCTCAAACCTTAAACAAAAAATCACAAGTGGTTTATTCAAACCTATTTGGTATTTTTCATTGATTTTCTTTAAATATTTACTTTTAAAGAATAAAATTAGGGTTTCTTTGATTTTCACTCAAACAAATCACTGTGAAAACTTTTTGGGCCTCTAATAGAGTGTAAGACCCAACCCTTTGTAAATACAACCTATTTTGGGCCTCACTTATGGTATAAGTCCCGTTGTATTTCAAAAAGTTCGACGCGATCATCATCCGTTGAAAAACAAACCTTGGGCCTACCCTCGAGTAGTAAGACCCATTTGTTTTCTTTAAAAAATCTTTTGGGCCTCTAATAGAGTGTAAGACTCAATCCTTTTTTTGACCAAATCATTTTTGGGCCTCAGTGTATTGTATAAGTCCCGATACCGTCAAAAACAAACGGCTCGATCGTCGCCTTTTGAAAAAATCAATTGGGCCTCTCCTTGAGCTATAAGACCCATTCAAAACTTTTGGGCCTCTAATAAAGTGTAAGACCCAACCCCCTTTTAACCAAAACAATTTTGGGCCTCACTTATTGTATAAGTCCCTCCGCGTTAAAAGAAAACCTCGGCGCGATCGCCATTTTAAACGGAAAAATCAATTGGGCATACCCTCGTGTTATAAGCCCCACTCTTTTTCTTTAAACTTTTTGGGCCTCTATTAGAGTGTAAGACCCAACCCCCTTTGTACAGAAAACCTTTTTTGGGCCACAGTCACTTGTATAAGTCCCTATGTACAAAATCAACAGTGCAATCACTGATAAAACCCTGGGCCTCTCCTTGAGCTGTAAGCCCCAAATCTTTCTTTTTCAAAGCACTTTCTCCTTTGATTTTGAAATATACTGTTGTTTTCAATCTGTCTTTATTGAACAACTAACCAAACAGCATGGAAGCTCTACAACCGAGTAAGTGGTTATTGCTTTCATTTACCGCTTTCATACACATATAACTGTATTGTGGGGCTGTTTCGCTGTAAGTCTTCTTTCATAAACTCATATCAACTGTGTAATAATAGTATAGATATTTAGAGTTTCTCCGGCAACTACGTCTAGAACTAGGTGACGCCGTTTCGTTTATTCGTAGAAATAGACAACTAGATCCCCAATAGGATCGCCAGATACAGTCTTCTCTTCGGCTGTCCTCATTAGGAATTGTCAAGAAACTCTACTCCCAGAGATGAATGTATTCTCCGTGAATGGCATCTTTGAGTTTCTTCCAAATTCCCGAACTTTCCTGACTTGATCTATTCCTTGTGAATAGCTTGCCTTGAATTTCTTGGGGTTTGAGGAACCACGGGCTTCTTAAAAGCATCGGCCTCCTCTTAGGCATCGTACAAGGACCCACAGGCTTCCTAAAAGCAACCCTGCCTCCTCTTGGGCTTAGTACAAGGACCCTACGGCTTCTTAGAAGTATTCACAGCCTCCTCTTAGGCTTTGTATAATGATCTCTTCCTCCGGGAATGATAGCCTCCTCTTGGGCTTCGTACAAGGACCCGTCGACTTCTTAAAAGTTTCCAGCCTCCTCTTGGGCTTCGTACAAATTATCCCGACGACCTCCTAGAGGTATAGGAACAGAACTTAGTAATCTTCATAGAGCAGTCCTTTCAAAGAGTCTACTACTGTTTCGCAGAGCATAGTACAAAAGATGAAAGTCTAGACTTGGACAGTCTAACTTCCTTGAGTCTCAAAGACATTCTCAAGCACCCTTCGTTAAATAGGAAGGAAACCCGTAGACTCGGACAGTCTCAATACCCTTTGGATTTCCCGTTTCCTTAAAGAACAGAAAATAACCCCAATCCTCGAATCAAATCCTTGAGTACAGCATTGCTCATATAAGAACTGATTTTCTCTTTTAATCAGTCTACTGGACCTGTCACTCAACTGAAACAGTTACAATAGCCTCCTCTTGGGCTTTGTACAATGATTCTCCCCAGCGGAGTCAAACAATGTTTAGCCTCTCTCTCGGGCTTTGTACGAGACACATAAGAGACTCCCTCGTTGAGTCAATCACCCATTTCACCTTCATCTCGGGCTTTATACGAGATACAAAAAGATTCTTATTGAGCCAAACAAATATTAGCCTCCATCTCGGGCTTCGTACGAGATACAAAAACTCTCTTATTGAGCCAAACAAATGTTAGCCTCCATCTCGGGCTTTATACGAGATACCAAAAGATTCCCTCGTTGAGTTAAAACCTTTTAGCCTCTCTCTCGGGCTTTGTACGAGACACATATTAGCCTCCTCTTAGGCTTTGTATAAGAAAACCACTAGTTGATCCAAATCAACCATTTAGCATCAAAGTTGTGCCTCGTTCAGAGTACACAAACATCAACAACTCCTCCCCTTTCTTTTAATTGCTGTAAGCGGCAAGCCTCTGGATCATCTACATCTATGCCACTGTCCCTCTTTTAGCATGAGAAATTCCTAAGGAAAGATAGCATTGCTCTACACTGAGTTAAAGTCTTCTCCTTCAGGTTAAAAATCTCCTATAAAGGAGATTATGGCATTGCCGGATTCACACATCCCGGTTAAAGTAATTCTCCTTTATAAACAGTTGTGACATACAACCCCCTCTTTAGAGATGATAAATTCTCTCTAAAGTCAAACCCTTTTAGCTTCACATCTTGGGATTTGAACAAGATACAAATAGACTTTTCAGCTTCACATCTTGGGCTTTGAACAAGATACAAACACCTTTAGCTTCACGTCTTGGGCTTTGAACAAGACACCAAAACAACCATTTCCTCCCATAGAATAGGAGGAACTACGAACGCTCTGATTTCCCTGTTTCAGTAAACGGGAATACGTAGGCATGAGATCGAAAGAAAAGATCTTAGCGAGCACACTAAACAAAATCCCATACATCCTAATCTGAAGCAGTATCCTAACAAAATCCCAGAGAGAAACCAGTATTGGCAAAAATACAAATAACCAGTACAAAGGCCCCACCACATTGATCACATCCGTAACCTAACAGACCGCTGTTTAAACTCAGTATGCAAAGCAGGGTTAATTGGAGACATCTATTTCCCTTCCTTCATCAGCTTTAATAGGATAAAAAATGAATCAACCTGTAGTAAGCTCAACCACAGAGAGCGACCGCGCTTAAGAACCGCGTCCAAAATCGCTCGCTACAGAAAAATGGCGCCCACTGTGGGGCCTTTCTTCTAAACCTTTTTTCTCTTCACTTATGTGAAAACCACAGATTGGGGCTTCCGCCGGGGAACCCATTTTCTGTCAGGAACTTAGGATTCATAGCTTTAAAGGTCTAGGATGTTTAGGACAAATATATATATTGCTTTTCCTAATTGCTATACGTGTTTATTTTTCTGCTAATGGGAATGCGTGTGATGCCGCATGTGGAAAGATTGAGTATACACTTAAGATAAGTGATGGTGACGAGGTTGACCATCAACCTCAGTGGAGGCTGACCAATGCAACCCATTCTCTCACCTAGACAATGGGCCGATTGTGATGTCTGAGAAGCTGAGGAGCCAAACCCTTTCATAGTGCGGAAACTATCAGGAATAGTTGTTACGCGATACTACCCTCATTTGAGGCTGGTGATCTATTCTCGGTGAATGGCACTTACTCTAAGATTGCTCTACAACTCGCTGGAGATCCGCTTGTTGTTTTGCTTTCCTGGGAGGAGCTGATGATAATGAGTACAGGTACAAAAATCACCCTAGTATAAACCTTTGGGGATGGGTAGAGCCTTGACTTCATGACAAAGACCCTTTGACCCCATGTTTTTTCTATGTTTTTGTGTGCTGCATTCATGCATTCATCTAAAAAACATTAAAACATTCAAAAAACTTCTCTTCTAGTCTCTCTGTTTTTCAAATTAAACTAAGACTGTGATTGCAAATATCAGAGAAAAGGATTGTGCTAATGGATTTCGATAGAAGGAGAACTCATACGTACACCTTCAAGGTTCCAAAACTAGAGGATTTGAGAAGGTTAGCAAGGATGATCACTAACCCTGAGGCTTTCAGAGCCAAGCACGGAGGTTTGCTACCACTGTTAAGAGTTCATGTGATTGAGGGAATCATGGATGCACTCATTCAATTCTACGATCCAGTTTATCACTATTTCATATTCCCGGATTACCAGCTAGCACCAACACTGGAGGAATATTCTCATCTGACTGATCTACACATTACAGATCGAGCTCCATTTTATGGACTGGAAGAAATTCCAAAGAATCAGACCATTGCAAGAGCAATTCAGTTGGACGAGTCTGAGGTCAGGACTCACATGAGCACTAAGGGTGGCATACAAGGTTTGCCAGCCCAGTTATTGACAAAGAAAGCCCTGTATTTTGCCATTATAGGAAACGTGACTGCTTTTGAAAGCCCTGTATTTTCCCAACATCAATAACTTCGTCGATATTAACTCCATTAAGGTTTTTCTCATTGGAAACCCTGTGCCGACTTTGCTCGCAGATGCGTATCATTCTGTACACTTGGGGAATTTGTACAGCGGAGGGGAGATCACATGTTGTGTACCTTTGCTTTACAAATGGTTCATCTCCCACTTGCCCAAGTCTGCTGCTTTTTGGGATTGTAAGAGTGCCTTACGTTGGTCGCAGAAGATCATGTCTCTTACCAACTCTGATATAGATTGGTGTAATAGGATCTATGAGGGAATCAGAATCATTGATCGTTGTGGAAACTTCCCCAACGTACCCCTCATAGGAACTAAGGGAGGAATCAACTACCATCTGGTACTGGTTCTTCGTCAATTTGGATACTCGATGAGACACATCCCACGGGGTGTTCATCTGGAAGGTCTTTTCTTCAAGGAAGGAGAAAGTGACAGAGCACTAAAGATGGAAATAGTGCACGCTTGGAAACATGTTCATAAGAAAAGGCGGGAGTATCTAGGAAAACCAGACTGTGTATCGGTGGAGCCTTATCTCCACTGGGTACAAACTAGAGCTCTCAAGCTAAAGATGCCTTATCCTCGTTACGGAATTCTTCCGCCAAAGGAATCTGTCATGTACTTCATGACGGAAACTGAAAAGCTTCAGGTTACTCTCAACAAAGTTCAAAGGGAGAGGAGGTCTTGGAAGAACAAGTACCGCACCCTCAACGTAGAGTGCATCAAAATACAGCAACTACTTGTCGCGGTGAAAATTGGATACCATAGTTATTGGTTAACTAGGATCGCATTTTTAATGTCACCACCGGTCTTTGATTTTATCCAAAGGAAAGGAGGAAAAAAACCGAATTCCCACAATGCAATGCAAATGCACTAAGATTCTAAGTTCGGGGGTTGGTTATACCTAGGGAAGGTGTTAGCATCCTAGATATCTGTAGTACTCTACAGGAACCTCTTGATTCATTTTATGTTATTTGTTATCCGTTTTGCTAAGGGTTTAAGGGTAGGTAATTCACAATTTAATTCCTAAGTGTGCTCGACAAGATATCGTATCTTATGCCTACATATCCTGTCAGGAGGGAATCAGAGCACTTGTAGTTCCTCATTAAAGATACTAAATGTCTTAAAGGTTTAGGAAAAGAAGATGAGTCATCATCTTAAGAAAGACCACCACAGTTTTTTGAAAATGTTTGTATGTTGTGGGGCATGGGATTGTATCTTTCTTTGAGATGATTAACATCTAATTCTCTTGTATGGAGAATTCGGTAGGCTAAAGTTTGATTAAAGAAATCAAAGTTTGTGGGGGACTAACCTAGAAAATCTATCCTAAGTTGTCTAATAGACTTATCTTAAGGGTGTCGAGTATGATGCAAATGATATGCACCATGCACAATAACATGGTTATCATGCATGGGATTTTCCTTTGGATATTAATGCGATTAAATTATGTTGTTTAGGCAAGGGTGCTAGTTGAGTGATGCTAGACTCATGTCTGGTGACCAAAAGGTTGAATGCGATGCACGAAGGCGATCGACTTACATGGGTAGAAAATGGGCTCGACGTTGGATCGAGAATTTTGATATTGTTTTGAAAAGGTTTAGATGATAACAAATAGGCATACAAATAGTAGTAAGACATAATAAACATATAAGTGATAAAATTACAATAGATAAGACACGATACAAGTTAGAGCATCGATATGAAATAACATGATGGAAGCAACATAAGCATGAAGATGGCAATATGTTTCATGATAAAGTATGAATAAGATGAACGTGATTATAAGAACATGTCAATATGCTTCAAATAGAATGATTAAAATGATATCAATATGTTTCAATCTTTAGGGAGACAAACATGTAGGATGACAATTGATATACTTCAATCTTTAGGAAGACAAACATATAGAATGATATTAAGGTGGACAATTAAAGAAGGATAATATTCATATAAAAGTCAAGCATATGGTCAATCAACATGGATATATTATCTCAAGAATTAAACAAGCCATTTAGTGAAATAACATTTCAAGATCAACAAGGATGCTCATAAATGATATTAATAATTAAACCAACAATTGACAACTAATTAACAATTAACAACACCATTAAAATTATCAACACAATTAAGAACATATTGATAATTAAAATTAACTACAAATTGATTTACAATTAAAATTAAGAATTAACATGCATATTGATGATTGAAAAATTAAAATTAGAATGCAAATTGATAAACAATTAACCATAAAAGTACAAATTAACAATACACATTTAAAAGTTAATACAACAATTAACGATTAAAAAAAAAAAAGCATAGCAATTAACAATTAGAAATACAACACATACTAATTAATGATAAAATAATAAATAAATAAGAAACAAACTATAAAAAATATTTTTGAGTTTTGAATATATAAAATAAAATAAAAGAGGTTTTTCTTAAAAAGAAAAAATTTTGAAATTAAAAGTTGATATAAAACGCATGGGGGGTGTATAAGCAATTCTGGTCAGTTGAAAATAATAAAGGAAATGAAATGGGCCAGAACAGGGGGTGCTGGTAGTACAATGGGCGCTAGGCCCAAAAAGGCAAAGAACAAGGCACAGGCGAAAATAACAAGAAAAAGTAAAAGGGTTGATCCAAGGATCGAACCCGGGCATGGCAAGGTGATAGGCGTATTTAGTGCATGTGTGTGACCGTTGGGACGACGTGTTCATCCGGTTATAATATACTTCCATTAATTAATAAACCAAACGAAACATTGAAAATATAATAAAAAAACCAACACACGCATGCGCAGACGTGAGGAGGTGGTGCGTGATCATGTGTATCATGTAGTGTTAAGTGGATGTGGTTTTAGATATACTAACAGACAAAAAGCCAACCAACCAATTAGTACGGTGCAAGGAAAGGAATGCAGGCAAAGCAAAAGAACTGCTATCGTGCTTCCCAAAATAAAGCAAATCAACACAAATCATGAAAATATACTGGATGAAAGCAACACGTGCACACACTGAATCATGTAGTAGTGTATTGTGAGATATTAAATGGGCATAGTATTAAAGCACAACAAGACAAACCCAAACCAAACAATCAATAACCACGCATGGAAAATATGGAATACATGCAAAATGTAAAGCTGCTATCATGCTTCAATAACATACAAAACAAATACTCAATTTCACTTCAACCTAAATTAACCAAAACTTAACCAAACAACATGAAGTAAAACATCAATGTGGAGCATTTCGAATATAGAACATGATGAAAACACAAGCTAAACAAGATAGTGGTTATATCATGAAGGAAAACAGAAAGAAACCAAGGTTCCAAACATTGAAATCAGTTTAAGAAGAAGAAGGTAATGCACTTCCTGTTTCAGATGCAAACTAACATATTGATTCAAAGCTTAATAACCAACACATCTTGAAGCTACTTGACATGCAGTGTATAAAATAATAACAACACGCACACGTATACATAAACCTCAACACGTAAGCTGCTACGAGAACGTAAAAATAGAACACAACCATACGTACTAGTTACTTAAATGACACACTTTATTATCCACATACACATTTTTACGTAGACTAACATATCACCATACTATCATTCAAGAAAATTGCAAACTGCAACTAATACACAATTTTACTGCACCATGCATTCACAAATACTTAAAGTATAATACACACGCACATAGCACAGCATTACAATCACAAGTGGATGTAAATAGACGTAATCAAGAAAACTTCTGTGTCATGACATGTTTTAAGTTGCAAACATTGTTCCAAACACCAGCAGCTCAAACGATATTCACACACTTTACACTTATATAAGAACTCACAATCATTTTACATACTAAATATGATTTCACACGGTTTCACAAGCATCATGCTGCATATACATAGCACATATTAAAATAGCTACATACCAAATAACACATTCTTAACATTCACCGTATAAGCTACATCAACAATGTAATTGCATATTCATTTTGATTCATATTGCAACTTGTGATTTATACTCACAGCACATGACACACATGCAACCACACAATTAACATGTCATGCACACCATATTAGATACATCAAACAGTACATATTACATACATATTGACATTAGTTCAGCCCCATAGAACAACAAGCAGAGACATAGGCTCAGTGGCATTCATGACATCATTTAAAATGAAACGGTAAGCATGGTAACATTAACATCCTTAACCACACAAACTTATAACTACAATAGCCAACATGTTTAAATGATGCATAAGAGCAAAAACATCACAACAGAATATCGATATCTATTAAACATGTCCAAATAACAGAACTCTTGGTATTCAAAACCAAAACTAAGCAGCCTCTAACATAAATGGAAGATGGTGTTCACGATAACCAATTAAAGTAAAACAGAAAGCATCATGTGATCATGTATATAACCAAACTGGACAGCATGTTTTCAACATAAATTCACACATGAAATGAGTTTAAACTAATAAGCTTAACATTGCTAAGTCAGAGCTCTTTTAAAACAAACTTAACATAAACAACCATAATAAAATACATACCAAGCATTTTGAACATTAAAGAGACTGTAAGGAAAATCTAACATATATAATGCAACTAACATGGTATGCTGAACATGGTAAACGAAAGCTTAAGGGACTTAGCTCTTTCCAAGCAAGTTGTAAGAATCCTTCTCCTTCCTAGCTAGCTCGTGCTCCAAAGAAAATACTTTCAGGATGGTTTTAGTATTGTTATAGTGATTATGTCTGTGTGTTTCCTCGTGTTTTTTTTTTGAATGAATGAGAACAATGCTCCTTTTATAGGTGAGCTGGTGTGCTGCCGTCTTGGATGCAGTAAAGGCATGCCTTCTGCAGGATACTACACGCATGGCATCATTCTTGAGCCAAGTGAAAGCTGGCCATGCAACTTATCTTTTCTTGCATGCTTTGGGACAGAAGCAGCAGCTATGGTGTAGGCTTTTTTCTTGTCAGTTAGACATGCATTGGTGAGGTGAGATTTGCCACACAATAGTTCTTGGTTTAATGCACCAAATGAAATGACTTTTGAACCCTTTAAAAGCTAGTACAAGGTAGGGTGACTTTGACAGATTGAGATTGAGTTTAAAACATGTGAAATAAATCGTGACAATGTTTGGTGTAACAAAGAGATAAAAATCTGAAGTTTCTCAAGTGTGTACATGTTTCAATATGCCATCTTTGGTGTGCCATATCTTGATGACCATTCCATCAATTCTTGAGATTTTTGGTTCTATGAAGAGTGGACATTTGATAGATTAAGTCTTATGTGGAAAACCAATTGAGATGAGGCTTGTAACAATAAGAAAATGGGCCATAAAGTCGTGCACATGAGAAAATGAAAAAGGACTTAGAAAAATTTCTAAGTTATTGAATTTTGATATTTTAAGACACCTAACTTCAAAGCATCATAACTTGAGTTTGGCTTATCCTATTGGGATGTTCCACATATGGTTGGAAATCTCTCAACAAGCTCTACAACTTTCATTTGGGACTCAAGACTTGAATCCAAATGGAAATGGGTGAAAAATGAGGTCAAAGTTGGAGAAAAATGTGGAGGAAAGTGCTGAAAAATTTTCTCTGTGTTTGGCCAAAATGTCTTGTAAGCTTCATAACTCAAAATCTAAGCATTTTTAGACAAAAAGTCATATGGAAAGAATTAAAGATCTTGATGAGAGCTTTCCAATGAGCTTCGAGTCGTTTAATTTGAGTGCACGGTTTAGGAGTTATGGTTATTCCAAATCGGGCTATTAGGGGAAAAATGTCATATACGAAGTCTTTCGCGACCAAAACCCTACTTATCTTGCAAGAAACCTCACGAAACTTTATATGGATGCTTTGGATACTTCATGAGACAATATATGATGATTAGAACCATTAACACTTCATTTGACCCAAGATCCCAAAAGGTTAGGGTTTCAGCCAAATCCTAATTCTGACTGCGAACGCACTGAGGCCAAATCTTGTAAGTTTGCTTCTTACTTCCCCTCTAAAGGTCTTAGGAGACTCTCGAGGATGTTGATAAACTAAAGGAATCAATAATTAGGGTTTAGGAGATCATCTTGATGAAGAATTAAAGCTGTTGGCTGATAAGCGTCACAGGAACCCTAATTTTGAAGTATAGTGGGATTGAGGCTCAAATTCTTCCTGTTGAGGATCAATGAAGCATGGATTCTCGTTGAGTGGAGTCTCTTGAACATAAATGACCTCAAGTGGTAGGTGGACCACATAAATCCTGACTTGCTAGAGTCAATTTCTCAATGATTTCTTCAGAGCAAAATCCTAATTCCAAAGTTCTTGTACTGGAGATCTTTTGTTGATTTGACTTGCTTTAAAACAGCTTGTGGAGCTTTATGATGATATATGAACCTAATTTGAACACAAATAAACAAACTACGAGATATGGGTTAGCTCAACCAATGAAGAGATGCTTGACCTAAGATGCACAAATGAAGATGACATCTTAGGGTCAAAAATTAGGGTGCGACACTACTGAAAGAGAAAGATGCTCTGATCGAGATTTTAGAGCAACATGTTGTGGATAATCAGGATGACTAAAGGAATTTGCTCGCTCCTTTCACTTGGCAAAGGAATGACAACCCGACAACGGCCTAAGAGCCCAGGTCAAAGAAAAGGAAAGTACCAGAATCAGCACCCGAGTTCTCTCGGGACCTATTAGCTTAGGTTTTTGTTTCTGCACTTTGTAATCTACTGTATTTCCATTTCTGTAATCCTTTGGAATTCAATAAAAGGGGGTTTCCCCACTGTTTGATATTTGCAATCTAATTGTCAAAGTTTATTTTGATTAAACCAAAAAACAATTAATATAATCATTGCATTCATCATTCTCACATCGCGTATTTTTCTTACCTACGAATCTCACGTTTGTGTCTCGGTTCTAGAGTCAAACTGTCTCATTCGTACAATACTCGGGCTAATCGTCAGAAAAAGATGGATGATCTTGAGGAAGAAAACAGAGAGTTGAAGGAAGAGATCGACGCTCTGAGAGAGGATATGAGAAAGCTTCGTAACGACATGCAAGCCATGGCGGAAACTCAGCTACAAAGGACTGTGATCTCAGAGATCACCTCAACGCCCATAGTGGAGAAGTATGATCCTAGGTATCAAATGTCGAAAGATCGTCCTTGGGGCATGCCTGTTAACTATATCCCGAAAGGATATGTTCCGCCGATCACTGAAGATCAGGGAATCATAACAGAAGCCGCTGGGCCTGAAGGTTACAAACTTCGGGAAAGAGAAGATGCCAGGGGCATACTGAAGACTCCTGAAGGTTACAAACTTCGGAAAACGCCAAGGTTCACTGCCGTAGTCACGGTACCACCCCCTGTGGTGCACACTGTCCCGGAAGGATAGATTCCACAGATACCTTCTGGAAAAAAGGAAACTTTGTTTGACAGAATGGATGAATTCCAGGAACAGTTCATGGAAATGCAGAAGGAACTGCAAGCCATTCGCGGTCAGGATTTATTTGGAAAGGACGCCACAGACCTCTGCTTGGTCCCCAATGTGAAAGTCCCCCACAAGTTCCAAGTGCCCGACTTTGAAAAGTACAAGGGTAACTCTTGCCCTCAGAGCCATCTGGTGATGTACGCTCGGCGAATGTCAGCTCAGATGGAGAATCAGGACCTACTGATTCACTACTTCCAGGATAGTTTAACCGGTGCCGCACTCAAATGGTACATGGGTTTAAACCGTACTACGATCAGTACGTTCAGAGATCTTGGTACTGCCTTTGTCCAACAATACAAATACAATTTGGACATGGCACCCGACAGAGATCAACTCAGATCAATGTCGCAAAAGGACAAGGAAACCTTTAAGGAGTATGCTCAAAGGTGGCGTGAAATTGCCGCTCAAATTTTTCCACCTCTTGAGGAAAAAGAGATGACAAAGATCTTCTTAAAGACCTTAAGCTCATTTTACTATGACCGAATGGTTGCCAGTGCGCCCAGTGATTTCACCGAGATGGTCGGCATGGGCGTACGTCTTGAGGAAGCCGTCCGAGAAGGATGTTTGGTAAAAGACACTGGATCGACGAGCGGTACTAAAAAATACGGTAGTGCTCTCCCTAAGAAAAAAGAGCAAGATATTGGGAATATCTCTCTCGGAAAGCAAAGGCGACATTATCAGCCGGTAGCAGCTGTAATTCCTGCTATCAGCCCTGCGCCTATTCCTACGTATCAACCTCAGGTTGCGCTGAGCCAACCTAATCAGCAAAGGACACAACAGCCTCTTCAGTAGGCTCGTCCTCCATATAACAACAACTGTACAACACGACCATCAGGGTTTGATCCTATACCCATGGTGTACGCAGAATTATTTCTGTTACTACTGGCTAAGGGGCACATTCAGACTAAGTCTCCTCTTACAGTACCGGAAAATCCGCCTTTTTGGTTTAAGGTGGATTAGACATGCCCTTATCATCAAGGAGGATCAGGGCATAACATAGAGAATTGTCTCAATTTCAAATCTGACGTGCAAAAGCTTGTTAGGAGCGGGCTCTTATCTTTCAAAGATACGAATCCCAATGTTCTCACGAACCCGCTGCCTCAACACGAGAAAGCTGCAGTCAACCTGATTGAGAAAGAATTTAACAATGTTTATCAAATTCACGATGTACTCTTGTTGAGGACCAATTTGGTCAAGATACATTGTAGACAGAGTGGGTACGGCCATGTGCCACCTCATAACTATCACCAGTGTGATGTCTGCTCTAAAAACAATCAAGGATGTTCGGTAGTGCAAGCAGCTATACAGGAACAGATGGATCTCGGATGGATCCAAGAGCACCGAGTTCGTGGAGTTAACATGGTCTATACGAACTCCAACGTCATTCAAAACCACGACATCTGTGCAATGAATGTCAGATTGGTGGCAATGCACTCAAGGCAAAGCCAGTATCATAATCTGCCACGACATGATTACAGTTCCTGTCTGACTTGCTCGGTAAACAAATAGGGATGCTTTTTCATACAGGAGGCCCTCCAGCGTCAGATGGATCTTGGATGGATCCAAGACTACCATGATAGGAACCCTTATCAGATCAACATGGTTCAGATCTTCGATATTCGCGTGATGAATACCAACCTGGTAGAGTTACATGCTGAGCAGGTCCGACTCGGATTCTTAGTATCACACGACTATCAAAGCTGTAAAGCAGGTTGCGAAAATGATCGAGGTTGTACCCTTGTCCAGGAGGCACTTCAGCACTTGTTAAATCACTGGTGGATGCCAATCTATATGGATGAAGATACTCAGCAGATTAGTATCAATAACAGGAATCCCACTCGGCGTCAAAGTCAGGATGTCTGATCTGTGGAAGCTAACCTAGTGAGGTTATATTGTATTCAAAGTAGGTGTGCTAGGTGCCACCACACAACTATGATCGTTGTAGTGTCTGTTCGGAAAGTAACCAAGGGTGTTACCTTGTGAGAGCAGCTCTTCAGGGTCAGGTGGATCGTGGAGAGATTCGCCCATATCCGGGTTCTGGATCCATCAACTGGACGCCGAACTACCTTGCCAATCAAGTCGAGGATGTTGTCACAATCTCTGGTCGTTACCAGACCAGGGATATTTTTACCATCATCCCTCTACTTGACGAATCTAGAATTCCCAACTGAGAACGGATCGAGATTACTTATGATGGTCAGAAAAATCAGAAGGTTCCCATAGTCATCTATCTACCGGGACCATTACCGTATGAATCAACTAAGGCTATCCCTTACAAATACGGTGCGACAATAATTGAAAATGGAAAGGAAATTCCATTACCCTCCGTCGTGAATATTGCAGACATCATTCGTGTAACACGGAGCGGTCGAATCTTCAACCGAGGAGTTGGAGAACCTAACAAGGAAAAGGAACTTCAGACAGAAGCTCCCGATCCATCAGTCGGTCAATCCAGTAATCCCGACCTTTCGAAAAATAATGATGAGATGCTAAAGCTCATCCAAAAGAGTGAATATAACATTGTTGATCAGCTGTTACAGACTCCTTCAAAGATCTCGGTATTATCACTGTTACTCAGTTTAGAAGCACATAGAGAGGCTCTACAGAAAGTCTTGGAGCAAGCCTTTGTGGAACAGGATGTAACAATAAAACAGTTCGATAGCATTGTCTCTAACATCACTTCCTGCAATAATTTGGGATTTAGTGATGAGGAATTACCCGAAGAGGGTCGCCGTCATAACATGGCGCTCAACATTACAGTTAACTGCCAGGACAATGCTTTAGCCAGCGTACTGGTAGACACAGGGTCATCCCTGAATGTTATGCTGAAGTCCACTTTGATGCAATTATCATTTAAAGGCCCTCCGATGAGAATCAGCGAGGTCGTCGTCAAAGCGTTCGACGGATCCAGAAAAACAGTTATCGGCGAAGTTGATCTTCCCATAACTATAGGTCCTCACACTTTCTAAGTCACTTTCCAGATCATGGACATCCGGGCAACATACAGTTGTTTATTAGGAAGACCTTAGATACATCAGGCTGGAGCGGTCACCTCGACCCTCCACCAAAAGCTAAAGTTCGTTCAGAACGATCAACTTGTCACAGTCTGTGGAGAACAGGCTTTGCTCATGAGTAACTTATCATCATCTGCTTGTGTCGAACCTGAGGAGGTTATTGGAACTCAGTTCCAAGCACTATCAGTGAACAAGGGCAATCAATCCCAAGGAGAAACCTCAATTTCCTCATACAAAGATGTTATCAAAGCGGTCGAGAGTACCGATACAACCGGATGGGGACAGCTTGTCATTCCTATTGACAATAAAACAAAGAAGGGTCTTGGTTTTTCTGCAACCTGTACCCAGACAGCTGCCAGCGATAGAAGTCTTCGTCCCATTCAGAACTTCTTCCACAGTGGAGGTTTTCTTCACCCAGTCCCTCAAGCAGTCCATGCTATCAATGAGGAAGATCCCTCTGACACAGAGGAAGAGTGGAAGTCCTATCTTAACAAGGACAGTTATATGTCTCAGGACGAAACGCAAACTCCTTTTTGCTTTCCTACACAGAGTTCGAGATTTATACCACGGTCAGATGTCAAAATGATATACGGGGATTGTGATCTGGAAGGATGCCGTGCTCCGCCAAATTCATTAGAGGAAGACACTCCGATGAAAGACAATTTTGACTACACCTACTATGGCCCAATGGATGGCCTGCCAATGTGGCAGCCTTACCCAGGAGACTTGGGGCCAGAAAGTCAGTCGAACAATGAAAATCAGCTGACCGTCATTGAACAGAATACTTGTGTCCCCACCATGTCATGGGATCAACACTCAGGTCATTCAGAAACTACTCAACACGACGATGAATTTGCAACGTTTGTAGGACTTGAATTCATCGACTATGCTTTTCCCGAGGTCAACGTCATCGAGAGGGATGACTCCTCCAGTTCCAAAGAAGTGTGGGACACCTTGGGACAACCAAGTGGAAAATTTGACTATATGGTCAAGTACACCGCTCCCGAAAACTCTCGTATCAGGCTCGAAGATATCTAGTCAACTGGATGGGGAGATACAGCTGAGAACACAAATACTATGCAAAATGCAACAGAGGAATCCTCCTACGACAACTCTGCTTGGGAGACAGATTCCAATGATCCTGCTCCACCAGAAATCAGCGTTGTTTCTGAAGACAAATCGAGGAAGGTGCCAGACTTTGTGATTCACCGAGGAGTTCGCCACCAATGGGTTGCTGTCGATGTTTCGAAGATTGTTCATAAGTCAAAGTAATTGTCGTCTTTAACCTTTCACCCTGCCCAGGTGAAACGGATGTTTTGATAGGGCTCGCTTTCTGTAAATTTCCCTCTTCACTTAGCCCGAAGCGACAGAGTTTTGTTTTATAGGGCTGTAGTTTCAAGAATCGACTTGTTCATTAATAAAATAACGTCGTTCTGTAATTTCTGCATTAACTGCTGTTTTCTCTTTGTGCTTTTCTCAGAAAATGGTAATCCTAAAAAACAATTCAAAATAAACAAGCAGTAAAATAAAACACTGCATACACTTGCATTTTCTCTATCTCTTCTAAACACGAATTATCACGTCATGCAGATTGCTTGTTTTAAACCCAGTTGAAACATACGATCTGATGCCTTCTCCCGACTTTGGGTTCCCGATATTTGGGGCTGAAGAAGAAGTTGACAACAAAATTCCAGAAGAGATCTCTCGACTACTCAGACAGGAGGAAAGGTCCATTGAACCTCACAAAGAGCCGTTGGAAACGATCAATGTGGGTTCGGAAAAAGAGAGAAAAGAAATCAGGATTGGGGCACTGCTCAGTCCAGCTGCCAGAGAGAGTTTGATAAAGCTTCTCAAAGAATTCCCCGATGTATTTGCTTGGTCCTATCAGGATATGCCAGGGTTGGATACCAGCATCGTGGAACATCACTTACCGTTAAGATCGGAATGTCCGCCAGTAAAACAAAGGTTGAGACAGGCTCACCCGGACATGGCCATCAAAATCAAAGAGGAGGTACAGAAACAGATCGACGCGGGTTTCCTCGCTACATCTGAATATCCTCAATGGTTAGCCAACATCGTACCCGTTCCCAAAAAGGATGGAAAGGTCAGAATGTGTGTTGATTACAGGGATCTGAACAAGGCAAGTCTGAAGGACGACTTTCCTTTACCACACATTGACATGCTGGTAGACAGCACAACAAAGTTCAAAATTTTCTCCTTCATGAATGGATTCTCTGGCTATAATCAGATCAAAATGGCGCCGAAAGACATGGAGAAAACTTCGTTCATTACCCCATGGGGCACCTTTTGTTACAAGGTGATGTCGTTCGGTTTGAAGAACGCCGGGGCAACCTATCAAAGGGCCATGACTACTCTGTTTCATGACATGATACACAAAGAGATAGAGGTATATGTCGATGACATGATTGCAAAATCTAAGACAGAAGAGGAGCATGTGACCCGCCTGTCGAAACTATTCAAGCGTTTGAGGATGTACAAACTCTGCTTGAATCCCAACAAGTGCACCTTCGGTGTTCGTTCAGGGAAACTGCTAGGGTTCATCGTCAGCCAGAAAGGAATTGAGGTTGATCCTGACAAGGTCAAGGCCATTCAAGAAATGCCTTCTCCGAAAACTGAAAAACAAGTCAGAGGATTCCTGGGACGTGTGAACTACATCTCCAGATTCATATTCCTCATGACTGCGACGTGTGCGCCGATTTTCAAATTACTCAAAAAGAACCAGGATTGCATTTGGTCAGAAGATTGTCAAACCACCTTCGACAGTATTAAGGAATACCTGTTGAATCCTCCGATTCTATCACCTCCAGTGGAGGGAAGACCACTGATCATTTACCTCACAGTCTTGGAAGACTCAATGGGGTGTGTACTTGGCCAACAAGACGAAACCAAAAGGAAAGAGTCTGCCATCTACTATCTAAGCAAGAAATTCACCAACTGCGAAACTCGCTACACGATGCTTGAGAAAACTTGTTGCGCTTTGGCTTGGGCAGCCAAACGTCTTCGCCAATACATGATTCGTCATACTACTCGGTTGGTTTCCGAGATGGATCGAATCAAGTATGTCTTCGAAAAGCCTGCTCTCACGGGAAGAATTGCCCGTTGGCAGATGTTATTATTAGAATATGACATAGAGTACCATGCTCAGAAAGCTGTTAAAGGAAGTATTTTAGCCGATCATTTGGCTCATCAACCGATTGACGATCAAGAATCAACCGGGTTTGACTTCCCAGACGAAGATGTCATGTATCTAAAAATGAAAGATTGCGATGAACCGTTACCCAGTGAAGGGCCAGAACCAGGTTCCCAATGGGGACTTATCTTTGACAGAGCAGTTAATCATTATGGAAACGAAATTGGGGCAATCATTGTTACCCCTCAGGGTACCCACGTTCCTTTCACTACCAGACTTACGTTCAAATATACGAACAACGAGGCCGAATACGAAGCTTGTATTATGGGTCTCGAAGAAGCAATTGATTTAAGGATCAAAAACTTGGACGTATATGGCGACTCAGCCTTGGTTATCAATCAGATAAAAGGAGATTGGAACACATACCAATCAGGATTGATTCTTTACAAAGACTATGCAAGAAGGTTGCTACCTTTCTTCAACAGAGTTGAGTTTCATCATATCCCTCGTGAGGAGAATCACATGGCTGATGCCTTAGCCACTCTCTCTTCCATGATTAGTGTAGGTCAACGGAATGACCTACCTAAGATCGACATAATGCGCCTTGAACGGCCCGCTTACGTCTTCACGATCGAAGCAGTCATAGATGACAAACCTTGGTATCACGATATCAAATGCTTCCTTCAGAAATAAGAGTACCCACCTGGGGCATCCAGAAAGGACAGAAAGACCCTCAGAAGATTGGCTGGAAGCTTCTTCCTGAGCGGTGACACTCTTTATAAGAGGAATTTCGACATGGTCTTGCTCCGATGCGTAGACAGACCAGAAGCAAACATGCTGATGAAAGAAATTCACGAAGGGTCCTTTGGCACTCATGCCAACGGACACGCAATGGCAAAAAAAATTCTGAGAGCAGGGTACTATTGTTGACAATGGAATTCAACTGCTACAAGTACATGAGGAGGTGTCACAAGTGTCAGATATACTCCGACAAAATTCATGTACCGCCATCGCATCTCAAAGTTCTCTCTTCCCCATGGCCTTTTTCCATATGGGGAATCGACATGATTGGCTTGATCGAACCTAAGGCTTTAAACGGACATCGGTTCATCCTGGTAGCCATTGACTATTTCACCAAGTGGGTCGAAGCAGCGTCGTACGCTAACGTAACCCGACAAGTGGTGGTCCGATTTATCAAAAACAATATCATTTGCCGTTATGGTGTTCTGAGCCAGATCATTACTGATAATGGATCTAACTTGAACAATAAGATGATGAAAGAGTTGTGCGCAGAGTTCAAGATCGAACACCATAACTCATCTCCCTACCGACCCAAGATGAACGGAGCGGTAGAAGCGGCTAACAAGAACATCAAGAGGATTGTTCAGGAGATGGTTGTAACCTACAAAGATTGGCACGAGATGCTACCCTTGGCTCTTCACGGTTATCGAACATCTGTTCGCACTTCAACAGGGGCAACCCCTTTCTCTCTAGTATATGGCATGGAAGCAGTGCTCCCCATAGAAGTAGAAATCCCATTAATCCGGGTATTGATGGAAGCTAAGCTGACAGAAGCTGAATGGTGTCAAAGTCGACACAACGAATTAAACTTGATCGAAGAGAAGCGAATCACGGCACTATGCCACGGTCAGTTGTATCAGCAGAGAATGAAGAAGGCGTTCGACAAAAAGGTCCGACCTCGTGTCTTCAGAAAAGGAGACCTCGTGCTCAAGAAGATACAATTATTTCTCACTGACTCTCGAGGCAAATGGACCCCAAATTATGATGGCCCCTATGTGGTCACGAAAGCTTTCTCAGGCGGCGCCTTGAGACTTGCAACCATGGACGGAGAGGAATTTGCCTACCCCACGAATGTTGATGTAGTCAAGAAATACTTCGCCTAAACTAAAAAAAAACGTCTCGGTGGATTGAAAACCCGAAAGGGCGGTCCAGGCAAAATTTAGAGACATGAAAAAATCATCCCGATGGATTGGAAATCTCATAGTACAATCCAGGAAAAAATTAGGGATAATGGCAAGTAACTATGTTCAATAGAGGCAAGTCCCTCAGCAGCAGTTACATCATCCGTCAGGAAAACTTCAGTCAAGGTCATCTTCGACAGAAGCTCAGGATGTCCCGAATTCAAAGTTGGTAGAAGGATAGTGGTCGTTATGTTTCAACGTAGCCCTTTTCCCTGTAAATTACCATTTTCAAACTTTGTATATACTCTTTGGAATCACGCGTTTTGCTGATTTCCATCCTATCAATAAAATTTGAGCCCTTGTGCTTTTGTTTGTAATTCTTATTTGTTTTAGCTTTACAGAATGGCGTTTTAATATGCTTAGCGATTCTTGAAATGAAACAAAAATGAATTTACTTGTTAAAACTTTTTCCGCTTAAAGATGGCAATTGCTTTTGACTGTTGAACATCGAAAGAACGTCGATTGCGTCTCCAAAGGCGTTTGAATTTCAAAGTGCATAATCAAAGTACTCCTTCTAGGACGGCACGCCTGAACCAAGGATCAACTGTATGAGATGCGGCTTTCCCATCTGATACCCTCGGCCGAGTTCATATCTCCTAAGCCCGATCAACGGTAGTTCCCCGCGAGGACTACTTCTCCCAAGCAAGGTAGAACTGCTATCTTGAACCAGCGATACTTCTTTGCCCCGCGATGGCCAAGTATCCAGTCGTGTTCGCCCGTCAGTTTGTATGTCGCGTCAGTTTTGTCGTCACATACATACATACATCATGCATTATTGATTTGCATTCATATTTCATATTGCATCACTATCACTCTAGTCGGTCTTGTCCCCTAGTGATAACAGTTTTCTCAATCGAGTTGTCAGTTCTTGTCTCGTCAGGAAATGTTGCGTCTGAACAATCTCTCCTCCAGTGTATCTTTGGATTGGAGTCGGCACTCGACCACTTTGATAACTTGAACCTCTGAAAATCCAGAGAAGCTTTCGACAAACGTCACTCTTCACCATTGAAGATGATATTTTCGCTTTCCCGGATTAAGGAAAATCCCCCAGAGAAAGCCTTCTAAGCAGAGATTTGGCAGTACACCTGCCTTTCTCCGAAAGACCGCTGATAAAAAGGTCATCGGCACCTCATTGGACCCCATCATATGACATTTCTCCAGGAAGATCCCGGGAAAAGTATGATGTAAGATCCCACGCAGAAGCAGCCTTTCAAGAGACTCGCTTTCTCCAGATAGAGTCGGTAAATGGCGTCTCCAACAGAGAAGTTTGTGCAACTCCACAACTCAGACGTCTGGGTTCCCCAGCAAGTCTGACATCAAAACTTTTTTCCACTCAAATGGCATCCCCCCAGGAAAATTCGGCGAGAAGTTTGAAGGAAAACCGCTACAAATAGCGTCCCTTGTCAAGAAAGTTTATTGACAAAAGAAACTTAGACCAGTTCCTTGGTAGGAAACCAGGATCAAGGGGAAGTTTAAATCAGAAACTGAGACCAGTTCCTTGGTAGGAAAACAGGATCGAGGGGAAGTTTAAATTAGAAATTGAGACCAGTTCCTTGGTAGGAAACCAGGATCGAGGGGAAGTTGACAAGAGAAACTAAGACCAGTTCCTTGGTTGAAGACCAGGATCGAGGGGAAGTTTTACCTTTTCTAAGCATCATTGCTTAGCAAAAGAAGATGAATGCGTGCGCTACCATTCATAACCACCATCCAAATTTTGGGTATTCCGATATTTAATCCTCTTGCACCCCGAATGCCCGAATACCTTCGTCATTCACACCTTCGGGTCCAAGAAGATTAAATAGGGGCATCTGTCATACCCCAAATTTTGACCACTAAGATTTCCCATCATTGTGCAAATCATCATCACAATATGGATGAACCATCATGCCTCATCAGTCTCCCCAAAGATGGGTGAGCATCCACTGCAAACAAATTTAGGGTTTCAAGCCCTCTCAAAGCCTTAGACAAAGGATCAATCAAGGAATGACTTGATCTTCAACTTGTCTAGCCTCTAAAATATCCACAATGGATCAAAAGGACTCGCACTTCAAGGATTAAGCACAAGGCTGCTCCCTTCTAGGTGGATCAAGTCTCAAGATCGATAGTGTCACCAAATTAGGGTTTTGGTCGACCAGGGCTTCCAGATAAAATATATCATCTGGGCACAAGCCAAAGATCCAAAACATAACCTAATATACTCCATGGAGCCTCATGGACCCAATCATCAAGTCAATTTTGCCTCTAGGGATGCATTCACTAACAATCAGGAATTAGGGTTTCTTGACTTAATTCACCCCTAAGTTGACTTTTAGGGTAAATCATGAACCAAGACCTCAAGAGAGGATTTGAGGGTCTCCAATATATCCTATTGATCCATTTGGAACAATGGATTAATCCAAGAAGCTTGAGCAACAAGTCTCAATTTCATCTGCACCACAATTAGGGTTTTGCGAGAAAAGTCAACTGTACCTTTGACTTTTGACCAGGACATGCTCCCAAACCCTAGGACATGATTCAATACACCCTATAACACCCATGGAACATGTCCATCAAGTTTGATTTAGGTCAAAGACATGATTTCCTGAAGAATTGCACAATTTGGAATTCATCTGATAAAAAGTCAACTGTGCACAAAAGTCAACTTTGACTTTTTGAGATTTTTCACCAAAATGGTTTTTTAACCCTAAAATGATGTTAATGTATGATTTGAATCATCATTCATCAAGAAAAATCAAGTAAAGTTGGATAACTTGTAAAAGGGGTAACCATAAAAACTTAGAAAATTTTCTAAGTTAAAAATAAAGTGGCTAGGGTACCAACTTTGGAGGGTCATAACTCCTAAACGACAAAGCCATTTTTCCCCATCTAAGGCTTGATTTGTAGGTCTCATTGCCCTCTACAAAAACTTCAACTACAAGTCATTCCAATTCATTATGGATTTTGAGTTATGGTTGGAGCAAAATCACTAAAACATGAAAATCCATCATTTTCCAACACTTAGAAAATTTTTGGGCAAGGCAGATTTTATGTTGAAACACCAAAACTTGTGAGGTTTTTTCACACAGTTACAAGCTGAATCAGTTCCAAAGATAAACATCAATGTTGTTGCAAATGTTGCCAAGAATCCAAGCAACTCAATAGCATGAAACCAATCCACTTGTGCCAAGAATCATGGCTGCCACAACACACCATGTCAAGGCTGCCATGAAAAATCAGTTTGGGAGTTTTGTGCCATCCACGATTTCTGAGTCAAAAGGAGTGATCACTATGCCACATGCCTTCAATCTGACCATGAACCAACTGATCCAACTGATAGGGCTGAGTCAAAAAGCCAAGGAACCTTCCAACTTGAAATTCATCCACTTTGGCACATTTTGCCTTGAATTCAAAGGGCATTAATGTGGAATAGTGCATTTTCAACAAAGTCACTCTACTCAGTCAAGTTCTCTGATTAAACAACAATAAAAACATCTGAAGAATGTGATTTTGGTCAAGGCATAGCCCTGCTCTTGGGAATGGCTAGTTTGCCTTGCTTGAGAAAAAATCCTCCAAGCCAATCCATGCAAATGTGATCTGATCCAGAAGCCATTCACTATTCCTCCAAGACAAAAGTTGATCACCTATAAATAGAGGTTCCAATGGATCATTCAACTCACACCAAAGCCAGTTACAGCACTGCTTTCTCTCATTCTTCCTTAAACCTCAAGTTTCTTGGCTTTTGAGTAACCACTATCGGGTTTTGAGTTGCAACCTTAAGCAATCAATTCCAATTGCTCAAACACATCACATATGATGTATTTGAGGTGTCCAAACCCTTAAACACTGACTGTAACACCTCAGGCTCAAAATCACCCTTCAACCAAGCCATTATGCCTCAATTATGCAGGTGGAGGTCTCCAGCTTGATCCAAAGAGTTTCAAAGTGTTCCAAAGCTTGCAACACACTCCATAACATCCATTGAAGCTGTAGGGATCATTAATTCACATCTGGAACAAGGTTTGTGCAGAGTTCCATTTCAGCTTGCATCAAGGTAAGCCTCAAAACTCCAACTCCATGATCCATGCATATTTCCTCGCATGATATTTTTGCCAATTGCTTGCCATCATATGTTGATTGTTTTCCCTCGAAAAATTTGATCATAGTACTCATAATCATGCCTACTCGATTGCTTTTGCAAAATTAGGGTTTATACGGCCACAATGATATAATTTGCTATACACTGAAAATGAATAAAATTGGGTATGGCCATCTTCTTCCTTGTGAAAAAACGCATGAGTTTGGTATTTGAATCATGTCAAATGGTTGAGAAACGAGAGAGATGGAGGGCTTCATGCACGAGCTAGAGGAAGAAGATGGCCATGGCGCCATTTTCAGAAAATCCAACTAGTTTGATATATATTTTTCACTTGCCATGTTATTAATGAATTGGCATTGCGCCCCAGTGGTTGATCAGCTGGTTTGTATGTATTGGCAAGCGAAAGGTCTGGGGTTCGAATCCCCCTCGCCCCAGACCTTTTTTATCACTTTTTCCTATTTTCCTATTTTTCATATTATTTTGTTAATGATTTGAAAAATTAATAACTCACTCAATTTTAATTATTTTTTACTGATTCTTTTTGCAAAAAATCATAAAAATATTGAAATATTTTATTCCACAAAAAAAAATAGATTTATATTATTTATTTAATATAATTAGTATTTTTGTGAATAAATTCATTTTTATTTGTTTTTTAACATTTTAAAATGAATATTCATCTTGAAAAATCAAGACCAAATGAGTTTTAATATCTCTTGTGATTTATACCTCATTTCTCAAACCTTAAACAAAAAATCACAAGTGGTTTATTCAAACCTATTTGGTATTTTTCATTGATTTTCTTTAAATATTTACTTTTAAAGAATAAAATTATGGTTTCTTTGATTTTCACTCAAACAAATCACAGTGAAAATTTTTTGGGCCTCTAATAGAGTGTAAGACCCAACCCTTTGTAAATACAACCTATTTTGGGCCTCACTTATGGTATAAGTCCCGTTGTATTTCAAAAAGTTCGACGCGATCATCATCCGTTGAAAAACAAACCTTGGGCCTACCCTCGAGTAGTAAGACCCATTTGTTTTCTTTAAAAAATCTTTTGGGCCTCTAATAGAGTGTAAGACTCAATCCTTTTTTTGACCAAATCATTTTTGGGCCTCAGTGTATTGTATAAGTCCCGATACCGTCAAAAACAAACGGCGCGATCGTCGCCTTTTGAAAAAATCAATTGGGCCTCTCCTTGAGCTATAAGACCCATTCAAAACTTTTGGGCCTCTAATAGAGTGTAAGACCCAACCCCCTTTTAACCAAAACAATTTTGGGCCTCACTTATTGTATAAGTCCCTCCGCGTTAAAAGAAAGCCTCGGCGCGATCGCCATTTTAAACGAAAAAATCAATTGGGCCTACCCTCGTGTTATAAGCCCCAGTCTTTTTCTTTAAACTTTTTGGGCCTCTATTAGAGTGTAAGACCCAACCCCCTTTGTACAGAAAACCTTTTTTGGGTCACAGTCACTTGTATAAGTCCCTCTGTACAAATTCAACAGTGAAATCACTGATAAAACCTTGGGCCTCTCCTTGAGTTGTAAGCCCCAAATCTTTCTTTTTCAAAGCACTTTCTCCTTTGATTTTGAAATATACTGTTGTTTTCAATCTGTCTTTGTTGAACAACTAACCAAACAGCATGGAAGCTCTACAACCGAGTAAGTGGTTATTGCTTTCATTTACGGCTTTCATACACATATAACTGTATTGTGGGGCTTTTTCGCTGTAAGTCTTCTTTCATAAACTTATATCAACTGTGTAATAATAGTATAGATACTGGCAACTACATCTAGAACTAGGTGACGCCGTTTCGTTTATTCATAGAAATAGACAACTAGATCCCCAATAGGATCACCAGATACAGTCTTCTCTTCGGCTGTCCTCATTAGGAATTGTCAAGAAACTCTATTCCCAGAGATGAATGTATTCTCCGTGAATGGTATCTTTTAGTTTCTTCCAAATTCTCGAACTTTCCTGACTTGATCTATTCCTTGTGAATAGCTTGCCTTGAATTTCTCGGGGTTTGGGGACCCACGGGCTTCTTAAAAGAATCGGCCTCCTCTTGGGCATCGTACAAGGACCCACAGGCTTCCTAAAAGCAACCCTGCCTCCTCTTGGGCTTAGTACAAGGACCCTACGGCTTCTTAGAAGTATTCACAGCCTCCTCTTAGGCTTTGTATAATGATCTCTTCCTCCGGGAATGATAGCCTCCTCTTGGGCTTCGTACAAGGACCCGTCGACTTCTTAAAAGTTTCCAGCCTCCTCTTGGGCTTCGTACAAATTGTCCCGACGACCTCCTAGAGGTATAGGAACAGAACTTAGTAATCTTCATAGAGCAGTCCTTTCAAAGAGTCTACTACTGTTTCGCAGAGCATAGTACAAAAGATGAAACTCTAGACTTGGATAGTCTAACTTCCTTGAGTCTCAAAGACATTCTCAAGCACCCTTCGTTATATAGGAAGGAAACCCGTAGACTCGGACAGTCTCAATACCCTTTGGATTTCCCGTTTCCTTAAAGAACAGGAAATAACCCCGATCCTCGAATCAAATCCTTGAGTACAGCATTGCTCATATAAGAACTGATTTTCTCTTTAAATCCGTCTACTGGACCTATCACTCAACTGAAACAGTTACAATAGCCTCCTCTTGGGCTTTGTACAATGATTCTCCCCAGCGGAGTCAAATAACGTTTAGCCTCTCTCTCGGGCTTTGTACGAGACACATAAGAGACTCCCTCGTTGAGTCAATCACCCCTTTCGCCTTCATCTCGGGCTTTATATAAGATACAAAAAGGTTCTTATTGAGCCAAACAAATGTTAGCCTCCGTCTCGGGCTTCGTACGAGATACAAAAACTCTCTTATTGAGCCAAACAAATGTTAGCCTCCATCTCGGGCTTTATACGAGATACCAAAAGATTCCCTCGTTGAGTCAAAACCCACTACAACAAAAATGAGCTCAGGCAACAATGGAAATCCGCAGTTTAAGTACAAAAACCGTTGCCAAAAGTTTAAGGGGGCGGTTTTGCACCTGTGGAGTAAACGGCCGTTGCCTATTTCTATAGGGCACGGTTTTTATACTTTAGTCCACACTAATATAAAAGCGTCGCATAAAATATATCTAAAAACGACGGTTTATCTAGGGAAGTTTAAACTGCGGTTTATTTCAGCAACAACATTAAACTGTGGCTTATTGTATAAACTACGGTTCTTACAACTTCGTTTATGCCACAGTTTATTTCAGCCTTGGTTGTAAAACCGTTGCCTTTTGTTTTAACATTTAAAAAAAATTATAACTAATATTTTTTTAAAAATATTGAATATGCAACAAATTCCGTACACCTAAAAATAAGATATAGGAAATAAATTAATAAATACCCAAATGAGAAAAATACTGTTAAAAATATAAAAAAAAAAAACCTAAAGAACAAAATTTGAAGACTATATCAATACATTTTTTTAGCGTTATGATTTATACGCAAAATTCAGCCTTACACGTAAAAGTTAAATAGTAGTACCACTATTGATTACAAATTTGAAGTTGACAACAAAGAACAGGTCATTTAGCTCCAGCTAAACTCCATACATGAATTATGAAAGACAAAATAGATTGACTTTTCATTTGATAATATGATATGCTGCAGTTGTTTTGTTATGCCATGAGCAAACAATTTAAAGATAGAACTATTAGCATAAGTTACTATCCGAACTTCATTTTTTCAACTTGATATTTGTTTTCCTCAAAATCATAAGATGGAGTATCCTGTCATAAAATGGTATCTCGGAAAGTCATGAATATAATTAATTAAATATTAAAAGAAACAATGATCCAATATATAAAAGATTTTAAAATTGAAAGTTTCTGAAAAATTATGCTAGAAAAAGTTTGAAACATGAAAAGGTTAATGCATCAAATATGATGTTAATATGCACCAAACTAGAAAAAATTCAGGAATTAAATTCAAAGAAAAGTTTTCATAACACCTACAATATTCATAGGTAGGAAGAATGAATGTACTTAAATTAAATTCTACTATAAATTTTTTGTTTAAATCAATATATTTAAAATTATGTTTTAATTGTGTTACAAGTAAACTCATTCATGTAATTTTCTGATATGCATACATTTATCTCAATCATTTTTGTATCAACTACCTAACATATCTTTTATTAAAACACAACATTTTCTTGTAAAATCTTTAGACTAAATACTAAAAGTACCAAAGCTGTAAGCAAAACAGCAAGCCAACAAACTCACTATACCAGAAAACTGAACAAACTTAACCACTAAAAATTATAGGATCCTAGAAAAAAGCATACACCAAGTACACATAAAGGATAACAACTCTTTGGCAGACACAAAGATACCAACGAAAAAACCAAAGCCAAAAACTCCAAAATCCAAAAACTCCATATGAACTACATCATATTTAATCTAACATCAGTCCCAATTGCAACTACATCATCTAAAACCCATGGTTTTAAATTGCGGTCCGCAACCGTAATTGCGGCCACAATATTGTTGATGCGGTAGTCACCGCATCCGCATCGGACCGCAATCGCGGTGTGATTTGAAATCTCACATCTAACTACATTATAATTCGCATCAAACAACTTCACCCGTGTTTTTTCACATATTTTCATCATAACTCGGAGTTTAAGACCCAAAAACTCAATTTACATCTCATTTGTAATGTAAAATATTAACATCAAGAGTTTTTCAATGGTATATTTCAAATATCTTTCAATAAAAATTCACGCTGCAATGGCCGCAATACGCATCGCAGCAACTGTAATGGCCGCAATCGCAACACACGCAACTGCAACCGCATCCGCGATCGCAATTTAAAACCATGCTAAAACCAACTCCTGCATCCATTATCATGCATGAAAAACCTACAACACCTTAAAAATATAACGTTTCTCACAGAATTTAATTTTGAGGTAAAAATACAGTAAATAAAAATTACATATTTGAAAGGTAACTACATACCAAAGAACATGTAGTCTACAACTTCGTATTACATTTTGAGAGTGAACCCCATTTTTTATTAAAGACTTTCTTAAAAACTATTTTTTAACTAATTTTCATAAGTTCTCAAGAGTAGCTTATCATAACAACTCATAGCTTATATGGAAAAAATTGTGTTTCCATAGTGTTGTTATAAGAAATAACTTTGAGCATAAACATTAATTTGATAATAACTTATGCTATAAGTGCTTATTTAAAATGTTTTCCCCAAATCACAACCTTAATTCCACAGTTTCAAGCATGTGAATGAAATATACAGAATACTTGAAAACAAAATTCATATATCAGAAAACAAATCTCAAAGCATCGTCTAATAAAGAAACTAAGAACAATTTATTGATATTGTGATGGATCTATAATCTGTTGAAAACACAAGAAAGTAGAAAAGTAAAACACATAATTAAGCAAATCTTTATTGCACAATTTTTTTTTAAATAAACTGAAATGCATCTATTTTGAATATGTGAATAATGTTAATACTGCAATATCTAAATGCAATAGAACAAAAAAATTAAGCAAGCTTTTATTGAGGGGAACAACATCAAGAACTGGGAATCGTGGTTTTAAGAATCCCAATCATATTAACAAGAAATTACCATCTATAAAAAATGAGTAATTACAATAAGCAAAAAGAGGAAAAGATAACAAAAAACAATGAACGCACCTATGATATTATGCATATAGATTGAAACCAATTTGTTTGGAGGCTTTGAATCGAACGAGATTAGATGAAGGCTTCAAACCTTTGATGAACTAAAACACAGAAACTAAAGCGATTTGAAACTGGTTGCTTTGAAACTGACACCTTTGATGTTTTAAGAAGAAAAATAGCGATGACTGAGGAGACGAAGGGTAGAATTATTCGCTTGAGAAGAGAGTGAATGTTTGCGCACAGAAAATCGCAACGAGTCTGTGTAGATAGAGAAGGAAATAATAGGGTTTCTAACTATCCCTATTTTAACAAAAGTTTTTTATAAGTTTCATAAAAGATATTATATCTATATTTATAATAAACTATGAGGATGAAACAGTGCATGAGGTTGTTGTTGGTCTGATGATAGTGGAGCAAGATTGCAAGTTTGGAAACCTGAGTTCGAATCTCAAATCTTAGTTTTATACAAGCGAATTGAATTATTTTTCTCCTTTTATATAATTCTCAAAACGCAGTGTTTTGCCCACTTCAAGGACAGGGGTTCGATCCTCGTTGTTGTACATTTGGTTTTAAAAAAATAATTAAAATTAAATTCGTTTTAAAAAAAACCGTAGCCTTTAAACAATAGGCTGCATTTTTTAGTTGTTGTCTTTTAAATAAGATACAACCACACTATTTTAACCGTGACATAAAAGGAATAAGCTACGGTTATGTTATATCTACGGTTTCAAAAGTGTTGCTTATAGTAAATAGACAACGGTTATGTTATACCCGCATTTTATTAACCGTAGCCTAAAGTAAATAAGGGACGGTTTTTCAGGCGTTGCCAAGAAACTCGTCCACACATAAAAAAGTGCGGTCTATGTGCCTTTAGGTGACGGTTTTTCAAACGTTGCCTATTCTTCCGTTGCCTAATGTATAAAATGCTGTAGTGACCTTTTAGCCTCTCTCTCGGGCTTTGTACGAGACACGTATTAGCCTCCTCTTAGGCTTTGTATAAGAAAACCACTGGTTGATCCAAATCAACCTTTTAGCATCAAAGTTGTGCCTCATTCAGAGTACACAAACATCAACAACTCCTCCCCTTTCATCTAATTGCTGTAAGCGGCAAGCCTCTGGATCATCTACATCCATGCCACTGTCCCTCTTTTAGCATGAGAAATTCCTAAGGAAAGATAGCATTGCTCTACACTGAGTTAAAGTCTTCTCCTTCAGGTTAAAAATCTCCTATAAAGGAAATTATGGCATTGTCGGATTCACACATCCCGGTTAAAGTAATTCTCCTTTATAAACAGTTGTGACATACAACCCCCTCTTTAGAGATGACAAATTCTCTCTAAAGTCAAACCCTTTTAGCTTCACATCTTGGGCTTTGAACAAGATACAAATAGACTTTTCAGCTTCACATCTTGGGCTTTGAACAAGATACAAACACCTTTAGCTTCACGTCTTGGGCTTTGAACAAGACATCAAAACAACCATTTCCTCCCATAGAATAGGAGGAACTACGAACGCTCTGATTTCCCTGTTTGGTAAACGGGAATACGTAGGCATGAGATCGAAAGAAAAGATTTTAGCGAGCACACTAAACAAAATCCCATACATCCTAATCTGAAGCAGTATCCTAACAAAATCCCAGAGAGAAACCAGTATTGGCGAAAATACAAATAACCAGTACAAAGACCCCACCACATTGATCGCATCCGTAACCTAACAGCCCGCTGTTTAAACTCAGTATGCAAAGCAGGGTTAATTGGAGACATCTATTTCCCTTCCTTCATCAGCTTTAATAGGATAAAAAATGAATCGACCTGTAGTAAGCTCAACCGCAGAGAGCGACCGCACTTAAGAACCCCGTCCAAAATCGCTCGCTACAACGACGAGGCACTAAGAGAAGAGCTCGACCTCGTCGAAGAAGTCTGCTCAGGGGCAGCTCTCCGCGAAGCCTCAATGAAGTAGAAAATTGTAATCAGACACAACGCAAAGGTTATACGACGAGAATTCCAAGTGGGTAACCTTGTCTTACGAAGGAACCACAAGGATTCTCGAGAAGGCAAACTCTCCGCAAACTGGGAAGGACCCTATCGCGTCCGAGCAAAGATGGAGAATGGGGCCTACTACCTAGAACACCTCAATGGGGAAGAACTTGCTCGACCATGGAACGTCGAAAAGCTAAAACAATATTATAGCTAAGTCCCGGATCGTCGGTTTGCTTCGTCGAAGCGACGAACATAACATCCTGACTTTGATGCACGCCCAGGTACAAGCGTCGAATACCAACTAAGACAGGATCCCGCTCAAGAGCGAACGGGATCCCTGCCTGACGGCTGTTCCTCAACTGAGTCCGCCGTCGTCAAAGTACCATGATAGGCAGAACACCCAACTCGCGATGGGAAGTTCACGCCGCAAGCTCATGCCTCAAACGCGACTTGAGTTCCGCTCTCATGCCCAGAAGCTACCCAGGTCATTTGACCAGTCCCCCTCACTGTCAAACACATCTACGTCGAGCAAACCCCAAAACTACAAATCACTCGAAGTTACCCTTATTACGGGCACACACACATATCGAGCAAAGTTTCTACACTTAGCAAAAATAAAAACAAACAAAAGCATGCACGAGTATAAAGCTTACAAAACCGACCAGGACGGCCGGATACATACATATAAAAATAATTAGTGGCCGCAAGGGCCACGATTATGCTTGTTACATGATAAAGGGGCCACGCCCCATACAAAATAACAATAAAATTACATAAAACATGGCACGCAGACCAGAAACATCACAACAACGAAAAGGAGACATCATTCCTCCATCTGCGCGGCCTGCTCGGGGATAGGCTGTGTCGGTTGAGACTCCTCGTTAAGGAGACGGGCATGCTCATCGCCAATCTGGAGGAAGTCTGGATTAACAATTTTGACATCTTCAACGTGAATCAAAAAACTGGTCCCCTCCGTGGATAGCTGGACCCCTGGATTCACCAGCTTGAGTTGAGCCACATCATTGTTGAACGACTCCTCCCCGATGACATAGACATCGCCATCCGCCCGTGTAATACGGGCAACCAGCTCGGCCCTAGTTTTTAGCATCTTCACCTCCTTAGGCTCATCTTCAGTCGGGGCCGCCGCGGACCTCATCTGCTCGACCAGGTCTTCAGCAGCTTTATTTTCAGCGACCAGGGTCTCCCTCTCCCCTTTCAGTTTAGCAGCCTCCTTCTGGGATTTCTTCTTCGTGTCATCAACAGTCTTGGCCTCCTCCTTGGCCTTCTTCACCTTTTCTTCCAGGGCTGATATCGCCGCCTGGGCCTTCTTTAGCTCGGATTCAGAGGAGGAGTCTTCCTCGGCGTAGACCGACGCCATCTCCAGTACCCGGATCAACACAGAAGCATCTTGTGCCAGCATTGCCCTCTTGCTCGGGTGGTCCATACCCTCGAGCTTTAGGGACTCTACCCGAGGAACCATTAGGGATGAACCCTCGAAGAAATTCCTGTCATGAAGGCAGGGAGGAAGCTCGAACTTGCTCTTCTCCACCGCCCGACTGAGATCCACCAGCTCGTTCGGTCTGGTTCGCTTAAACCTTAAAGCCCCGTGCACAGGAGATCCCTGGGCAGAAGAAGGAACATGCGATGAACTCCCCGCAGCCAGTTGAGGAGGAGGCACCCGCTGATTAAACCGAGGCTTTGGGTTGGTCGCGCCCGCCCTGCCCTTTATTAGAGCATTCTTCACCATCCTCTCATGAGCGGAAGGCATTTCACCTGCAAAAACGTAACAAGCACATTAGCAACCAAAAAAATTATAATCCGGACAAGCTAAAAAATAAAGACTACTAAGCAACTTAAGGGCGTCAGCATGGGTCTTGCACTCAAGAAGCCCCTTCGTGTTGATGTAACGATGTTCCACTCTTTGCCCGCCATCTTCATCAAAGATCGGGTCTCCTTTCTTAGTTCAACACTCCACGAGTTTAAAACTATTAACCTATTTGATCAGCACCGCATAGCTAGCTTTGTCATCCTCGTTCAGCATCTCCAGTTGGGCAAGATAATGGTCGGTGCCCCGAGAAAAATGGTTCCCGGTCCAACGGAAGGGAAACTTATACACTCTCTCTGCCGCCTACTTCCCATGCTCGTCATACAAATTATTACCATCCTCGTCCGTCGACACTTCCCAGTCATACGTAGTATCCTGGGCTTTCTCCGGCATAGGTTCAATGATGTAGAACCTCTCCTTAAAGGTCCGGATAGACTCAGAGAAAGGTTTGAAAATTCTTCGCTTGCTTAAGCGAAACCCAGCCATATTTTCTCCCTGAAACCTGCCTCTGGAGGTGAAAGATTGTGAAAAACAAAGGCAGGGTAGCTCCTATCTTCAGGAACTCATAAGTCAGCTCGAAAGCACGGATGAACACCAGCTAATTAGGGTGCAGCTGGGATGGGGCCAAGTCCAAGTGTAAAAAGACGGACCGTTGAAAATCAGTGAAGGGCAGCCTCAGCCCTATGTATTTAAAAGCATACTCGTACATCGGGAACATCTCCCTGTAATCTGTACAAATATGGTCGTCTTGACTTGGGAAGTGCACCTTCCACTCCCCTTCTGGCCCCATGTTCGTGAAGACGTCCCCGGTATAGGAAGCAAAGATGAAAGCATGCTCGGCGGGCTCCGCGACTGTCCATTCCTCCGCGGAAGCATGCTTGGGATTCTCTCCGACATCACTGAGGGCGGTTGAAGCCTCAGTATCACTACCCTTCGAGGATTTCTACACAGATCAGTATATAAGAATCTCTTTCTCGGGTTCATGTACCATCTTGTTCACCTGAAAAGCAGAGGACAAAAGTGAATTCGACTGCAAAATCAAATTCACCCTTCCACCGCTAGTCAAGTGAAAGGGCGCGCAAAGGGCCAAGGACGACGTCCCCGGCCTAAGCCCTAAATCAATTAGCATGAGGGTATTGTGCGAGGAGATGCACAGAGGCAACCCCTCCTGCACGTACGGGGAGATTCTCCCCGGGCCGCTACTCAGTTTTCCGTTTGAAGCTCCACCGGAAAACTCATACATTCATCGAAAAATTCATGAGAGCGCCAGAAAACTCATGAGCTCCGCTGGATACGCTCACGCTTGTCATCACAACGGCATTGAAAACATCCTAACTCTACGGTCCCTTAAAGCTCCGGCGACCACGGCAGTAGCAGAGACTGGCCAAGCCACCGTCTACCACTAACAGTCGCTGGGAAATGCTACAGTATCTACCTAAAGTCATCCTAGCCACATGCATTCTAACAAAACAAAAGCAAAAAGCGAGAAACAAAGCTAGAAATGAGTAACTTACGTGGTTGGGGAAGATTTAAAGGGTCGAAGAGGTTGCTCTGAGCCTTGTACGGCGATGGATACGGTGGCTAACAGCGGCGGCGGACTAGAAACTCAGAGAGAAAGACGAAGGAGGAGAGAGAAGCGAAAAGCCTAAATGAGCAGCTTCTCACTCTATTTATAAGTACTCTGAAGGCACGTGCACGAGCACGCGCGGCTAGGGGCATCATCATGACCATAGCCTAGCCATCATGACACATTTAATGCTGCACAAGGCTCGAGACACACGTGGCATCCCGTCTCTTCAGACTCCCTCAACCGTTGGTCTCCCCGCACGCCGGACAGACAAAACAACGTTACGCATCCCGCGGGCACTAAAACCCCTAGGCATCACAGGACAAATCCACCTCGTCGACAAGCAACGACCCCTTCAGAGTTCCCGAAATTGCGAGTTATCCTTAAGTCATCACTCCCGTGCTCGGGAGCAATGACTTGGAGGGCTTCTGTTCTGGACTGGACCAATAACTAGGCATGGCCCAATCTACTTCTGCTCCCAGAACAGCCCAATTGTCTATGTCCGGCCAATATGGGGCCGCATTTACCTTTCTGCCCCTCTACCTGGCATATATGGACAGATGAACCTCATGGTCATTTGCTCCTCCCCGGCATTCCTGCCCGTTACACATGAATCCACCATCCAGAAATAGTCATGACGCCCGTGCCCAGAACTGCACATTTTCCCGTCGCAACGGCTAGTTTCGGGCACCTCTGCCCGTCCTAACGGCTAGTTTTTGGCAGTTACATATTCTTTAGGAAATGGTTATTTTGCCCCGAAAATAGGGACCGTTGGCCACGCGCTGGGGGTAATATAAAAACCCTCTCATTTGAGAGGGTCAGGTATTCGAAATCATCCTAAAAAACACATACTTTTGTACTTGTCTTTTCCTCTCCCAATTCTTACTTTAGCATCAGAGTGACTTACAGGTACACCCCCTCCTCATCTCACGTACCCAGCATCACAGACGTCTTTCTTGGCCCACTTCAGGTTCTGATCACCCTTCAAGATCAGGTAATATTGTTTCTGAACTAGAAACTATTGGAGTCAAGATTTATGAAGATAAAGCTTTGAGACTTATATGGTCTCTTCCATCTTCCTATTAGCATATTAAACTTGTTTTGATATATGGGAAAGAAACTTTGAGTTTTGAAGAAGTTGCTAATAAAATTATTTCTTCAAAAAGAAGATTGAAGGGTGAGGATAATACTTCATCAAACTCAGTATTGGTTTCTAGAGGAAAGCCTTATGTGAAGAAAAACAGTGAAACAAGAGTGAGATATTGGAAATATATAAATATTGGACATATAAGTATAAGTGTCCTGGTGGGGCAGCGTCAGAGAATGACTCCAAGTCAAATGCTAGCAATGTTTATGTCATTGTGAGAGAGGATGATCTTCTATGCACTACTACAAAACGCTAAAACAACAACGCCAGGCTTACAACGCATCATTTTATGCCGTTGTAATAGGTTAAAAATTTTGCGCCCATTTAAAAGCTGAGTCATTTAATGACGGTTGAATGAAACCACCGTAGTAATAAATAAAATGTATTAAGCTCCGATTCCCTGCAACTACATTTTTTCCATTTTTTAGAGTACATTTAGCGTGTGTCAATTAAGTCCATTATTTATAAAATAAATTGTAAATTATTTTACAACGGTTAAGATGAGCAACTGTAGTAATAAATAAAATGTATCAAGCTTCGATTCCCTACAACTACATTTTTTCCATTTTTTTAGAGTACATTTAGCGTGTGTCAATTAAGTCCATTATTTATAAAATAAATTGTAAATTATTTTACAACGGTTAAGATGAGCAACCGTAGTAATAAATAAAATGTATCAAGCTTCGATTCCCTGCAACTACATTTTTTCCATTTTTTAGAGTACATTTAGCGTGTGTCAATTAAGTCCATTATTTATAAAATAAATTGTAAATTATTTTACAACGGTTAAGATGAACAACCGTAGTAATAAATGAAATGTAACAAGCTTTGATTCCCTGCAACTACATTTCTTCCATTTTGTCGAGTACATTTCACTTAAGATTCCACTACGGTTTGTTTCTCCACCGAGATTAAAAGGTTTACTGATAAATTAAAAAAAACTTATTATGTATTTCTTTCATAAGACGCCCTAATCGAACAAGTGAGCCAGCGACGCCCTAACCTTTACACTCTTCAACATCTTCATTCCTTTTTTCTTGGTTTATGCTCAAATATTGACCGTCTTCATTCATTTGCTTCTTCAGCTTCGAAGTAAGGTTCTCTTTAACATTTTCGTTCCTTTTTTCTTGGTTTATGCTCAAATATTGACAGTCTTCATTCATTTGCTTCTTCAGCTTCGAAGTAAGGTTCTCTTCAACATCTTCGTCACTTATTTCTTGGTTTATGCTCAAATATTGACCGTCTTCTGGAGTATATCAAGATACATGCTTGCCCTAATGATTGCATATTATTCCAGAAAGAGTATGAAGACTTGTTTCAATGTCCGAAATGTGGTGTGTCGCGTTACAAGCAGAAGGCTAGCAATGGTGATGACAATGATCACTATGACAATGTTAGTAGGAAGCATCCTCATGCTAAAGTGTTATGGTACTTGCCAATACTTTCACGATTAAAGAGACTTTTTGCTAATTCGAATGACGCAAAGAATCTTAGATGGCATGCAGATAAAAGGATTCGTGATGGAAACATTCGCCATGTAGCTTATTCTTTGCAATGGAAGAAAATTGATTCGTTGTTTTCGGATTTTGGAGTCGAGCTAAGAAATCTTAGGCTTGGGCTTGCCACCGATGGAATGAACCCCTTTGGTAATATGAGCACTAATCATACTTCGTGGCCTGTTCTTCCCACTATTTACAACCTATCTCCTTGGTTGTGCATGAAGCGCAAGTATATACTGTTAAGTATGATGATTTCTGGACCACGACAACCTGGTAACGACATAGATGTTTATCTTAGTCCATTAATTGATGATTTACGACTCTTGTGGGATGAAGGCGTTGAAGTTGATGATACATATTCTGGGGAAAAGTTTAATATGCGTGCAATGTTATTTTGCACAATTAACGACTTTCCGGCTTACGGTAACTTGGCGGGATACAGTGTCAAAGTACATAAAGCGTGTCCTATATGTGAAGATGATACTTGTTATCACCAACTTGAGTTTGGAAAAAATACTGTTTACCTTGGGCATCGAAAATTTCTAAAACCGGGTCATCCTTATCGTAGATTGCGAAAGGCTTTTAATGGAGAGCAAGAGTTTGGTGAGGCTCCTAAACCTTTAACCGGTGATGAAGTTTATCAACGACAGGAATACATTAATGTTGTCCTTGGTAAGAGAGAAAAAGAAAAAGGTGGGAAGAGAGAAAAAGAAAAAGGTGGGAAGAGAGGAAAAGAAAAAGGGGCAGTTGCGAAAAATATATGGAAAAAGAGGTCCATCTTTTTTGATCTTCCATATTGGTCAAGTCTTGATGTTAGACATTGTCTTGATGTGATGCACGTGGAGAAAAATGTGTGTGATAGTTTGATTGGCACACTTCTAAACATTTCGGGCAAGACTAAAGATAGTAAGACTTCCCGTCTTGATATGGAGAAGATGGGTATACGAAAACAGTTGGCTCCAGTAGAGAAAGGAAAAAGAACGTATCTGCCTCCAGCATGTCACACTCTATCTAAAAAGGAAAAGAAGATGTTCTGCGAGTGTTTGCAAGGTATTAAAGTTCCGCAAGGTTACTCATCAAACATCAAGAAACTTGTATCAATGAAAGATCTCAAGTTAATTGGTTTAAAATCTCATGATTGTCATGTATTGATGCAACAACTTCTACCAGTGGCTATCCATGGGATCCTTCTAAAAAATGTGAGAGTAACTATAAAGAGACTGTTGTTGCGGTGAAAATCGGATAACAAGCTATGAATTAACTTGCATCATTTTCTTTTACAACCGACTTTGATTTATCCAAAGGAAATGTTCAAGATCGTTTAAAAACCTAAAAGGGGGAGATCTAAGGTTCGGGGGTTGGTTACGCAAAGGGAAGGTATTAGCACCCTAAACGTCCGTAGTACTCTACGGGAACCTCTTGTTTTGTTTGTGTTATTCTAATGTTTGCATGCTAAGAATCTGTACTATGGTAAGATAAAGACCTAGGTATATACACTAAGTATGCTCGCCAAGACATCGCATCTCGTGCCTACGTATCCTGACGGGAATGGAATCAGAGCATTCGTAGTTCCCCTCAATACGGGGTAAAAGGGTGTAAAGGAAAAGGTGGAATCCGAGAAGGCATCAGATGTAAAGGTAAAGATGGAAAAAGAAAAAAGGTAGCTCGCTAGGATCTCGCAATCCTATGCCTACGTATTCTCAAGGTGAACTTGAGAAATCAGAGCAATCGTAGTTCCCCTCAATGGGGGTGAGGAACTCTTGACTGTGGTCAAGGTTCAAAAGGGAAAGTAGGGTAAGAAGCTTGAAAGCAAAGCTTGTAAGAATTGATTGGTTAAGAGAAGAGATTAATGGCTATCTCTTATGAAAGGATTGTGAAGGGTTTGACCGTCTTAAAGGAGAAGAGATTAATGGCTATCTCTTGGGAAGGGAATGTAGTGAGTACGGGAAGGCAAGTCTCGATCGCGCGGCGGCGTGAGATAAGGGAATGATGGACAAGGTTATGACATGGCAGTCAACGGGAGATGATTCTTTCCTTTGGAATGATGTATAAGGCACAGAGAAACGAGAAAAAACCTCGAGTCAAGTGTATAATAAACAACAATATATATACAGCAAATGTAACAAGAATTAAAAAAATGAATATCAAAATGTCATGAATAAATTAAAATCTAAATAGACCAAAATCAAAAAATAAAACAAATTATATTTAAAAAGCTAATTAAATAATTAAACTAATTAACTAATTAAAACTAAAACTTAATTCTAAATTCTCGATTAAAAATAAATTAAACTAATTTCTAACTAAAAACTAATTAATAAAAACTATCTAGTTAAAACTAACTAATTCTAGTTAAATGAAAACTAATTAAACACTAATTAAAACTGACTAAACTAAATTCTAAAACTAATTAATTCTAATAACACTTAGCTAACTAATTCCAAAAATATATAAATTAAAACAAACTATTAACAAAATGTTAAGAAATAATTAAGTTAGAACTAACTCTAATGAACTAAACATGATTATAATAACTACTAGTGTACTATTACCTAATAAAAAGTCATAATTAATTCCCGTGAAAGCAACAAACACATGCATCTTATTGAGTTGAAAATGAGACACTTAGGCTATTAATATTAACAAAATAATAAAAGGTAAAAAGAACTAAAATTGGTTTTTCTATATCATTCAGATCAACTAATACAAATTAGAAATGGAAATAAAGTGTTAAAGTGAACATGATTAAAATATTTTTAATTTATATTATAAAAAAATCATCTTTATGAAAAAAAACAAAAGACAATAGTGTTGAACAAATTCAAAAAAAGAAAAGAGGCAGTGTTCTTGCAACTACAACATAACTCTAACAAAAAAGTCAAAACATTGTAAACTACAACATCATTAATGCAACAAGAGGCGAGACACAAAGCATGTGCAGCGGCAGCATAACATAAAAGCATGATGAACTTTAACTACAGAAACCGCAAACAACATAAACACCTACATCTCAGCTACATATATACACTAGCATATAACATGATATTCGAACGAGATCAAAAATAAATGTACAACACAACAAACAACAAATACTCAAAAGATCATAAGGAAAAACTCGATTTGGAATGTTACCGAAAGCCAAGCTATGATGTCGTTATTGCGAACTACTAGCTTGTGTCGGTTTCGTCGGTGTTGTTGCATGAGAAGAAAACAAACGTGGTAAGCTGGTGGAAAGTGATGTTGTTGAGCTTGTTGGCTTTCACGGCGTGTTGTCGGAAAATGGAGACGACGTGGTGTAGGTTACCGTCGCCGGAGTCAAGAGATAGATGGTAGAAGGATGCTTGGAGTTTAGAGTTTATGATAGTGTGTATATGGAAAGTGTTGGGTTTAGTTTGTTAAAAAAAATAGGTGAGGTGAATGAGCTCTTTGGGTGATGGTTGTGAAGGAGTTTTGTAGTGAAGAGTGAGAGAGACGGAAAGGAAGGGTGCAGATCAGATGTGGTGATGGTTAGTGGAATTTGAGAGGTTTTGATGAGATGAAACGGTTGGAAAGTTGAAGATTGGTGGTTTTTGTGTCGAATGAATTGCTGTTGAGTTTTTTTTTTCTTTTTATGATTTCTGTTCCTCTTTCTTATAATACTGAAAACAGGTCTCCCTTTTGAATTTCAAAAAAAGTAATGTTGTGTGGTTGTTGTCATTGCAAAAGGCTTGCAGAAGGCTTAGTTGTGGTGTCACTGTTGCTTGTATGCAGGGATGTCGCAGGTCTTGGTTTTATGTATATTTTCAGTCTTGCGCAAGTTCTGCCCCTTTGGATTGTAGTGAAAATTAGCAAAGTAGAACCAAGTGAATCGTACAGTGCATGAGTTTTTTTTATGAAAGGAGTTTGTTGATGACAAAAGAGAAATAATAAAATAATAATAATACTATTAACAATAAATAATAATGTAAAAATTAAAATAATAATAATAATAACAAAAATAACAGTAAATAAAAATGAAAATTAATTGAATTAAATTAAGTTAAGTTAAATTAGAAATTAATGTCAAACTAAACTAAATTAATAAAATTAATCTAGTTAAATTAAACCAAATTGAAATTAAAAGTAAATTAAATTAAAATTAATCTAATTAACAAAACTAAGATTAAAATTAAAATTAAATTAAGTTTAAAAATAAAAAAATAAACTATCTTAAATATAAATTATATAAAAAGATGAGCCGAATTGAAATTAAACTAAATAAAACTTCCAAATAAATCTAAAATAATTATTGAACTAGATATAAATAAATATAGTAATTATAAAAATTAAGAATGACATGGAAGAAGAAAATGCATGATTAATGAATTTTGAGATGCCTTAACTAAAACAAATGCAAAATGGCTGACGTAAAATGATATGAAAAAGATCAGAATATCTGAGGGTAAAATTTGGGGTACAACAGTTGCCCCTATTTAAATATCTTCACCGGAGGGCACGAGGAATGGAGATCCTCGGGACATCAAGGTGAAAGGTATTTAAATATAGCAAACCGAAAATTTTGCCCTCAGATGCACTGGTATGCAATGCTATGGACAAAAGAAACACACTAAGGTCCTGACATGCTATGAACTCTAGTATGATGTAAATGATAGAATGATAAATGTAAAAATGCAGACAAAAACGAAAGCAGATAGGAACAAAGTCCACACAATGAGCAATCACTCACTGGGGATGACAGCAACACTGGGGGAAGCTGAAGAAAACTGGGAAATCTAAAGTGATGGAGCAACTGGTTCAAGCAAGACCGGCTGACACTGGGGAAATGAAAGTACACTCTCTACTGGGCATGGAACCAGAAAGAAGACATGATCTCCAATGGGGATCAATTTGAAATGAAAGGATAGACATCAGCAAAAGATTTTCTGGGATTTTTTATACTGAAGAGTTCAAACGGGATCTTCAAGAAAAGCCAGAAGAGACAGAGAAAGAAACATCCGAAAAGACATCAGATGATAGAGAAACCGAACATCCAATAACGGCTTTGAATGAAAGGTATAAATCACAATATCTAATAACGGCTTTAGATAAAGTGAACAAAGACTCGATCTGAAAAAACATCAGAAAGAGAGACACATCCGGAAGAGCATCAGATGGTAAAAACAATGAAATTATGGAAAAGCATCAGAATAAGCAAAGGGCTATCTGGGAAAACATCATATAGGTTCTGGAAAAACATCAGAACAAAAGACTCGATCTGAAAAAACATCAGAAAGAGAAACACATCCGGAAAAGCATCAGATGATGAAAGCAATGTCATTTTGGAAAAGCATCAGAATAAGCAAAGGGTTATCTGGGAAAACATCAGATAGGTTCTGGAAAAACATCAGAACAAAAGACTCAATCTGAAAAAAAAACATCAGAAAGAGAGACACATCCGGAAGAGCATCAGATGGTAAAAGCAATAAAATTCTGGAAAAGCATCAGAATAAGCAAAGGGCTATCTGGGAAAACATCAGATAGGTTCTGGAAAAACATCAGAACAAAAGACTCAATCTGAAAAAAAACATCGGAAAGAGAGACACATCCGGAAGAGCATCAGATGATGAAAGCAATGTCATTCCGGAAAAGCATCAGAATAGACAAAGTGATTATCTGGAAAAACATCAGATAAGTTCTGGAAAAACATCAGAACAAAAGACTCAATCTGAAAAACATCAGAAAGAGAAACACATCCGGAAGAGCATCAGATGGTAAAAGCAATGTCATTCCGGAAAAGCATCAGAATTAACAAAGGACTATCTGGAAAAACATCAGATAAGTTCTGGAAAAACATCAGAACAAAAGACTCAATCTGAAAAAACATCAGAGAGAGAGACACATCCGGAAGAACATCAGATGGTAGAAACAATGAAATTCTAGAAAAGCATCAGAATAAGCAAAGGGATTATCTGGAAAAACATCAGATAAGTTCTGGAAAAACATCAGAACAAAAGACTCAATCTGGAAAAACATCAGAGGAGACAAATATATATGACATCCAAGAATGACATTGGACACAAAAGAGAAACAAACATATCCGGGAAAACAATCGGATAAGAAAGGTCATATCTGGAAGAACGTCAGATAGACACGACAATATCTGTTTGGTAGGTGCCAAGTAAGTTGGACTTTGACCACAAGGTAAGACGTGGATAACAACACGACCTCGGGAGAAATACAAATGAGGATGAAACACTCATGATATGCATATGGTATATGAATCGTGCAGATGATATAAGATCAAATGCAAATGCAGGTGCAGATGCTGACGACACAGCTCGACTCTCTGATGGAGAAGACAAGACTGGAAGGCTGATTCCTCTACACAGAGATCACTGTCATTCTGCTTGGGGGGCTAGAGATGCTAACGCTGGAAACATCATCTGCCACACTGGTAAACTGTATCCAAATTAATGATCCTTGTGGGAAGGATGGAGAGCTGTTTGAAAGTTGTATGGGGATTCTTCAAGTAACTTGCCCCAAATTAGCTGACTGTTGTAGATGAGCTGATCATTGCTTCAGCTTGATTGATTCCGAAAATGATCGTTTCATGGTGCTCTTAGAAAGCTTGCCCCAGAATGAGTCTTGAAAATGATTGTTTTACTGTACACTGGGAAAGCTTGCCCCAGCCTGAGTCTTGCAAAATCTTCTGTATAAACCAATTCTAAGAAGTCGCCATTAAACCAAAAATCTTGAACTGATTCTTAACAGGATATGGAAGGAACTTGCCACTGATTGGATCACTGACCAAGTTTCTTAATTGTTTGAAAATTCCTTGAGAAGAAAGCCAGTTTGCAAACAAAAATATTCATACAAACATAGTAAATGCAGAGTTCATGCAACTTTTGAAATCAATCATTTTTGAAAGAGGTGTAAAGTATATGGGATACTGGTCAGAACACGGTGGTTCAAGACATTTAAAAGTGAAAGGTAAGGCACAAGGCGTGATGCCAAAACAGATGATCCGCAAAGATCTTTTGGAGTCAGTTTACGCAACCTTGCGGTAGTATGCTTTCAAAATAACCTCGCTTCAATTAGGTCCTTTGAGGGTTATAACGTGGTCTGGTTCACGGTTTATGAAACAAAGGATAAAAGCTCAAAGTTTATTTGTGCCCCACCCAATCTACGTGATGAACTTCCAATCCTATGCTCAGTTAACTCAGACTTTGTGCTCAAATTCCCATAGGTTAGGAATTGCACTGATGATAGCGATGATGGTTCAGAAGTCAAAGGTCTTAGGATGGCGGTCACTGCTTCCTTACAACTTTTGGCTGTCATACAAGCTTTTTTTTTTTTTTAGTGATTGCCTGGCTTAAGGATTACAGTGAATCATCATTGGCGTTTGACTTGAAAAACATCTTCGACACTTGCTTGTTGTGTGCGAAGGAATATTTGTGAACTTTGTTGAAAGGCATCTTGAATGCTACTCTTGTATTTGAATGTACAATCAAGTTAACTGAGAACTACCCTGCCCCAAGTTAAGATTGCAGGTTTTTATTTGTAAAGAAAAGAAACTCCTACTTCAAGGCTCAAAGGGGTTGATGAGGGGTTATCTTCCTTATTCCTCCAGTGTTTAGGGATTGAAACAATGCCTTACATCTTCAGCAAAGTCTTGATCTGAAAGCATACTAACAGCAATTATGGGTATAACGTTTTCATCATCCTCCCTCCAATCTTTGCATAATCAAAAGAAAGTGGACAAGAGAAAAAAAATTTTAGCAAAAGAAAGCATAAAGACGTAACTGGCAAACACAAATGAATTGAATCAAAAAGTTGCAATGCTCATTTCATTAATTTTGAAAGTACAAACATAATTTGAAAGCAAACAACTATTACAAAATAAAGAAAATGCAAACAACAAGAAACAAAGGCCTAGTGACTAATCAACACAAGGATGAGCTGCCCTGTCTGAAACACTGGCTTTTAGGAGGATAATCTGCTGAAGTCAACTGAAGCTTCATTTAGCGTGCCCTGGCAGAGGGTTGTTCTGAACATTGGGATTGTCACGAAAGCCAAGGATTCCAGTCTAAATCAAATCACGCACTCTAGCCTTCAGTGCATAGCAATTTTCCAAGTCGTGGCCTGCGGCACCTTCATGGAATGCACAGTGGAGATCAGATCTGAATCTAGCTGGTAGAGGATTTGGAGGAGCTAAAGGCCTTGTGGTAATCAAACCTTGCTCAACCAGGCCAGGATACAGTTCAGTGTACTTCTTTGGAATAGGATCAAATTGACCCCTATTACAGTACTGGTTATGTCCTGCAGCTGGACGTTGGAAAGCTTGAGTTGGTCGAGGTGCAGCAACCACAGGAGTAACAGGAGCAACTGTAGGGTGAATGGCATACCGAGGTTGAGGACGAGGCTTTCTCACTTCAACCATTATAGCATTAGTCTGATCTTCCTTCTTCTTCTGAAAGTTCCCGTAGGATTTCTTCACAGCATTAAAAGATTCAGCAACCTTTGATACTTTTCCCTTCTTAAGACCTTCCTCTAATATTTGGCCAATAGTAACCAAATCAATGAAATTAGAGGAAACACTTCCAGCCATTTTCTCCCAATAGAATGGGGACAGGGTATCCATGAACATTCCGGTTAACTCTTTCTCGGCCAGGGGAGGTTCCACTTGGGAAGCCAACTCTCTCCAGCGCTGAGCATACTCTTTGAAATACTCTTTATCATTCTGAGTCATGTTTTGCAGTTGACGGCGATCAGGAGCCATGTCAGGGTTATACTTGTATGGTTTCATGAAGGCATTTGTGAGGTCTTGAAAGTTGTGGATAGAGTTTTGCTCAAGACCCATGTACCATTTGAGTGATGCTCCACTCAAGCTGTCTTGAAAACAGTGGATTAGCAGCTTCTGATTCTTGGCATGAGCAGTCATCCTGCGAAGATACATGACTAAATGAGCTCTTGGGCAAGAGTGACCCTTGTACTTCACGAAATCTGGAGTTGTAAACTTAGGAGGTATAACAAGGTCAGACACTAAGCACATATTGTCCGCATCCACATTAAAGAAGTCATTACCCTCAACAGCTTTGAGTCTCTTCTCTATGCTCTGAAACTGCTCTCGAACAACTTCAGGTTCAACAAAGTCTTCATGGTCTTCACCTTGAGCACTTGCAGCATTGTACTCATAGAGGAGGTTCTCAAAAGGAGCTCGAGTAATCTGAACTATAGGTTGAGGCTCGGTAAAAATAGGAGCTTGAAACACTGGTCTGGCAGCTTGACCAATCATAGCATTAGATGCAAGAGGTGGAGAATAGTTGTGCGGCAAACCAAACTCTGGCCAAGTTGAAGGTGGCACTTGAACCGGTGGAGGATCAGCGCTTGAAACTTCCTGGATGACTGTCCTTTGGGGAGGCTCTCCTCTAGCAAGCAAAACTTGAAGCATCTCAGTGAGTTTAGTCATACTTGATTTGAGGTCATCGATTTCCATTCGGACCTCAGCGTTGTGTACCTCTTGCTCTGACATTCTTCGTTTGTAGTTATCTCTAGTCCGGTACTTGTGTCGAGGAATCAGCTTGACGACTCACAGACAAACACTGGAAGATAGAGAGAATTGGCAATGAGCAACTGGATAAACAGACGCATGCAATGAATCTTGCAAAGATGCAAATAAAATGCAATGCGATGCAAACAGGATGCAAAACACACATGCAACAGGATCAAGGGTTCGAGATCACAGCATGGAGTCTGGTCCACCCATCCCAAAAGGTGTGTACTATGGGTTTTCACCTGTCGAACAAGGTTTTAAAAAGTTCCCAGAGTCTACAATCCATCTTTCGGATTTTATCGACTTCCCAGATGACTTGGTAATCAATAAAATTCTCAAGAGGATCTCGTCTGAGTGTAGTATCGCGTGACAACCAATTCAGAAATAGACTCCATCATGGTCTCCGCACTACATCTAAAAGGCTTAAGTGGGGTTTGGTAACTACGGTTCTCAATATCCCGGGCACCCAGGTCGAGGGTAGCAAGCTTTCACGAACGAATTCGTTCAACATAGCTAGACTCGAGAGGGCCTCAACTGAGTGATGGTGTTTATCAATTCGACCTTTCAGGATTCGACTCCCTCAAAGCTTCCTTGAATACCATCGATCTATAATAAGTGTACACTCAAATCCGGGTTAGGACTTATCTCACCACTCAAAAGTAGTACCCTGCATACAGAAGATCCCAAGCAGAAACAGGTATACAGATATATACAGATATAAATATACAAATGTACAAGCAAGCAAACATATAAATAACACAAATACAAACAAGATAGGCTTAACCCTCTTAGGGAGAGTCCCCAGTGAAGTCGCCATTTCTGTTGCGGTGAAAATCGGATAACAAGCTATGAATTAACTTGCATCATTTTCTTTTACAACCGACTTTGATTTATCCAAAGGAAATGTTCAAGATCGTTTAAAAACCTAAAAGGGGGAGATCTAAGGTTCGGGGGTTGGTTACGCAAAGGGAAGGTATTAGCACCCTAAACGTCCGTAGTACTCTACGGGAACCTCTTGTTTTGTTTGTGTTATTCTAATGTTTGCATGCTAAGAATCTGTACTATGGTAAGATAAAGACCTAGGTATATACACTAAGTATGCTCGCCAAGACATCGCATCTCGTGCCTACGTATCCTGACGGGAATGGAATCAGAGCATTCGTAGTTCCCCTCAATACGGGGTAAAAGGGTGTAAAGGAAAAGGTGGAATCCGAGAAGGCATCAGATGTAAAGGTAAAGATGGAAAAAGAAAAAAGGTAGCTCGCTAGGATCTCGCAATCCTATGCCTACGTATTCTCAAGGTGAACTTGAGAAATCAGAGCAATCGTAGTTCCCCTCAATGGGGGTGAGGAACTCTTGACTGTGGTCAAGGTTCAAAAGGGAAAGTAGGGTAAGAAGCTTGAAAGCAAAGCTTGTAAGAATTGATTGGTTAAGAGAAGAGATTAATGGCTATCTCTTATGAAAGGATTGTGAAGGGTTTGACCGTCTTAAAGGAGAAGAGATTAATGGCTATCTCTTGGGAAGGGAATGTAGTGAGTACGGGAAGGCAAGTCTCGATCGCGCGGCGGCGTGAGATAAGGGAATGATGGACAAGGTTATGACATGGCAGTCAACGGGAGATGATTCTTTCCTTTGGAATGATGTATAAGGCACAGAGAAACGAGAAAAAACCTCGAGTCAAGTGTATAATAAACAACAATATATATACAGCAAATGTAACAAGAATTAAAAAAATGAATATCAAAATGTCATGAATAAATTAAAATCTAAATAGACCAAAATCAAAAAATAAAACAAATTATATTTAAAAAGCTAATTAAATAATTAAACTAATTAACTAATTAAAACTAAAACTTAATTCTAAATTCTCGATTAAAAATAAATTAAACTAATTTCTAACTAAAAACTAATTAATAAAAACTATCTAGTTAAAACTAACTAATTCTAGTTAAATGAAAACTAATTAAACACTAATTAAAACTGACTAAACTAAATTCTAAAACTAATTAATTCTAATAACACTTAGCTAACTAATTCCAAAAATATATAAATTAAAACAAACTATTAACAAAATGTTAAGAAATAATTAAGTTAGAACTAACTCTAATGAACTAAACATGATTATAATAACTACTAGTGTACTATTACCTAATAAAAAGTCATAATTAATTCCCGTGAAAGCAACAAACACATGCATCTTATTGAGTTGAAAATGAGACACTTAGGCTATTAATATTAACAAAATAATAAAAGGTAAAAAGAACTAAAATTGGTTTTTCTATATCATTCAGATCAACTAATACAAATTAGAAATGGAAATAAAGTGTTAAAGTGAACATGATTAAAATATTTTTAATTTATATTATAAAAAAATCATCTTTATGAAAAAAAACAAAAGACAATAGTGTTGAACAAATTCAAAAAAAGAAAAGAGGCAGTGTTCTTGCAACTACAACATAACTCTAACAAAAAAGTCAAAACATTGTAAACTACAACATCATTAATGCAACAAGAGGCGAGACACAAAGCATGTGCAGCGGCAGCATAACATAAAAGCATGATGAACTTTAACTACAGAAACCGCAAACAACATAAACACCTACATCTCAGCTACATATATACACTAGCATATAACATGATATTCGAACGAGATCAAAAATAAATGTACAACACAACAAACAACAAATACTCAAAAGATCATAAGGAAAAACTCGATTTGGAATGTTACCGAAAGCCAAGCTATGATGTCGTTATTGCGAACTACTAGCTTGTGTCGGTTTCGTCGGTGTTGTTGCATGAGAAGAAAACAAACGTGGTAAGCTGGTGGAAAGTGATGTTGTTGAGCTTGTTGGCTTTCACGGCGTGTTGTCGGAAAATGGAGACGACGTGGTGTAGGTTACCGTCGCCGGAGTCAAGAGATAGATGGTAGAAGGATGCTTGGAGTTTAGAGTTTATGATAGTGTGTATATGGAAAGTGTTGGGTTTAGTTTGTTAAAAAAAATAGGTGAGGTGAATGAGCTCTTTGGGTGATGGTTGTGAAGGAGTTTTGTAGTGAAGAGTGAGAGAGACGGAAAGGAAGGGTGCAGATCAGATGTGGTGATGGTTAGTGGAATTTGAGAGGTTTTGATGAGATGAAACGGTTGGAAAGTTGAAGATTGGTGGTTTTTGTGTCGAATGAATTGCTGTTGAGTTTTTTTTTTCTTTTTATGATTTCTGTTCCTCTTTCTTATAATACTGAAAACAGGTCTCCCTTTTGAATTTCAAAAAAAGTAATGTTGTGTGGTTGTTGTCATTGCAAAAGGCTTGCAGAAGGCTTAGTTGTGGTGTCACTGTTGCTTGTATGCAGGGATGTCGCAGGTCTTGGTTTTATGTATATTTTCAGTCTTGCGCAAGTTCTGCCCCTTTGGATTGTAGTGAAAATTAGCAAAGTAGAACCAAGTGAATCGTACAGTGCATGAGTTTTTTTTATGAAAGGAGTTTGTTGATGACAAAAGAGAAATAATAAAATAATAATAATACTATTAACAATAAATAATAATGTAAAAATTAAAATAATAATAATAATAACAAAAATAACAGTAAATAAAAATGAAAATTAATTGAATTAAATTAAGTTAAGTTAAATTAGAAATTAATGTCAAACTAAACTAAATTAATAAAATTAATCTAGTTAAATTAAACCAAATTGAAATTAAAAGTAAATTAAATTAAAATTAATCTAATTAACAAAACTAAGATTAAAATTAAAATTAAATTAAGTTTAAAAATAAAAAAATAAACTATCTTAAATATAAATTATATAAAAAGATGAGCCGAATTGAAATTAAACTAAATAAAACTTCCAAATAAATCTAAAATAATTATTGAACTAGATATAAATAAATATAGTAATTATAAAAATTAAGAATGACATGGAAGAAGAAAATGCATGATTAATGAATTCTGAGATGCCTTAACTAAAACAAATGCAAAATGGCTGACGTAAAATGATATGAAAAAGATCAGAATATCTGAGGGTAAAATTTGGGGTACAACAACTGTGTTTATTCTTCAATGCCATATGTAATAAAGTTCTTGATTTCAAAAAATTGGATGAATTAGAAGATGAGGCTGCCATAATCTTGTGTCAATTGGAGATGTATTTTCCGCCATCATTTTTTGACATTATGGTTCACTTACTTGTTCATCTCGTAAGAGAAATCAGAATTTGTGGTCCAATTTATTTAAGGTGGATGTATCCAATAGAGCGATATATGAAGATCTTTAAAGGATATACGAAGAATCATCACCGACCGGAAGCTTCGATTGTTGAAAGGTACATCACAGAAGAAGCTGTTGAGTTTTGTACAAACTATTTGTCGGATGTAGATTCTATAGGAATTCCAAAGTCTCGTCATGCTGACACTGACGGAAGAGGTATTCAAGGTATAAATGTTAGGTCAATGGCTCGGGATGTAGTTATTCAATCACATTTCTATATTTTGAATAATATAGATGAGGTTCAACCTTTCATAGATACTCACAAAAGACTTATGAAGAAAAAATATCCCCGAATGAATGACAAGTTGTTGTTGATAGAGCATAACAATAGATTCATGGATTGGTTTAATAAAAGTGTATCTAATGATCCTAGTGCATCCGAGATACTTAGATGGTTGTCGTACGGGCCAAAATTTTGTGTCATTACCTGGAGTGCATACGACATTGGTCATTATACCTTTTATACAAAATCAAAAGATGATCGTAGTACAATGCAAAATAGTGGGGTTATGGTTGAAGCCGAATCGATGTATTTCTCTAGTTTGAAAGATAAGAATCCGGTATTGGCAACTACCGCGTTTTATGGTGTCATTGATGAGATTTGGGAGATTGATTATGTTATTTTTAAAGTGGCTTTATTTAAATGCAAGTGGGTTCCCAATAATAGTAATGGTGTAGACATTGATGACTTAGGATTCACCCGGGTCGACCTTGGCAAGGCATCTTTTAATACAGAACCATTCATCATGGCTTCTCAAGCAAAACAAGTTTTCTATGTTTCCGATCCATCGGACAAATCGGTGAAATGGTCAATCGTTCTCCAAGGAAAATGCATTCCTCTTAGTGATGAAAGTCTTGATATTCCGTCCACACCTTCTTACACAACACAAGTTCCTACCTCATATGATGAAGTTGATGGAGATGTCGTGCATGCTATACGACTCGATCATGAAGAAGGCATATGGGAAAATTAACAAGTACGTAATTTATTATTTATTCATAATATATTAATTGTATGTTATAGTTTAGAAGTATTTTTACTAACAAGTATAATTATTTGAAATCCACTAGTGGGAAATAACCTTTTTAAGTCGGTTAAAAATGACTTTTTAAGTCGGGTCCGAGCCCGACCTAAGAATTACCGACATAAGAAGTTTTGACTTCTTAAGTCGGTTGTGGACCTGACTTAATAAACTATTATTAGGTCGGTTAGACAGAACCCGACTTAATAAGTCTAGCCTTCAAGAAACCTCTCAGGCCATATATACCCGACCTAAGAATGTACTTTCTTAAATCGGATATAATTAACCGACCTAAGAAGTTGTTATTATTTTTTTTTTTGGATAGCGCATGTCAAATTAAAACATCATTGTAATCAAAATAGGTACACAACCACTGCAATTTTTATCAAATTAAAACATCAATTGCACTAAAATTTAAAACCAATTGATATAATACTAGTTTTATCAAAAAACATAAACAAGAGTAACTACATAGGTGAAACACCAACTACGTACTTATCAAAACATCATTAAAACAAGAAACCATAAAGATTGGCCTGAAAAAATCATATCATTGTCTGAACAGCCAACTACCAACATCTAACATAGAATTGCACCTAATTCATATCATTGTCTGCACTTGCTTCAATATGTTCTGATATCATGTTTGCACAACGTTCTTGAACATTTTTAACTTCATCTTTTTGTAATGGATTTGAATCCTGAAATATCTAAATAAATAAACGTTGACATAAAATTAAATTAATATATCAACATAATTTTTTTTAATTAATTGATACAACTTGCTAAAAAAATTCTATTACTTACATGTGTCCATGAACCAACAACAGTAGCAGAAATAATGTTCAACATGTGAGCCATGATGTAATAGCCGCACTCATAACTAACTTGTTGCTTTTGATTCTAAAATTTATTATCAAATGTGAACGTCTAGTTAGTAGATATTATTCAAAAATTGTTATAGAATATATATATGAAATTATTCATTTGTATGTAAAGTAAACAACTTACAGTGGGATAGAACCATTCTACTTTCTTCTGCTTTCTCACACGTTGTAACTTATTATAAGCTCCCAAAGCTCTGCAATTATTTATAATTAACAAAATAAATAAGATACTTGCATTTGTTTCGGAACTCATAAATCATTTGATAAATTTGCAATAGAAACGAGAAACTAAAAATCATAGTATAGTAATATTACTACTTCACTTTATTCCAGAACAACACGAACACGACCAGGGTGCTCACCTCGCCCTATGGCTTCTGTCAAAGTATCTTTCCGTCCTTGTGGGATAAAGGTCCCTTATGACACCAGAGTATCCTACAAATATCATCAATTCAACTTCAATAAATAGTAAAAACTTATCAATATGTCAGCAAAAAAACATTACTTTTGCACTCATAAAAAATAGTTCAGCAAATAGCATCAGTTTAACATTTGTAAATAGTAAAAATAGATTAATATGTCAGCAAAACAACATCAGTTCAACACTTATAAACAATAGTTCAGCAAATAGCATCAGTTCAGTAGTTCAGCATTTGTAAATAGTAAAAATAGATCAATATGTCAGCAAAACAACATCAGTTCAGCACTCATAAAAAACAATTCAGCAAATAGCATAAGTTCAACAATTTTAAATAGTAATAATTGATCAATATGTCAGTAAAACAACATCAGTTCAGCACTCATAAAAACCAGTTCAGCAAATAGCCTAAGTTCAACAATTTTAAATAGTAATAATTGATCAATATGTCAACAAAACAACATCAGTTCAGCACTCATAAAAACCAGTTTAGCAAATAGCCTAAGTTCAACAAAACATGTTCTTTCTAAATATAACAAAACCATTTTAATAATTTGAGATGGGAGAAGCATTTAGTGGGAGAATTTATCCTTCGAAAGTTTTGATTAACTCAATTAGGTTGGACATGAATGATGAGGATATTGTCCTGTGCAGCTGTGCTCGGTTTTGTTAAAAAAAAATTTATTTTTAAAAAATATTTTCATATCTCCAATATTAATAAATGTTAAATTAACTAGAAAGTGTGTTTCTGTTAGTAGACATTGGAAGTTACGAATGTTAGAATTACATATAGTTACTAATAACAATTACAGTCCAGTAGAGAATGAAAGTGTGTTTTTGTTAAATTAACTAGAAAGTGTGTTTTTGTGTCTGTTTTACTACTGTGTATTTGAGAATGTACTTGCTAGTTTTTTGTGCAGTCAATTAGAAAAATCTCACATTTCTGTTTCTAAATATCAAGTCAACCCCCAATTTTATGCATTTAGGTGGATTACTCTCCTCTTGACTCAGGAGTCAATTTTTCTCAGAGCCTTCGTATTTGGGATACCCTTTTAAGTGATCCTGATGGTCTCCAGGTACAAATTTATTCCATTCTACCTTGGATTGTGTTAGGTTATAGGCTATTTGAAAATATCTTGTAATATCTTGATTGTATCTTAGATTGTTTTTGAGTGACTTAGATGCTCTTAGGATTAGTTGACATTATAAGAGATGATTTGAAGTTAAGTTACTTTTCGATAGCAAATATGGCGTAGAGGACTTGGCTCGTATAAATTGGAGCATTGGTATACATCAATCCAACAAAAATGTTTAGTTGATAGTAATGTTTAAATGACAGCATATACATATTAATTTAAATGATAATAATGTTTAGTTAAGTCCAAAGTCAAATATATATCAACAAGTTCATCAACATGTATACCAGCTCCCAAACCAGTTTTAATGTAACGACAAGTTTATCACATTGTGGTTCATTAGCAACAAATGTAAGTAAAGAAGATATTGCGGTAATAAAGAAAGGCCCATGGATAGAAGAGGAGGATGATGTTCTGATGAACTATGTAGCTGTCCACAGCGAAGGAAATAGCGGAACATAATATAATTTTAAATCTGATAATATAATTTTAAATCTGCAATTGCAATAGTATGAAATAAGTTGAGTTGTTAAAAGTTAAAACTAACTAAGATGGTTTTGTGTTGTTTAATGAAGGTGGTCTAAAATAGCGGAACAATTGCCGGGAAGAACGGACAATGAGATAAAGAACTATTGGAGGACAAGAGTGGTGAAGCAAGCAAGGCAACTCAAATGTGATGTAAACAACCAGCTCTTCAGGGAGCCTGAACGTACATTGCAAAACGTACATAGCTGACATTTTGAAAGACATTTTGTAACCATTATCTTTGTTGAACGTATATAGCTGAACGTACATTGCAAAAATGTCATCTTAGTTGGAACGTGGGTCAATTTTTGCAACAAAATGTCATCTTAGTAGCACTGCAACAGAAGAAAGCAACAATGTGAAACACCAAACTACCACTAGTACTGAGATCAATGATCCAAACCCACCTAGGCCACAAAACTTTGAACTCCGACACCTAGGAACGTCTCCAACCACGACTGGCTGAAAACTCCCCAACAATGGATTACACCAAAACTTCCAATATTCCTCAACAACCAAAATGCCGCACCGCCGCCACATAAATTCTTAAGTTGCTACGAACCACCCACACCTATGAAACGATTCACAACATTAGGGTCACTACGATCCCCCCCACACTCAGGATTCTATGATATCCAAGGTAGTCAAGCCAACCACCACAAAGCAGATCACCATCTGAACCTCAAGGAGAACAAGCTGCTAGGATTGGAACCTAATACTACTACTGCATAATTCCACAGCAATCATAGATAGACTTTAGGACTTCTATAGCCAGTATCAGAACCATCACCAAAGCAGCAGAAGATACCTACTTCAAATGATTTGCCTAAGTCTTGCACCCTCATTATGCAGTATCAGAACCATCACCAAAGCAGCATAAAAGACCTAATTCAATTGATGTGACAAAGTCTTGCATCCTAATTATATAACAAACATGTGAACAAACAACACACACCCTTATTCTTTTTTGCATATACACCTCAATCATGTGAAGTACTAGTATTATATAACAAACAACACACACCCTCATTCTTCAGTATTAGCTCAGAAACTCTTAGTTTCTCTCTCTGAAATATGGCAGACCCTTCAACCATTTAGGAGTTTCTGAAGCAACAGCAGCAACAACCACCAACTTCATCTTCACCTTCAAAACCTAAAAGATCTGCACCTCACCAATCTAATAGTAATGTACACCCCTGTATTATTTTCTATCATTTTTTTGTTTGTTTTTGTTCTTTAAATGTAGTTAATATTGGTTTTGTGTTTGTATTCTTAGATATCAATCACATATGAATATATATGATGATCCACCATTACTATTTAATGAGTATTTTTTACAAATTTCTCAGTGAGTGTGTCTGAAACAAGAACAACAGAATCACCAAAACAAACTAAACCTCTTCTTAAATATAATAATAAATCTAAAATTCAAATCAATTCCATCTTCAATTTCACAACAGCATTTCATCAATACTCCATCAAACATTCACAGAAATTTAACCATCATACATGTATAATCATGAAAACATACCTAACTGACAGTGTTCAAAGCCTTTGCTAGTATCACCAAAACCTCCAACAAATTTTCCACTAGCACCTGCTTCAAATTTCAAAACACGAAGTCACTCTCTACAATGCATTCATTGAAATTTCAAAAAAAATGAATAAATAAACGTATTGAGATTCATCGGTAACACAAAGTTAAAACCTAACATTTCAAAAAGCAGAGAGAAGAGAGAACCTAATATAAAAAATTAAAAAAAAAATCATCGGGATAACATGGTAAGGGATGATGACGGTTTCTCATTCAAAGTAAAACTAAATGAAAACAAACCTCGTTAGAATGTGCTTGAGACTTCCAGACAGAAATTTTCTTCCTTTCGAGGCACTATAGGACACAACAATAACAATGACACAAATAAATAATCCGGAAGAAAAATATAGCTGCAAAGCGTCTGAGACGATGTTATTATTAATATTCAGAGAAATCGGAATACCAATCACACAACAAACAAAATGTCATTTTCCTCCTTCATCTCACTCTCCCCTATGAGCACACTCAACTCAAATCCTAAAAGAAAGTGAAACGCTGTAGCAGCGATTGGAGAGAAAACGAAAATTGCGGTGAGAGATTGAGAGAATGATGAAACCTAAAATTGGAAATGTAGAGTGGTAATGAGAGAGTGAAGAAACCTATATCAGTACATTTTCGGTTGATTATCGATTTAGGGTTTATGATTGTGGTTGTGGTGAGAGTTGTGATGACAATGATTTAAGGTTTTGAAAACAAAGACACACTGCACGAACCTAACAAATTTACTCAGTGGTGGTTTGGTATTTGTCAAAAAATAAATTCATTAACCAAATTTTATTTTAATTATATATAAGATATATTCGATTAATATGTCATAATTGTTAGCTAGCTTGGTGGTCAATTTATATTTTTGGGAACTCGAGGTCATCTTTCAATTCCTCATATCAACATAAATTATATTATAATTGTTTTATTTTACTAAAATGTATCAAGTAGGAATCGAACCGAGGCCTTGTAAGAACCTCTTAGGTCAGGTAATAAACACCTGACTTAATAAATAAACTTCTTAAGTCAGTTCGGTAAAATAACCGACTTAAAAAATTTAATGTAAATTACATCTTTTTTATTTAATCTTTATTAGGTCAGTTAAACATAGACATGACCTAGCAATGTTTCAAATATTTACGGTTTTGCCACCGTGTGGCTTCTTAAGTCGGGTTATTGATGAACTGACTTAAAAACCTCTGCTAAGAAGGTATTTTTTTACTAGTGATCATAGGTATTTTGAGTCCAGACACCAGGCCAGGAGACAAGACACCAAGAGACAAGATACCAATACGCCAAGTTACAATTATGCGAAGTTATGTAACGTGTGTAAACTGTAATATGGTATATGTGATATTTTATTTATGTAGGTTGTTTGTTATGATAAACTGTAAACTAGTATATGTGATATTATGAATATGACACGATTAATATTATTATGAAAACTGTATCACAAAATGTGAATTGTATTTTTCTGTTGTGCTGAGATATGGAGAACAATAATACAGGTAAAAAATGGGATTAATTATAAAAGCAGGATGATATTTGTTAATTTTGCTGAAACTTTAGCGACGGTTATATTTCCGAACCGTTATAATATCTAGCGCGTTGGAAAGCAAAAAATAAATATCAAAACTGTGCTGCTGGGAATCGAACCGAGGACAATTATATTTATTACAATGGTGTAATGTAAAACCGCTGTGATAGTTAGCGCACTTTCCTCATTATTACAACGCTACACAAGGTCGTCGTTGTAAGTATCATATATACAACAACAATCTACATAACAACACTCTCGCCCGCGTCATTATATGTCATTCCCAACCGTTGTTAAATGGGTTTTTCGTAGTAGTGATGAAAATTATGAAGTGTATCCTCATGACCTTTCCACTGTTATGGAAAAGCACGGGTTATTGCTAGTAGATTAACACATGGGCATTGATACAAAGTATGCTATGAGATTATGTCGATGGTTGAAGAGCTTCCTACTAACATGAAAGTTGTACCATGAGTTTTCAATATGGTTTTCAACATGTAGAAATTCTTGAAGTGGCTTAGCTTCAAGTGAAGTATACCCTTCTTTAGGTGGAGTATGATAGTTTTTGAACTATGATTTTCAGTGAAGACAATGTGAAAATTTTTGAAGTGGTATAGCTTCAAGTGAAAATTCTTTTATATATTTAACATTTAACATTTAATCATTTAAATTTATCATCAAAACAATTAAATGGGTCTAAAGTAGTTTTTTCCCTAGGCTCTGCTAGGGTTTCGGTTTTCTTCTCTTCTGAGAAGTTTTGTTTGTTCTTTTCCTGAGCTTTTTGGTTATACCAAATGTATTGTGATTTAGTATGGCAAGCCCTAGTATCGGAAATTTATCAATTCATAACGACAATGAAGATGAGGGATTCTGCTTTGACTTGGAGGAAAAAGGAGGAGATGTGGTGGATCTTTAGTGGTGCTTTATAGGTTGGTTCTTGTGTGATAAACATATCCATGTAAAGTTGATGAAAGTGAGAGTGACGAATATGTGGAGGTCACTGAAGGGCCTTACAATCAAACAAGCAAAAGATAATTTATTTCTGTTTCACTTTTCACACAATCTTGATATGGAAGCTGCGTTGAAAGGCGGACATTAGATACTCGATTCTCATCTTTTTATCCTTGAGAAAGTTAAGGTGGGAGTCCAAATTGAAAACATTCCTTTATTCCATGTAGTAGTTTTGGGTGCAATTTCATAACCTCCTGGCGGGTCTCATGTTGGAGAGGGTTGGGAAAGCGATGGAAAACTTCATCGGGACGTTTGTGGAGTAAGATAAGAACAACAACACAAGTTTCTGGCGTCATTATATGAGGATTAGAGTAAAGTTGGATGTTAGGAAACCTCTGGAACAACAAAATCGAGTTTAAAAAACAAATGAGGAGAATGGTGCACAAGGCTTACATTCAGATTTTGGGAGAGTTTACAGGAGGCTTTGGGTTTTAAGCTGAGGTTGAGTTCTGCCTATCATCCACAGACAGATGGTCAGACAGAGAGAACTATTAAGTCCTTGGAGGATTTGTTGAGAGCTTGTGTCCTTGAGTAAGGAGATGCTTGGGATAGTCATTTGCCACTGATATAGTTCACTTATAGCAATAGTTTCCATTCTAGCATTGAAATGGAACCCTTTGAGGCACTGTATGGTTGGAGGTGTAGGACACCTTTGTGTTGGCATGAATCTGGTGAGAATGTAGTGTTTGGACCTGAGATTGTCCAGCAGACTATTGAAAAGATGAAATTAACTCAAGAAAAGATTAAAGCTTCGCAGAGTAGGCAAAGGAGTTACCATGATAAAAGAAGGAAGGATCTTGAGTTTCAAGAAAGAGACCATGTTTTCTTGAGAGTCACTCTGGTGACCGGTGTGAGACGTGCTTTGAAATCGAGAAAGCTTACTCCTCGGTTTATCGGTCCGTATCAGATTTCTGAGAGGATTGAAGTGGTTTCTTATAGGGTGGTGTTGCCGCCTAATCTTTCGAATTTGCATGATGTATTCCGTGTCTCACAACTTTGGAAGTATATTCCAGATCTGTCTCATGTGATTCTAATGGATGATATGTAAATAAGGGATAATCTTACAGTTGAAGCTCTACCTGTGAGGATCGAAGACCGTGAATTAAAACAGTTGTGGGGCAAAGAGATTTCTCTCGTGAAGGTAGTTTGGAGAGGCACTGCCGAAGGGAACATGACGTGGTTGTTGGAGAGTGTGATGCAAGAGTCATATCCGGAGTTGTTCGTATCAGGTAAATTTTCGAGGATGAAAATATTCTAAGTAGGGGAGAGTTGTAATGCCCCAATTTATTTAATTATTTTTTGTAAATAAACTGTGTGATTGTATGTGTTGGTTGATGATTTGATGTGTTAGAGGAACCCTTGGGTGTAGGGTGGTAGCCTTAAAGATTAGAATTTAAGGTGTTAAGGGTGTGTGAGTAAAAATGTAGAGATATGTGGATGGTGGAAAAAATATCAGATGTTGCTATCATTTGAATTAAGACTATTTATATAAGTAATAATGATAGTAATAACATTATGTTTGATAATTACTTTTAATCACATTATGTTATGATTATGTTTTGAATAGTTAAACTAATCAGTTGTTTAATGTTTTTCCGCTGCTAATAAAATGTTGAAGTTCAGACTTGCTTTATGATTCTTATTATTTTTAAATTCCATATGTGTTACATATCCTAATGGATGAGATAGTAGAATTTGAACGTAGCATTCTAGTTTTATTTTAAATTACTCTAATTGTTTAATGTTTTTACGCGGTGTTACATAATGCATGATCCTGGATGGCGTGATGTTATGCACACATAAATTCGAGCCCTTGAGAGTAATGGGACTCAGACATTGGCAACCCTTCTAACGGGAAAGAAAAGTTTTGGAAGTCGTTGGATCTATAAAATTAAACATCACTCGGATGGTACAATTGAAAGGCTCAAAATTAGATTGATGGTGTGCGAAAATCATCAAATTGAAGGAATCAATTAATCAAACATATTTGCACATGTTGCAAAGATGGTTACGATCTGGTTGTTCTTAGCGGCTGTTGCTGCAAAAGATTGGGAGCTTCACCAAATGAATGTCCATAATGCATTTCTAGACAGAGATTAGACAGAGGAGGTCTATATGAAAATTCCTCTAGGTTTCGAAAAGGGGGGGGCTAGATTTTCAGGATTCAAAAATCTTTGTACGGACTGAAACAGACTCTGAGATGTTGGTTCTCTAAATTTGCTGATGCATTGAAACAATATGGTTCATACAATCGTACTCTAACTACTCTCTCTTTACTTATTCCAAACAGAAGACGTGCATCAACGTTCTAGTGTATGTGGATGACTTGATAATTGCAGGTAATAATAGTACAGATGTTGCTGCATTCAAGCACTATTTGAATATCGGTTTTCACATGAAGGACCTCGAAAAGTTGAAATATTTCTTGGGTATCAAAGTGGAATGGAATACAGAGGGTATATTCTTATGTCAACAGAAATATGCTTTGGATATTATCTCTGAGACTGGACTTCTAAGGGCTAAACCAGTGACAATTCCGATGAAGCCAACTTAATACTCCCTCCATCCCAAATTCTAAGGCTCATATGCCTAAAATAGAAATCCCATAATTAGTTCCCACTTTGACCAAAATGTGAGATGTCAAATTGGAGGGAAATAATGTTATGTGAGTGTAATTCAAATATTTCTTAAACTTTGTGCATAGTCAAATGGATCTAAGACTTTGGGATGAAGGGAGTAGATCATTTAGTTGTCAAAATGAAAATAATAAAAAGATTATAAATAGGGAAATTGAGCCAAGATACTATACTATTACCTTCATTTCATGACCATTAATAATGGCCTGGCTATAATGTCATGTCAACAATTTAGTTCTACAATGATCTTCAATATGAAGATACTTAACTTCGATTTGTCAAGCATTGGCAGATGTAAATTTAGTTTATAATCATCTTCATTTGAATTACTTCAATTTTGGCAGATGTAAATTTTGTTTAGAATCATCTTCATTTGAATGATAGGTCGGTGTTTGAAACATGTAAAGTAACAAATAAAAATCAAGTATTTGAAATCATCAAATGAAGTAGGAAAATATTCTCCTCCATCTAGAGTTAAAAATTAGTTATCACTACACTACTAAGTAGAGCTTAAGGGGTTAAGGCCTAAGCCTTAAAAATATAGGAGGTTCAAAATTTTAAATAAAAATGAGTTTTAAAATAATTAGGCCTCCTAAACTAAGAGTTCCTAAAACTTAAGAAAGGCCTTAAGGTTCAAATATTTTTAAAAAATTGACTTATTTTTTATAAAATAATAATTTTTTTAGAAAAAATTCAAATTTTTTATGTTAAAAAAAATATTTTTTTTTTGAAAAAGATTTAACTTTTTTCATTTTCGAAAAAAATCGACTATTTTTAACTTTTGAAAAAAATCAATTTTTTTATAGAAAAAATCGACTATTTTATTTCATTTTTTTTTATTTTCGAAAAAATGACTTTTTTCGCTAAAAAACCGATTTTTTTTATTTTCGAAAAAATCAATTTTTTTTTTCATTTTTGAAATAATCGACTTTTTTTTCGAAATTATTTTTAAAATTAATTTTCAAAAATATTTATTTTTAAAAAAAGAATAATTTAAAAAATAAAAAATATTTTGTTTCAAACTAATTAGATTTAGAGCCCCTTACTTAGGCCCTATAAAAAGTAAAAATATGAGAAGGTTTAAAAATAAGGGGGCAAAAAAAATATTTATGTAATAAGGGTCCTAAAAAAGGGGGGCTAAGTAGGAGGCTTAAACACTAGGACTTTGTTATATTGTACTTTTTTTTTACCCCTCTACTATTAAGCCTATCATAATAGAACTTCAATTGGTGAATTAGATAATAATTTTTACCTATTGGATCCTACGTATTTATGCTTATGAGATATGATAGTATATCATACATACATCTGATAATTGGAATAAGACATTGAAATTAGTGAGAAGTAGCACAAGCTTAAAAAATCAAACCACAATTGGCAAGAAACTTTATCATTGAACAATTATTGACATTGAAATTAGACATTACATGTACTCAAAAGGATGCAGAGTTTTGTTCATAGATTCCAATTTTATGCTGTTTTCTGAATGTTATTTGCATTATTTTCTTCCATTCGAGCTCGTTTATAGATTCTGCAACTACTGGAAACGCAATTGCACAGAGGCATTTTCAGCAAATTCAACATATCCGAACAAGCTCCCATCATCTCAGATATCTAAAACAGCACAACGCTCTCCCTTTAAGCTAATATAAAATGATTGCATTGTTCTTCGAAGCAACTAAACCTGAACCTAATCCACAATTCAAACTAAAACCTCGAATCACTGATACCGATTGCTAGATAATGTTAGCCTCATTCATATTGTCTTGCTGAATGCATTGTGAACAATACAAGTGACTATATTAAATATCAACAACAAATTATTCATCAGGAATGCAGAAGAAAATATATTTTCCAAAGGTGAGTGGTTCGCTTAAACTCCACAAGGCAAGTGATCATCTTTCGTGATCTTCAATAAAAAAAAATACTTGATTTCTTTTCTTGACCAATTTTGGTTGATGAGTCACGCATATTAAATCTCTATGAAAGTCTATCACCGATGAGCAATGAGCACAAAAAACTACCAGTGTTATCAATAATCAATCGAGCGCCTTCTTTGACAAGCAAGGAAGCGTGGCCACTCTTTATGGCTTCAAGTAACGGTGTTGTTCCAAAATTATCTATATGCAGAAAATTAACATCAGTTCTTACTTCTGACATATTCATATTAAACACCAAATTGAATTTGAAAAACCAAAATGCATTGTACCTTTGTTTCTTTCATAAGATAAACAACTACATTTTCAAATCCTCGTGGAGCACCAAGATGCTGTTGACAGAAATGCATCCTTGTGCGATAATTGAGTGGATCTTCAGATAAGAACTATGTAACAGTAAAAAGGCAGCATTTCCTCTGATACATCTTCAGCCGTAGATCATTTTTATAAACCGTCAAATTTATTTAAAATAAAATCAAAGGTTTTAAATCAGTTTAAATAAATAAGAGCACACATATTTGTTTCATTGGAGAAACAGAAGAATAAAATAAATTATATAAACATTTGAAAGAGGCATGCAAGTTACGTACACTCGTGGGTGTTGGTTCTTCTTATTCTTCCAACCCAAACCCTAATTTCAGTGCCTTCTTTTCCTCCAACCAACCCTCTCAACTAGGACCGCGGTATCTCTCTCTCTATATATCTCTCTTTCATTTTTTTTTTAATATGCTTTCTGTTTTCCACTTCCGTGATTTCTGTTTTTGCATGTTATTGCTTGGATAACACGGTTTAGAGTTTTGCATGTTATATGTTTTCTAATTTGGCTTTGATTTTATTCAAATTTCAGATAACCTCCCCCTTTTGATTTATATTATCATTTCGATTTTCAATCAAACATTTAAGTCAGATGTTGTTTTAGGGGTTTTTAGTGTGAATTAGTTCATGTATATTGCTATATTGCTTTTCAGGATCCAACTTGTTACCTATAGATATTGTTGACCAAAGTTATACCAATGGTAGCAATCTCATCTCTTCTTGTCAATGGAATTCCCCAATTTCTTCCACAACCCATATCACAAGTTGTGAAAGGCTCTCCGGTTCACGTAAAACTTAACCCGAATTCTACCAAATCAAGACCTTCAGCTTTCAAGATTAGGGCAAACAGTTATGATGATGACCAAGTTGACAACTTCCTCAAAAGGGATTATAAGTGGGGATTTAATCAAGAAATTGACTCATTTTCGTTACCCAATGGCTTATCCGAGGAAACGGTTAGGTTAATATCTGCAAGAAAAAATGAGCCTGATTGGATGCTTGACTTTAGACTTAAAGCATATCACAAGTTTTTGAACATGAAAGACCCAAACTGGTCTGACAATAAATACCCAAAAATTAATTTTCAGGATCTCTGTTATTACTCTGAGCCTAACAAGAAACCGACTTTGAATAGTCTTGATGAGCCTGCACCTAAGTTACTCGCTTACTTTGATAGGCTTGGTGTTCCTCTCTTAGAAAACGAGAGGGCTAATGTAGCGGTAGATGTTGTTTGTGATAGTGTTTCGATTGCAACGACTCATAAGAAAACTTTGGAGGAAAAGTCCGGTGTGATATTCTGTGCTATATCCGAAGCTGTAAGGGAGTATCCAGATTTGGTTAAGAAGTATTTGGGAAAGGTTGTCCCTTCAGATGATAACTTTTATGCAGCCTTGAATTCTGCTGTGCATGGGGATGGGACGTTTGTATATATTCCCAAGAATGTCAAGTGTCCGATGCAAATATCGACATATTTTAGGATTAATGCAAAAGAGTTAGGTCAGTTTGAGAGGACATTGATTGTTGCAGAAGAGGGTAGTTTTGTGGAGTACATGGAAGGGTGTACTGCACCCGTTTACGATACTAATCAGTTACACGCAGCAGTAGTTGAATTATATTGTCATGAAGGAGCAGAGATTAGATATCTGACAAAACAGGATTGGTATGCCGGTGACGAGCATGGGAGAGGTGGGATATATAACTTTGTCACCAAGAGGGGACTCTGTGCTGGGGTCAGATCAAAGATATCTTGGACACAGGTGGAAATAGGATCAGCAATTACATGGAAGTATCCAAGTGTTGTTCTAGAGGGTGATGAATCGGTAGGGGAGTTTCATTCGGTAGCACTGACTAATAACTATCAGCAGGCAGATACAGGGACAAAGATGTTACATAAAGGAAAGAATACTAGGAGCAGAATCGTATCTAAAGGTATTTCTGCTGCTCATTCCAGAAATTGTTATAGAGGACTTGTGCAGGTAATGTCAGGTGCAGAAGGAGCTAAAAGCTCCTCACAGTGTGATTCCATGCTCGTAGGAGATACTGCAGCTGCAAATACCTACCCATACATTCAGGTATTTACTTTTTGAAAATGTTGTATTGATTTTTTGTAATTTTGTTTGCATCCTCTTGAAGATAATGTCTATGCCTCGGTTCATGGTTTTCCACTTACGGTTTTAGCTAGGTTTTCCATACAATTGTGTTATTGAATAATAATGCTTGAAATCTAATGCTTTGATTGTGTTTATTCTTCACAGTCTAAGAATCCTTCTGCTCGGATTGAACACGAAGCTACAACATCGAAAATTGGTGAAGATCAGTTGTTTTACTTTCAACAGAGAGGAATCGACTATGAGAATGCCATGTCGGCTATGATAGTTGGATTCTGTAGAGATGTAATCGATGATCTTCCATATGAATTTGCTTCTGAAACAAAACAGTTGTTGAGCTTGAAACTAAAAGGATCTGTTGGTTAGGTTCCATAGCCGCTGGATGCTTTTGCTGCTGAAGATGTTACAGATATATGTAAAAAATAATTTAGTTCTTTAGTTTTTTTTTCTTGAACTATGTAACAGTAAAAAGGCAGCATTTTGCACCAACGGTGTTCTGCCATCATAATCTTTTTTGTTGGATTAGAGTTGTCAGCAGTTGCAAGTCTCCATTATAAGCTGCATTGTTTACTTTTAAAGCAATCTATGCCTCCTGCTTTGCTATATGAGATGTGAAGTCCGACTCTAGTTGTTTCAAAATGATTTTTCAGTTTTGTAGTAAAATGATTGTCCTGTTTTGTTCCAAAATGGCTGTCCAGTTTTGTACTCCCTTTGTTCCAAAATGATGGTTCAGTTTTGTAGTAAAATGATTGTCCTGTTTTGTTGTAAAATGGCTGTCCAGTTTTGTTGTAAAATGGTGGTCTAGATTTAGATTTTAATGGTTGCCTTCTTGTGCGATTCTTCCACTCCCTGTTGGGTGTTACTGGTTGTTTAATAACTGAAATTGTACTCCATTTGTCCTAAAAGGATGTTGACATTTTGAAATTTGAAGTGGAATGTTTTTGTATGATATTTGGTGAAAATATAGTAAAGATAAGATTTTTAATATGGTTTATTATTGTATGATGGTTTTGATTTAATCAAAGTTATTGGGATGGATGTAGTATTTCTGCATAGGAAAATTGTAGAAATTATTCCTCACTTTTATGTGTTATGCTGATCTGAAATTGACTTCGATTGGGAGAGGAGAATGTGATCTTCAGGACCAGTCAATGGCTTTTTGTTCTGAGATGAAGAGATCTGTGGTAGATAAAAGTTTGGGCCCTCTGTGATAAATCAGTACATACAATGTACAAGGTACTACAAAGACTGTGCCTTTTTATACTTGTAATTTTTTTGTGCTTGATCCCAATTATTCTTAAACTTCACTCTCTTAATGATTTGTTGATAATTAATTATCTGGAGTTTAAGTGAAGACTGAAACTTTACTTATGATTGTCTGAAGAGACAGAGGTTGAATGACCTCATGATTAGAGGCCCAGATGGACACTTCAAGACAGTTAGCTATAGTTGATGAGGTGGTCCACCAAGTCAAGCTAGAGGAAATCGTTGGAGTTGCTGGCAAATTGTCTGATGCTCAAGGATTTTTTGAATATAAATGGGGTCCAATAACATATCCTCGGCCAAATGCCGATCTTTGTTCTAGATATATCATGAACACTAGCATCAGTGGCTTGGAGTGGACACATGCTTTTCTTCTTGTTGGAACACAGGTACGTCTAATGATCAAAGTGTTTTTTTTTAATGGCCAACACATGATAACCTATGTTTAGATTAGAAGCAATTTATTCAGACTTTCTCCAACTACAAAAATTGTAACTGTTGGAATCACCAGTATGGATGTGCATCGTTTCTTCAACTTTGCTTCAATTAATTATTGATCTCCTTGTCCCATGTTAATAAGTTTTACCTGATGATTTCACTTTATGGAAATAATTAAACTGTAAGAGCGTCAATAACTTCTTAGGTGAGCTTTTCATCATCGTTCATTTGAGTGTGTGGGTGCTTCATAATTCTAATTTTTAATGTCAATATGTTTCTTGATGGTCATTGCCAGAATTTGAAAAATTGTGAGCAACTCATGCTAAAGTAGGTTACATTGGTCCTCCTACTGATTTCAACTATGATCACCAGACACTAGTTGAGATAGTCCACCAAGTCAAAGCCAGAACAAATTGTTGGAGTTAGCTGGCGTAATCACCACAAACACTAGTTGATTTCAAGAAAGTTGGCTGGCGTGGTGTTTTAGCTATAGTTGCTGAGGTGGTCCACCATGTCAAGCCAGAAGAAGTCGTAGGAGTTTCTGGCAAATTGTTTGACGCAGAGTCAATGATAGTGCTCAATAACATTTGTGTGAAGGGAATAGGCCTCAGCCAAATGTGGATCTTCGTTCTGTTTTAGCTATAGTTGCTGAGGTGGTCCACCATGTCAAGCCAGAAGAAATCGTAGGAGTTTCTGGCAAATTGTTTGATGCAGAGTCAATGATAGTGTTCAAGGATTTTTTGAATAAAATGGGGTCCAATAACATTTGGTGTGAAGGGAATGGGCCTCGGCCAAATGCGGATCTTCGTTCTGGTTATATCATGAACACTAGCATCAGTGGCTTGGAGCACAGGTACGTCTATTGATGAGATGAATCCAATCAGTTCATCAAGATATGTGCATGCATTCCTTCGTAATTCATATGCTGTCTAAAATATGTGTTGAGTAAAAAGGATGTTAATGAGGGTCGACATCCATTTAGTGCAACACTTGCAAATGCAAAGAACCCAACAATCATTGTTGGAGCTTGTATTCTTGAGAGGATGGATAAATATGCTATCTTTACAGTTGTCAATGCTATTTGCCCAGAAGCATAATATTGTCAGCCTTATTGGAACGAACTCAATATGTTGCTGCTTAATGTCGCCTAAGCTGTTGCGTTTGACCTCGGGCTTGAGCCTGAATCTGACAGAATTTCTCTATGTCAGAATATTGAGAATATTTCATTATTAACAAGTTACCTTTTACATTCAATTGAGACATCTATATATATATATATATATGGAACTTCCTTACCTTATACAATGGGCAAACAATATCAATATTGAAAGGTATCAGAGCTCATATTTAGCAAAAACTGACTAGTTTTTTTCTATTCATGGATGGTGGTAGTAGCCTCCTTCAACTTCCTTCTAATATCCTCTTCCTCCTGATGGATATTAATATGCAAATAATCGAATATTACAATAAACTTATTGCATGTCATAGATATTTAGTTGTTCTAAGGTCAAGTTTAAACCAATTTAGTTATCAGATATTTGGTGCTTATTGTCTAATTTTACAAAATCTTATTGAATTTAACAAATGATATTTGGTGTAGATCATAGATTACCCATCTCTGCCACATTTCTGTAGAAAAGAAGGCTCTGGATCATCCAGACATATAGAAGTGTAAGCGAGAATGTCTATTCTTTGGATCATCTCATCCATCAACAGCTCTACAACTACGTCAAGCAGCAAAGCCGGACTCAGTGAAGCCGTTGCACTAATCAAACAGGGATCGTTTCATGTTGTACTTCTTGAACCTCCAGATGTGGATACAAGGATTGCCAAGACTATGGAGTCGGAGTTTGATAGCTTAACCTTGAATGGTGATAAGGAACGGTTGAACAGTTGGGATTAAACCTAAGACTCTGAGTAATTATGAAAAAATCTTGATGAACAAGATTCAATCAACCGATTGAATCCTCTTTTTGTTCTTCACTCTTCACTCAAGTGAATCAATCACATCTTGATTTCAAGTTGATTCTGCAGCACAACAGTAATGGAGGAGAAGAAAACATAAACTAAATTGAGAATAAAGGAAATTAGGGATTCAAAACAAAATAGAGGAAGAAGAAAAATTTCTGTAGAGTTTCTCTTTGCTCACCAACGGTGATTTTATTCCTTTTCATATAAGTTGCATACAATAACAGGGGTTACTCTTTATTTATAGATTGAGTTTGTTTGCTCCCTAAGTAAAGTCCAAATACCTAATTCTGCTAACACTGCAAAATTGGGCCTAAGTAAAAATCCGTGTTGAGACTAACTCTTCGACACTTCGACAATTATGTGTTTCGACAGCAATATGCTTCAACACCATGAATTACATTCTCAACACACTACCTAATTCATTCATCATAGACCTTAATTTCTTGAACATTGTGGCCTGCACTCCTTTCGTCATGATATCTGCAATCTGATTCTCAGTTCTGCAGTGTTCCAAGTCCATCTTCCCATTAGCTACCTGTTCTCGAAGATAATGAAACCTCATTTCGATGTGCTTGTTTTGTTCATGTGCTATCAGATTCTTTGGCAGATTGATAGCAGATATACTGTTGATCTTCATGGTAATTGCTCTATGACTCTTCGTTGTTATCTCTTCGACCAGATCCACCATCCATGTTGCTTGACATGCACAAAGAGAAGCAGTTATGTACTCTGCTTCACACGACGACAGTGTCACTACTAGTTCTTTCTTGAGCTCCAAGCAACGGATGCACCACCTAGCATAAACACTTAGCCAGTTGTGGATTTTCTATCCTCAGCATCACTACACCAACTTGAATTAGTGTAATCTACTAGCTTGCATTTTTTTCCTTCATCGGTTGCAGGAAACAAAATGACATAGTCGGGAGTCCCTTTGAGATAGCTTAGTATCCTCTTCGTCGCTGCTAGATGTGATACCTTTGACTTCTGCATGAATCTACTCATCATACCCACATTGTATGCTAGATCAGACCTTGTATAACAAAGGTATCTTAATGATCCAATAAGTCTCATGTACTGGGTTGGACCGACATCTTCTTCATCTGAGTCTTTTAACAGTTGCAATCTTGGTTCAGGAAGTGTTGAAGTCGAATTATAGTCTTCCATCTCAAATCTTTTGAGTATCTCACCAGCATATCTTCTTTGATGCATCATCAATCCTCTACCACTCTTGTAGAATTCGATACCAAGGAAATATGATATTTCCCAGATCAGACATTTCGAACTCCTTGCTGAGATCACCTTTGAAGTCTTCGATTTCATTCTTGCAGCTACCTTTTATCAACATGTCATCGACATAGAGACTATAGTATAAGCAATTCACTCTTGCTTATTCTTGCATATACTCAATGTTCAGTTATGCACTTCATAAATTCATTCTCCCTTAGAAAGCCATATATCTTCTTATTTCAAGCTCATGGAACTTGCTTAAATCCATACAGGGCTTTATGCAGCCTGTACACCTTTCTTTCTTCGCCTTGTTTCACAAATCCAACTGGTTGTGCACCATAAACTTCTCTATCTAAGGGGCCATTCAGGAATGTACATTTCACATCCAAATGACACATATGCCAGTTGCTCATATTTTCTAGATCAAAAACCAACTTGACTGTTTTGATCTTGGCAATAGGTGCAAAAACTTCATCGAAGTCGATTCCTTCTTTTTTAAGAAATCCTTTCGCCACATGTCTTGCCTTGTGTCGAGTTACTTATCCTTTGGGGTTCAACTTTATCTTGTATACCCACTTCACATCAATTGCCTTCTTGCCTTGATGTAATTCGATAAGTGACCAAGTGTTGTTGACTTCGATAGACTTCAGTTTTTCATTCATTGCTTTCATCCACTTCGAATCCTTCAATGCCTCAGCTGCATTGATTGGTTCAACATCTGCATAGAAAGCATAGTGTTTCAGCTCACCGTCATCATCAATTTCATCATCTGATGTAATCACGCATTCCTGCAACCTTGCAGACATGTTTCTTGTTCTCTGAGGTCTACTTGGTCCTGCTTGACCTCTGACTTCTTGTCGAACTTCTCTTTCGACTTCACTAGTTGGTTCTTCACATAAGATTCTTACTAAATCCTTCTTGACATTCTCAGTCCAATTCGGTTCCTTAAGCTTGTCTATGATCACGTCCCTGCTGATCACAACTTGCTTGTTCACTGGATCGAACAACTTGTATCCTCCAGTCGAATGATATTCTATCAGGATCATCTGACTTGACGTATCATCAAGTTTTCTTCTCAGCTGATATAACACGTTTCTATGTGTTATAGATCCAAATACCTTTAGATGACTTAAGCTTTTCTTGACACCAAACCAATATTTTTCTGGCATGACTCCTTCTAGCTTCTTCGTCGGACGTCTGTTTAGGATATATGTTGCAGTCGACACAGCTTCACCCCATAATTCTTTGGGTAAATGCTTGTCTTTTAACATACTTCTCACCATGTTCATTATGGTTCTATTCTTCCTTTCTGCAATTCTATTCTGCTGTAGAGTGTAGGGTGGGATCACCTCATGCACAATCCCTTCTTTCTCACACAATGCGTCAAAATCTTTCGACACATACTCTCGACCACCACCAGTCCATAGAATTTTGAGCTTTCTACCACTTTGTCTTTCGAACATAGATTTAAACTTGGTGAATACCTAGATCGCTCCGTTTTTCTTCTTTATCAGGTAAGTCCATAACTTTTGACTGAAATCATCTATGAACGTGACAAAGTATATGTTACCTCCAGTCAAATCCTTTTGGATGGGACCATATACATCAAAGTATATGACTTCAAGGATTGCCTTTGACTTGCTTTTTGCATCCTTGATGAAGTTGTTCTTGTGTTACTTTTCTTGAACATATTCTTCACACACTTCGTTTGGAATCTCAATTTCTGGTAAACCTGAAACCATATTTCTTCTCTTCATATCTTTGATGTATTTGAAATTGAGATGTCCAAGTATGTAGTGCGACATCCATTCATCCCTACTAGTTTCACTTGCAAGGCACCTATGCTCCATCGCATTAAGCTCAATCTTGAAGGTTCTATTATGAGATATTTGAGCCTTCAAGATCAACCTTCCACTTGAGTCAAGAACTCTCATCATCTTGTCTTCAATCGACACCGTGTAGATCTTTTCGACCAACTGCCCTGTGTTGAGAAAATTGCTCTTCATGCTTGATATGTATAATACATTAGAGATTACTGACCTTTTTCCATCTTTCCTCATAATCAGAACATCGCCAATACCTTCAGCTGCTAGAGTATTATCATTTGCGAGTTTCACCATGTTCTTCATTGAGGGCTTTATGTTGACAAACCAATCATTCCTACCAGTCATGTGTGATGAGCATCCTGAGTCCAAGTACCATTGGTCCTTAAACATCTCTTCATCTCTTGTTGTAACCATCGACAACATTTCTTCTTATTCATGTTTTGCAAGCTTTACATCATTTTCTTGATTCTTTTGTTTTTCAGTGCAATCACTAGAGTAGTGACATACTTCTAACAATTGTAACAGTGAATGTGACTCTTGTTAGGATTTTCGTCTACTACCTATTCCTCTACCTGCACCATCACCTCTTTGGTGGCCTTGATTTGAGGGTTTACTCTGATTCGACCATTTTTCTTTTTGCTGATTTCGACCAGTTGAACTATTGCAGCCTCCTCTACCTTTCCAACTTCCTTTGCCCTTTTTTTCTTTTGTTGATTGCGCCTGCAAGGCCATATCACTCTTTGACTTGCCTGCAGCTCTTTCTTCCATCCTCTGTTCATGAGATTCAAGTGTCTCTTGAAGCTCTTCCTTTGTTAAACTTGACAAATCTTTTGACTCTTCTACGGTTACTATCACGTGATCAAAATTTGGAGCCAATGATCTCAAGATCTTTGCAACAATTGATGTTGATGTTAGGGTTTCTCCACATACCTTGATTTAATTCACCAGTTTCGTAACCCTAGTGAAGAAATCAGTTATGCTTTCACTTTCTTCCATCTTACGCAATTCATACATTCTTTTGTGAGTTTGTAACCTCACCTCTTTCACGTTTTCAGCGTCTCCAAACGGTTTTTCCATAAATTCTCAGCTTCATTTGTTGAATCTACATCACTTAGCTTTTCAAAGTTATCGGTATCAACACATTGATGAATTATAAAGAGAGCTTTATAATCTTTCTTCCTCAATTTCTTATGCGTAGTTTTTTCTTCATCCGTCGTGTTTTGTGCAATCAGTGTTACACCTTCCTTCACAAGATCCCATAAATCTTGATAGCAGAAAATAATCTTCTTCTGTTTACACCAATTCTCATAGTTCTTACTACTCAGAATTGGAAGACTTGCTGGAAAATGCCCGTTCGGATTATTCATCATGTTATGCTTGCAAGATCATTGAACCAGTGCTTTAGATTCTAGATGTTGGAATTAAACCCAAGACTTTGAGTAATTCCGAATCAATCTTGATGAACAAGATTCAATAAATTGATTAAATTCTCTTATTGTTCTTCATTCTTCACACTAGTGAATCAATCACACATTGATTGCAAGATGATTCTACAACACAACAATGTTGGAGAAGAAGAAAACAAAAACTGAATTCGAAAGAAAGGAAATTAGGGATTCAAAGCAAAATAGGGGAAGAAGAAGAATTTTTGCAGAGTTTCCCTCTGCTCACAAATTAGGATTTTATTCCTTTTTTTGAAGGCTGCAAGTATTCAAGTGTATACAATAATAAGAGTTACTCCTTATTTATAGATTGGGTTTGCTTGCTCCTTAAGCAAAGCTCAAATACCTAATTCTGCTAACACTGCAAAATTAGGCATGCCTAAGTAAAAATCCATGTCGAGGCTAACTCCTCGACATTTTGACAACTAGGTGTTTCGACAATAACATGCTACAACACCATGAATTACATTCTCAACATGAACAACTTGACTGAGACACAGGTCCAATCCAAGAAAGCTCAAGCCCAAGAACAAGAAGGAAACCCACCAGCTGAAGACTAGCATAACAACTATAAACAAGAAATGAGAAGCTGTTGCAAAAAGGAAGAAACAAAAAGTGTGGGACCCCAATCTTGTAGAAAACTAGGATGACTAAATGATTTCATGATGGAAGAAAAGGAAACATTAAGAGCTTCTCATATCTTTGAGGTTGTTGTTCTATTAAATTTCCATTTTTATTTTTCAATTTGTTACTTGTATAGTGAGGTCTCAAGTAGTATGGAGAGGGAATAAAAAGAAAATCCCTTCTTTTGAAAAGGGTGCTAGAGAAAGAACCACAATTTGTAACGACTGTACCATTACAATTACTATCACTTAAAGTTAAACAAATTTGAGAACAAAAATGCAACTAAAACTTTTTTTATTTAGAATTTTCAATTAAGAACACAAAATCAATAGATTACTACTAGTGTAAAAGTTTCATGTCCAACTTACTTTTGTATCTTTTCTCTAGTCAAGGTGACATACCCTTGGAATAATGGGTCTTTGGTCTGAGCCTCCCTCTTGACTTGTGATCCCACGAGTTGGGAATGTATTCGTAATATAATATTTTCTTCCCCTATTTCAACGGCCAATGTGAGACTGACAATGACAACTTCATATTCATTCTAATTATTGATGGTGGGAAATTCAAAACATAAGGATACTTGAATCACCAATTTGGGTTCACTCTCTATAATGAGATCAACCCTGTTTCCCCCTCTATTGGATGGTCCTTCTGTAAACACAACCCGTGTGTGGGTTGGCTCTGATATGCCTGTAGTCATTTTTGTAATGAAGTATTTGAATAGTTGGCCTTTCAAGGATTTTCTTGCTTCAAAAGAGATGTCAAATTTGGACATTTTGATATACCAATTCATCAATTGTCCAGCTAAATATAAGCAGTGGAACACTTGCATCAAATGCATATCTTTTCAGACTACAATGGAATATGCTAGAAAGTATGGTCGCAACTTCCTAGATGCGGTCACTAACACCAACAATGCCTTATCTATCTTTTGATAACGTATTTCTTGTCCACCTACAACCTTGGAATCGAGCTTTAAGTACAATCCGGCTCCTCAATGGAAGGCCAAGATAGTATTGGCGGAGTTGACAGGGCCATTTTCAAGGATACAAATGTTTGCTCGCATTCTAGAGTCTATTCAAAGTATGCTTATTTCTTCAACAGATTGTAAAATTGTAGGGCGTGTTGAGCAGACTTTGAGATGAACCTGTTTAAAGTTGTGAACATTCTATTTAGTCTCATTACCTTCTTCTTCATGGTTGGTGCTCCCATCTAGATGACTGCTTCGCACTTATCAAGGTATACTTTTATGCCTCTTTCTATCAAATAAAAACCCATAAATTTTTTGGATGTGATCCAAAGGTACACATTTCTAGATTGACCCTCATATTATATTGTCAGACTCTTTAGAACACGCGAATAAGATGCTTGTCGTGTAACTCATCCTCTCCGAATTTAACAATCATGTCATCCATGTATACCTTTAGTTTTTCACTCATTTCTTCCTTAAAGACCATGTTCATCATTTAATATATTGCTCCCATATTCTTCAGGCCAAAAGACATCACGTTGTATTGGTAATTGGCTTACTCGGTCATGAAAGTTGTTTTATCCCTGTCCAACTTTTAGATAGGTATCTAGTTGTAGCCAGAATATGCATTCATAAATGACAAAAATTTGTACCTGGATAAATTATCTACCAAATTGTCTATATTCGAAAGTGTATACTAATCTTTGAGGCACTCTTGGTTGAGGTCAATGTAATGAACACGCATCTTCCATTTCCCCGAAGTCTTGTTAACTAACACGACATTGGAAAGCCATTCAGTATATCTCACTTCGGAGATAAATTTAGCATCAAGCAAGTCCTAGACTGTCTTCATGGTCACTTTGGCTTTTTCGAGGGACTACCGACTACTTCATTGGAATACATATCAGACACAACGATCAATGTTTAATTGGTGGCATGCCACACTCGGATATATGCATGGCATTTCACTTAGGGGTACCAAAGAGGTCGGCATTAGCCCTTAGGCATTCAAGATGTCCTTTCATCACTCCAGCCGGTAAACCAGCACCTACTCGAAATAATCATTAAGTTATCATTGAGATAGAAGACTTCAATCTAGCCATATGGAATTGGCCTCAAGCTCTTCATCTTGACATCGGTCAATGTGTTAAGCTTGTTGTCTTCTTGTACGTCAAAATCAACTATGTTGATTGCTTTACTAACCTTCTTCCTCCTTTTATCATAGGCGACAACGGTTTCTAAGGGATTCTTTAGTATTGTATCATGTATAAGATGAGTTCCTTATAGATCAACTGTAACAATGTCTTGCTTACATGAATCGTTGTGGAATTTCATCTTCAGATGGACCGTAAAGGCTAAGGCATCTATCTACATAGTAGCCCATGGATAACATTTTAACCTTTCACCTAACACTTCCATTCTAAAACATCCAATGGTCTTTTCACTCCTAAATGTTCCCAATGTTCAACCTATGACCTCTTACAAGTCCCACTCGCAATTACAAATTGTGCCACACCACGCATCCGCTGCGCACTCTGATTACTCGTAACCATCAAAATTACCACTTTCACGTCCAAAGTCTAACTCTTTCTCATTTTCAGCAAAAATCACTGTTCACTGTTAATATACCCAACCGCACACTATCAGACGTCAATTCACACACCAACCCAAATCTCTAAATCCTCCCAAAAGTTCCCAATTTTTAACCATCAAAGCAGACATAAGTAAAACTTTCGACTTAACTCATCACGCACGACATAAACTTTACCAATAGGATAATTCGAGCCAAGTCATAACTAATCAGGAATTCCAATCATCCGACCGTGCCTCAATCCGAGTCACCAATCAAAAGTTATAAAGGAAACAAAATGGGACAACCTGCCATGTTCGCTAGGCGAACCTTCTAGCGAACCCTCGCCATGCCGTTCGCTCCGCGAACCCCTTGGTGAACCAAGTCAGAACCAAACAGAGCCAAAAACACCCAAAGTTCGCTAGGTGAACAACTCAGCGAACCTTCGCTGATGCCTTCGCTAGGCGAATACCCGTAGCGAACATTCGCTACCCTTCGCTGATTGGTTCGCTAGGCGAACCTGCGAAAACTCAGAATTACAACAGTCTTGTTACTCATCCAAAACTGTCCATTCCTCCATCCAAACACCTTGAACCTAAAACCCTTAAAATAATACCTCTCAATGTAGAACTGCATCTACTTCCGATGGATCCACAATCATACTCTCATCTGAAATAACATATCCAATAAACTAACCTTTTTCAACCCAAATTCTCACTCGAATAACTCAGCATAAAACTTCGTCTCTTTTTGACACTTGTAATTCAAATCCCAAACACTCTACCTGTTCTTCCTCTGAGTTTATAACAGATCTGAATATCCTCAATCAAAGCCATTATGAACTTATCTACATAAATATGGAAGATACGATTCCTCTACTCCATAAATATTACAGACGCCTTACTATCACCGAACAACATCACTGCACGTTGGAATGCCTAAATAAACCAAACCTCATTCAAACTTGTCCAGACTCACATACAAGCTTAATCGGGTAAATAACAGCCTATACCGACGATAACAAACATAACCATTCACATTAAATCAATCAAAGCCTCAACTCACACCATTCACCACTCTTATCCAGCATTCCATCCAATTGCGATTTCACTCAAACTCAACCAAACCATTCCAGTTATCTATTCATGAAAGTGGACACTTATTCTCAATCGTTACCTCAATCAACTGTTAGTAATCCATACGCAATTTCTCCTCTTAACAGTCCAAATTCCATAAATCCCCACGTGTAGCAACAACCATCCCAAAAGAACTCTCAAATAGTACATTCACACTTAAGGTTTTCTCAAAATTTCCATTAACGCTTTATAATTCCAAAGACTCCAAACCTCTCCAGAACTTTAAGTTTCGCTTTCCATAGTCTCAATAACAATACCATCATAATGCTTGTTATTCCATTCAATCATCTCTCCATTTTGTTACTATCCATACCGGGGCTCCCCAAGACGACACACTTGGCCTCACAATTCTCCTTTCCAGTAAATCTTCTAACTGCTCTATCAGTCCAGGTACTTCTAATACTAACATCCAATATTCCATCCGGGAATACATCTAAAAATTACGCACAACCGGTAGCTCATCACTGTGTCCTTTCTGCTAATTCCTAGAAAACTATCATCACAAACATAATAACATCTTAGTTTCACGTCCTAAAAGTTATTTTACTTACTTAGCAGATTAAACCTCAAATCCTTACCTTCGTCCAATTTGAGTTCACACTTTACTCTCTGAGAACAACCTTTAACAATACCCAATCGTTCTCTCCCAGTGACTTCCCAACTTGACCAACATACCAAAAAAACCTCTAATCCGTCTCATCTTCCAGTATAAGAGTCTTCATCAACTCATCAAAGCAATCCGTAATCATTTTCTCAATTCCAAATAATTCATGGCACACACTATCCAAGCTGGAAAAACCCGTCTATTCCATCCAACATAATTCCCGTCTACTATCAACAAGAGATTAAGGGTGATCAGTTCCTCAATTTGTCAATAGACAGCCGATAATCATGATGGGGCATAAACCGTCTTTACCAAACTATAATAGCCGTTCTTGCATCCCATACATAAAGCTACCTAAGGCCCAAATCCTTAGTTGACATAAACCTTACCTCCGCATTCCCTCCGGGATCGGGAACAACACTGTCCTAACAACACTTACAATCTTGCAATCAACGGCACACTGAGCCCACGCTCCACAACCGAAACAACTTGGAGAAGTACCAGCTTCTCCCCCACTTATCTCATTCTCAATCCTGAAGACAAAGGATTAGAAAAACCAGAAAGCACTGACAGTGTTTCCCACACATATCACGTACTAAGGGATAAACAACAATGACAGTATTCAACTGTCACACCAACTGACTCAACAACTTGGCCGGACGGACCGACCTGCTCTGATACCACTTATGTAACACCCCAATTCCCATCGCGATTAAATAATACATAAATAAAATCAGAGTAACTAAAAATTTATTTTTCCGACAGAAACAAGGATGTCACATTTAAATAAACAAAACATCATCCCTGCTCATAAATTTGATACATAGCGTAAAATAGATTACCCTCAATTGGGGAAACTTTTCCATATAAAGGTAATACCAAAAATATTCAACAATTATATACATAAATAACATAATCATTTCCCCGACTCCCGTGCTACGTATCAGAGCAGACACCAAGACCGACAACAGAACGGAGGGCTAGTCTCCACAAAAGACCTCCAGCAACTCTAATCTGCAATGCCTCATAGAGCATCATAAAACAGCAGAAGGGTGAGAAATAACAACTAAATCGAGATTGTATAATAATATGCAAACACACATTCAAACACATGTATAATCATCTCACCCATACCATCACATACTAACACATATAGCATACCACAAATACAACATACCACACATAATCAATCGAATCATGATTTTCCACACATAACGCATCCATTCACAATTTTCACCACAATTCATCACAGCTCACTCATATACATCACAATGTATATATGTACAAAACCAAGCATATTCATCATGCACGCTTCCACAATTCTTATCACTCCACATAAACATACATATTTATGTTTATTCATCAATGCACAAATATAGAGATGATAAATGCAAATCATAGAGACCGACTTACGACTCTATGCAAATGCAATGCGGTACCGACTCAATCATCTCAAGTTCACTCAGGAACTTCTGCTGGAACCATCGCTCGTTACCAAAGTAACTCCCCGTCGGGCCTACGATGTTCACCCACCGCTCACACCTCCACCAAGAGAGGCTCACAGTGTTTATGGATCGCTCACACCTCCACCGAGAGAGGCTCACGACCCGATTGCTCACACCTCCACCAAGAGAGGCTCACAACCCGATTGCTCACACCTCCACCAAGAGAGGCTCACAATCGTCTATAACCGTCGCTCACACCTCCACCGAGAGAGGCTCACGATGTTATAGCGGATTCTCATTAGAATCCCTCAGCACAAGAATGCACATCATTATGCTACACATGATAATGACACAAGGCATTCTTGAAATGCATACATGTATACAAACATTGTCATGCATTCATCTCTTACAATCACATACAATTCATCAATATGAATTATTTCACCAACTTTATTCATGCATTAGAAATCAATCCAACAATGCATTTTCTTGCCATACGGCCACCAATTAGCATACATTGAACTTCACATAAGCAATTCATTTTCATACATACATGTAATCATAAACATGCATATAAAACCAATTACAACATATCACATTCCTTTGCCTTTCGGCCACACTTTATCATCACAACATGTCATCACATGCACTATCATTACTCAACATCATACAAGGCATACACATTAATATCAATGCCACATTGTATGTTACACAACCAATATACACATCATCATATTCATGGATTGAAAACAATTCAAACAATGCATTTCATCACCTACCACAACAATCATACAAATCACAATGACTTCCACAAGGGATTCACACCACAAAGGCTACCCACGACACATCATAACAACATACATTGATATTCAATCAAACAAAGTATTTTTACCACACAACAACATCATTAATCACGCCTCGAAGTCTAATCCAAAACAATGCACATATTTGCCACAAGGCCACAAACTATCATCGCAACATTTCATCATGTATATTCACATCATATAACGGTCTACAAGCTACACGTTACATGTCACAAGCATATATTATGCTAAGACATCAATCGCACACATTGTACGCGATAAAAACCCGACAACCCAACACTTTTCCAAAACCACGACCTAAATAATTCATCTACTGCCCTCCAAACCATTTTTAATAGAAAGAGCTTTTCATTAGCTTTCCAACGCTTCAAACGGCGACCAAAACAGACTTACGGTTTGAAAATTACGGCGAGAACAAAATTGGAAAATATCATGTTCACTCCAGTATTCGCTAGGCGAACCCTAGCGAACCAAGGCAGTGGAAAACAGTCATAAAGTTCGCTAGGCGAACCATCTAGCGAACGTTCGCCCGTTCCTTCGCTGGGGTTCGCTAGGCGAACCCGCGAAACCCAGAAATCGCAGCAGCGTCAACCTAGGTCATATGGGACCAAAATACATCATTTTTATCACCCAAACCCTTCTAATTCATACCAGAACAACCAAAACATGTTTAGACATAATCAACGAGTATTCTACGCGGTTTATATCGAATTTCATCCGTGAAAACATCGATTTCTATCAATTACTCCTAATTTTAATCGATAAGAAAAAGTCGAGAAACAACCAAAACAATCACAACAAACAACACATATACATACACAAGCAAGATATAATTGAAACTTCTCACCCTTACGCGATTAATCGCGCTTGAAACGGAGAATCTTCGATTTTCTTCTCTTTCTCCTCTTTTCTTTCCTCTTCCTTTCTATCTTCTCTTTTCTTTCTCTCTATTTTCTTTTCTCTCTTTTTCTTTCCACTTTCTATTTATAACAAAATATCTAACTACCCAAAATGACCATTTTGCTCTTACGCTCAAATATCTCCCAAACGCTCTCAAAATGCGATAAAACATAAACATACCGATGAAATATATTTCGGAAATAAAAGTTGAAAAGAAATAATAATTTAATACAACTATTTTATCTATCTGAGAAATTAACCAATTAGCAGGTATAATACCATAAATTCACACATTTCACAAAATTCAAATAAATGAAATAAATAAATAGAGTTAAACGAATCGGGGCGTTACAGAAAACGCCCACAATCTAAGCCTTCCTCGCATCTGTATTCCTTGCCTTACTAACGTTTTCTTTCTTTTTGCAGGAAAAATGGCCGGAGCCGAGGAGAGACTCAAGAAATTGAAGGCGAAGAGGGCTCGGGAAGAGCATGCCCGGGGAGAGGCATCTCGTTCAAAGGGCCAAGATGTTGCTCCTTCTGGGGTCATGCCTGAGGGTGTTTCCTCGACCGCTATGCCCGAAGGTTCCAGTCAGTCTCAGCCTGCTGCCACTTTGTCGGGGATTTCAGAGAGGCGGACACCTCCTGCTGGGAGTCAGTCTCCGGGTACCCAAGGGACGCCGAAACGACAACGGGTTTCGAGCGTGGAGGTCGTCGACCTGGGCCACCACGACAGTCCCCCGCCTCCTTCCAGCTTTGATCTTCCACCATGCCATCAAAAGCCTCGCTTCTTCTCTGAAGTCATCTATCCTCGTGTCCCTCCCTCTGAAGTCCAAGCTGTGCTGGGGGCAGCCGCGGAAGCGAGGAGGAAGACGATATTCGAGGACCTGTCTGCGGTCATGCGGCTTTGCTCGACTGTCATCGTATTGAACGATGAGACTCGCCCCGCTGCTGAGCTTTCTCGACTGCAAGACAAGCTCGAGAAATTGGATGCTGAGATGCTCGACATGCGCAAGGAGTTAAAGGAATGCAGGGAGCTGAACAAAGAACAAAGCGAGCAGCAGCAGCGGGCTGAGGCCAAGCTGAAGGAAGTCGAGGAAAAGGAGAGAGGCCACCTTGCCCGAATCGCCGAGCTGGAGGCGGAGGAGAAGCGGCTCAAGGAAAGGGTCGCCGAGTTAGAGGATGTTGTGCGGTCGGCCGAAGGCGAAACCGAGGAGGACATGCTCCTAACCACTCGAGCAGCGCTGGTGGCTCAACTCAGGAAACTCGAGCAGGATCTCCGGCTAGCCGAGGATGATGCTCTTGAAACTGCGGGCATAGGGTTCCGGAATGCGGTGGCGCAGCTTCGGGTCCTAAACCCCGACCTGGTGACTGATGGGGCAGATGCTGACTTTGAGGTGGTCGACGGCCGGATAGTGCCGCCCGGGCAAGGAGGAGACGCCAACGAGGGAGGTGGGTCGGACGCCACTGAGACTGCCGCAGAGTAGGGATATAGTTTGCTTGGCCTGCGTGCCATTTTGTTTTTGCCCGGCTTGTGGGCTTATTTGATGTACTGTTAGCACAATGGTTAGTTTTGCCCGGCTTGTGGGCTTGTATCCGTAACATTTTTGTACTGAGGGTTTTGCCCGATTTTCATACTTCGTTATGCCTCTTTATTAATTTTGCTTGTGTGTGATATTTTATGCATTACTTATTTTTGTTTAAGTAGTTGAGATCACTGGCGCCTTGGGCATTTGCTCGACTCTGATGATGCTCGACTGCGCAGAGAGCTTAGCCGAGTGGTCAGGGGTTGTACTCCGACCTTCGACGAGGCTAAGAAAGCGGTCGATGTCTTAGCTTCGTGGCGTGAACTTCCCATCGCGAGCTGGGTGTTCCGCCTATTTGGTACGTCGACGACGGAGCTCGGTTGAGGTCTCCTCGCCAGGCCAAAAAAAGTCTCACGCACACACTTCGTGGTTTTCGGCCGTCGTGTGTTATATAGAGGTGTCGCGCATGTACTGTTGCACGCCCCCGTGTTTGCAACGTTGTATTGTCCCGGGCAGTGTCTAACTGTAGTATTGCTTGAGCTTCTCAGCATTCCATGGTCGAGCAAGTTATTCACTGTGGAGGTTCTCGAGGTGATAGGAACCCGTCCCCGTCTTCGCGGTGACGCGGTATGGGCCCTCCCAGTTTGCGGCCAGCTTTCCTTCGCGTGAATGTTTTTTATTTCTTCGTAGGACAAGACTGCCTACTTGGAAGTCTCGTTTGATAACTTTCTCATTATAACGCAGAGTTATTTTTTGTTTTAAAGAGGCTTCTTGGAGGGAAGCGTCGGTCCTTATCTCTTCGACAAGGTCTAGTTCCTCTCGCAGGGCTTCGTTGTTCGTTTCTTCGTCGAGGGGAGCCTCTGTCCTCCTCGAGGGTTCCCTGATCTCCACGGGGATAACCGCTTCGGTCCCGTACGTTAGGCGAAACGGGGTCTCCCCGGTCGTGGAGTGTGGGGTTGTCTGATACGCCCAGAGGACGCTGTGCAACTCCTTGACCCACCGTTGCTTGGCCTCGCCGAGTCGTCGCTTCAGTCCCCGGAGTATCACTATGTTCGCTGCTTCGGCCTGCCCGTTAGTTTGAGGGTGTTCGACCGACGTGAAGTGCTGTTTTGTGCCCAGTTTGGCGACGAAGTCTTGGAAGTTCCTGTCGGTGAACTGTGTCCCGTTGTCCGTGACAATGGCTTGGGGTACCCCGAATCGGGCGAGGATGTTTCTCTTGTAGAAACGGAGTATGTTGAAAGCAGTGATTTTGGCCAGTGCCTCGGCCTCAATCCACTTTGTGAAGTAATCCACCCCGACTATGAGGTACTTGATTTGGTACGACCCCATGACGAAAGGTCCGAGGATATCCATTCCCCACCACACAAATGGCCACGGGGACGACAATGACTTAAGCTCGTTTGGAGGAGCGAGGTGCATGTCTCCGTGTCTTTGGCAGCGGTCACATTTCTTAACGTGCTCCTTTGCATCATGTTGCATAGTGGGCCAATAATACCCTGCTCGGAGTGCTTTTCGGGCTAGGGACCTTCCGCCGAGGTGCTGGGCGTTGATTCCTTCGTGGATTTCTTGGAGGATCCCCGAAACTTTGCCTTCTTCGACACACCGGAGTAAGGGAATGGAGAATCCTCGACGGTATAGTTTACCTTCGATGACGGTATATGCGCATGCCCGCCTCTTGACTATCCTCGCTTCTTTAGGATCGTCAGGCAGTTTGCCCGTCGTCAAGTATTCGTGAACTGGGGTCATCCAACAGTTTGCGTCTCCGATTGCGTTGACCTCCGTGGTCGGTGCGGTTTTGGTTATGCTCGATTGGGTCAGTATCTCCTGGATAACTGATTTGTTCCCTCCTTTTTTCTTAGTGCTCGCAAGCTTGGAAAACACGTCTGCTCGAGTGTTGTGCTCGCGCGGGATGTGAGCCACTTCCGCGGAGACGAATTTCTTCAACTTTTCTTGCACCAAGGTTAGGTACTCGATGAGACTATCGTTTTTGGCCTAGAATTCTCCCCGAACCTGCGATGCCACGAGCTGGGAGTCTGTAAAGATTTTGACTTCTTTTGCGCCGAGGTCTTCCGCAAGTCGAAGTCCCGCGAGGAAGGCCTCGTATTCGGCTTGGTTGTTCGATGTCTTGAAAGACAGTTCAAGGGAGACCTCTATAAGGATGCCCTGCTCGTTTTCCAGGATAATGCCCGCTCCGCTTCCCTTCGCACTGGAGGCCCCGTCGACATAAATCGTCTATTTCTGGGAGCCATTGGTCGAGGACTCAGGGACGGTCATTTCCGCTACGAAGTCGGCCAGTACTTGGGCTTTCAGGGCTTTTCTTCCTTCGTGTCGAAGGTCGAACTCGGATAGCTCGAGAGACCACCGGAGCATTCTCCCCGCCATATCTGGCCGACTGAGGAGCTGTCTGATGGGCTGCTCTGTTCTTACCACGATTGTGTGGGCCAGGAAGTAATGACGTAATCTTTGGGCTGCAGATATGAGGGCCAAGGCGACCTTTTCAATCTGTTGGTATCTGAGCTCGGGGCCCTGAAGAGCTCTGCTCGTGAAATAAATCGGTTTCTGTCCGTCGGGGGTCTCCCTTATAAGGACAGCGCTCACTGCTTCGTCGGTGACGGCTAGGTATAAGAAAAGTGTTTCCCCGGTATCTGGTCGGGACAAGACCGGGGGTTGTGACAAGACTTATTTTAGATGGAGGAGGGCTTGTTCGCATTCTTCACTTCATTCAAAAGTCGCCTTCTGCCGGAGGAGCTTAAAAAAGGGGAGAGCGTACTGAGCGGATTTGGCCACGAAACGGGAAAGAGCAGTCAGCATTCCGTTGAGTGACTAGATAGACTTCTTCGAGTTCGGGGTAAGGATTTCGGAGAATGCCCTACATTTGTCGGGTTCGCTTCGATGCCCCTTTCTGTGAGGTAAACGCCGAGGAACTTCCCCGCGCGAACACCGAAGTTGCACTTGTCGGGGTTGAACCTCATGCGAGATTTCCTCGCCATGTCGAACACTCTCTGGAGATGAGCGGCATGGTCGACTTCTTTTGCAGTTTTGACGATCATGTCGTCCATGTAGACCTCGAGTACGTCGCCGATGTCTGCCCGAAAGACCTTGTTCATCATCCGTTGGTACGTGGCACCAGCATTTTTCAAGCCGAAGGGCATTACGTTATAGTAGTAGTTGCCCGACTCGGTCATGAAAGCGGTGTGCTGCTTGTCGGCCTCGTCCATGGGGATTTGGTTGTACCCCGAATAGGCATCCATAAAGGATAGCAATTTAAATCCTGCAGAGTTATCGACTAGTTGGTCGATGTTAGGTAAGGGATAAGAGTCTTTCGGGCATGCCCGGTTAAGATCCGTGTAGTCAACGCACATCCTCCATTTTCCATTATTTTTCTTAACGAGTACAACATTTGAAAGCCAAGTAGTGTACTTGGCCTCAGAAATAAAGTTTGCCTCTAGGAGGTCTTTTACAGCTTTTTCAGCAGCCTCCATTTTTTCCGGAGATTGCCTACGCCTACGTTGAGCTACAGCCCTAGCGGCCGGATCTATGGTCAGCTGATGATAAGCTACTTCAGGGTCTAGTCCGGGCATCTCTACAGCACTCCAGGCGAACAGATCTGCATTTTCTTGGAGGCATGCCTTCAGTTGCCTCTTCGCCAGGTCGGGGAGTCCAGAGCCAATCTTCACGCTTCAGTCAGGGTAGTAGCCGAGTTGAACTAGCTCGAAATCTCCGTCTGGGACGGGGCGCGTTGGGTGGAGAGGCTGCCCGTTGACTTCAACTGGGAGGTCCTCACCTGCGGCTTCTTCCTGTTCCCCGGGAAATCTGCTGTCAAGGTCAACCGCGCTGACCGGCGGGAGCAGAGCCTGTACGACGTCTGGAGGTGTCTCGGCCTGAGTCTTAGCTTTGGTGCCGCTGACGACACTCAGACCCCTGATTGCCGCGTCGAAACACCTTCTGGCCGCGTTGATGTCTCCGTGGAGAGTGACCACACGTCCGCGCTTCGTGTAGTATTTCATCTTCAGGTGGACCGTTGAAGGCACGGCCGTCAGTTCCGCCAACGTGGTCCTCCCCATTATACAGTTGTAGAGGGACGGGCAGTCCACCACCAAGAAGCACGTCTTCACCTGTCGAGCAGTTTCCTCAATCCCGAAGGTGACCATCAATTCCACGAAACCCTACGGTCTGGTGGTCGCGTCGTTGAAACCTTGTAGGTCTGATCCTACGTATGGGGATAAGTGTTGCTTGGTCAGCTGGAGGGTCTCGAAAAGGTGGACGTACATGATGTCCACCGAGCTCCCCTGGTCGACCAAAATTCTCTGGACGTCAAAGTTGGCCATCTGTGCCCGGATCAGGAGGGGGATGTTGGCGTTCGGCTCCCCGCCGGGAAGTTCCTCGAGGATGAAGGTAATCGGATTTGATCTTCCTTTAACCCTCTCGAGGGTGGGAGCTCGAGGAGTTGTTGCTTTCAGCTCGTCAAACTTCCTCTTTATTGACCCCACGGTCAAGCGGTCAGGGGCTCCGCCCGATATGACCAGGGCTTGGGGGAAAGACTCCCAGGTGCTTCGGGCACTTATCGAGTCTTCAGCCGGTAAGTTCTTCCACATGTCCCGGACAGCATCAGGGCTGTCGAGTTCTCCCGAGAAACCGAAGTCTTCAGGTCGCGTGATGCTCAACGCGACTTGCAGCGATCCGTTGTTAGGAGAGGGAGTTGACTCCTCGACATTCTGAGCCTCCTGGCCGCTGGGGCGGGGGGCCTCTTGCTGCTTGGCGTACTTCTTCAGGTACCCTTCTTTAATCAGCGTTTCGATTATGTCCTTAAGGTAGACGCAATCTTCAGTAACGTGCCCGTGACTGCGATGAAACCGGAAATACTTGGACTTGTCAGCATTTGGTTTGGAAGCCGTCGGTTTCGGGAAGCGGATTCCCCCTTTGACGAACTCCGAGTTGGCACAGTCGCTGAAAATGCGCGAGCGGGACACGTTCAGCGGTGTGTAATCTTTGAAAAGGCCAGATGGTCCCCGTGATTCGCGGGGCTCTTTGGTCCGGGCTTCTTTCTTTCTCTCCTCGCCTCGCCTGGGTGGAGGGGAGTCTTCTCTTCTCCTGTCTCCACCTCGCCTGGGTGGAGGGGAGTCTTCTTCCTTGTTGCCGCGGGGGCCTTCTTTGCGCCTCGAGTCGAGGGCAATTTGTGCAGCCTCAGCTTCCTCGAACTCAATATGCGACTGAGCCCTCTCGAGGAGGCCTTCAAAGCTGCGGGGACGGTGCAGCCCGACGGATTCTACGAACTTAGATCCTATCCTCAAACCCTTGATGATGAGATACATTTTGATGTGGTCGGTCACGTGGATCTCGACTGCCTCTTTGTTGAACCTCTCTATGTAGCTCCGGAGAGGTTCATCCTTCCCCTGAAAGATGGCTTCCAGGGAGGCTATCGTCTTCGGATGGCGACGAGAAGCCGTAAAATGTTTCCTGAAACGCTCCCTCAGGACCCTCCACGACGTGATTGACTCAGACGCCAGGTTTTTGTACCAAGCCATGGCCCCTTTCCGAAGAGTCGTAGGGAATAATCGGCATTTGATAGCGCCGGAGACATTCCTGAAATCGAGCAGAGCTTCAAAACTCTCGACATGGTCATCAGGATCAGAAGTCCTGTCATATGTCCCCAAGGATGGAGGCTTCTCCGGGCCCTTAGGAATAGGGGCGTCCATGATGTGCCTGGCCAGAGGGGTCCGGTAATCGTCATCCTCGCTGGCTCCCGGAGACACAGAGGGGGAGCGTTGTCCATGAACATAGTGACGTCTCGGGGAGTGGTCCTTCGGGCGGCGTCTGGGCTCCTCGGCGTCCGGCCTGCTCCTTTTATTTTTCGAGGAGCGAACTGGGCCCTTTGGTGGCGGGGAGCGGTGGCGTTTCTAAGGATGCTCCGGCTGAGCACGCTCCAAGCGTGGTCTGCGACCCCTGGGAACCGGGGAGGGGCTGCGAGATGCCTCTGGGGACAGTGAACGTCTTGGAAATGGTGGTGGTCGGTGCCTTCGCGGGGAAGACCGACCACGACTTTTCTCCAGCGCCTCGATCCGGATGTTCTGGTTGAAGATCATCTGGTTGGTCTGATTGACCAACGCAAACAGGGCAACAGTGCTCGGATCCGCATTTGGCGGCGGGTCCACGGGCTGGAGGACGGTTTCCTGTCCGTCCTGGTGAGCTGTCTCGTACTCTACTTCTTCGGAAGATGGAGAAGCGGTGAGTCCGTCTCTGACGTCGTTCTCCGCGACAGGTCGGGCAGAGTTGTTGTCGACGTGGTTGTCGGTGCTAAGCTGCGCAATAACGTTGTCTAGAGCTTGATTCACCGACGGGTTGGCCATGATGGTTGTTGAACGGAGAAAGCTTTGGTTTATCGAACAGAAAAACGGGGAAGCTTATAGTCCCCACAGTCGGCGCCACTGATCGTACCTGGATCAGACAGTGATAGTGGCCAATGGCGTCTGGAACGGCAGCTTCGATGGTGATGAGAGACGGCGGGGGGGGGGGGGGGGGTACCTGCAAGGTACTCCGACGCTCAAGTGAGAGAGTGTACAGAATATCAGCAAATACAGAAAGTGCGAAGGGTAGGAAGAAAGTGTCTAACCTGACCCTCTCAAATGAGAGGGTATTTATAGAGAGCCCCCAGCGCGGGGCCAACGGTTACCTGCAATGGGCTGGATCAACTAGGCCCACTCCAAGTAACTGCTAGGGCTTACGTGTAGTAGTGAAGACCAGCACGTGGTCTTCGCCCTAGAGTAACTGCTCCTAGATTTCCGGAAGTAGGGCAGACCGAATCTTTCGGAAGTGGGAGGTTACTTGGAACGTGTCCACGCGGGGTGGACCGTTGGGTGCTCCTCGCGAGGAAGAGCCTTATGTGTCGAGGAGATGTGAAGCCCGTAGAAAAGGCAGGGCATCGCGAGGAGGAGCTATCCTGTCGAGGAGGCATATCCCAGTGGGACGTGATGCCCTCTTCTCTTATTGCCAGGTGCCCGACGATGGCTCAGTGCTCGACGAAGCTGTGGTGCGCGCGTGGCAGTCACGTGCCCGCATAAGGACCTTGTTGGGCCTCTCCAGGCAGTATGGGTTGGGCCTGCTCGACTGTTGGGCAGCCTCGGCCCAGTCCAGAACAGGAGCCCCCCAAGTCGTTGCTCTGAGGTGTCAGAGTAATGACTTAAGGCTTACTGGTACGTCGGGGATACGCCAGGAGAGGAACCGAAGAGGCCATTCTCGTGGTCGACGTCCATACGGTTGCACATAAGTCGGGCATCATTCAGTCGCGTTTGGTCGGCACGCCGGGGAGATGAAGAGTCTCAGATTCAAGGCGTTGGGGGAAACTGGAACGACACGCGTGGGAAGACGCGCGGCTGCATGCGTGCCACGTGTCGCCTGCCATTATTACCTAGGGAGGCTGGCTAGGGTAGCGTACTCGAGTGCCCTATGCCCCTCGAGTTCCGCGAGAATCGCTTATAAAAGTTGCTCCCCTCGTTCATTTTCCACTTTTCCGTTTCTCTCTCAAGAATCCCTCTCCTTCTCTCTCTACCCTCTTTAGTTGCAGTTCGCCACCGTCAACCGCCGGACACTCCGTGCCGGAAACCTAATCTCTTCTACAACAGTCGTTCGCCGCCGTAAAACCGCCGGAAACTCCGTGTCGGAACCCTAAACCGCCGCTCACAAGGTACTTGCTTCAAAACTGACCTTTCTCTTGCGTTCTTCTTTAATTTCAACTAGTGTACGACATTTCCTTGGTGAACTGATGATGTTCCTACGAGAAATGAAAGGATTTCTGGCGAATACGGCGGGAATCTTTAGTTGTTGAAAGAGGGGGCGCTAAGAATTTCACCCGCTTTTGTTGAATATTTCGGAACCAGGGATGAACACGTCGGGGACACGTTGAATGTGTCGGGGTCCCCAATAATTACTCTTTTCGTTAGCGTAATAGGAACACGGGGGGCGGAGTTTTCCGGGGAGGCGACGAGCTCCCGGGGGAGCATGTTGATCCTCGGCCGGTTATGTCAGGGAACCGAGAGAGCCTCGCCCCTTCCTCGCCCGTTCGCTTGAACAGCGGTGGAGGGGTGAATTTGATATTACCCATTAAATTCACCGTTTCCTTCTGCTTTTCAGGTAAATGGACGATTTGGCTGCAAAAGTGGCCGTGGGATTATTCGAAGAAGACGACGACCAACCCGGATCTCCCATGGCTCACATGGCTTTTGCGCAGGAGCGCCCACCCGAGGAGTGGGTGTGCGAGGAAGCACTGGAGATATCGTCCATCTTCGTCTACAAAAACGTGGACGACGCGTTCTGCACCGTCGAGCACCGGCTCATCGGGTCTGACAAATCCTGGAAGGTTTTCCGCCCAGAGGAGGACCATCAGATATGTTCACCTTACCGGGGAATGCGCATCCCCTTATATGAATTTATGTTCGACAAGGCGGGGTGGAGGCTGCCCTTCACGGACTTACAAGAGGGAATTTTCGCCTGGTTGAAGCTGGCCCCCTCGCAAATTCATCCGAACTCCCTGGCCTTCATCCGGGCCTTCGAGCTCGTCTGTAAGTATTTGAAGATCGTTTCGACAGTGTCCCTCTTTTTCCGAATATTCCATCTTCAGAGGTCGTCAGCTGGTGGACGACATGGATGGGTGTCCTTCAAGCAGAGCAAAGCTTTGTTCCATACATATTTAGATTCCATTCGGGACTTCAAGTTCCGCTACTATTTCGTGAAGCCGGTCACCGTCGGGGCCGTATACTCGTTGTACCGGAAAGTCACTCGCGACGTCGACGGTCGCTCCAAGGAGGTCCTGGAGCCGAAGTTCCCTCTGTACTGGATGGAGGAACACTTCAAGAAGGGAGTCGACAAATACAAGTTGAAGCATAATCAGTTGGACGTCTATGAGCGGGAAGCTTACGATAAAATCGTCGCTTTCGTTGAAAGCTTTAATGAAGCTTAGCACGAAACGCTGGACGGCCAGCCTATAACGGGGGCAGACGGGCAGGTGAAGAAACAACGTCGTCTGATCAATACCCGCGTTCTGCTCGAGACCTTCTCCGACGAAGAAGCAATCGAGTTGTTAGGTAGTGAAAACGCCCACAATCTAAGCCTTCCTCGCATCTGTATTCCTTGCCTTACTAACGTTTTCTTTCTTTTTGCAGGAAAAATGGCCGGAGCCGAGGAGAGACTCAAGAAATTGAAGGCGAAGAGGGCTCGGGAAGAGCATGCCCGGGGAGAGGCATCTCGTTCAAAGGGCCAAGATGTTGCTCTTTCTGGGGTCATGCCTGAGGGTGTTTCCTCGGCCGCTATGCCCGAAGGTTCCAGTCAGTCTCAGCCTACTGCCACTGTGTCGGGGATTTCAGAGAGGCGGACACCTCCTGCTGGGAGTCAGTCTCCGGGTACCCAAGGGACGCCGAAACGACAACGGGTTTTGAGCGTGGAGGTCGTCGACCTGGGCCACCACGACAGTCCCCCGCCTCCTTCCAGCTTTGATCTTCCACCATGCCATCAAAAGCCTCGCTTCTTCTCTGAAGTCATCTATCCTCGTGTCCCTCCCTCTGAAGTCCAAGCTGTGCTGGGGGCAGCCGCAGAAGCGAGGAGGAAGACGATATTCGAGGACCTGTCTGCGGTCATGCGGCTTTGCTCGACTGCCATCGTATTGAACGATGAGACTCGCCCCGCTGCTGAGCTTTCTCGACTGCAAGACAAGCTCGAGAAATTGGATGCTGAGATGCTCGACATGCGCAAGGAGTTAAAGGAATGCAGGGAGCTGAACAAAGAACAAAGCGAGCAGCAGCAGCGGGCTGAGGCCAAGCTGAAGGAAGTCGAGGAAAAGGAGAGAGGCCACCTTGCCCGAATCGCCGAGCTGGAGGCGGAGGAGAAGCGGCTCAAGGAAAGGGTCGCCGAGTTAGAGGATGTTGTGCGGTCGGCCGAAGGCGAAACCGAGGAGGACATGCTCCTAACCACTCGAGCAGCGCTGGTGGCTCAACTCAGGAAACTCGAGCAGGATCTCCGGCTAGCCGAGGATGATGCTCTTGAAACTGCGGGCATAGGGTTCCGGAATGCGGTGGCGCAGCTTCGGGTCCTAAACCCCGACCTGGTGACTGATGGGGCAGATGCTGACTTTGAGGTGGTCGACGGCCGGATAGTGCCGCCCGGGCAAGGAGGAGACGCCAACGAGGGAGGTGGGCCGGACGCCACTGAGACTGCCGCAAAGTAGGGATATAGTTTGCTTGGCCTGCGTGCCATTTTGTTTTTGCCCGGCTTGTGGGCTTATTTGATGTACTGTTAGCACAATGGTTAGTTTTGCCCGGCTTGTGGGCTTGTATCCGTAACATTTTTGTACTGAGGGTTTTGCCCAATTTTCATACTTCGTTATGCCTCTTTATTAATTTTGCTTGTGTGTGATATTTTATGCATTACTTATTTTTGTCTAAGTAGTTGAGATCACTGGCGCCTTGGGCGTTTGCTCGACTCTGATGATGCTCGATTGCGCAGAGAGCTTAGCCGAGTGGTCAGGGGTTGTACTCCGACCTTCGACGAGGCTAAGAAAGCGGTCGATGTCTTAGCTTCGTGGCGTGAACTTCCCATCGCGAGCTGGGTGTTCCGCCTATTTGGTACGTCGACGACGGAGCTCGGTTGAGGTCTTCTCGCCAGGCCAAAAAAAGTCTCACGCACACACTTCGTGGTTTTCGGCCGTCGTGTGTTATATAGAGGTGTCGCGCATGTACTGTTGCACGCCCCCGTGTTTGCAACGTTGTATTGTCCCGGGCAGTGTCTAACTGTAGTATTGCTTGAGCTTCTCAGCATTCCATGGTCGAGCAAGTTATTCACCGTGGAGGTTCTCGAGGTGATAGGAACCCGTCCCCGTCTTCGCGGTGACGCGGTATGGGCCCTCCCAGTTTGCGGCCAGCTTTCCTTCGCGTGAATGTTTTTTATTTCTTCGTAGGACAAGACTGCCTACTTGGAAGTCTCGTTTGATAACTTTCTCATTATAACGCAGAGTTATTTTTTGTTTTAAAGAGGCTTCTTGGAGGGAAGCGCCGGTCCTTATCTCTTCGACAAGGTCGAGTTCCTCTCGCAGGGCTTCGTTGTTCGTTTCTTCGTCGAGGGGAGCCTCTGTCCTCCTCGAGGGTTCCCTGATCTCCACGGGGATAACCGCTTCGGTCCCGTACGTTAGGCGAAACGGGGTCTCCCCGGTCGTGGAGTGTGGGGTTGTCTGATACGCCCAGAGGACGCTGTGCAACTCCTTGACCCACCGTTGCTTGGCCTCGCCGAGTCGTCGCTTCAGTCCCCGGAGTATCACTCAGTTCGCTGCTTCGGCCTGCCCGTTAGTTTGAGGGTGTTCGACCGACGTGAAGTGCTGTTTTGTGCCCAGTTTGGCGACGAAGTCTTGGAAGTTCCTGTCGGTGAACTGTGTCCCGTTGTCCGTGACAATGGCTTGGGGTACCCCGAATCGGGCGAGGATGTTTCTCTTGTAGAAACGGAGTATGTTGAAAGCAGTGATTTTGGCCAGTGCCTCGGCCTCAATCCACTTTGTGAAGTAATCCACCCCGACTATGAGGTACTTGTTTTGGTACGACCCCATGACGAAAGGTCCGAGGATATCCATTCCCCACCACGCAAATGGCCACGGGGACGACAATGACTTAAGCTCGTTTGGAGGAGCGAGGTGCATGTCTCCGTGTCTTTGGCAGCGGTCACATTTCTTAACGTGCTCCTTTGCATCATGTTGCATAGTGGGCCAATAATACCCTGCTCGGAGTGCTTTTCGGGCTAGGGACCTTCCGCCGAGGTGCTGGGCGTTGATTCCTTCGTGGATTTCTTGGAGGATCCCCGAAACTTTGCCTTCTTCGACACACCGGAGTAAGGGAATGGAGAATCCTCGACGGTATAGTTTACCTTCGATGACAGTATATGCGCATGCCCGCCTCTTGACTATCCTCGCTTCTTTAGGATCGTCAGGCAGTTTGCCCGTCGTCAAGTATTCGTGAACTGGGGTCATCCAACAGTTTGCGTCTCCGATTGCGTTGACCTCCGTGGTCGGTGCGGTTTTGGTTATGCTCGATTGTGTCAGTATCTCCTGGATAACTGATTTGTTCCCTCCTTTTTTCTTAGTGCTCGCAAGCTTGGAAAACACGTCTGCTCGAGTGTTGTGCTCGCGCGGGATGTGAGCCACTTCCGCGGAGACGAATTTCTTCAACTTTTCTTGCACCAAGGTTAGGTACTCGATGAGACTATCGTTTTTGGCCTGGAATTCTCCCCGAACCTGCGATGCCACGAGCTGGGAGTCTGTAAAGATTTTGACTTCTTTTGCGCCGAGGTCTTCCGCAAGTCGAAGTCCCGCGAGGAAGGCCTCGTATTCGGCTTGGTTGTTCGATGTCTTGAAAGACAGTTCAAGGGAGACCTCTATAAGGATGCCCTGCTCGTTTTCCAGGATAATGCCCGCTCCGCTTCCCTTCGCACTGGAGGCCCCGTCGACATAAATCGTCCATTTCTGGGAGCCATTGGTCGAGGACTAAGGGACGGTCATTTCCGCTATGAAGTCGGCCAGTACTTGGGCTTTCAGGGCTTTTCTTCCTTCGTATCGAAGGTCGAACTCGGATAGCTCGAGAGACCACCGGAGCATTCTCCCCGCCATATCTGGCCGACTGAGGAGCTGTCTGATGGGCTGCTCTGTTCTTACCACGATTGTGTGGGCCAGGAAGTAATGATGTAATCTTCGGGCTGCAGATATGAGGACCAAGGCGACCTTTTCAATCTGTTGGTATCTGAGCTCGGGGCCCTGAAGAGCTCTGCTCGTGAAATAAATCGGTTTCTGTCCGTCGGGGGTCTCCCGTATAAGGACAGCGCTCACCGCTTCGTCGGTGACGGCTAGGTATAAGAAAAGTGTTTCCCCGGTATCTGGTCGGGACAAGACCGAGGGTTGTGACAAGACTTATTTTAGATGGAGGAGGGCTTGTTCGCATTCTTCACTCCATTCAAAAGTCGCCTTCTGCCGGAGGAGCTTAAAAAAGGGGAGAGCGTACTGAGCGGATTTGGCCACGAAACGGGAAAGAGCAGTCAGGATTCCGTTGAGTGACTGGATAGACTTCTTCGAGTTCGGGGTAAGGATTTCGGAGAATGCCCTACATTTGTCGGGTTCGCTTCGATGCCCCTTTCTGTGAGGTAAACGCCGAGGAACTTCCCCGCGCGAACAACGAAGGTGCACTTGTCGGGGTTGAACCTCATGCGAGATTTCCTCGCCATGTCGAACACTCTCTGGAGATGAGCGGCATGGTCGACTTCTTTTGCAGTTTTGACGATCATGTCGTCCATGTAGACCTCGAGTACGTCGCCGATGTCTGCCCGAAAGACCTTGTTCATCATCCGTTGGTACGTGGCACCAGCATTTTTCAAGCCGAAGGGCATTACGTTATAGTAGTAGTTGCCCGACTCGGTCATGAAAGCGGTGTGCTGCTTGTCGGCCTCGTCCATGGGGATTTGGTTGTACCCCAAATAGGCATCCATAAAGGATAGCAATTTAAATCCTGCAGAGTTATCGACTAGTTGGTCGATGTTAGGTAAGGGATAAGAGTCTTTCGGGCATGCCCGGTTAAGATCCGTGTAGTCAACGCACATCCTCCATTTTCCATTATTTTTCTTAACGAGTACAACATTTGAAAGCCAAGTAGTGTACTTGGCCTCAGAAATAAAGTTTGCCTCTAGGAGGTCTTTTACAGCTTTTTCAGCAGCCTCCATTTTTTCCGGAGATTGCCTACGCCTACGTTGAGCTACAGCCCTAGCGGCCGGATCTATGGTCAGCTGATGATAAGCTACTTCAGGGTCTAGTCCGGGCATCTCTACAGCACTCCAAGCGAACAGATCTGCATTTTCTTGGAGGCATGCCTTCAGTTGCCTCTTCGCCAGGTCGGGGAGTCCAGAGCCAATCTTCACGCTTCAGTCAGGGTAGTCGCCGAGTTGAACTAGCTCGAAATCTCCGTCTGGGACGGGGCGCGTTGGGTGGAGAGGTTGCCCGTTGACTTCAACTGGGAGGTCCTCACCTGCGGCTTCTTCCTGTTCCCCGGGAAATCTGCTGTCAAGGTCAACCGCGCTGACCGGCGGGAGCAGAGCCTGTACGACGTCTGGAGGTGTCTCGGCCTGAGTCTTAGCTTTGGTGCCGCTGACGACACTCAGACCCCTGATTTCCGCGTCGAAACACCTTCTGGCCGCGTTGATGTCTCCGTGGAGAGTGACCACACGTCCGCGCTTCGTGTAGTATTTCATCTTCAGGTGGACCGTTGAAGGCACGGCCGTCAGTTCCGCCAACGTGGTCCTCCCCATTATACAGTTGTAGAGGGACGGGCAGTCCACCACCAAGAAGCGCGTCTTCACCTGTCGAGCAGTTTCCTCAATCCCGAAGGTGACCATCAATTCCACGAAACCCTACGGTCTGGTGGTCGCATCGTTGAAACCTTGTAGGTCTGATCCTACGTATGGGGATAAGTGTTGCTTGGTCAGCTGGAGGGTCTCGAAAAGGTGGACGTACATGATGTCCACCGAGCTCCCCTGGTCGACCAAAATTCTCTGGACGTCAAAGTTGGCCATCTGTGCCCGGATCAGGAGGGGGATGTTGGCGTTCGGCGCCCCGCCGGGAAGTTCCTCGAGGTAGAAGGTAATCGGATTTGATCTTCCTTTAACCCTCTCGAGGGTGGGAGCTCGAGGAGTTGTTGCTTTCAGCTCGTCAAACTTCCTCTTTATTGACCCCACGGTCAAGCGGTCAGGGGCTCCGCCCGATATGACCAGGGCTTGGGGGAAAGACTCCCAGGTGCTTCGGGCACTTATCGAGTCTTCAGTCGGGAAGTTCTTCCACATGTCCCGGACAGCATCAGGGTTGTCGAGTTCTCCCGAGAAACCGAAGTCTTCAGGTCGCGTGATGCTCAACGCGACTTGCAGCGATCCGTTGTTAGGAGAGGGAGTTGACTCCTCGACATTCTGAGCCTCCTGGCCGCTGGGGCGGGGGGCCTCTTGCTGCTTGGCGTACTTCTTCAGGTACCCTTCTTTAATCAGCGTTTCGATTACGTCCTTAAGGTGGACGCAATCTTCAGTAACATGCCCGTGACTGCGATGAAACCGGAAATACTTGGACTTGTCAGCATTTGGTTTGGAAGCCGTCGGTTTCGGGAAGCGGATTCCCCCTTTGACGAACTCCGAGTTGGCACAGTCGCTGAAAATGCGCGAGCGGGACACGTTCAACGGTGTGTAATCTTTGAAAAGGCCAGATGGTCCCCGTGATTCGCGGGGCTCTTTGGTCCGGGCTTCTTTCTTTCTCTCCTCGCCTCGCCTGGGTGGAGGGGAGTCTTCTCTTCTCCTGTCTCCACCTCGCCTGGGTGGAGGGGAGTCTTCTTCCTTGTTGCCGCGGGGGCCTTCTCTGCGCCTCGAGTCGAGGGCAATTTGTGCAGCCTCAGCTTCCTCGAACTCAATATGCGACTGAGCCCTCTCGAGGAGGCCTTCAAAGCTGCGGGGACGGTGCAGCCCGACGGATTCTGCGAACTTAGATCCTATCCTCAAACCCTTGATGATGAGATACATTTTGATGTGGTCGGTCACGTGGATCTCGACTGCCTCTTTGTTGAACCTCTCTATGTAGCTCCGGAGAGGTTCATCCTTCCCCTGAAAGATGGCTTCCAGGGAGGCTATCGTCTTCGGATGGCGACGAGAAGCCGTAAAATGTTTCCTGAAACGCTCCCTCAGGACCCTCCACGACGTGATTGACTCAGACGCCAGGTTTTTGTACCAAGCCATGGCCCCTTTCCGAAGAGTCGTAGGGAATAATCGGCATTTGATAGCGCCGGAGACATTCCTGAAATCGAGCAGAGCTTCAAAACTCTCGACATGGTCATCAGGATCAGAAGTCCCGTCATATGTCCCCAAGGATGGAGGCCTCTCCGGGCCCTTAGGAATAGGGGCGTCCATGATGTGCCTGGCCAGAGGGGTCCGGTAATCGTCATCCTCGCTGGCTCCCGGAGACACAGAGGGGGATCGTTGTCCATGAACATAGTGACGTCTCGGGGAGTGGTCCTTCGGGCGGCCTCTGGGCTCCTCGGCGTCCGGCCTGCTCCTTTTATTTTTCGAGGAGCGAACTGGGCCCTTTGGTGGCGGGGAGCGGTGGCGTTTCTAAGGATGCTCCGACTGAGCACGCTCCAAGCGTGGTCTGCGACCCCTGGGAACCGGGGAGGGGCTGCGAGATGCCTCTGGGGATAGTGAACGTCTTGGAAATGGTGGTGGTCGGTGCCTTCGCGGGGAAGACCGACCACGACTTTTCTCCAGCGCCTCGATCCGGATGTTCTGGTTGAAGATCATCTGGTTGGTCTGATTGACCAACGCAAACAGGGCAACAGTGCTCGGATCCGCATTTGGCGGCGGGTCCACGGGCTGGAGGACGGTTTCCTGTCCGTCCTGGTGAGCTGTCTCGTACTCTACTTCTTCGGAAGATGGAGAAGCGGTGAGTCTGTCTCTGACGTCGTTCTCCGCGACAGGTCGGGCAGAGTTGTTGTCGACGTGGTTGTCGGTGCTAAGCTGCACAATAACGTTGTCTAGAGCTTGATTCGCCGACGGGTTGGCCATGATGGTTGTTGAACGGAGAAAGCTTTGGTTTATCGAACAGAAAAACGGGGAAGCTTATAGTCCCCACAGTCGGCGCCACTGATCGTACCTGGATCAGACAGTGATAGTGGCCAATGGCGTCTGGAACGGCAGCTTCGATGGTGATGAGAGACGGCGGGGGGGGGGGGGGGGGGTGGAATACCTGCAAGGTACTCCGACGCTCAAGTGAGAGAGTGTACAGAATATCAGCAAATACAGAAAGTGTGAATGGTAGGAAGAAAGTGTCTAACCTGACCCTTTCAAATGAGAGGGTATTTATAGAGAGCCCCCAGCGCGGGGCCAACGGTTACCTGCAATGGGCTGGATCAACTAGGCCCACTCCAAGTAACTGCTAGGGCTTACGTGTAGTAGTGAAGACCAGCACGTGGTCTTCGCCCTAGAGTAACTGCTCCTAGATTTCCGGAAGTAGGGCAGACCGAATCTTTCGGAAGTGGGGGGTTACTTGGAACGTGTCCACGCGGGGTGGACCGTTGGGTGCTCCTCGCGAGGAAGAGCCTTATGTGTCGAGGAGATGTGAAGCCCGTAGAAAAGGCAGGGCATCGCGAGGAGGAGCTATCCTGTCGAGGAGGCATATCCCAGTGGGACGTGATGCCCTCTTCTCTTATTGCCAGGTGCCCGACGATGGCTCAGTGCTCGACGAAGCTGTGGTGCGCGCGTGGCAGTCACGTGCCCGCATAAGGACCTTGTTGGGCCTCTCCAGGCAGTATGGGTTGGGCCTGCTCGACTGTTGGGCAGCCTCGGCCCAGTCCAGAACAATTCACTCGCCTCTTGATTTGCATTGTTGGTTTGAGGAAGCTCTATGGTGAAGGTTATCATTCCCACCGATCAAATCGACGATGAAGGTCAGAGATGATCTAGAGTGGAAAAAATCTAAGATGGTTTTAGAAATAAGATTGGGACTTGCTTTCTTCATCTTAGTGTAAATGCTACGATGATTATGACTTGAATCATATGGACCTGATTGTGGAAAATCGCAAGAATCAGAAATCAATTCCCACATACAGCATCACTGTTTCATTTGAGAACCAAAAATGACGAGTGAGACAATGAAGTAGGATCTTGAATCGATGAAGCAAACTTCTGGTGCAGTGGGGAAGGTTATGACATGTAAGGTTTTAGAGTGAGAGTGATTTTGAATCATACATTTTTCTTCAAGTAGGACAACTTATATACGAGAGTTGGTTAAAGTGTGTTATGCTCCACGGCTTAGAATGCAAGAAACTTTAGATGATATCCAACAATGATCAAATATCCTGACATGGATCCTATTTGAGATTTTGCATTATGATTGAATTATACATCTCTTTTTGATAAAATAGTTTTGAACTGATGATTGCATCTTTCTTTTATTGGATTTTTGACTGTTCTGAAATACTATTTTTATATTCTAACATTTAAAATGAATTTAAATCTAATTATAAATTTAAGCCTCCAATATTTTACTCACTACTACTCACAAGTACTAAATATAAAAATAAAAAATAAAAAAATAAAAATTGTGGATTTGAATGTGCAGCACCAAACATCAATATGCAAGCGCTATCTCTCTACCATTTAAATTGTATTTACTAGACATTTATTTAACTATTCTATTTCTACTATTTTAAATGATATCAATCAATATACTGGAAATTTGATTCTAACACATTCTTTGAGAGGAAGGGAGTAGGAAACTTTGGTACCCAACGGCAAGGAAAGAAGAAAATAAGTTTTATTTGTACTCATTAAGAAAATAATGTTAAACTTTATTCAACGTAACAGGTCAATCAGGAAACAAGAAAGAAATACTACCCGTCAACATTGGTGAATAATGACTAATAATGACTTTTCTTTTTCTTTGACACAGCTAAATCACTTTTTCTTTGCTTTTTAATTAAGTGCGATGACTAATGAAAACAACGTGTTACCAAAAAAGTCATTCGGCAGTCCTATTCTGAACTTTCACAAAGAGCTGAATTTTCGATATTTCCAATTTATAAATTATAAAAAAAAATTAAAAAAAAAAAAAACACAGTAAATTGAATATTCTAAATATATGACGGGGACATTAGTTAGAAATAGAATAGAAGAGTTGTTTTCTTTTTATTTTAAAAATTAGTATAATAATAAAGGACCACTCACACATTTTATTAACGAAGTTCCGTTTAAAATTAAAATAACATTTCAAATTTTTATCTGATACCTTAACAATTATTCTCCTATTCTTAAAGTCATTTAATTTGACCAAAATATCTTTTTATTATATTTGAAAAAAATGACTTATAAATAAGTTACCGACTACAACAAAGATGAAATTAGGTGTTTAAAGTAAAAAAAAAATTGCTTATTTTTTAAAATTAACATATAATTGAGCTATCCAATTGTTACAATAAAAATGTGTTTAGGCAACAATGCAAAATCATAACCTAAAATAAAAATTAAAAAAAATTGTTTTCAGTACCTTACTTTTTATACCAAGTTCACCTTTGGCAACGATCTTTTCTCTTAGGATAACGTTACCTTACTTTTCATACCAAATTCATCTTTGGCAACAAGCTTTCCTTTTAGGACAACGGAAACCACGATCTATTTTTAAGTAACATCATCCAGAAGTATAAAATTTTCTAATGATATAAGTAGACTATTAAAAAAATATTGGGTGGGAGATAATTGTTGAGGTAAAATTTTGTACTTTGTAGAATTCCAACCTAACATGTTAAGAGAACAAACTTTCAAGACTCAAACATTCCCATTGGGAATTGAATAGTTGAATAGAATAGTTGTTGATGGTATATGGTAGACCCGCCATTATTGAATATTTCCTCTTTCTGTTCATTATTTGACTTCAAGTTAGTTATTTTTAACAAACTCTATCACACATAGATTATTACTTCAACCCCTCTCTCTCTCTCTCTCTCTCTCTCTCTCTCTCTCTCTCAACTCCAAGCAAGAAAATGGACGCTATCAATCAGTTGCAGACACTCATCCAAAAAGGTTTATTACTTCTTCATCATCATCATGATTCATCGTTATTATCTATTTTCCTTTTTCTCATTTTTTTTTCTCTCTTCATTTCAATTTTCAACCACGTAGTTGACGATCCATCGTTGCAGAAAACATTTCAGGTTTCTAACCGTTTTTTTCTCCTTTTTTTTACGCTTGCTTTTGATGATTCATGATTTATTAATAGCTTTATTCTTTCTCTTCAGAATCTTCATCAAGGTTATGTTACTGAAACTTTGACTCGCTTTCTAAAAGCTAGGGATTGGGATCCTTCTAAGGCCTATCAAATGGTATCTTCAACTGCAACTGCAACTGTCCTTTTGCTATATAATTTTCACTATATGTGACCTAATTTTCGTCGTATATGGTTCGTGTTTGTTTTCAGTTGATTGATTCTTTAAATTGGAGAGTACAAAATGAGATTGACAATATATTATCTGTAAGTTTGCATAATTTTTTTTAACATGTTAGTGCGTTAGATGTGAATTATGATGCGTGTGTTTGACTCTGCGGTGAAAATAATTGATTATATAAAATTGATTCTAGTTAAAAAGTGAGTTGAATGTAAACTGATTTATGTTTGGATAAATTTATGTAGAAGTGAATTGAACACCAAATTTCAATTTAAAAATCACATTTAAACTCAATAGTTATAAATTTTAGCTTTAAATAGAATCAATTATGGAGGCAAAATCAGTTCTATATTAAAAGAACCAAACATCTCAAAATCATTCCAAAATCAATTAAACACTCTTGAATTGCTTTTGCCTCTTCAAAGAGTTAAACTAAACATACACAAAGTTAGTAGTTAGTCCTCGTTGTTTATGGCATATGACCTAGTTGTTTGACTATGAGGATGTTTTATGTGAAATCTTGGTTGAAACTTGGATCACCATATTTTCCTCTTTATGCAAGTATTTATTTGAGTATATGTTGACCAATAATCATAAGAAATTGGTAATTAATATATTGTGTCACATCTTTTTATGGTGTTTTTTTCAGAAACCAATTATTCCTGCCGAATTATATAGAGCAATACGTGATTCACAACTCATTGGAGTGTCCGGGTACACAAGAGAGGTGCTCATCCTCAGACATAATATTTTTCATCATGTTCTATCTCAGTTTTGTCGTGCCTTAAGCGGAAGTGTTTGCCTGTTGAAAGTACAATTCAGGCTTTTTTTCATCGATTATAATGTTATGACTTAGTTGGTTTATATCCTTCATTTTTAGGGTCTTCCTGTCTTTGCAATTGGTGTTGGGCTTAGCACATTTGACAAAGCTTCTGTAAGTTTAACCATTTGTAAAAGAAAAACAGATGATGTATTTTTTTCCGGAGAATATCTCTTAAATACTCTGATCTCATTTCATATTTGTATGGTTGCAGGTACATTATTATGTACAGTCTCACATTCAAATGAATGAATATCGCGACCGTGTAATCTTGGTGGGTATTAGTATTTAGATGCCTCATATTTTACCTGTTAGTTAAGCTTTTTGTTCCCTTCTTCTGACCTGTGATATGGTTGTAGCCTTCTGTATCGAAGAAGCATGGACGGCCTATTACCACTTGTGTTAAGGTTTTAGACATGACTCGTTTGAAGCTGTCAGCCCTGAATCAAATTAAGGTACCGTTTAGTTTGCACTGCTACTTGGTCCTACAGGATCAGCATACCCATGAATAACTGTGAATTTAATGTATTTATAAGCCACTTTTGAATTGTATAGTTGTATAGAGTTGGCATAGTGAACAACTGTGAGAGCATGATGAAAAGATCATTAATAGTCAAGGATCAATAAACAGTCTAGTAGTGTGTCTGATACAAGTCAAATACTAAACATACAAAATTTTACTCCAAGTTTTGGAATTGAGGTCTAACTTTTTAATTTAGTGCTTCATGAAAAATTACATGCAGCGTAAAATGTTCAACTTTTTCCAACTGTTTTCTTATCTATATGTTCTATATCATTGACTTGTTCATGCTGATGCTGCAGTTGTTGACGATTGTATCATCCATTGATGATCAGAACTACCCTGAGAAGACGCATACTTATTTCATTGTAAATGCACCATACGTATTTTCAGCTTGTTGGAAGGTGAGTTACTATTGTTACCAAAATAAGAAAAAGGAGATGTTCTTCCACATGGCTTTGTTTCCTGCGTGATATTTTTATTCAATATAATTTGAGTTTGTATGGAAACCTTAGCGAGATGTTAAACACTCCGCATTAACAGGTTGTGAAGCCACTTTTGCAAGAGAGGACAAGAAGAAAAGTGCAGGTCTTACCAGGATGTGGACGAGATGAGTTGTTAAATGTAAGGTTTTTGTTTTTGTTTTTCCCCCTTGTTTTCTTGAGATGTATTTTTGTGTATAAGTCAATAGTTGAGATATGAAGGAAAACAATACTTTTTTTCTGTTTATAATGATCTCGGCTCTTACATACATTTACTCCAGAAAATACTTGCAATATTTCATAAAAGGAGAGAAATGCATAACAAGTAGAGGCTAGGTTTTCCTTTTGCAGGTTCAAGAAAACAATAAAGAATGCAATATAGAGAAAAAAACACCTTAGGAAAGCAGAGCCGGACAAGAGACCACTCTACAAAAGCCATTAGTTTATCCGGACAGAACAGAAGTGCTTGCTTGGCATTTTTAGTTAATAGTTTTAATTCCACACTTACCTTTGAAATTGCCCCTTTAATTTTATAAGATTCAAATCTGTTTATGAAAAACAGCAGAAGTCATTCCTAGAAGTGCAATTATTAATTCTGAATTTCATCACATTATTTATTTTATTCCTTTTAGAATGCACATGGTAGTTCTCTTACAAGGTCGAAGACCTACTCTTTGGTACTTATTGTCTACTTTTATATAATCTAATTGACTTTAAAAAATGAAATTTGGTGTAGATCATGGATTACGCATCTCTGCCACATTTCTGTAGAAAAGAAGGCTCTGGATCATCCAGACATTTAGAAGGTGGAAGTGAAAATGTCTATTCTCTGGATCATCCCTTCCATCAACAGCTCTACGACTACGTCAAGCAGCAAGCCAGACTCCGTGAAGCCGTTGCACCAATCAAACAGGGATCATTTCATGTGGTATTTCCCGAACCTCATGATGTGGATACACAGATTGCCAAGACTATAGAGTCGAAGTTTGATAGCTTAACCTTGAATGGTGAGAAGGAACGATTGAACAATTTGACTGAGACACAGGTCTAATCCAAGCCCAGGAACAAGAAGGAAACCCACCAGCTGAAGACTAGCATAAGAACTAACAAAACAGGAAATGAGAAGCTGCTAAAAGAAGGAAGAATCAAAAGGCGTGGGACCCCAATCTTGTAGAAAACTGGGATGACTCAATGATTTCATGATGGAAGGAAAGGAAACATTAAGAGATTCTCAGAGCTTTGAGGCTGTTATTCTATTAAATTTCCATTTTTTATTTTTCAATTTGTTACTTGTATAGTGAGGTCTCAAGTAGTATGGAGAGGGAATAAAAAGAAAACCCCTTCTTGGGAAAGGCGTGCTAGAGAAAGAACCACAATTTGTAAGGAGTGTACCATTACAATTACTATCACTTAAGTTAAACAAATTTGAGAACAATGCAACTAAAACTTTTTTTATTTAGAATTTTCAATTAAGAACACAAAATCAATAGAGTACTGCTAGTGTAAAAATTTCATGTCCAAATTACTTCGGCTGGGATTTGGCTTATTGTGAATCCTAGATTTGCAGCATTCCACAATGCAAAAGAGAAATCTCAAATAATAAGCAGAAGCCAACCATACTCAATTTGAATGGTTTGTCGGGGAAACTTATGCTTTATTTCCAGTTAAGTTAACCTTCTTTCGCATTGTGCGAATGTACATAAGTTGCTGCTAAGAATAGCTACAACTTATATTTCTCCCTGGAATTGGAAAATTCAATAGCCAGAAACTTTTTTACTAAGGGCCCTAGGAACATGAAGAAGAAAAAATCAGCACGTTAACAATGAGAAATCGTATTTGCACAAGTGTGTTTTGAAACTTTTTTGTTTTTGTTTTTCATATATGAAAGATTGAAAGATTAACATTGCTTCCAGTCGTATGGAAGAGTTACTGCTTAAAATAAGTGATCTTCCAATGCGAGGAGTCTTCTTTTCTTCCAAGAAAAAGGCAGAAAGCCAACCGAAGAACCAATCGATCCGTTTACTTTCCCATTTAGCTTTTGAATCTCTTATTTCAGTTCTAGGTGCTCAATATTGAAGAATTATCTGAACAACTTGATATCCGGGAAGATGTACTACCAGATTGACGGCATCTCCTTAATTCACGCTCCATTGCCGCTTTTGCTGAATCTGCCATCTCTGCATACCACAATGCTGTCTCCATTGCAGCCTTTGTTTCCTCAATATCTTTCAAGTCAGCTTCCACCTTTCTGTCCAGTTCATTTTTCCTTGTGTACATTTCTTGCAGTTCAGCCATGACATCTGCCTCTTTCTTTTCTGCCAAATCTTGAAATTGCTTCACTTTTCCATTCAATGACTCAAACTCTTCCTTTGGCATTCCGATTTTACCACTGAATTTTGAATTCGAGAGTCTACTTTGCACGTCGGACAGAATCTTCATCTCTTTAATTGCTCGTAATTCTGATGCTTTTGCTGCTTTAGCTTCTTCCATTATAAGTTTCAGGTTCTTCTCGGCTTCGGCAGCCACTGCTCGGGATTCTTCAGCTTCTTGTTTCAGTTCCTGAGCCTTTCTGCTCATCTCTTCTGCTTCTCTTCTTGCATCTTCTGTCTCCGAGTGTAGCTTCTGGACTTTACAATTCTGCATGTAGAAGAGATCAGCTTCAAGATCCTCCACGGTACCGGGCTGAGGCCCTGCCTCTTCCTTGCCCTTTTGCAATTCGTCGGCGAGATTCACAGCAAGATCTTCTGCTGCTTGTTTCTTCTCCTTCAGTTCATCTTGCTCCTTCTTCACCTGTTTCAATTCTGTCCGAAGAATATACACTAGCTTCTTAAGGGAGTTTTCTTCTGCAGCAACCTCCTGCAGTGTCTTTGTGGCTTCTTTGAGTTCTGAAGTTAGAACTCTCACAGAATCCATCTTAGAAGCATGAATCTTTTTCATCTGCTCTTGAAGAACCTCAATCTCTGCGCTTGTTTCAGCAAGTTTTGCGTCTAGACTTTGGATTAGTTCTGGATCATTATATTCATTCTTTAAGGCCTCCAGCTTCTTCTGTGCTTCTTCTTTTGTGGTTTTATAAAACTCGAGTTGGGTTTCATTTTCTGCAGAAGTGAGCTTCAACTGTTCTATCGATGCTTTCATCGTTGCAATTTCCTCCGATAGTTCACCAATTCTTTCCGAGTTTAATTTTGCAGAACGCTGAGCTTCTCCTGTTGCCTGAATTGCTGTTAGCTTCGCCTCCAAAACTGCATCAAAATCCTGCCTGATTTTCGTGAGTTCTTTCTTGGAAGAATCTAGTTTGGTTACCGTAGCCATGTATGCGTTTCTTGCATGTTCTAGATCATGTTTCCAAGCTTCATATCCTATAGCTTTTAGAGATAACGTCTTTTCAAAATGCTTGCCCTGATTCTTCACAGCTTCAGCCGCTTCCATTGCAGATTGCTTGGATTCTCTCACATTGTTCATCTTGGTTGTCAAATTCTCAAGGGTCTCCTTGGCCTTCTCAAGGTCAGAAAGTGCTTTGGCTTTCGTGGCCTCGGCACTGACTATATGTTTCTTTAACTTGTTTAATTCTTTTTGGGCCAAGATAAGTTGTGTCTCCTTTTCAAATACATTCTGCAAATTCCCATGATAAAGATTAATGACCAACCTTTTATAATAATAAAAGGTTGCTAAAACAATTTGTTTGTATATAGTCGTATAAGCTTCATGATTTCTTGTTAGATGGTGATTGGTTCATATGTTTCAAGGGTTAATATTCTCGTCGTTTGTTTCAGATTTCTGCATTTTTTTAAGGACGGTAACAAAGTAGCATAACATTTGATATTTTACGAAAAAACGATGTCTATGCATGCGCGGTAAAAAAAGTTGAATATATTTGATGTATATACCTCTGCTGATCTTCTCTTGACAGCCGATCTGTCCTTAGGGACTGCGACTTCACCGAATAAGGTAACAGCTGCTTTGACAGATTGGAATGGTGCCCTTGTGTCAATCTCTCCAACCTCTCCCCTTGGAGAATCCGTCTTTCTAGCGCTTTTCATTGTCTTTGCTCTAGCTTGTAAATATATATAGTATCTACAAAACATTACATTCAATTAATTATAAACTTTCGACTATGCATATGAATCTGCAAAACATTATATTCAATATGATATAATTGACACACACAATGAATATTGAATGCAATTGTAAAATGAAAATGATCGCAAAGTTGTCGTCTTATTATACTCTTACATCAAAATGATGAGAAAGTTGTGACCTTATTACGCGAAAGAAACAAAGATGAAGAAAGGTGAAAAGCCTTGTAGAAATGAATCTCCAAAGGAAATGGTGTTGGAACTCAGAAGAACCCTAATGAAAATGAGAAGGTAGGTTCTTTGAGTCCAAGTTAACATTTGAAAGGTATGGACCCTTTGAAAAGAAAATGTGAGATAATTGGTTGGTTAAATCTGCTTGGATGAAGAATTAGTTATGCTATTTTGGCACAAGAGACAGAGAGGTTTGTGGATGAATATGCCAACCAAATAGGTTGGTTAAATACAAAAATGACCTTTGAAATTCTTATGTTTATGACAAAGCATCATGCTATGTATGTTGGATTATTGTTATCATTGTTTTTGCATGATGAGGATGATTTAATTAGATTAGGATCTATAGAAAAAACTAATTCATATCCTTATAGATCATTCAATTGTACTAATAACTAATTCATATGTTATCATAATAACCATCCAAAGAGATTGAAGATATTTTTGGCTAAGATGTGAGTTTGTGCTTTCAAATTCAACTACTTAAAACTCATGTCTAAAACAAATTAGAATAATATTAACAATTATATTAATTAAAAAAACATTTATAATGATTGGTTTGTTAATAAGTTTATAAAGAAATAATATTTTTAATTTTTAAAACTATGACTTATTTGTTAATCTTATTGTTTATCCATTGATGCAATAATGTGATATATTTAATAATGTGATATATTTGTATATCATTCGCATGTAATTATTGAAAAAAAAAAATTAAGTTTTAATTATATAGATGGATATTTATCATTTTAAGTTGGTTTTACATGGATGAATTAGATTAAACTCTAATTTTTATACGATATTAAGACATAATTATTAAATCCATCAATTTATTTTACAATTTATTTATTTATGATAAAATATACTATGTACATAGTTTGTACAATAGTAATAAAATAAAATATGTATACAAGTGAAATCTTTGTAACACATATTAGAATAAATTCTCTCCATTTAATTGTTAAAAAAAAATCATTTGCAACATGTCAATTTAAGTGGCGATTGCTAGATGAAAATTAGGGGTGACAATTAGATCCATTAAGTAAAAATTCATCCAATCCATCGAGAATGTTACCTGGCACCCCCCCAATTAAACCTGGCACCCCCCCTCCCATATTTTTAAATGGCGAAAATGTCCCTTAAATTTTTTCAAACAATCTCCGGACGAAATTTCCGGTAATGTTAAAAAAAATTCGGTATTGTTCAAAATTCCCGGTAGTGTATTTAAAATTTTCGGTATACCGGTAATTTCAAATTCTCCGGTAAGTGGTTAAAAATCCGGTTATGCCCTGAAAAGTACAGTTTGATACCGGAAATTTCACCCCAATTGAAATTCTCGGTAGTTATAATTTTAGGGTTTTTTTTTAAACGGTCGAGATTTTGCCGACAGTTTTGTATGGTTGTGATTGCACCGACACTTTGTACAGTCCAGAATGGATGAACGTTTGTATAAATAGGGGTTAGGTCTTGTGGTAAAACATATCTGAAAAAAATGGCTTCTCCCGCATTTTTTATTAAGGCAGAAGTTTACTTCCAGAGAGGTTCTCGTCATGTCGAGTTCATGCTTCCCGATGACACAATCTCCTTTGTCGGCCTAACTTCGAAGTTGAAGGGATTGTTGCCTGAAGGTAACAATAGAAAGGTGTCGAAGATCGAGTTTCGGGAGGATTGGGTGGATGGTAGTCTGAAATACAACCTAATTGAGCTGAAGGACGATGAAGATGTCATCAAAATGTGGAGATCATTTCGTTGTAGGCTAACAAGGGGTCCGATGGAGTTTGATGTGCAGCTTTCAAGATCAGTTGATGAAATAATGGAGATGCTGAAACGCCCTGAAGCATCGTTTAGGTTTTTAATGTTGATTAATTAAGTTGTTTATGTAATGTTAAGTGTTGATTTGTTTAAGTTGTTTATTTCATATCACTGCGATGTAAGAGTGTAATCGAAGGTATAATAATAATATGTTGTTCTGACATAATACACATATAATACAAAATATATATATATATATATATATATATATATAATACAAAAATACATATACAATACTAAATAGGACCCCCACAGGCTAGGTGTGCAATCCTAGCTAATCCGGCAGAAACACTGCCACCAGGGTCTACCAAGCCCATGAGCTCATCCGCCATCACTGCTATCATCTGAAAGCGCTGTGTGTCATCATGGTGATGTGCTGGAGGAGGAGGAGCTGCGTCATGAGAAGGTACCTGGAAACAGACCGAGGTGCCTGGAAACAGACCGAGGAGGAGCTGTCATCATGGTGACCTCCACGTCGCCTAATAGATCGAGGTGCCTGGAAACGCCTCCGCTGCTCGGCCATCCGCCTCCGGTGTAAACCGGTTGGGACCACCCGGCCTGCCCGTACATGTGCAGACTCAGCATCAGGAACTACTGTACCTCTACCCCTACCACCTCCCGCCAAATCAAGCGCCCTACCAGCAATGCTACCATCACGGCCTCTGGTTTGCACTGAAAAAAAAATAAGATTAAAAAAATAACAAATATTGATAAAATATTGGATATTTTGAAATTCCCGGAAAAAGGAAAAATTTACAACTACCGGATTTTTTTAAATCCCCGGTGGCGATTACCAGTAATTTCAAAATTCCCGGTAGGATGTTACCGGGATTTTTGAAATTACCGGTAATATTCACCGGTTATTTCAAAAAATCCGAAAATTCTTACTTGTTAATTCGAAATTCCCGGTAGGTGCTTGAAATTCCCGGTATCTTCTGAGAATTTGAAAAATCCGTGCGTCTACCGGATATTTGGAAATGGAGAAATGCTTTTTTGAGAGGGACTAATATGTCTTTTCACAAGTAATGGGGGGTGTCTGGTTTAATTGTGAGGGTGGCAGGTAAAATTCTCCAATCCATCTGATCTATCAATTATCCATAAAATTAGTTAATGGATTGGACTCAATCCATCCCATTAGATTCGTGGATTGATCCAATCCATCTACTAAATTTTTTAAATCCATTAGATCATTTTGATAATAAAAACTATTTTATTATTTCAAAAAATATATATCATAAAAAATAATTAAAAACGCACAATTTTTATTTCTCTTATATTTTCTGATAAAAAAATATTATAATTTAAAAATAATCTTTCTCTTTTATTTTCTGAAAATAAAATTTATTTTAAAAATTATAATTTCAAATATGTATTTTAATGCTTCAGTTTTACTGTTTTTAAATTTTGTTTTAGATGATTTTTTAGTAATATAATTCAAACTTTAGCAATGATAGTTTATTAATATTTTTTCTATCAAAAAGTTAATTTTAATAACCCATATCAAATTAATAATTTTACCGTGTAATGTTTATTTAATTTCCATGGTAATAAGTGCTGAAACAATCATTTTCGGTTAACACCTTTTATCATTAGTTTATACATATTCATTGATTGCTCATTAGTATTATTGCATATTAGTTATTAATTAAGTTATTGTTATTTATTACTACTTTATATTACAGTTATTTTGTTTCTACCACCTTTACATTAATTATTGATTACAGTTTTTTTTAAGAAAATGAATTATTATATTTGATAGAAAGAGAAATTTAATTGATAGAAAGAGAAGTTAATAAAAACAATAATTTAATAGACCATAGTTATGGATTTCGAGAGAAATAGATGGATTAGATGAATTTTATTTTTAATGAATGGATTGGATTGGATTTTTTTAAAAAAGTTTTAGTGGATTGTTAATAGATTAATGGATTGTTTTGATCCATCCACTAACAATCCAATCCATATCCATCCAATCCATCCATTTTACCATCCCTAATGAAAACACTATCTTGCTCCATTTGATTTTAATATATTAGCTAAATGTTTTTTCAAGCATAATATATGTCGTCCAACAAAAACGAACGCATGAAATGCACACAAAGATAGTAATATGATTTTGAATGTTGATGGCAATAACCTCGATAATCATGACGTCTTGGGTTTTTGGTGGAATGATTCAAAATGTTGATTGTATTGTGTACAAGTGAGTTGGAATTCCATATTGCTTAAAAAAGTGGAGGTTGAACGCAATGAGAGAACTTGTACACCTATCATCTTAAGATTTTAAATGAACATGTGATGTTTCTCACTTATGTGTTGCTTTTGATCCAATCTGAATGTTCCTCGTGATTACCAAACAGTGGTATCAGAGCCAATGTTTTGCGAGTAATATTGGTTCTTATTCTTATTAGAATCTTTGTAAATTTTATGCTGATCCTCAGTTGCATCGTTGGCCAGTTCTTGCAAGCCAAACTAAACCACTTAAGAGGCTCAATTAATCCATAGCAAACACGACTAATTTGTTACTTGTGTAACAAGTAATTTAACTTCCTTAATAACTTTAACTAACTTTCAACTATACTACCATTACACATAAGTTTAATAAAGTCATTTAATGATATTGTAATTGACAGAATTAATCTATGAAATGATTCTGAACTGTGATATTTTTATTCATCTCTCGTAGAATCTACACAAGTGTTTATTCAATATAAAGATTAAGTACATAATGAATTTGATGAAATCACGGTGGCACTATGATTTTGTTGAAGCTACAAAGTGTAGTTTTTGCCAAAATCATGGTAGTTTGACGTGATTCAGCTAAACTCACCGACAATCTAGATTTGAGAATGACTACATTTCTTTATTCTCTTTTGTCATTGATAACCTTTAGATATAGTTCATAAGACATGACTGCAAATGGTTGTGAACTAATACCATTGCTTCCTTTAGCTCAACCTATATGTTTGGTCCTTCCAATGACGTCGTAGCGTGATGTAAGGAGATCTTATCTTTCTTACAATGACGGACGTCTCCATGTGCTGCCTTGCCTGCAAAATGCAGAAGTTAGACATCCCAGAAAGATCTGGGCTACGCTTTACCGAATAAGAAAAGGCTTACATGAACTCAACGACTAGAGCAGATGCACCTCCTCCCCCATTGCAGATGGCACCAACACCATACTTTCCACCCTTATGCCTCAATACCTGTAACATAGCCCGACTAATATATCCACAGATCACAAAATCGGGGGAAATATAAAAAGGAATGGATAACAGCAGCATGGCTTATAGACATGATTGATAAATGAAGAAGTATAAGAACATGTGAGTTCCAAGGGTGAAAGAAAATGATAATAAAGAGAATAGCCAAGTTCACAAGTTACCCCTAATAATGTAACTAAGATGCGAGCTCCACTGCAACCCAATGGATGTCCCAATGACACAGCACCTCCATGTGCATTAACTTTTGCCTGCATTTCATATCAAGCCATTATTTATACCAGGACACGATGCAGGAACCAAATTGCAGAAGCAGCCAAAAAATGACATGTTAATACGCAAAAACATGAACCCTCACAGCATCAAGACTGAGAAGCTTCTGATTCGCAAGAGCCACAACCTGCATAGAGGTTAGAACATGATTAGCGTAGCGTAAAGCAGGAGAGCATGAACAAATAAAATATGTGATGTATTCCATACTGAAAAGGCTTCATTTATTTCATAATAATCAATTTGAGAAGCCTTCAGACCAGCATTTGATATAGCTTTAGGTATTGCAAGGGAAGGAGCAGTTGTAAATAATTCGGGTGCCTGCAAAAATAGTTTTGTTTTAGTTTCCATTCCAAATGCTCGTTAATCAAGATTTACTTTAACTTGTTATCGAACCTGAGCTGCATCTGCAAATCCTTTTATCTTTGCAATTACGTGCAAACCAAGCTCACGTGCCTTCTCTTCGCTCACTAGCACTAGTGCAGCCGCACCATCACTAGTCAGGTCAATAAAAAAAGCATTATCAACAAAAGATCGTGCAACTTTAGAACCTTATGGTTATTGGTTACCATACCCCAGATGAGGTGAAATAGAGAGAGTGAGAGAGAGATGGAGGGAGGGACCTTATGCTAGATGCATTGCCAGCGGTAACCGTACCCCCAACCTTTTTAAAGTTTGGTCCAAGCTTCCTTAACTTTGCAGCATCAAACTGGAAACACGAATACGGAAGTCATTATGCTAAACGGGTTTTCATCATATTCCAAAAGGGAGGAAGTAAATTTTGTACAAAAGTTTAGTTTGTATTTAGCATAGGTCGAACCATGGCAGTCACAAAATGCTAAATGCAATGGTTAACACTAAAAACAACAATAAATATTAACAAATCATGCACACGCACTCGATCACATGTGACAATAACAATGTAAATCTATATCTATGAATATGCACACTACAGATTATACGGTACATTAAGAATAGTTCTCATGTTTCAAAATTTATCTATCTACCTTCCCCAAACCTTCATCTTTATCTACTAGTGTGGAAGGCTTTCCTCTTCCATTGGAAATTTCAACCTGCAAGGAGCAGAAAGTGCTGATTGAAAATCACAACAACGCTGCATAAGTTATCAAAAGTTTCAATGTAGGGTAGAAGTCGTAATCATACCGGAATTATCTCCCAAGCAAAATGACCAGACTTTTGTGCAGATATTCCTCTCTCAAAGCTTTGAATGGCGTAAGCGTCCTGAGACACAACATATAGATATTATATACATATAGATATTATATAGCAGAGCAAAACAAAGTAATCAAACCCAATTCAACTAAGGATTCAAAGGAAATGAAAAAATGTTCAAGGGGCATAAGTTACCCAAAAGAAAGAAAGTTCAAGGGAGAAAAGAGTCATGCGACAAGAAAGTACAATTATCATATCAAAATTAGGAAATATATGATCAAATCAAGAACTTTGCTATTCCAAAACAATTAAAAAGGGGTCATGGTAGTCTGAAGAATCATGGCCCTTCCAGTGATATTGACAGGCTTCTCAAATGTTAATATTGATTAAGCTAACTGAAGCAATTAAAGGACTTTGCGAAAGTTGTTAAAGCAAGAAGCGGGAATAAATCTACTGCAAAATTATAACGAAGTTCCATTTGCTAGGAACGCTACCTGCTCATCTCTGGTTATGGAATGCTGATCTGCACAGAGTTCTGCACAAACTCCCATGCCAAAGTCATTATAGACATCCCAAAGGCCGTCTTTAAGCATACCGTCAATGATAGTATCATGTCCTAACCGAGATCCCTTCCTTGCTTCGACAATGTACTTAGGTGCATTTGACATGCTTTCCATACCACCAACCACAACAACATCATTGGAACCCAACTGAATTGTTTGTGCAGCAAGCATAGTAGCTGAAATGAAAAAGATTAAATCATGATTTGATATAAGCAGGAATACCCTTTTACAAAATCATAAAAAAAAAAAAGGAACACACCTTTCATCCCTGATGAACAAACCTTGTTAATAGTAGTGCAGACAACAGAAGTAGGTATTCCAGCAGCTAATGCAGCCTGTCTAGCAGGAGCCTGGCCTAAATTAGCACTAAGAACATTCCCAAAAAAGACTTCTTGCACAAGTGATGGATCAACATTGGCTCTCTTGAGAGCAGCTGCAAGAGAAACAGGTTTTTCATAAACTCTAACAAACAAGTTTACAAGTGTGTATAGAGCAATAGATAATAGATGAATTGGAATAAAACCTTTAATAGCGAGTGAGCCTAGGTGTGTGGCGGAAAGAGATGAAAGGGAACCAAGGAAACCACCCATTGGTGTCCTTGCAACACCGACAATACAAACATCTGTAATAATAATAATAATCAAAACAACAATGATCGATAATAATTATTGGTGATAATTGAAGGAACAAGAGACAAACATACATACCTCGGGATTTTGAAGACATGGATGGATGAGGGAAGGTCGGAACGGAAAGTGAGGGAGGAAATCGAATCAGAAGATGAAAGAAAAGGTTGGAAAGTTAAATACGCTAAATAATGGTATTGTGAAAGGGACCCACAGCCACAGGTAGTTTTGAATTGTCCATACCTATCCGTCCCTATCCTTTAGTACATAAGAGATCAGAAAGATGATAGTATATCAACGTCTTACTCACTCAGCAAATCGATCAACTCGTTACTCCTTATACTTTACCTTTATAAGATAGATAGATACAAGTCTTGGTAAAAATAAAATAAAAAAAACACACACGTAATGTACGGATTTATTTGAATAATTGATAGTGATCGTACCTGATCAGAAAGGAGATGAATGGTGAGCAACATCGTGAATTTCGCAACTCCGGTGATGATAAGACGACGGAGGGTGTACATGCAAGGTACTCCGATGTCAAAGTTAGAGAAAGAAGTAGGCAAGTAAAGAAAGTAAGAGTGAGTTAGAATGTAATGTAATCTGACCCTCTCACTTGCAAGGCCCCCAGCGCGGGGTCAACGGTCATCTGCACTGGGCTGGATTACAAGACCCAATACAGGTGATTGCCATGGCTTATGTGGCGTAAGGAAGACCAGCATGTGGTCTTCGCCCTGGGGTAACGGTCCCGAGATCTCCGGAAGGTGGGCAGACCGACTCTTTCGGAGGTGGGAGGTTACATGATGACGTGTCCTCGCGAGGAGGAGCACGTGGAGATCGAGGAGAGACGGGACGTGTTCCCCGAGACATGAAGCCCCTGCTCGACAGTGTCTGGCCAGCGTGTGCTCGACGAGGAGGAGGTTCGAGCATGCTAGGCGCTGGGTAAACTTTGGCCTCATTGGGCCACATCAGTATTGGGTTGGGTCTGCCCGACTGATGGGCAGGCGCCGGCCCAGTCCAGAACAGGAGTCCCCCCAAGTCGTTGCTCCGAAGTGTCGGAGTAATGACTTAAGGGTCAGCCCAGATGTCGAGGACATAGTAAGGGTGCTCGAAATACCGGGTTGGAGGTGGTCGTCTGATGTCCACGGGTCATCCTTTGCCGGGGAGACTCGTCAAATGGGACAGTGTTCCCGCAATAACGAGCTGGTGAAAATGTCGGGGACCAAGAGCAAGGGGTGCTCGCCGGGCAGGAGTCTCGAAGATGGAAGTCTGCTCGAGTTTCCTATGTCGTCATTGGGTGACGAAGCAGGGAGACGAGAAGACGTGGACTCGGGCACCAAGGCAAGCGAGAGGACGCACGCGGGAATCTGTGTGTCACGCGTCACTCGCCATTATTACATAGGGCGACTAAGGCTAGGACTAGGGTACTCGAGTGCCTAGGGACGCCTCGAGTCCCGTGATGGCCTTATAAATAGAAGTCAGTCTGTGTCATTTGCACGTTTCCTTTTTTTCGCAACGAGTTTCTCTCCTCTTCTTCTATCTTTCGCCACCGTACGCCGTCGTACCGGAAACTCGCAACCACTGTCTCAAGTAAGTTTCTATCTCTTTCTTTCCGTTTTACGTTTTCTATGGTGGTTCCTCCGGTGATCTGATGAAGTCCCCGGGGAAACCACAAAGTTTCCGGCGAAGATGACGGAGCTTCTTTAGGTTTTTGATGAATGTCGCGGGGAGTTAGGACGAATACCTCGGGGATCTGTTGAAGGTCCCGAGGAGGCGTGATGAATTTCCCGGGATCACGGAACGACGGCGCCGGGGACCTGATGAAGGTCCTAGGGACGTTCGATGAATGCCCCGAGGACGCGTGGTGAGTGTTTCGGGGACATGTGACAGGGATACCGAACACACATGTGCGTTTCCCCTATCATCGTGGTCGGAGGGTCGTTCCACTGAGTAGTTCCCCGCGTCCCTTTTTCGCCCTTTGTCTTGATCAGCGGTGGAAGGATGGGATGAATTTGATCTAGGATATCGAATTCACCGGTTTCCTCTACTTTTCAGGTAAAAATGGCTGCCGAGTGGATTGAAGGGAATATTGAAACGGACGATGAGCCCGACTCCCCCGTGGCGCTGGAGAGCGGTGCTCGATCGCCCGAGGACTGAGCTGGGGATGAGCCTCTGGGCTTTCCTTCACTATTTGTTCCCAGTGGTCCCGGGGCCTTCGCCACTATCGAGGATGTCTGTGCAGGTTCCCCGCTGAGTTGGCGGGCGTACAGGCCACTAGAACATCACCGGATATGCTTGACGTTCAGGAGGACACGATTTCCCATGTATGAGTTCGCATTTCAGGTGGCGGGCATGCATCTGCCCTTCAGTAGTTTCCAAATGGGAGTGTTCTCTTAGTTGCACCTGGCGCCTTCCCAACTCCATCCAAACGCCATTGCCTTTGTGCGGGCCTACGAACTCGTTTGTAAATATCTCGACGTCGAGGCCATTGTCCCCCTCTTTTTCCGGATCTTCCACCTACAACGACAAACGGTGGAGGGTCGTCACAGCTGGGTGTCATTTAAGCAGCTGAGGAGGTTGTTTCGGCCATATATGCACTATGTCCGGAACTTCAAAACCCGATGGTTCGTCATCAAGCCTCTCACCCGTGCAGCCACCGACACCTTGTACAACCGCAGAATGGTAGAAGTGGAAGGTGGTCGATAGAAGGAGGTCCTCGAATCGAAGTGTCCCCTGGAATGGACAGGGGAGCACTTCAAGCTAAGCACTAAGAGCTATATCGTTAGTCCAAGTGCATTGGGCGAGGAAGACCAGCAGGCCTACGAGAAGATAGTGAAATTTGTCCAAGGTTTCATCAAAGTGAAGTTTGTGACCCCGGACGGAAACTTCATAACAAACGCCCGCAGAGAGACCCTTACTAAAGCCCGGCTCATAAACACAAAGGCCCTCCTCGAGTGTGATACCGAGGAGGCGGCCCTTCGGTTCTTATGTAGTGGGCACACCCCTGACTCAGGGTCTGTTATTGTTTCTACTGTTGGTTTACTGATGTTTGCTCTCTTTTTTCGCAGGTGCCATGTCGACCTTGGAGGAACGCGTGAAGAAGCTGACATCAACTCGAGGTTCGAATAGAGCTGGGAAATGGCGGGTCGAGCAGCTCCGGCAGCATGTGCAGGGCCCCATCCCCATCCCCACCCCCGAGGACTCATCCCGTTCCCCGCAGGGCAGTCCATCTCCGAACTCGCAAGGGTCCCCGAAGAGGCAGAGAACCGTCGAGCATACGCATGTGGATCTCACTGAGAGTCCTCCCCGTGACAAGTTTGTGTTTCCACCCTGATATTTGAGTCCTAACTTTTTCTCGAGGAACAACTCCCCGTCCGTCCTTGCCTCTGAGGCCCAGGCCGTCTTGGGTGCTGACCGGGTTTCGAGGAGGAAATCCCTGGTGGAGGATATGGCCACGATGATGCGGGTATGTGCTACCGCGCTGGTCCTGAACGACGAAACCTGTCCGTCGTCGGAGCTGACTAGGTTGCAGAATAACTTCAAATCCGTTGAGGCCGAAATGAAAAAGTTGAGCAAGGATCTCGCGGAGTGCAAGAAACAGAACGAGGCTCAGGTCGAGCTTCAGGGGCAGCTGGAATAGAGGTTGGAGAAAGCTGCTGAGGAGAGGAAAAATCTCCTGGCGAGGATCGCCGAGCTGGAGCAGGCTATCCGACCCGCTGGAGAGGAAACTGAGGACGACAAGCTACTGACCTCTTGAGCCGAGTTGATCTCAAAGCTCAGGCAGACCGAGCAGAATGTCCTCCAGACTGTTGAGTTGGGCTTTGCTAGAGCCTTGAAGCAGCTCCAGGTGCTGAATCCCGACCTCATCTCTGAGGGAACTGGCCCTTATCACAAGATTGTCGACGGTCAGATTGTCCCACCCGCGTCCGAGGGTGACGATGATGATGAGAACGCGGAGGAAGGGCAGCCCGACGGGGACTTGGATGCTTAGTTTTTCTTTGTTTAGCTTGTTTGGCCTGCGCGCCAACTTTCTTTTAATTTTGTTTGGTTCGGCCTGCGCCCTGTGATTTTTGTGATTGCCCGGCCTGCATGCTAGGGGCATTACGACATTTTTGTACTATTTGCACAATGGGATTATGCCAAGTTTAATGTTTTGCCTTTTGTTTATCTGTGTGTGTGATGTTCGTATGTTTGCTTGACTTTGTTGATCCTCGACAGTGTAGGGAACTGGTCGAGTGGTCGGAGCTGTATTTCGACCTTTGACGAAGCTAAGAGTTCGGTCGAGGTCTTAGCTTCGTGGCGTGAACTGCCCATCGCGAGCTGGGTGTTCGGCCTAATTGGTACGGTGACGATGGAGCTCGGTCGAGGTATCCTTGTCGGATCAAGGGTCCTCGCGCACACACAATGTGGGCCCTTGTCTTCGTGTTTCATGAAGGGGAGTCGCGCTTGTACCTTAGTGCGCCCCCGTGGTCGCGACGTAGTTGTGTTGCGGACAGTGTTTAACTGTAGTACTGTTTAAGCTTCTCAGCATTCCATGGTCGAGCAAGTTCCTCCCCGTGTAGATTTTCTAGGTAGTAGGCTCCTGTCCCCGTTTTCGCGCGAATGCGGTAGGGGCCCTCCCAGTTCGCCGCGAGCTTGCCTTCTCATGAATCTTTTTGGTCCCAGTGGGCCAGTAGTACCCTGCTCGTAGCGCCTTGCAGGATAATGACCGTCCGCCGAGGTATTGTGCATTAATCCCCTCGTGGATCTCCCGGAGTATGTCGGGGACCGTAGACTCCTCGACGCATCTGAGAAGAGGGATCGAGAAGTCGCGTCGATATAGCTTGTCCTCGACAATGGTGTAGGAGCAAGCACGTCGCCTAACGACTCCGGTGTCTTTAGGGTCGTCGGGTAGCTTGCCCGAGCTGAGGTACTCATATACTAAGGTCATCCAGCTATGTTTATCTCCAATTGTGTTCACGTCGGCCGCGGGGACGGTTTTCTCGATGCTCGGACGAGAGAGCACCTCTTGAATGACGGATTTGTTCCCGCCCTTCTTCCTTGTGCTCGCGAGTTTTGATAGAACGTCCGCTCGAGAATTGTGTTCGCGCGGGACGTGACTCACTTCTGCCGAGGAGAACTTCTTCATCATTTCCTTCACTAGAGTCAAGTATTCGATAAGGCTGTCGTTCTTGGCCTGGTACTCTCCCCGTACCTGGGAGGCCACGAGCTGGGAGTCGGTGAAAATTTTGACCTCTTTGGCTCCGAGGTGTTCTGCTAAGCGTAAACCCGCGAGGAAGGCCTCGTACTCGGCCTGATTGTTCGACGTCGGGAAAGACAATGTGAGGGAGACTTCGATCAGGATACCTTCCCCGTTCTCGAGGATGATGCCTGCTCTGCTGCCTTTCGAGCTGAATGCCCCGTCGACGTAGATCGTCCACTTTTGGGATTCGTTGATCGAAGGCTCTGGGAGGGTCATTTCCGCCACAAAGTCAGCCAGTACCTAGGCTTTCAGGGCTTTCCTGCCTTCATATTGGATGTCGAACTCAGCAAGTTCGAGCGACCATCTGATCATCCTCCCTGCCATGTCTGGTCTACCAAGGAGTTGTCGTATGGGCTGCTTGGTCCTCACCACGATCGTATGGGCCAAGAAGTAATGTCGCAGTCTTCTGGCCGCGGTGACGAGAGACAGGGCGAACTTTTTGATTTGTTGGTACCTAAGTTCTAGACCTTGGAGGGCTTTGCTGGTGAAGTAAATTGGCTTCTTCCCGTCGGTGGATTCTCGGATTAGGACCGCGCTGACTGCTTCGCCCGTGATGGCGAGGTATAGGAATAACGTCTCCCCGTACTCTGGTCGTGAGAGAACCGGGGGTTGTGAAAGGACTTGTTTGAGGTGGAGGAGCGCTTGCTCGCATTCCTCAGTCCACTCGAACGTGGTTTTCTGGCGTAGAAGCTTGAAAAACGGGAGTGCGTACTGTGCGGACTTGGCCACAAAGCGGGACAGCGAGGTCAGCATCCCGTTCAGCGACTGTATCGACTTCTTCGAGTTCGGGGTTAGGATCTCAGAAAATGCCCTGCACTTATCGGGGTTTGCCTCGATTCCTCTCTCCGTGAGGTAGAAACCGAGGAACTTTCCCGCCCGAACGCCGAAGGTGCACTTGTCGGGGTTGAACCTTATCCTGCATTTTCTCGTTGTGTCGAAGACCTTTGTAAGATGGGCAGCGTGGTCGACTTCTCTTGCGGATTTGACGATCATGTCGTCCATGTAGACCTCGAGCATGTCGTCGATCTCTCCCTGGAAGACTTTGTTCATCATCCGCTGGTAGGTCGTGTCGGCGTTCTTCAGACCGAATGGCATTACATTGTAGTAGTAATTGCCTGACTCCGTCATGAAGGCGGTGTGCTATTTATTGTCCTTGGCCATGGGGATTTGGTTATACCCCGAGTAGGCGTCCATGAAGGACAACAGTTTGAAACCTGCAGAATTGTCGATTAGCTGGTCGATGTTAGGCAATGGATAAGAATCTTTCGGGCATGCCCGGTTAAGATCGGTATAGTCAACGCACATCCTCTATTTTCCATTATTCTTTTTGACAAGTGCAACGTTGGACAGCCAGGTTGTGTACCTGGCCTCTGAAATAAAATTTGCCTCTAGGAGGTCTTTTACAGCTTTTTCAGTAGCCTCTGCTTTTTTGGGAGACTGCCTATGCCTACGTTGTATTATGGCCCTAGCGGCCGGATCTACAGTGGGTTTATGACAGGCCACCTCGGGGTCGAGGCCAGGCATCTCCGATGCGCTCCACGCGAACAAATCAGCGTTCTCTTGGAGGCTTGCCTTCAGCTGTTTCTTCCCCAGGTCGGGTAGCCTGGTGCCGATCTTCACTCTCTGATCTGGATTGTCTCCGAGGGCGACGAGCTTGAAGTCTCCGTCTGGGATGGGGCGCGTTGGGTGGAGAGGCTGCACGTTACCTTCAACAAAGAGGTCGTTGTCCGCTACTCCGCCTTCTCCCTGCTCGCCGGGGAAACGACTGTCGAGGTCTACCGCATTGACGTGTGGGAGTGGCTTCTACACTACGTCCGTGGATGACTTCTCTCTGGTCTTGGGCTTGACGTTGATGGAACTCAGGCCCTTTATTGCAGCTTCGAAGCATCTCCTGGCAGCTTCAATGTCCCTGTGCATGGTGACGACCCGACCTCTGGCCATGTAGTACTTCATCTTTAGATGGATTGTAGATGGTACTGCCGTGAGTTCGGCCAGAGTGGTTCTCCGCAAGATGCATTGGTAGAGGGAATGGCATTCGACCACTAAGAAGCGGGTCTAGACTTGTCGGGCAGTGTCCTCGCTCCCAAAAGTGACCATCAGTTCAACATAGCACCACGGTCTAGTGGTGGTGCCGTTGAACTCCTGTAGATCCGAGCCCACGTAAGAGGTCAGATGTTTTTCGTCGAGCTGGAGGGTCTCAAAGAGGTGGGCATACATGATGTCCACCGAACTCCCTTGGTCGACCAGGATTCTGCGGACGTCGAAATTTTCCGTCTTCGCCCGGATCAGGAGGGGGATGGTGGAGTTGGGCGCTCCGCCCGACAGCTCCTCGAGGTAGAAGGTGGTGGGGTTTGATTTCCCTTGCACCTTCTCAAAAGTGGTGGTCTGCACCGAGGTCGCGGATTTCAGCTCGTCGAACTTCCGCTTGATCGACCCGATGAAGACCTTGCTGAAGCCTCCGCCGAATATAACCATCACCGTGGGGAAGCTTTCCCATGTGCTGCGGGCTGTGACGGGGTCTTTAGTGGGGAAGTTCGCCCACATGCTGCGAACTGCCTCGGGGTCCTCGATTCCTTCGGGGACGTAAAATTCCTCTGGTCGAGTGACACTCAGGGCGACTTGCAGTCTGTTTTCCCCAGAGGGAGGTGTCGTCTCCTCGACGCTTTGTGTGTCCCGGGCCTCTGGGCGAGGAGCGTCATTCTTCTTGGAATACTATTTGAGATGCCCCTCCTTGATTAGGATCTCAATTGCATCCTTGAGGTGGTTGCAATCTTCGGTGACATATTCGTGGCTTCGATGGAACCTGCAATATTTGGACCTGTCAGTGTTTGATTTGGGGGGTGTCGGCTTCAGAAAGCGGGCAGCTCTTTATGAAACTCCGAGTTGGCGCACTCGGTGAGAATTCGCTCGCGGGGAGCGTTGAGCGGAGTTGTTGTACCCCAAATTTTACCCCTTAGATGTCATAACATCTTGCACTTGCATTTAGGTCTCTATCATCTATGCATTTTTTAGTTAACCATAATATCTTGCCAGTTTGTTTCTTTTGTGTAAAAGTTAGGGTTGGCACAAGAAAGAGGATAAGATCAATAAGCCAAGCTCTCGACACATTCAACATGATCAAGAGTTTCCCTCCATCAATAATCAAGTTTTAGTGTGCATTAATTCACGTTCACCAGGATCTCATGACTTAGAACGTGATTCAAAGGTTTCAAATGCATCTTTATGGCCCATTCATATGATTTAAATGACTCAAGAATTTTGATCTATTGATAGTTGAGGAATTTGGTTCAATTGCTAAAAAGTCAACAGATGCTCAAAGTCAAAGTTTGATTTTTGACATTTTTTGGTCAACTACGGACTTTTCGAGTCAATAATCGAGAAAGTGTGGGAAATAATTGAGTTTGGTCAAGTTATGTCGAGAAAATCGAAGAAAGAAAATCATTTGTTCAAAAGAAACACAAAAAAAAGAATAAAAAATAAGGTAATGGCAAAATTGTAATTACCAATGGCAAAATTGTAATTACCAAAAGATGTTGAGGATCAGCAGCGTGAGGATCAGCAGGTTGAGGATCAGCAGCGTGAGGATCAGCAGCGTGAGGATCAACATTGTTCAATGGCAAAGTGGTAATTATGGAACATGCGTGAGGATCAAGGAAGGAATATTCCTTACTTGGGTACCAAGCAATGGCAAAGTGGTAAATACCAAATGGCAGTTGAGGATCAGCAATTGAGGATCAGCAACGTGAGGATCAGCAGCGAGAGGATCAACATTACACTACTAATGGCAGTTTTGTAATTACTGATGGCAAACATGTAATTAGAAGCTGATACTCAGGGTAGTCCTGGTACTCAAGAATGGAGAGGATCAAGAATCCTATAAATAGCCCATTTGTTTTCTTCATTAAGGGTAGATTGGAGGAGATTTTTTAGAGGATTGGGGGAGATTTGAGGAGATTTTTGAGAGGATTTGGAGGAGATTTTTGAGAGGATGAAGGATTCATTCAAGGAAAATTCAAGGGAATGGTCATGAAATTCTTCCAAATATCATATTCTCACTAAATCCATTGTCACATAAGAGTCAAAACTTCGAATCTCCCGATTTTTTTACTTCTCTTACATCAAACATAACTCATCAAATGCATTGAAACCCATCATTCCCACATACTTCTGGGGGCTCAGTGAAGTTGTAAACATCATCACATCTCATCTGGAAGTGCTCTAGAAGGTGCATTGGATACACTCCAATAGGTAAACCTTCTTGATTTTTGAACTCCCTCCTTAAGGTATCATTTTCATCCATTCAAGTTACCATTGTGTTTGTCTTGAAATGTTGAGTGAAAACCCCATGAAAATGGGTATTGGTTTATCATATATGGTACCAAATTTTATTTATCTTTCTTTTCAATTATTTTAATTTTCATCTTTATTTTAAATCAAAAATTAAAAAAAAAACATTTTAATTATTTTCTTCTTATTATATTTTTCATATTAAAAAATCCCAAAAATATTTATTATTTTTGTATTAATTGTTTATCTTTGTTTATTTTTAACTTAAACCTTAAAAATCAAAGAAAACATTTCATTCAACCTTAGAACTTTTAAACCACTTTCATCAACAAACCATTAGCTTTCCCAAGAGATAGCCATTAATCTCTTGTAACCTTTAACCCTTCCTTTAACTCTCCATAGAGATAGCTATTAATCTCTTCTCCATTTGCCACCTTTAGCTTTACATTTACAATTAAACTTCCCAAGAGATAGCCATTAATCTCTTGTAACCTTTAACCCTTCCTTTAACTCTCCATAGAGATAGCTATTAATCTCTTCTCCATTTACCACCTTTGACCTTACACTTACAATTAACCCTGTCATAGAGATATCCATTAATCTCTTCTCCCTTTACAACCTTTAATTTTTCATTCAAATCCTTTCATAAGAGATAGCCATTAATCTCTTCACCTTTACAATCAATCCTCACAAGCTCTACTTTCAAGCTTTCCATTCGTAGTCTGAACTACGATTGCTCGACTTCCTATTTAGGATACGTAGGCATAGGATTGCGATGATCCTAGCGAGCTACCTAAACATTTTTCCTGTAGTCGTCCGAACTACGATTGCTCTGACTTCCTATTAAGGATACGTAGGCATAGGATTGCGAGATCCTACCTTTTTCTTTTTCTACTTTTTTACTTTTCTACCTTTTTACTTTTCTACCTTTTTCTTTTTTCCACCTTTTTCCTTTACATCCAATGCCTTCTTGGATTCCACCTTTTTCCTTTACATCCAATGGCTTCTTGGATTCCACCTTTACATCCAATGTCTTCTTGGATTCCCCCGTTTTCCTTTACATCCAATGCCTTCTTGGATTCAACCTTTTCTCTTTTTACACCCTTTTACCCCGTAGTGAGGGGAACTACGAATGCTCTGATTCCATTCCCGCCAGGATACGTAGGCACGAGATGCGATGTCTTGGCGAGCATACTTAGTAAATAAACCCCTAGGTCTTTTCCTTAGCACATTTTCCTTAGCAAGCAAACAATAGATAACATAAATACTAACAAGAGGTTCCTGTAGAGTACTACAGATATCTAGGATGTTAACACCTTCCCTAGGTATAACCAACCCCCGAACCTTAGATCTCTAGCTATGTTGTTACATAGCGCACTTAGGGTTTTTCGATCTTTACCTTTTCCTTTGGATAAATCAAAGCTCGGAGGTGAACTTCATATTTTGCGATTCAAGTTAATCCAATAGTTTGATATCTGATTCTCACTACAACATGAGTGTACTCCGTGAACCGGTCAGATGGACCTCTCGACTCGCGAGAGTCCCTGGGACGGCCTTCGCGTCTTCTCTCTCCCCCGCGGTGGAGGGCAGTAGAGTCTTCATCCTTGGAGCTGCGGGAGCCCTCTTGGTGTCGTGAGTCTCGGGCAACGTGGACGGCCTCCGAGTCTTCGAACTGGATGTACGACTGGGCTTGGTGGAGGAGGTCTTCCAAGTTGCGGGGACTATGGATGCCCACAGACTTGGCGAACTCGGTCCCGTGACGCAGTCTCCGCTCGATCAGGAAATTCTTCATGTCGTCTGTAGTGGGAACCTCGACGACTTCCCGATTGAATCTCTCGATGTAATCTCTGAGAGATTCGTTCCTCCCTTGGAGGATGCCTTCCAAAGAAGCCACCGTCTTCGGATGGCGGCGAGATGCAGTAAAATGCCTGGAGAATTGTCTCTTTAGTTGCTTCTAGGATGTGATGGATTCTGGTGCCAGGCTTTTGTACCAAGTCATAGCACCTTTTCTGAGGGTGGTCGGGAAAAGTGTGCACTTAATGGCTCCCTGAACATTCCTGTAGTCGAGCATAGCCTCGAAGCTCTCGACATGATCGTCGGGGTCGGCGGTGCCGTCGTATGTTCCCAAGGGTGGAGGTTTTTCCATCCCTACAGATATAGGGGTCTCCATAATCTCCCTGGACAGAGAGGTTCGTTGGTCGTCCTCATCACTCCGAACTGGTGATCGTGATAGGGAATGATGGCCCCGACCAAGTCTGTATCGTCGGGGAGAGTTCCTCGAACGGTTCTTCAGCTTTTCGCCGTCAGTTTTGCTCCTCTTCTAGGCAGGGGAGCGTCGTTGTTCCTTCGGAGGAGGTGATCGATGGCGCTTTTAGGCGACCACAGGTTGGGGTCGTTCCAGGCGCGGGCGGCGTCCCAGAGGCGGGGGGTGTCGGGCTCCTGGAGTCGACTGGTGGTATCCTTCGCGGGGAAGGAGAACAACTGGGAGATGGAGGGCGATGATGTCTCCGCGGGGGAGAGCGTTGTGGTCGTCCCCTTTCGAGCGCTTCGATCCTCACGTTCTGCTGGGAAATCAGTTGGTTGGTATGATTGATTAATGCGAACAGGGCCACTGTGTTTGGGTCAGCATTTGGTGGCGCAGCAATTGGCTTGTAGATAGTGGGAGCGCTGTCCTGTTGGGCGGCATGGTATACCGCTTCGTCAGATGAAGGCGAGGCAGTCTGCCCGTCCCTTTCGTCGCCTTCTACTACGTGGATTGACACATTGTCCTCGCGGCTGTTTCCGTTGTCGAACTGCGCAAAGGTGTAACACCCCATTTCTACCCGACATTTATAATAAAATCAGAGTGATAAAAGTTCAACGAAGCATGGGATATCACATTCCAACTTTTAACCAACACCATAAAAACTCATCATCACAGATACATAACACTAAATCAAAGAGAACAAATTAACAACTATTTAGTCTTCAAAATAAATCAACTTTAATAAATAACCACGCAGCGGATTCACAGCTTTAAACTTTTAATTATAACATCTTAATCCAACTAAAATCAACTCAATTAGAATAACAAAGTACTCATTCAGAAAATCAACTTAAAAATTCGGCACTGAAACAAATCCACAAAACAAAAGACATGCGTTCATCCCCCCGAGTGCTACGTATCAGAGCGACGACACCAACTCGAACTAACGAAGGTAGAAAGCCTTCACTCCGGATTACCTGCAGGATGGCGTATAAACCATCACCATACACAGAAGGGGTGAGATATTGAATAATATAAACATAAGTATGATAATTAATACATTAGATTAAAATCACACAATTTCACTACTTTACAATAGCAATAAAACAACAATCACCAAACAACTTATAACATGCGACTCGAGATGCAACTCAACTATGCATATGCATGTGGTACCAATGGAGCAAAACTCCCAACTTAGAAAGTGCCAGTTTGTCGGGCATCAACAAGGCATAAGCCTTCAACTTCAACTTTTTGCCAATCCAGGCCAACGTGGGTGAGCATTAGCTCCAACTTAAAAATTGCCAATCCAGGCCAACGTGATAATGTTATGCTATGCATGCGACAACAACCACAACATCAACTTATTCAACGCAACACAACAAAGACAAAATGCAACAACTGCAAACAACTTAACAACGTTGGTCATAAGACCTGCAACTGCAACACAACTTAACAACGTTGGTCATAAGACCTACACCTTAATTTTTCCATAAATCAGGACAATTCAACATAGTTCAACTTCACCTGCAAATCAACTTATTCGACATAATCCAACCAAGAATACCTACTCGTATACACAACTTACTCCGACAATTTTCAACTAATACCGGGCAACTAATTATACCGCTTAAATATACTAATCGGTACTGTTTTAATACTCTGCTAACTTCTTTGGTCTGTCACTTACTAATTGATTCCTGTACTAAAATAAAACCTGCTACTAACATTGCTTTAATGGTCTGCTACAGGTATCACTATGTCTCAACCTTACTGCCACAAAATTCTGCTACTTAAAGCCACCTACTAATAATACTCTGCCTTTTAAAAATTTGCTGCTACAGGGACTATACTGATTATTTACTATCCTCTATCACTTAAATAAAACCTGCTACTATTTATATATTCGCTACTACCACTACTATTTGTATCAGTACACCACTTAATTAAACTAAATGAGACTATTTTAATTCTAAAGTCATACTATTAATTAACATGAACAACAATCCCAGATTTTGCTAACGTGACGCTCGTCACGAGCGTGACGGCCGTGACCCGTGTGACGGTCGTAACCCCTCCATGACGGTCGTCATGGTCTCAAAACCTGCGCTTCCCTCAAACCTGCATTCTCTCTATTCCTCCATTCTTCTTCTCTGTTTCCGGCATTTTCTTATATTCACTTCAACCTAATTCCTCCAAAACATCATACAATTGCAACACAACAAAACTTATACACTAATCCATACCGATAAAGTATTTCTACGTCCAATTCAAGAACATGGATTAATTTACTCATTCAACACAACAGTTCCAATACACAGACAGTAGCAAACATATAACACCCAATCCTACATATCAATTATCATATTCCCGGTTATAGAATTCGAACCCCACCCTTACCTTGGACTGAAGGTAGCTCGAATTTCCGTCGAAATTGAAGCTTTGACAGCAACTCCCGTAATCGCAATCTCTCCTCTCCAACCGTTGCTTCCAAACCCTCGTGCACTTTCTGTAACTTCCTTTTCTTACTGCGACTTCTATTCTTTTATTTCTCTAAATATAACCTAATATAATATCCTAATATAATAATGGGTCTACTAATTATCTTAATGGGCCTACTACACGGTACCCCCGACTTTGCTATTTCTCACACACAACTTAACCCAACTAAATTAATTAATATTCTACGAAAATAAATATTATTTCTAATATTAATTTCTCCCGACTAAAACGACTAATACTCGATTATCTCTTATTAGCATCAAGCAACATAATCAACATATTCAACAATTATACAGAAAAATGCTCAATACCATTTAATTAAAATATTTAATTAAATACGGGCGTTACAACTCTCCCCCACTTAGAATATTTTCGTCCTCGAAAATCTTACCTTGCTCAAACAGCTCAGGATAGGATTCCCGCATCTTGCTTTCCAACTCCCACGTCATACTTTCTCCAGCAGCTCCTAACCAGACTACTTTCACCAACGCAATCTCCTTGCCTCTTAGAGTCCTCATTTCCCGATCCGCGATCCGTACAGGCATCGTCTCCACAGTAAGATTATCCCGTACTTGAACATCGTCCATATGAATTACATGGGACGGATCTGGAACATACTTCCGGAGCTGTGACACATGGAACACATCATGTAAATTCGACAAATTAGGCGGTAAAGCCACTCTATACGCAACATTTCCAACTCTGTCCGAAATCAGATACGGACCAATAAAACGAGGAGTGAGCTTCTTAGACTTCAATGCACGCCCAACACCCGTCACAGGCGTAACTCTAAAAAATACATGGTCACCCGCTTGAAATTCTAAATCCTTCCTTCGCTTGTCATGATAACTCTTCTGCCTACTTTGGGAAGTTTTCATCTTTTCTCGAATTAACTTCACCTTCTCAGTAGTCTCTCGAACAATTTCAGGTCCAAGCACCACACTTTCTCCAAGGAGTCCTACATCTTCGACCATACAACGCTTCAAAAGGTGCCATTCCGATACTAGAATGGTAACTGTTATTATAAGTGAACTCGATCAATGGAAGATAAGTATCCCACAAACCTCCTTGCTCAAGAACACAAGCTCTTAACAAATCCTCCAACGACTGAATAGTTCTCTCAGTTTGACCATCCGTCTGAGGGTGATACGCTGAACTCAACCTCAACTTAGAACCCAACGCCTCTTGCAAAATCTTCCAAAAGTCAGAAGTAAACCTCGGATCTCTATCTGACAAAATACACAGAGGAACACTATGCAGCTTCACAATTATGTTAATATAAACCTCCGCCAACTTCGATACTGGGAAACTGATGTTAATAGGAATAAAATGAGCCGACTTCGTAAGCCTATCAATAATCACCCAAATAGAAGCATGTCCTCTGGAAGTATTAGGTAATCCCGTCACAAAGTCCATCGAAATGTTATCCCATTTCCATTCTGGAACTTCTAACGGTTGCATCAACCCAGCAGACTTTTGATGTTCAACTTTCGACTTCTGACAAGTTAAACATGCGTACACAAAACGAGCTACATCTCGTTTCATCCCAGGCCACCAAAACAATTTCTTCAAGTCTTGGTACATTTTTGTAGCTCCCGGATGAATACTCAATTTACTTCTATGACTTTCCTCAAGAATTGCTTTCTTCATCTCTACATCATCAGGAATACAAATTCGATTTCGGAATCTCAACACACCTTGCGCATCCAACTTGAAATCATCATGCTCAGACTGATCGATCCTAACCATCGAATCTACTAGTTTCACGTCTAACTTCTGAGCTTCCTTAATATTATCCAGAAAATCATTATTAACCTTCAGCATCCCCAACATCACACTCTGCGGTGTTACTTCACAAACTAAACTCATATCTCTGAATTGTTCAATTAATTCCAATTCCTTAACCATCATTGCCGACATATGCAAAGTCTTCCGACTCAGAGCATCGGCCACAACATTAGCTTTACCCGGATGATAGTTCAAACCGAAATCATAATCTTTTAATAACTCCAACCATCTTCGTTGTCCCATGTTCAACTCCTTCTGGTCAAATAAATACTTTAGACTTTTATGGTCACTAAATACTTCAAATCTAGATCCATAAAGATAATGTCTCCAAATCTTTAGCACAAAAACAACTGCAGCAAGTTCTAAATCATGCGTAGGATAGTTCTTCTCATGAGTCCTCAATTGCCTCGACGCATAAGCAACTACCTTACCATTCTGCATAAGCACACCACCTAAACCCATCTTGGATGCATCACAATATACCACAAAAGGTTCTCCTGGATTAGGTAATGTCAAAACCGGAGCCGACGTCAATCTCTTCTTCAATTTCGCAAAACTTTCTTCACATTGAATGTCCCATACAAAAGCTTTACCTTTTCAAGTCAACTTAGTCAACGGAAGTGCTAACTTAGAAAATCCTTCAATAAACCTTCGGTAATAACCGGCTAGTCCCAAAAAGCTTCTAATCTCGGTAGCCGACTTTGGAGTCTCCCATTGCAACACAACATCTACTTTGGATGGATCCACAACAATGCCATTACCCGAAATGATATGACCAAGAAAACTAACTTCCTTTAACCAAAATTCACATTTAGACAGCTTTGCATATAACTTCTTTTCTTTCAAAACTTGCAATACTAGTCTTAAGTGTTCTTCATGCTCTTCTTCCGATTTAGAGTAAATCAATATATCATCGATAAACACCACCACAAACGGATCCAAATAAGTATGAAAGATACGGTTCATGTACTCCATGAATACTCTCGGCGCATTAGTAACACCGAAAGGCATCACCGAATACTCATAATGTCCATAACGCGTTCTGAAGGTCGTCTTCTGAATATCCTCATCCTTCACTTTAATCTGATGATATCCCGATCTCAAATCAATCTTACTAAACACACGAGCACCTACTAATTGATCCATCAAGTCATCTATTCTCGGAAGCGGATACTTGTTCTTAATCGTCACTTTATTCAATTGTCTATAATTAACACATAGCCTCATACTTCCATCTTTCTTCCTTACTAACAACACCGGAGCTCCCCACGGCAATACACTTGGCCTCACAAACTTCTTTTCAAGCAACTCCTCCAATTGCTTCTTTAATTCCGACAACTCAGATGCAGACATCATGTATGGTGCCATAGACACAGGTCTGATACCATGTACAAGATCAATTACAAATTCCACTTCTCTTTCTGGCGGTACAGCAGGAATTTCATCAGGGAAAACTTCAGGAAATTCACGCACCACCTGCAACTCCTCAATTACAGCTCGGCCCTCAATAGATAACGACGCCATCAACACAAACATCTGAGCTTCTCCTTGCATCAACTGTTGTAACTGCTTAAAAGACAACAAACTAGCTCCTTCTTCTTCAGCAGTAGAAAATCTTACTGACTTGCTAAAATAATTGATATGAACATAGTTATATTCTAACCAGTTCATTCCCAAGATTACATCCATCCTAGATAACGGCAAACACACCAAATCAACAGCAAAGTCTCTGTCAAAGATCGACAGAGGACACTTCAAACACACAAGAGAAGTAGTCACCGATCCCTTAGCTGGAATTTCGACGACCATTTCTCCATTCATAGAAGACAACACCAGACCCAATCTTTCAACACATTCAGCAGCAATAAAATAATGGGTAGCACCAGTATCAATCATAGTAATTAAAGGAGTACTATTAATGAAACATGTACCTCTGATGAGTCTGTCCTCACTAGCTGTCTGAGTCCCAGCTAAAGCGAACACTCTTCCACCAGTTTGCGCTTTCTTTGGTTTCTGACACTGACTACTAATGTGTCCTTCTTCACCACAGTTGAAACAAATCATCTCCTTATGCTTGCACTCAGATATGGCATGCCCAGTCTTACCACAACGGAAACACCTCTTCACCTCAGCAGTACACACATTACTCTTATGACCAGGTTTCCCACATTTGAAACAAGTTATGCCAACAGGAGCATCTCCCCCACTAGTCCTCTTGCCATCAGCCACTCGCTGTTTACCTTTTCCAGTTAGAGCATCATAAGGCTTGCCACGATTATGTTGGTGTTTGCCTCTCCTTTCATTCATGATCTTATAATGAGCATTGTTATCTTCTTCAAAGATTCTGCAACTATCAACCATATCAGCAAAAACACGAATCTTCTGATATCCAACTGCCTTCTTGATCTCTGGGCGCAGCCCACTCTCAAACTTGATGCATTTAGAAAACTCAGCATCATCCCCGGTATAGTGCGGATAAAACTTGGCCAACTCCACAAACTTCGCAGCATAATCAGTAACCGACATGGTTCCTTGCTTCAGCTCAAGAAACTTAATCTGCTTCTTACCACGAATATCCTTTGGATAATACTTCCTCAGAAACTCCCTTCGGAACACATCCCAAGTGATAACTTCACCTGTAGTTTCCAACCTCTGACGAGTCTCTAGCCACCAGTCATCAGCTTCGACTGCTAGCATATGAGTCCCATATCGAACCTTCTGCGCTGGAGTGCAGTCCATCACACGGAAGATTCTCTCCATCTCTTTCAACCAACCCAACGCTCCATCAGGATCATACCTGCCCTTGAAGGTAGGCGGATTCTCCCTCTGAAAAGTCGCCAAACTACGAGATCCAGCATTCTCATCAGCGTTCGGCAGGTTCTGCACAGCTTGGGTCATTGCTTGCATAGCAGCAGCCATCGCAGCATCGTTCCTTCCAGCCATCTCAACTTATCACTTCAACATAAACAAAAGTTAGGACTAGTTAACAATACACGATTATTAAACAACTACGACTCGACAACTTGCCCGGACGGACCGACCTGCTCTGATACCACTAATGTAACACCCCATTTCTACCCGACATTTATAATAAAATCAGAGTGATAAAAGTTCAACCAAGCATAGGATGTCACATTCCAACTTTTAACCAACACCATAAAAACTCATCATCACGGATACATAACACTAAATCAAAGAGAACAAATTAACAACTATTTATTCTTCAAAATAAATCAACTTTAATAAATAACCACGCAGCGGATTCACAGCTTTAAACTTTTAATTATAACATCTTAATCCAACTAAAATCAACTCAATTAGAATAACAAAGTACTCATTCAGAAAATCAACTTAAAAATTCGGCACTGAAACAAATCCACAAAACAAAAGACATGCGTTCATCCCCCCGAGTGCTACGTATCAGAGCGACGACACCGACTCGAACTAACGAAGGTAGAAAGCCTTCACTCCGAATTACCTGCAGGATGGCGTATAAACCATCACCATACACAAAAGGGGTGAGATATCGAATAATATAAACAGAAGTATGATAATCAATACATTAGATTAAAATCACACAATTTCACTACTTTACAACAGCAACAAAACAACAATCACCAAACAACTTATAATATGCGACTCGAGATGCAACTCAACTATGCATATGCATGTGGTACCAATGGAGCAAAACTCCCAACTTAGAAAGTGCCAGTTTGTCGGGCATCAACAAGGCATAAGCCTTCAACTTCAACTTTTTGCCAATCCAGGCCAACGTGGGTGAGCATTAGCTCCAACTTAAAAATTGTCAATCCAGGCCAACGTGATAATGTTATGCTATGCATGCGACAACAACCACAACATCAACTTATTCAACGCAACACAACAAAGACAAAATGCAACAACTGCAAAAACTTAACAACGTTGGTCATAAGACCTGCAACTGCAACACAACTTAACAACGTTGGTCATAAGACCTACACCTTAATTTATCCATAAATCGGGACAATTCAACACAGTTCAACTTCACCTGCAAATCAACTTATTCGACATAATCCAACCAAGAATACCAACTCGTATACACAACTTACTTCGACAATTTTCAACTAATACCGGACAACTAATTATACCGCTTAGATCTACTAATCGGTACTGTTTTAATACTCTGCTAACTTCTTTGGTATATCACTTACTAATTGATTCCTGTACTAAAATAAAACCTGCTACTAACATTGCTTTAATGGTCTGCTACAGGTATCACTATGTCTCAACCTTACTGCCACAAAATTCTGCTACTTAAAGCCACCTACTAATAATACTCTGCCTTTTAAAAATTTTGCTGCTACAGGGACTATACTGATTATTTACTATCCTCTATCACTTAAATAAAACCTGCTACTATTTATATATTCGCTACTACCACTACTATTTGTATCAGTACACCACTTAATTAAACTAAATGGGACTATTTTAATTCTAAAGTCATACTATTAATTAACATGAACAACAATCCCAGATTTTGCTAACGTGACGCTCGTCACGAGCGTGACGGCCGTGACCCGTGTGACGGTCGTAACCCCTCCATGACGGTCGTCATGGTCTCAAAACGTGCGCTTCCCTCAAACCCGCATTCTCTCTATTCCTCCATTCTTCTTCTCTGTTCCCGGCAATTTCTTATATTCACTTCAACCTAATTCCTCCAAAACATTATACAATCGCAACACAACAAAACTTATACACTAATCCATACCGATAAAGTATTTCTACGTCCAATTCAAGAACATGGATTAATTTACTCATTCAACACAACAGTTCCAATACACAGACATTAGCAAACATATAACACCCAATCCTACATATTAATTATCATATTCCCGGTTATAGAATTCGAACCCCACCCTTACCTTGGACTGAAGGTAGCTCGAATTTCCATCGAAATTGAAGCTTTGACAGCAACTCCCGTAATCGCAATCTCTTCTCTCCAACCGTTGCTTCCAAACCCTCGTGCACTTTCTGTAACTTCCTTTTCTTACTGCCACTTCTATTCTTTTATTTCTCTAAATATAACCTAATATAATATCCTAATATAATAATGGGTCTACTAATTATCTTAATGGGCCTACTACACGGTACCCCCGACTTTGCTATTTCTCACACACAACTTAACCCAACTAAATTAATTAATATTCTACAAAAATAAATATTATTTCTAATATTAATTTCTCCCGACTAAAACGACTAATACCCGATTATCTCTTATTAGCATCAAACAACATAATCAACATATTCAACAATTATACGGAAAAATGCTCAATACCATTTAATTAAAATATTTAATTAAATACGGGCGTTACAAAAGGCGGTGTCTAGAGTCTTGTTCTCAGGCTGGGAGCTGGCCATGGTTGTCAGAAAAGTAGAGGTTGCTTTGGTTTTACGAAGAGGAAAATGGGGAAGCAAAGAGTTCCCACAGACGGCGCCACTGATCATACCTGATCAGAAAAGAGATGAGTGGCCAGCGACGTCGTGAGCTCCGCAACTCCGGTGATGATGAGACGGCGGGGGGGGGGGGGGGGGGGGGGGGGGGGAGGGGGGGAGGGAGGGTGTACCTGCAAGGTACTCCGATGCCAAAGTCAGAAAAAGGAGTAGGCAAGTACAGAAAGTAAGAGTGAGTTAGAATGTAATGTAACCTGATCCTCTCAAGTGAGAAGGTATTTATAGGCTGCCCCCAGCGCGGGGCCAACGGTCATCTGCACTGGGCTGGATTGCAAGGCCCAATACAGGTGACTGCCAGGGCTTACGTGGCGTAAGAAAGACGAGCATGTGGTCTTCACCCTGGGGTAACGGTCCCGAGATCTCCGGAAGGCGGGCAAACCGACTCTTTCGGAGGTGGGAGGTTACATGATGACGTGTCCTCGCGAGGAGGAGCACGTGGTGATCGAGGAGAGACGAGACATGTTCCCCGAGACATGAAGCCCCTGCTCGACAGTGTCTGGCCAACGTGTGCTCGACGACGAGGAGGTTCGAGCGTGCTCGGCGCTGGGTAGACTTGGGCCTCATTGGACCACATCAGTATTGGGTTGGGCCTGCTCGACTGATGGGCAGACGCCGGCCCAGTCCAGAACAGATAGTAAATAATTATATTTGACATATAAATAATTAAAAATAAAAATTAATAATGTAAACAACTATTATAAATAAATAATTTTTTATTTATATAAATAAACAAATCATTGACTAAATTAAAATTAAAAAACTATTAAAAATATGCAAAAGAAAATAATTGTTACTAAAAAAATTAAAATCATCCATATGCTTTGTTATATATATATATATATATATATATATATATATATATATATATATATATATATATATATATATATATATATATATATATATAATGTGATGTTAAGCGACGACAGTGACACTATTCAACAAATAAATAAAACTTATGTTTGAAATAAGTTAAACTCAACTCACAACTAATTAGTTGAATTGATCTCTCCTAATGATTATGAAAGTATAATTTTCTTACTAAAAGATTATTTAAAAGAGTAGTTAAAAGGTAGAAATAAAAGTATGTTAAAAAATATTAAGTAAAATAAAAAACATTAGGATAGCAAGTATAACATAAAATTGGTATTTAATTATATATTGATACTATAAAATCATAAAAGAGAAGCATGAGGTTAGATATGTTTATGCGTCTAGAAAAATAAACTATCTTGCTTTATAACTATGTTACTTTATATAAGTATATTTTATTGAACTTGGAATGTGGTGCCTTTCACATACAGTTACATTAGAGTGATTTTAATGGGATACAATCTTATGTTATTTAATTATTAATTATTAACTATAAATAATGTAGTTTAATAAATAAATATTAATTGATTACTTAATTAATTAATTAATAGTAATAATAATTGGTGGTTATTTTTATTTAAGTTAAGGTAACTCAAGTAAGGAAAATTAATGGAGTTTGTGGGATGATTATTCACCAGTTACTACCATCAATAATTAATAATAAATGAAATAAATAATAATAATAATAATAATAATAATAATAATAATAATTATTATTATTATTATTATTATTATTGTTATTATTATTATTATTATTATTATTATTATTATTATTGTTTCAATGACTCTCAAACAAACAATTATAAAAAATATGCAAATGTCAAATACTCAAATCTCTTAATTCAATTAAAATCAAAAAATAAAAATGAGGTTCACCAAATAAGTTATGTGAAAGTACAAATTTATCAATACAATGAATAAAAACAAAAAGAAGGCAAAAATAAATAAAAATTGATGCTCTTGTCGTTCTCCTTTTTAGTTACTTAGACTTGTTCTACATAAAGAATTAAATCGATAAAATATTAATAGTAGTTTTATTTGTCATCAGTCATCCTATCAAATACAATGAATAACAATAAATGACTTGAATAAATATTAAATTGATAAAATAGGAAGATTTAACAATATAATAAATTGTAAAATAAAATAATCCAACAATATAATAAATTGTAAAATAAAATAATCTAACAACATAATTGAAAAATACCTTAATTTTACTGACAAACCTTTCATCCATGACATCAAAATCTTCAACTGTATCCAAATGCATACTAACATTTAAGACAATATCAAAGAAAAGAAAGTTAATAGATAGTCAACATAATTTTGAAAAATATATTCATTTACACATTGCCATCTTATAAATGAAAAGCACATCAAACATGTAAGAAAATGATAATTGCATAATGAGGAAGAGTGTAATATAGAATTGATTGAGATGTAAGAAAATTATATTTTCACGGTGAGAGGAGTATAATATAAAATTGCTTTCATATTTCACATATAAATATAAAGTGATGATGATGGGGAAGATATGTGGGTGTGGGTTTGGAAAGAAGTGGGTGAGTTATAACTTCCCACTAATTTTTATTTATTTTAATTAATTAATTATTGATAATTAATATTATTTCATTAATAGAAAAATATTAGTGGTGGTCGGTAAAAAAAATAAAAATAAATGTATCTTAATTAAATAATTAAGTAATAGAAAAATATTAATGAGGGAGGTGGTTGCTAGAAAAATAAAAATAAAATAAATTAATAATTGTAGGAATTAAAATATCAATTTTAACCTTAAATATTTTGGAGGAAAAATTGAGGAAGACATTATAGGATTATAATTTAGTAGAAAAATAAAAATAAAATAAATTAATAATTGTAGGAATTAAAATATCAATTTTAACCTTAAAGATTTTGGAGGGAAAAATTGAGGAAGACATTATAGGATTATAATTTAGTATGATATGATTAGGCTTATTTAGGTCTGAAGTCCTTTAACTTAATTTCAATTTTCACTTAGGTTCCTTACTTAATAAACGTTACATGTAAGTCCCTTATCAATTGTTTCGTTAACAACCTTGGTCCAAACCGTTAAATTGGAGAAGAAAATGTTAAGTGAGATGAGGTGGCATGCCAGTAAGGATTATTAAGCAATTGTGAGTCAGCATTAGGACATTATATGAACGTTGGATTGTTATTCATACTTCTTCTTCTTCAAAACGTGTGTGTTGTCTTCTTCATCTTTCTTCTTCTTCATCCTTCATCTTCCAAAATCCTTTTCTTCCAAAATGTCAATGAATTCTAGCAACTCATCAAAATCAAACACCAAAAGCTATGGGTCATTTGGATCTGTGATAAAGAGAAACAAAAGGATGGATTGTTGGTGTCAAGATGAATGTGTAATCCGTACTGTTACGGATTTGAATAGTGTCAATGTTGGGAAAAAATTTTAGGGTTGCAGGAATTATAGAAATCAATTGGAGAAGGGATGTAATTTTTTCAAATGGGTAGGAGATGAAGTTGTAGATGGTAGGGATTTTAAGATTGAAAGACAAAGAAAGATGATTTTGAAGTTGAAGAATGAAGTTTTGAGCACAAGAGGAATGTTGAAAAATGCAATTGTTTTTGGCATTATTAGTTTAGGGTTTAATTTATTTTTTGTCACAATGTATTTGAAATAGAATTGTGGCTAACACAGCATGTATTTTAATGTTATGAAATGGAACTTGTTGAAGGTTAATAATGGTATTCAGTTTTTGTTGATTCTTATTTGTAATGTTCATTTGTAATCAAATTGATATAATGTTCATTTGCAAAAGTAATGTTCATTTGATATTGTATTTGTAATCAAATTGATATGATGTTCATTGCAAAAGTAATGTTCAGTTGATATTATAACTGTAATTGTGAGGTGTATTTGTAATCAAATTGTCATTGAAGAAGTAATGTCACAACATGTATTATGCATTATCAAATTGATATTATGCATTATCAAATTGAAGAAGTAATGCCACAGCATGTAACCAAATTGAAGAAGTAACTGCATTATAAAATAGCCAATGTTGAGGTCTATTACATAAAAGAAAAAGTAATGGCACTAATACTGGTTCATTGACAGTATTATGCAGTACAAAAAATAACAACTAGTTGTTACACAAACTTAAGCATCAGTACAAAAATAACAGCTAGATGTTACACAAACTTAAGCATCAGTACAAAAACTGGTTCATTGACAGTAAGTGACATAAACTTAAAACACTAATTATGCAGTTGCTTCAGGCTGAATCCCATCAACTTGAGAAGGTTGGCTTGCTTCAGGCTGAGTGGCCTCAGGCTGACTTGGTCCTAGCTGAACTGGTTCAGGTTGAGTTGGTGGTGGCAGTTTGCAGGTTGCTTTGTTGTGCCCCATTATGTAACATTTGCTGCACTTGATTCCAAAATTAGCCCTCTTAAGCTGAGTACTATCCCTTATACTCTCTGATGCATCTCTAGTCCTCTTCTTCTTTGGTCTTCCTGGTTGTCTTTTGATTGGTGGTGGTTGTAATTCAACATAGTCCGTTTTCTCCCAAAGACTTTCCCCATTGACTGGAAAGATGACAGTTGCATATCAAGCCTGATATAAATCTATCTTGTAGCAATCAGGCACATAACTGTCAATGTCCATTTGTTGAGATTTCGTGCAAGCCATAGCATGACAGCATGGAAATCCTGTCAGTATCCATCTTCTACAAGAGCATAACCTGGTGGACAGATTAACAGTGTACTTTTCTCCATTATATGATGTGTGCCTCACCTTATAATCATGATCACCTGCACGCTTGTTTAGTTTACAACATTTCAGTTAAAGCATACTAAATGAAAACATACTAAATGATTTAAAACATACTAAATGAAAACATACCTCACAATCCAGTTGTTTGTTCTTACAGATTCTCTTTCAATCTTTCTCTTAATATTGGGTGGAATGTCACTTTCATACTTGTCAATTTTCTGCCTGTTTGCCTCCCACCTTTGCATGAGATAAACCTGATATCTTCAATCATTGCTATGATTGGTTTAACCCTAGCTGAAACAAAAATTGAATTAAAGGCCTCTGACATTGTTACAAACCAGTCCCTCATTTCCTTCACCATTGTTACAATCCAGTCCCTCAGCTCCTTCAACATTGTTACAACCCAGTCCCTCAGTTCCTTCAACATTGTTACAATCCAATCCCTCTCCTCCAGTGGGCCCATTTTCTCCATCATCCACACCATGTTAAACTTCAGTGGGCCCATTGTTTCTATCAAACACACCATGTGGAACTTCTGTGGTCTCATTGTCTCCATCATCCACACCAAGTGGAACATCAGTGGTCCCCTTCTCATTTAAGTTTCCAACCTCCACATCATCTTCAACTACATTGTCTTTTTCACCTATAACAGTCTCAGTGGGCCCCTTATCAGTATTGTCTTCAACTTCCATAATAGTATATACTTTGTCAATTTCAGTGTCTCCCACCTCTACATTATACTCTAGTGATAATATGGGTTCCTCAATTACATCAGCCTGTAGTACAGGATGCATAACATATAAATGAACTTCCCCTGTCAACTCAGTAATAATTTGCATCCTACTAGCTCCATTATCATCTTTGAATTCCACTATGTTGTTACACTCCATTTGATCATAATACCAAAGGCTTTTTATGGTTGGATAACCTAAATCTTTTAACCCACCCAATGCTTCAAAATAACTCCAGTAATCTGGTTCTACATCCCAGATTTCCTCAAGACCATTATACCCTAACTTAGTTAACTCAGCAAACTCGCCCCCATGATGAACAATGCACTTAAAACGACTATCCATGACCTAGATATGGTAACTATATGAGTGTTGGTTGCAAAATAGGGCAAGCAAGAAAAAATATTTATTTTCAGAAAGAATTCCCTCCGGGATTTATGTCGTGTCCACAGAGATCGGTTCGAGGGAAAGAATGTTGTTCGACAGTCTCTCGCGTTAATGAGTTTGGATTAAAATGGTTTAAAACAAGAAAACAGAAAAGTAAATATCAAAACATAAAACAAATTCATTCTTCAGCAAGACAAACTTTTCTGGCATGCACATAACCGAATCCTCACAAACTTAAACTTACCGACCAGTTATACTCCACCTACAATACTCCTCAGTATCACCCAACATCGCTCACAACAAAGGTTATGTCTAACGTAAAGTTGAGAAAACAATTGTGTTACCCTCGCCGACACTCTCACACACGACTCAAGGTACGGAGGTATTAAGCTTCGACGCCTATTGAAAATTGTTAGCTCTTAAATCTATCTCTAGAATTCAGAAACTAACAGATAATCATCCCTAATCGAAGTTTGCGAGGATTATCTCTAACCCAACTCAAACCCCGCACATAAAGCAAAAATCAGAGACAATCGCCAATAAAGATTTGTAAAGCAAGTTTTATACAACGCCATGGGTGACAAATATACATGAGATCATAGTCAATATATATACAAAACCCAACAAAGAAGAAAAACACAAAGAAGAAAAGAAATGAACCAAACATCTCGCGGTTTGTCATAGCCGATCGACGATCAATCCACCCCGGTTCACCCGTACGCAAGCTTCCATGTTGTTTTCTAAGCTAATCTACTGAAAAATGAAGTTTGATGGAATTGGAGCAAGAATCTCCAAAACCATCACCTAAAAAATGCTGAAAAATGACTTAAATGGGCAAAATTGTGTTCCAGGGTTCACCTAGCGAGCCCCCCGTTCGCCTAGCGAACATAAACCGCCTTAGCTACTTCCAGAATTGTATTTTTCACGCTTCCGGACACTTTTCATTCGCCCCCGAGTTCGCCTAGCGAGCTCGCTCGCCTCCAGTTCGCCTAGCGAACATGACAACAAACTAGAACTTGTTTTCTTAATAACTTTTGAACCGTAACTCCGATTGACGCACGGTTTGAAGCGCTGGAAAGCTTATTCAATGCTCTATACAACAATGGTAAAATCCCATTTCTGGAATACCTACAAAAATGAGATAAAATCAATTAAACTCAATGATATTTACAAGAAAACGCAATATACACACGAAAACGTAAAGTAAACGTATTTACACATAAAGTGAGGTTTATTCAACCAATTTTAACACAAAGTAACGATAAGTGCAACAAAACTTATATACAAAAATAGGTACATTTTGCACTTATCAAACTCTCCTCAACTTACATAATTGTTTGTCCTCAAACAAAAATCAAACAACTCAACGAAACCGAGTGATAACCAAAGAATCACGAATCAACAAGTTTTGAAAAACGGAAAACAAATGCAATGGTTCAATCAAAAAATGGTACACACAAAGTAAATACTTACCACTAAACTACAACGATAACATAGTCACGAAACAAAAGCAAAGTACAAAAGTCATGCCAAAAATTCTAAAACAACACAAGTTCAAATGTGAATCACACCTAGCAAAACCAATCATCGGTAGATGAAAAACACGAAATGAGGTTCTTATCACTCACACAACAATCATGCAAACAATAGACTAAATTATGCAACCATACAAAAATTCACATTGAACATACAAAGGCAAGAATCACAAGGACTTTCAAGGTTGTAGCGTGGTCGGGTAAACAAACAAGGGGCAATTTTTAAAGGTAATTGAAACAAAAACTTGCCTAAACCTAAGGGAGTGATCAACTCACAAAAGTTCAAACACCAAATTCCAATTAAACTTCTTCTTTCATCCCAAGTGTTACACAAAACACAATACTTATTTAGCACAATTATTTGAAATCTTTTTGTTTTTCTTTTTCAAAACTTTTCTTTTTCCTTCTTCTTTTTTTTTTATTTTCTTTTCTATTTCATATTTTTCTCTTTTCTTTTTCTTTTCTTTTTCAACCTCATAGAAACCAACCAATGAGTAAACAATCATTCTCTCCCCAACTTGAATTCAATCACATCATCATGTGAATACTCCCTACTTTCTAAGGCAAGGTAAAAATTCATACAACAACACAAAGTTGAGGGTTCAAGAAAAAATAATCAATCAAAATCCATACAAAAAGTAAATTTAACACTCATAGACAAGCATCAAACTCAAACAACATGGATAATGACCAAAGGCTCAAAAGGGTTACAAATGATCACACACTCACAAGGTGAATTGACTATTCGGCTAAGGTAGTTGTGCTCAAAATGAAACAAAAATGCCTTGATCCTTTTCATGCTTTCATATAATCAACACAAACAATAGATTAAGCATAATAAAATCCAATTAGAACAAGAATGTTGGTACTCCGCGCATATATGAACAATGGAAAGCTTCCTCACAAAAAGGGTGGGAACTAAAGTGATTCACACAAGAACAAGTATACAAAAGAACGAATGACATGGAAGTTTGTAAAAAGCCTAAGTATCATGAATATGCTAAAGTCAAGAAAGCAATAAACACATACCTTGGACGCGTACCAAACTTTAAACACTATCATTACCACGCATTCGCAAGTTGAAACGATCAAACTTGGAACATCACCTTAAATTTCCTCAAGCTACTCAAAACAAGTTCATTGACAAACACAAAAACTATTAATATAAACAAACTGAAAAACCAGCAGAAAATTCATTAAACAAGTTGTAAAGTGAAGATTTGAGAATTTACGAATAATCCGAGTACAACTTGTTTAATGAATATTCACCACACTACCTAAGCTAAAATGAAAAAGTAATAACAAAACAAAAACGATAAAACATGCTTGTTTTACGTCGTAAGCTCGACGCCTTTACAGTGCTTAGCTAGTAACTTCCGTCATTCATGCCATAGTGATGCCTCACCGCGCAAACCAAAAGCAAGTGTCCTAACCAAACACTTAAACAAACGTTAATCTACAAGTATCAGTATAACAAGTGAAAATATACAATATATACGATATCTACAAAACTCAAAAACAAAGAAACTATCACAATGCGATTCAATATCAAAACCAATCCCCGGTAACGGCGCCATTTTGTTGGTTGCAGAATAGGGCAAGCAAGCAAAAATATTTATTTTCGGAAAGAATTCCCTTCGGGATTTATGTCGTGTCCACAGAGATCGGTTCGAGGGAAATAATGTCGTTCGACAGTCTCTCGCGTTAATAAGTTTGGATTAAAATGGTTTAAAACAAGAAAACAGAAAAGTAAATATCAAAACATAAAACAAATTCATTCTTCAGCAAGACAAACTTTTCTGGCATGCACACAATCGACTCCTCACAAACTTAAACTTACCGACCAGTTATACTCCACCTACAATACTCCTCAATATCACCCAGCATTGCTCACAACAAAGGTTATGTGTAATGTAAAGTTGAGAAAACAACCGTGTTACCCTCGCCGACACTCTCGCACGCGACTCAAGGCACGGAGGCATTAAGCTTCAACGCCTATTGAAGATTGTTAGCTCTTAAATCTATCTCTAGAATCCAGAAACTAACAGATAATCATCCTTAATCGAAGTTTGCGAGGATTATCTCTAACGCAACGCAAACCCTGCACATAAAGAAAAAATCAAAGACAATCGCCAATAAAAATTTGCAAAGAAAGTTTTATACAACGCCATGGGCGACAAATATACATAAGATCATAGTCAATACATATACAAAACCCAACAAAGAAGAAAAACACAAAGAAGAAAAGAAATGAACCAAACATCTCGCGGCTTATTAGAGTCGATCGACGATCAATCCACCCCGGTTCACCCGTATGCAAGCTTCCATGTTGTTTTCAAGTGAAGTTTAATGGAATTGGAGCAAGAATCCCCAAAACCATCACCAAAAAAATGCTAAAAAATGACTTAAATGGGCAAAATTGTGTTTCAGGGTTCGCCTAGCGAGCCCCCGTTCGCCTAGCGAACATAAACCGCCTTAGCTACTTCCAGAATTGTGTTTTTCACGCTTCCGGGCACTTTTTATTCGCCCCCGAGTTCGCCTAGCGAGCTCGCTCGCCTCCAGTTCGCCTAGCGAACATGACAGCAAACTAGAACTTGTTTTCTTCATAACTTTTGAACCGTAACTCCGATTGACGCACGGTTTGAAGCACTGGAAAGCTTATTCAATGCTCTATACAACAATGGCAAAATCCCATTACTGAAATATCTACAAAAATAAGATAAAATCAATTAAACTCAATGATATTTACAAGAAAACGACACACGAAAACGTAAAGTAAACGCATTTACACATAAAGTGGGGTTTATTCAACCAATTTTCACACAAAGTAACGATAAGTGCAACAAAACATATATACAAAAATAGGTACATTTTGCACTTATCAATGAGTAATGTACCAAATGAAGATAAAAAACCCTAACTAACAAACATAAACAACGAAGAATAAATACCCAGTATGTATTTCGTACCTTAAAGGAAGATTCCACAAACCCTAACAAAATGCAGATTCCAACGATCTTCTTCTTGTTCCCAGACGAAAATTCCAGAAACCCTAAAACGTGACAAGATGAAGTTTCAGAAACGAACAAGGATTGAGATGGTGAAACGAACAAGGAAGAATTTGTTACCATACCTATACGAACGAACAGATAAGGATTACGCAAGGATTTCGTCCACTGATACTTCTCCTCGTTGTTTAGGTTTTTTAGAGAGTTCAATGATGCAAAATGAAACTAAAGTTGAAGTGTCTGAAATGAGTTTTCTAAAAAACGTATAGAATTTCATAATTTTAAAATATTTGTATCTTACCTGGATTAACTTAAGCCATGTCATTCCCTGAACACCACATGGATTGACACATTGGCAATAACTAACGAAATATATAATTATTTAATAGAAAGGACTAAAACTGTTAACGGAAGAAGAAATACGGGACTTGAAAGGAACGTTTATTGTATAAGGGACCTAAGTGAAACCTGAAATTAAGTTAAGGGACTAAAGTATGTATTAAGCCTATTATGAATGACGCGCATCTTGGCTATTCTCCCATGAACTAACGCTTTATATTTCAAACTCAATATTTTTAACATAAAAAATATATATCAAAATCTACTTTATTATATAAATCGTTAGGTCACTACATAAATTATATAAAATTTTGAAATAATCCATTGTGATTCATTATCATAATATAATACAATTCGGAAGCATATTATATATATATATATATATATATATATATATATGTGTGTGTGTGTGTGTGTGTGTGTGTGTGTGTGTGTGTGTGTGTGAGAGAGAGAGAGAGAGAGAGAATGATTATTCTTACTTTGAAGAGTAAGTTATTATAATTTATTCTACATTTTGATCATTTATTTATTTTTAAACTATGGTTAAACATAATAAATATTGATTGTTATTAGTCACCGCTTAAAAATAAATGAATGGTCATGATGTGGAGTAAGTTTTAATAACTTACTCCTGGAGTAAGAATAACCCTTCTTATATATAGGGATGGCAACGGGGCGGGGCGGGGCGGGGGCGGATTTAACTCTACCTCTACCCGCACCCGCCTCCATGTAACACATCTGCTCCTACCCCTAAACTCAACCGGGGGTAAAAATTTACCGCACAGACCCGCCCCCAGTGGAGAACGGGTTCATCTGCACCCGCCTCACCCCCACCCGCAAAAAAATATTTTTTTTAATTGAAATAAAAATTAATAATTTAATTAAAAAATTGATTATTTTAATAAATTAATTAATTATTTAAATAAAAATTTAATTAGTAAATGAATATTAACTTTATGAATTTGATTATTTCCATTGCAATAAGGGTATTAATTATTTAATTAAAAATATAATTAATAAATGAATATTAAAACAAGGGAATTAAAGTAAAATGCATTATCCGAGGGCGGGGGCGGATCCAGGCGGGTCTTTATGTCTTTCCGCCCTCGCACCCGCACCCGTAGTTAAGAACCGGGTTTCCTCCACACCCGCACCCGCACCCGCACCCAATTAAATTGGGTTTTTCCCGTTAATTTCGGGGCGGGTCCGGGTTTGTTTGTCATCCACAGACACACACCCACACATACGCACACACGCACGCACGCACGTACACACACACACATAAAATTTATTTTATGTCTTTTTTTTATAAGATGGTTCATCACGATTTAAAAATTGTTATCAATATATAATTTAATTTGTGTCAAAGAACTATATTGTGAAACAAATGTACTCAATTTTTTTTTAACATTATGTAGTAAGTTATAACTATATTAATTATTCAAAAATATAAGTTTTGTGTTTAATTATTTATGCATATGTGATTACGAAAAAAAATTTATGATTTTTTCACTTTTTAAATATGGTAAAATACATTTTTTGGTCCTTTAACTTTACCTCGGGGTTCATTTTGGTCCCTTAACTTTAAAAAGTGTCATTTTAGTCCCTTAACTCTTCAAAACGTTCCATATTAGTCCTTTTGTCTTATTAGTGACTGATTTTTGAATTTTTCCGTCGCTAATAAGACGAAAAGGACTAATATGGAACATTTTGAAGAGTTAAGGGACTAATATGACACTTTTTAAAGTTAAGGGACCAAAATGAACCCTGAGATAAAGTTAACGGACCAAAAAGAGTATTTTGCCTTTAAATATCATATGACTTATATAAGATTAAGGGTGACAAAACGGGTCGTGTCCCACCGTGCTGGCCCACGCACCCGCCAAAAAATAGCAGGCTAGGTTGGGATTTTGGACCCACCGCCCACCAAAGTCCGCCCCCCTAAAAACCGCTACCCGCCAAAACCCGCCTCCCGCGAAAGTCCACCGCACCTATTCGTTCTGCTTGTCTCACCTTAAACCCATCCTTTTTTAGTTAATTCTAGTAATTTCAATTCTTGATGGTTTTATTTTATACATTTATTTGAGAATATATGCAATATTTTTTTAAAGTAAAATTTGTTTAAAAGATACTTTATAAAAATTGTTCTAAAAAATAAGTGAAAAATTTAATTGAAATGTAAAAATAAGCTTATTAATCTATTAAAAAATGGAAAAATTAAATAAATAAATAAGTAGGCGGGCAAGCCCGCCGCCCGTCAACCCACCCTATTGGCGGGGCTAGCTAGATTTTTATGCCCATTTATACTTAGCAGGCTTGCCCGCCCCGCCTTTTTTTTAGCGGGCTTAAGGCGCAGTGGGACGGGGTGGAGCGGGCGGCCCGTTTTTTCACCCCTATAAGACCATAAGGATAAAAGTGTAACATATTAATAAAATCTTTCCCCTCCCCTTATGAACCAAACATATATATAATTAAAAAAAAATTCTTCCCCTCCCTTCATTAAAATCCATCCCCTCATTTGAACCAAACAGACCCTTAATTTCTTCCTAACTTTAAATTAGTGTACCTTATATCTCATATAATGCTTAAGTTCAATTTATTGTTGTTGTTTGTTTGAGTTTTGATTTGGTTACATTTGGAGGTTAGGTTATGTTTGATTTTGTTCTCTTATTCAAAATCGTCGGGATAATACTATTCGAAGACCTCGTCTGTATATTGTTATTCGAACACTAGAATTTTCATATATTTCTAATCTGTTGAGATATTATACATTATATTTTGTGTTGCATTTCAATAATTTTGATATGTTTACTTATGTTAACCATATGTCTTGCGTGATTATAGAATAATTGTCGACGAACAAGAGAGTTATAAACATGGTTGATTAACACAAGATGTTTTAGTGCGTAGAGAGAAAGCAAAATGATTGGCGTCTGAAAGTACAGAGAACAAAATAGGGCAATCAATTGGCATTTTCTCACTTGTTTCTGCTACACATGCTCCCTTAGGACCTGCTTCTTTCGCACATGCTTCCTAGACCTACTCCTACCACACCTGAGAGATTTCTTATAGGCTCGGATGGCGTGTCTTTAATTCCACTATATGTAGGTCATGTCATTGCTCATGTTTAAGACAGAAAGGTAAAACAAATATTTATTTATGATTTTAAACATCTGACTTATGATAATTATTTTTTAATTAATCATCTGACATTGATGTATAAATTTTTAAAGTTCCCTAAGATATTAAAATGCATTAATTATGGTAAGAAGATAACACAGTTGTCTGAGCATGACGAACCATGATTTTAGGATGTATTAGAAGCATTCGGGTTGAAGGATATTTGTAGAACTGAATTTGGTTTCATTGACCACGGTCTTTTATTTGCCTTTATTGAGAGATGGAACTTCAAGACTTCATCATTTCATCTTCCCATTGATGAGATGAGTATCACTCTATATGGTGTATTGTGCATCCTTCATCTTCCTATCACATACAGATTATTGGATCAAGTTTCAATTCAAAAAGTTGATGCACTAGACCTAATGGTTACACACTTAGAAGTTTATTAGGGTAAATCCCAAGAGGATATTGCGGGTATTTTAGAAGCATATGCAAGATTTTGATTTCTAAAGGTTAATTACGAAGACCATTTGATTGATTGTTGTTAATCATGTTGGTGATGATGCTTAGGTCTCTTATCATAGACAATGTGCATTGAGAACATATTTCTTATATTTGGTTGGTAAAACCATATTTGTGGAGAAAAAAATGTGATCTATGTTGATTTGTCTACATTAATTACTTCTTAAACTTTGAGAAGATTCACGAGCATAATTGGGGGGGTGTATCTTGTTTGATTTACTCATACTCAAAGTTAGATAAACCAAGTCAGTGGAAGACGAGACAAATAGTAGAAAATAATTGTCTCTTTTAAGTAATATACATACATGTATATATTAATTTCGTAGTATTCGTATCGTCTATGAAAGTTTGTTACCAGGTACAATAAAGAGTTGTCTAGTGCGTGGTTGATTAACCCACCTAGGAGGAATTTGGAGATTGAGCTGTACAGGCATGATATTGACCACGTTATGGCAGATGACATATGTTTCACATCATACGATAAGTATCACCATACACAACCTTTAGAGGGTATATGCTAATATTTTAGATGGGTGGCTTACGGGTCCCGGCTTAAGTACCTATATATACCATAGCAAGTATTGAGGCAGTTCGGATATATGCAAGATATTCCTTGGGACCCAACATTGGTTTGCGCCTCCCACAACCCATTGTAGAGATATTGATGATATTTTTGCAGAGTACCATGAACATTTGGTACCAGAGGATGTATGTAGTGTGCTAGTTTCTAGCCCATGGTGTGTGGTATACAGTTACATCCAATGGTATTACAGAGTTTCCCATTTGTATTTGACGCTAGTCCAATGGGAGATCCCTAAAGCAATTCATCATTAGTTATAAGAGGAGAAATTGGTTAAGGCGGACCATGTTGTGGATGTCTTGTTGTCATCTCAAAAAATATTTCTTCTCTTCAAAATCTAAATGACTGACAAGCAGATAATCAACTAACTTGCGAGTCAATCCATGGTTATGTACACCACAAATCATATTAAATGTCCAAAAAAATTGTCATGTGATACCCGTCCAACTTAAAAAGGCATCCACATTTCCTTGTTTTGGTGTCATCATGTTTTAACTTTCGGATAGGTTCTTTATACTTACCACTTCTTTCACATCTCAGCATAGCAAATTCATGTCTTCTATCAAAACCAGAACCAGACCATATGATTACTAACCCAAAATCTAATTTGACAGCTTTTGCTCGAACTCATTTAAGCCTATTATAACGTAATGTAAACTCATGTTAAATGGTAAATTCTTTTACAACATCAACGTATACAACATCGGATTGGAGATCTCTAGACACGCCATCATTTATGTATTAGCTAGGTTGATAACATCAAGGAGCATCATACCTACAACAATTAAAAATGAAGAAAATTCAAACAATCATTCCGAATGTCTGAAATTTACAATTCAGAGGAATTTTATAAAATTTCAGATGATATTTTTCTGACAACTTCTACAATGAATAAAAAATCATATTGTTATTCAATGATAAGAGATACAAATGTATATTATGTGTATTTTAAGACTATTATGATGTTTCTAATGTCGAAATGTAGTTTAATTATAACATGATTATTAAATAAGAATGGAATAATTTTTTTAAAAGGTTTAAAGAAATATGTTATAGGATTTTGACCGAGAGAGTATGTGAAATTAATTATGCAATAAATGTGATGTCCTGGATAATAACATTTGGACTATGTAATTTGATGTCCAGAAGATATGTATACTTATAAATTAAGGGGAATACTTAATGCACCCTATGGATTACTACCATACCCTCGTGAAAATACAATAATACCCTTAAATTACAAAGATGCATCTCCGGACGCACCCTAAATCAATACATTCCTGACTAAGGCCCTAAAGCTTGTAAGTAGAGTTTGCACCTAAGGGGGGGGGGGGGGGGGGTGAATTAGGTACTTTAAAATTTTTCCAGTTTTAACTTATGTCTTCTTATTTTTCCGATTTAGATTCTAAGTGATGAAAACGATAAAGTGCAGAAAGATAAAGAACACCGAGAAATATCCCGGTTCCCCTCACATTACGAGAATACTCCAGTCCCTTTTCAACATGAAAGAGATTTTACTATTGTTAGGACTTATACAAGACTATCCTAGTCTTCCTATACAAACACTAAAAAACACCAAGAACAATCCTCTTGGATTTACAACACACTTATTTCCAACAATCCTGGACAATAAGTAAAGGCCTCTATAAGAAGATACAATCCACCTTCCTATAGATCCCTCCTAGTACCAAACAATCCTTGATACTAAGGAACTTGTAACAATTACAATAGATTTAAATAAATGGAGCTTGTATAATTCTTTAAGACTTATAACAAAGCCTTCTTCTCTTTCAAGTATGAAGATTCAAGACAAATTCTCTCTAAGTGCTCAAGATACTTTTATGATAATAATGTGAAAATTTATTTCAAAGAAAGTATCTAAGTATGAAAGTTGTGTAGAAAATAAATGTAGAGAAATTTTAATATTTGTATGAAAGAGGTGAGTGAAAAATGAAAATTTGAAATGAATTTATAGTGATGAAAGTCATGGCAATGGTTAGAGAAATTCTGAAATTTAATAAGAGAAATGATGTAAGGGATGCCATGAAAAGATATGATGAAAAGGTGCATTCAAACAAAGCATTTTTCAATTTTGCTACAGTACTTGTTAAGTTGGTTAAACAAATACTTGACTTAACAAGTTCACAACATTTTCAAATCTTAAATTTCAAATACTGTTTCAGATCGGTGTGAATTGTGGTGGTTTTTTTGTGCTGTTACGACGGTTTCAAATGCCACAATTTACCAAAAACAGAATGTTTGAAAAAATTGAAAAATTGAAAAATTGTCTAAGTATTTGAACCAATCTTATGCAACATCTATTGATTTATCCAAGTCAAAATATTATATTTGAAAGTGATTTAATATGGTTCAAACATGAAAAATAATTTTTCAATGCAAGATAATAAATATTTTGAGCACTAAGAATGTTTTAGTCAAGAATTTCATAGACCTAAAAGTTTGATCAATCCAATCTTGCAAGTGTAATCAAGTCATATTCATTTCTTCTTGTTCCTTCTTTGATCATATCATTGTTGAGCTTGTATTCATCAATGAGCTTGTCTTCATCAAAACACATTGGAAGCTTGTCTTCACAAAGCTATGTAAAAATAATTACGGAAATGCATCTCCATGTAACTAACAGAGATGCATCTTTGGACTTTGGTTGTTCAAAGGCGCGCCAGAATCCTTTCTCCTTACGTTGTTTATACTGGTTAGGAAAAGGTGATGTGTTTGGTAGGTAGTTTTATTTATCAATGCACTATTTTTGTTGTTTGGGGGGCTGCATTTTCGCCATTGACGTTGATGTGAGTTGCACACAATTCAGGAAATGTATCTCTTGAATTTTCCAACGTTTTGATTCCCAGAAATCGGAGATGCATCTCCAGAGTTTTTCAGTGAATTTTTGGGCAATTTTCGCTTGAACTCGTTGTGTTTCATATGTATATGTGTAACATTTATGTGGTTTACTTACAAGCATTATGGATGATAGGCAAGACCGACAGAAGCACGAGAGGATTACACAACATGCATTAGTTTGGAGGGAAAAGAGTCAGCCATCGTAGGCTCCTATTATCCTAGCATGGTTGATGTGGAGGCGTCAGACTTTGGGGCTCATCTATCTTCGTATTCTTTTTCCCGTATGAGACAAGTGTCACTTACTCATGCATCTTTATCTATATCTTCCCATAGGCAACATGTTTTACCTATTCAGGCACCCAAGACAGCAGAGGTACCTGAGTCACCAGAGGTACCTCATGCACTAGAGATACCTGAGGCACAGAAGGCAACATAAGTACTTGAGGCATCCCAGGAACTAGAGGCAACAAAGGCACCCCTGGCACCCTTAGCACATGAGGCACCTGAGGGGTTTGGAGGAGGCCCCTCAAACTTGCCATTTTTGTCTCTTTACCCAGACCATACTGCCATACATGTCTGAGACGGTGAGGTAAAATTTAGTTGGATTACTTCTTTTTAAATTATGTTTTTTATAATATTAAAAGTTTATGACAATGATTTATTTTTCTGCAGGACCTTGATGCTTAAAAATTCATCAACCATAAGCGGAAGATTACTATCCTATAGCATCCTAATGATCAATGGTGTCAAGATGTTTTGTGGATATCTGGGATGAGAGACTTTTGCAAGACCGGTTATGTTATGGTTAACCATGGTACGATGTATTCATTTGTAGAGGGATGACACATGGGGATATCATTATTTCATCTTCCACATGGTGAGATATCTATCACATTAGACAATGTCTCGAGTTTACTGGATCTTCTGATCAGGGGAAAACTTTAAATCATGGGAAGAATAACATAGATGATTCACTGGAGATGATGGTAGACTATCTAGGAGTTGACCCAGAGGATGCCATAAAGGAGTTTGAAACAACCTGAGAGGCTCATGCTATGTTTCGATTCTTGGAGAAGGTGTATACAAATGAGCTACTTATAGTACAGCAGACTACTGGTGATGACAAACAGGGTGTGCATCATAGAGCATACGATATAAAGGCATACATGTTGTATTTGGTTGGCATTTCCATTTTTGTGGACAAGAGTTCCACTTATATGGATGTCATCTACATGTGATACTTTAATGACTTTGAGTGGATCCATGAGTATAACTGGCGCCACTTGTTCGGTTTACTTGTACTCCAAGTTATCTGAAGGTTGTATGTGGAAGACCAAACAGGTGACATGTAGCATCACACTATTCACGGTAATATTTCTTAGTCTTTAGCAATTGTGTGTCATTTTCATAACACTTTTACAACGCCATTAGTAATGAATGATTTATTTGTTCCATTTCCAGGCTTGGATCCTCCAGTACTTCCCACGCATATCCAGCTAATCATATGTTCTGACATACACTGAGGATATGTCGCATGCTTCTACATTTGTTTCGCTCAGAGGGAATCGGGTGACGGAGCCATATCAAGTGTATCTTGATCGCTTAGTATTAGAGGGCATACACTTCCAGTCTTACGTCACTCATCATGAGATGCCTCCCTTGGATGACATTGCCTTCTACTATTGATGGTTGACTTGCGGCTCACATTTGACATATCCTCGTCTTTCTGAGCGTGTCATGCGGAAGTTTGGCTATATGTGTCATACCCCAAATTTTGACCACTAAGGTTTCCCATCATTGTGCAAGTCATCATCACAATATGGATGAACCTTCATGCCTCATCAATCTCCTCAGGGATGTTTGAGCATTCACCACAATCAAGGATTAGGGTTTCAAGCCCTCTCAGAGCCTTAGACAAAAGATCATCAAGAAATGACATGATCTTCAACTTGTCTAGCCTCTCAAACATCCACAATGGATCATGACGACTCCCACATCAAGAATCAAGCACAAGGTTGCAACATGTTGAGTGGATCAAGCCTCAAGATCGCCAGTGTCACCAAATTAGGGTTTTGGTCGACCAAGGCCTCCAGATGGAAATTTTCCTTTGGGCATGAGCCAATGCTTCAAAGCATAACCCAAAATACTCCAAGGGACATCATGAACCCCATCATCAAGTCAATTTAGCCTCAGAGGAAGCATTCATAAAAAAAATCAGGAATTAGGGTTTCTTGACCTAATTCACCCCTAAGTTGACTTTTGGGACAAAACCTGAGCCAAAATCTCAAGACATGATTTGAGGGGTCTCTAACAAACTACATTGATCCATTTACAACAATGGATTGATCCAAGAAGCTTGATTCACAAGTTTCAAGTTCATCAGAGCCACAGTTAGGGTTTCGCGGAAAAAGTCAACTGTGCCTTTGACTTTTGACCAGGACATGCTCCCAAACCCGGGGAGATGATTCAATACACCCTATAACACCTATGAAATCAATCCATCAAGTTTGATTTGGGTCAAGGACTTGATTTCATAGAGGATCACACAGTTTGGAATTCATCTGATAAAAAGTCAACTGTGCCCAAAAGTCAAAGTTTGACTTTTTTATTTTTGGTCAATTATGGATCCCTAACCCTAAAATAATGTTAATGTGTGATTGGAATCATTATTCATCAAGAAAAATCAAGAAAAGTGGGATAACTTGCAAAAGGGGTAACCATAAAAGAACTTAGAAATTTTCTAAGTTATGGAACAAAGTGGCTAGGGTACCAACTTCCAAGGATCATAACTTGAGATCCAAGCAACCATTTGGGCTGATCCAAAGATGGATTTTTAGCTCTCATGGCATATTTTAAAAGTGTCAACTACGCCTCATTCCAATTCATCATGGATTTTGAGTTATGGTTGGATCAAAATGGCTGAAAACATGAAATGTCACTTTTTCCAACACTTAGTGAAATTTTCACTAAGTCAGAATCTGTCTTGTTTTTTTTCCAAAATTAGGGGGATTTTTCACTTGGATCCAAAAATTATCAAGACAAACTATGATCACACATGTGTTGTATCATATAAGAGCTTTCCAAAATGGCCAAGAACTCCATGAAACTCCACTTAAGCCATGAGATATGACAATGACAATGTGCCTTGCTGCAAACTGTCATGGCAAGGCAGATTTGTGCATTTTGCTCATTTTGAGCAAAATTTTCAAATGACAAACAAGTTTATCCATCTGAACACCTCAGGGAGGGACCAAGGATGGATAAACACTGATCCATAAGCCTACCAAGTCTTTGGAACTAAAAATAGCATGCCAAACCTAGAAATGCCTAAAGAGGGGACAAGACTCCAATTTTGTTTTGGAGCATTCAATGGATGCACCAAGGTGGCATGAAGTGAGCCATTTCCAACTGAATGAGTCAAGGATGATCTCTGAACTAGGGAACTAGCAGCCTGTGCTCTAACCTCTAGTCAATGGCTAGAGGAGACTTGAGATTCCAAAATGCAACCATTGGCCAAACCTCTGTTGCAGTTGCCATTCACTATTTCTTTCAAAACAAACTTGATCTACTATAAATAGAGCTCATTTGTGCTCAGTTTGAGTACACCAAAGCCATCAAATAGATGCTTTCCTCAAAATCACCTTCTCACTTCCAAATTTGCCTTCCAAAGCAAGTCACTATTGGGTTTTGAGTTTGAGAGCTATTCCAACCAAACCAATCATACACACACACATACCTCATAAACAATATATAGAAGTGATCCAAACACTTAAACAACAACTGTAACACTGATTTCTCATAATCACCAGCCAGTTGCTCAAGGTTTTAACCAAGCTGCAGCTGAGATGCCATGAAGTGATCCAGCCATTTCCAATCAAGTCCAAGCATTCAAACACACTCCATATGGTGTAGGGAAGCTGTTCAGATCATCACAACTCATCTGTAACACCTCCAACTCAAAAATCACTTTGCTCTTGCTGTCATGACCTTCAAGTAAGCCTAAACTTGGTCATCTCTTAATCTATGCATATTTCCTCGCACAATACTTTTGCCAAATGTTCATAATCATGCATAGAATGTTTCCCCTTAATTGATTGCTTTGTTTGAATCGTGTATCAAAATTCTCAGCCTTCATGCAAATTTTAGGGTTCTTGAGGTTTTGTCTTGATTTCTTATTCCATGCTTAAAATAAATGAAATTAAAGACCATAGACATGACCGTGAGGTAAAAACGAGCAGATTGTTATGTGGATTGTGTGATTTCATCAAGTATTAAGTGAGATTGAATAGAAAATGCAAATCAGGCCAAACTCAGAACATGCGCGTGTTCTTGCCATGTTCTTGGCGCCTTTTTTGAAAATTCAAATATTTGAATTTTGTGATTTTATTTAATTGATTCAAAAATTAATTTCTCTCTGAATTTTAATGATTTTGAGTTGATTCTTTTTTTAATAATTCACAAAAATGTTAAATATTTTATTTTCCAAAAATTCCCAAAAATATTATTTATTTCATATATTTGATATTTTTGAAAAGAATTAATGTTTTATTTGTTTTTAACATTTGAAATATTTGTTCCTCCTTGATTTCCCAAGCTTAATTGATTTTCAATCATTTTGTGGATATAACCTTGATTTTTCAAACATTAATCCAAGATCACAACTTGTTTCACACATGTTTGATAATTTTAATCATTTTAATTAAATTTTTATTTAATTAAAATACATTTTTGAAATTAATTTAGGGTTTTGATCTTAATCACCCTAAACAAATCATTTTTATAATTCTTTGGGCCTCTAATAGAGTGTAAGACCCAATCCCTCTTTGAAACCAAAATATTTTGGGCCTCGGTCATTGTATAAGACCCATGGTGCTTTCAAAAATCTTGGCGCGATCGCCAGTTTAAAATAAAATCATTTGGGCCTACCCTCGTGTTATAAGTCCCATTTCTTTTCTTTAAAATACTTCTTTGGGCCTCTAATAGAGTGTAAGACCCAACCCCTTTGTAAATAAAATAATTTTGGGCCTCAGCGTATTGTATAAGTCCCGATACCGTCAAAAAGTTCGGCACAATCGTCGCCTTTTTAACAAAAAATCTTTGGGCCTCTCCTTCAGCTATAAGACCCACCCTTATTCATTTTCAAACCTTTGGGCCTCTAATAGAGTGTAAGATCCATCCCCTTGTACATAAAAACTTAGTGCACATATTGTATAAGTCCCTCTGTACAGTTTTCAAGACAACGGTGCGATCATCGTTAAAACTTGGGTCTCTCCTTGAGCTGTAAGCCCCAACAATCTTTTCAAAGCATTTTCTCCATTGATTTTGAATTCAAATATATGTTGTTATCAAAACTTTCTTTGTTGAACAACTAACCAAACAACATGGAAGCTCTACAACGGGTAAGTGTTTATCCGCTTTCATTTACCGCTTTCATATGTATATAACTGTATTGTGGGGCTGCTTCACTGTAAGTCTTCTTTCATATCCTTTTATATACTTGTCACATATCCACTGTGTAATACTAGTATAGTTATTTAGAGTTTTCCCCGGCAACTACGTCTAGAACTAGGTAAAGCTTTGTTGATCACTCTTAAATACAAACAAAACTAGATCCCCCATAGGATTCCAGATACAGTTTTCCCTCCTCTTGGGGTTAAAAAATATGGAACAAAGAGAAAGGCAGTGTTCTCGGTGAACCTTTTCTCAGACTGTCACCCTTAGAAATTGTCAAAGAAACTCTAACTCCCCAGATATAATCTTTTCTCCGTGAATGGCATCTCTTGAGTTTCTTCCAAATTCTCGAACTTTCCTGGAATGATCTCTTCTCTGTGAATTGCATTTCTTGAACATCTCTTGGTTTGGGGACCCACAGGCTTCCTAAAAGAATCCCCGTCTCCTCTTGGGCATTGTACAAGGACCCTTCGGCTTCTTAGAAGTTCTCATGCCTTCTCTTGGGCTTAATACAAGGACCCTGACAACCTCTTAAAGGTATAAGACATAACTTAGTCATCCTTTGCTAGAGCAGTCTTTCCCGCGTCAAACCTCCGGCCATTTTAGGGTTGATACTCATCCCTTAATGCCCGTGCCTCCTCTTGGGCATTGTACAAAAGATAAAACTCTAGACTTGGACAGTCTAAGCCTCTTGAGTCTCAAAGACATTCTCAAGTTCCTTTCAAACATAGAAAGAAACACCTATCACTCTGAAACCCGATCTCTCTAATGAGAGTTCCCCACCCTTGGGCCTGCCTATGGATCTAATCCTCAGCAGTAAGACAGCCTCCTCTTGGGCTTTATACAAATGATTCTCCCCAGCGGAGCTAACCTTTTCAGACTCCCTTGTTGAGTCAACCTTTTTAACCTCCATCTTGGGCTTTGTACAAGACATATAAAAACACTCTGTTGTTGAGTATAAAATACTCTCTTGTTGAGTCAATCTCCTTTTAGCCTCTATCTCGGGCTTCGTACGAGACATCAAAACACTCTCTTGTTGAGTATAAAAGACTCTCTTGTTGAGTCAATCTACTTTTAGCCTCTATCTCGGGCTTTGTATGAGACAACAAAACACTATCTTGTTGAGTATAAAAGACTCTCTTGTTGAGTCAATCTCCTTGTAGCCTCAATCTCGGGCTTCATACGAGACAGCAAATCACTCGCTTGTTGAGTATAAAAGACTCTCTTGTTGAGTCAATCAACCTTCAGACTCTCTTGTTGAGTCAATCACCTATTCAAGACTCTCTTGTTGAGTCAACTCTTTTAGCCTCCATCTTGGGCTTTGTACAAGACACATATAAGCACTCTCTTGTTGAGTCAAACCGTTTCAGCCTTCATCTTGGGCTTTATACAAGATACATTCTCCTCAACGGAGTCAAAATCCCTTTTAGCCTCAATCTTGGGCTTTGTACAAGACAGAAAGAACATTTTCCTCAGAAAAGTCAAACTTCTAGCCTCCTCTTAGGCTTTGTATAAAGAAAACCCCGGTTGAGTCAATCAACCTTTTAGCATCAAATTTGTGCCTTGCTCATAGCATACAAACAACAACAACTCTTCTTTAGAGATGATAAATTCTCTCTCAGTCAAACCTCTAGCTTCACATCTTGGGCTTTGAACAAGATACAAACCACCTTTAGCTTCATGTCTCGGGCTTTGAACAAGACACCAAAACAACCTTTTGTCCTCCCATAGAATAGGAGGAACTACGATCGCTCTGATTTCCCTGTTTCGGGAATACATAGGCATAAGATTGAAAAAGTCTTAGCGAGCATACTAATAAAAAAAAACTTAGTACCTTCATATATCCATCAAAAGCATTAGACCTAAAACCTCACAAATAATCCAAATCTTGTTCTTAAGCAAATAACCCTAAAAGACGAACCCCTTATTTTGATAGCATCTGTAAACCAACAGTTTTGACTGTTTAACCTCAGTATGCAAGCAGGGTTAATTGGAGACATCTATTTCCCTTCCTTAATCAGCTCAACAAGATAAAAAATGAATTGAACTGTAGTACCAAAGCGATAGTGATTCGAAACTATAAAAATCGCGCTACAGAAAAATGACGACCACAGTGGGAGGCATTCTTTCTAGCCTCTTATAAGGTAGAAAGCTTTAAGTTCACAAAATACTACAGAAATGACGACTCTGCTGGGGGGGTCATTATCTATATAGGATCATAAGACTAGAGTTCTAGGATGATTAAGACAAATATATATACTGCTTTTCCTAATTGATATCCGTATTTATTTTTCTGCTAATGGGAATGCGTGTGATGTCGCATGTGGAAAGATTGAATATACACCTAAGATAGGGGATGGCATTATACGGGTAATCTTAAGGGGAGTGAATCCCAGTTAAGAGTCCCCGGTCGACCATCAAACTCAGTGGAGACTCCCTTTGGAGATGCATTGCCTATACGACTTTGGTTGTTGAAAGTAGTGTGGTCGATTGGGTTATCTGAGAAGCTGAGGTTTTTAGTAGACTGAAACCATTTTGTAGTGCGAAAGCTATCGGGAATAGTTGTTATGCGATACTACCCTCATCTGAGATCACTCTAAGATACATCAGCTCGCTGGCGATCCGCTTGCTGTTGTTATCCCAAGAGGGGTCAATGATTTTGCGAACAGGTACAAAAAATCACCAGTATAAACCTTTGGGGATGGGTAAAGCCTTGACTTCATGACACCGACCCTTTGACCCCATGTTTTTTCTATGTTTTTGTGTGCTGCATGCATACATTCATTTAAAAAACATTAAAACAAAGAAAAAATCTTCTCTTCTAGTCTCCCTTTTTCAAATTAAACTAAGACAATGATTGCAAATGTCAGAGAAAGAGATTGCGCTAATGGATTTCGGTAGGAGGAAAACTCACAAGTACACCTTCAAGGTTCCAAAACTAGAGGATTTAAGAGGTCTGGCGAGAATAATCACCAACCCTGAGGCTTTCAGAGCTAAGTATGAAGGACTGTTGTCTCTGTTAAGGGTCCATGTAATTGAAGGAGTCATGTCCACACTAATCCAGTTCTACAATCCGGTCTATCACTGTTTCACCTTCCTGGATTATCAACTAGCACCAACGCTGGAGGAGTACTCTCACCTGAATGATCTACATATCACTGACCAAGCTCCCTTTTCTGGACTTGAAGAAATTCCAAAGGATCAAACCATTGCGAGCAATCTATTTCGACGAGTCAGAAGTCAGGACTCACATGACCACTAAGGGTGGAATTCAAGGTTTGCCAGCCCAGGTCTTGATAAAGAAAGCCATGTACTTCGCCAGTATAGGGAATGTGCCTGCTTTCGAAAGCATCTTTGTTTTGCTCACCTACGGGTTATTTTTGTTTCCCAACATCGATAACTTTGTAGATATCAACGCCATTAATATTTTCTTGATTGGAAACCTTGTACCGACCTTGCTCGTAGATGCTTATCATTCTGTACACTTAAGGAATTTGTACAGCGGAGGAATGATCACATGCTGTGTACCCCTGTTGTACAAATGGTTCACTTCCCACTTACCCAAGTCTGCTGCATTTTAGGATCCTAAGAGTTCTTTACGTTGGTCGTAGAGAATCATGTCTCTTACTAACTCAGACATCGATTGGTACAATCGAATCTATGACGGGATCAGAATTATTGACCATTGTGGAAATTTCCCAAATGTACCCCTTATAGGAACTAAAGGAGGAATCAATTATCACCCAATTTTAGTTCGTCGTCAATTCGGATACCCGATGAGGCATGTCCCGCGTAATGATCATCTGGAAGGTCTTTTCTTCAAGGAAGGAGAAAATGACAGAGCACTAAAGACGGAAATAGTGCATGCTTGGAAACACGTTCATAGGAAAGGACGAGAGTCTCTAGGAAAACCAGACTGTGTCTCGGTGGCACCTTATCTCCACTGGGTATAAACTAGAGCTCTCAAGCTGAGGATGCCTTACCCTCGTCAGGAAGTTCTTCCGTTAAGGGACCCTGTCCTTTATTTTATGTCTGATGCGGAAAAACTTCAGGTTACTCTCAACAGAGTTCAGCAGGAGAAGAGGTCTTGGAAGAACAAGTACCGTATTCTCAATGTGGAGTGTAACAAATTACAGCAACTGTTAAAAGAAAAAGATGCCCTGATCGAGATTTTAGAGCAACATGTGGTAGAAAACCAGGAGGACCAAAGGAAATTGCTCGCTCCTTTCACTTGGCAAAGGAATGACAACCCGACAACGGCTCAAGAGCCCCGGTCAAAGAAAAGGAAAGAACCAACACCTGAGCTCTCCTCAGAGAGGACTCGGGACCCATGAGTTTAGATTTCCTTTTACAGCATTATGTAAATTACTGTATTTCCATTCCGCAATCTTTGAATTCAATAAAACGGGATCTCCCCACTGTTTGATACTTGCAATCCAATTGTTGAAGTTTATGTTGATTAAACAAAAAATAATTGAAATATAATCATTGCATATCATTCATCATTCTCGCGTAACGCATTCTTCTTACCTACGAATCTCACGTTTGCGTCTCGATTCTAGAGTCAAACTGTCTCATTCTTACAATACTCGGGCCAATCGACAGAAAAAGATGGATGATCTCAAGGAAGAGAATAGAGAGTTGAGGGAAGAGATCGACACTCTGAAAGAGGATCTGTGAAAGCTTCATAATGACATGCAAGCTCTAGCAGAAGCTCAGATGCAACAACAAAGGACTGTGATCTCAGAGACCACATCAACGCCCATAGTGGAAAAGTATGACCCTCGGTATACCATGCCTAAAGATCGTCCATGGGGCATGCCTATTAACTATATCCCAGAAGGATATATTCCGCCGATCACTGAAGATCAAGGAACCACAGCGGGAACCGCTGGGCCTAAAGGTTACAAACTTCAGGAAAGCAAAGATACAAGAGGCATGACAGCAACTCCTGAAGGTTACAAACTTCGGGAGAAAGAAGCACCAAGAGTCACTACCATGATGACTATACCACCACCCGTGGTACACACTGTCCCGGAAGGACAGATTCCACAGATACCTTCTGGTGGAAATGAAAGTGTGCTCGACAGAATGAATGAGTTTCAGGAACAGTTCCTGGAGATGCAGAAAGAACTACAAGCCCTTCGCGGTCAGGATCTATTCGGAAAGGACGCTACAGACCTTTGTTTGGTCCCTAATGTGAAAGTTCCGCACAAATTCAAAGTCCCCGAATATGAAAAGTACAAGGGTAATTCTTGCCCTCAAAGCCATTTGGTGATGTACGCTCGGAGGATGTTAACTCAGACAAAGAACCAAGAGCTACTGATCCATTATTTCTAGGATAGTTTAACCGGTGTCGCACTCAAATGGTACATGGGTTTAAACCGCACTAAGATCGGTACTTTCAGAGATCTTGGCGTTGCCTTCGTGCAGCAATATAAGTATAATCTGGACATGGCCCCGGACAGAGATCAACTCAGAGCCATGTCGCTGAAGGAAAAGGAAACCTTTAAGGAATATGCTCAGAGATGACGTGAAATTGCCGCACAAATTAGTCCACCTCTTGAGGAAAAAGAGATGACAAAGATCTTCTTGAAAACCTTAAGCTCATTTTACTACGACAGAATGGTCGCCAGTGCGCCCAGTGACTTCACCGAGATGGTAGAATAGGAGTTTTTCTTGAGGAAGCAGTCCGAGAAGGACGTTTAGTTAAAGACGCTGGATCATCAAGCAGTGCCAAAAGATACAGTAGTGCTCTCCCTAAGAAAAAAGAGCAAGATATTGGAAATATCTCTCTCGAGAAGCAAAGGCGACGATATCAACCAGTAGCAGCTGTAACTCCTGCTATCAACCCTGTCCCTGTTCCTATGTATCAACCTCAGGTTGCTCAGAGCCAACCGAATCAACAACAATATCAGTAAAGGACACAACAGCCTCTTCAGCAGGCTCGTCTTCCATATAACAACAACCGTACAACTCGACCTCCAGGGTTTGATCCTATACCAATGTTGTACGCAGATTTATTTCCACTCTTATTGGTCAAGGGCATGTCCAAACCAGGTCTCCTCTTACAGTACCGGAGAATCCGTCTTTTTGGTTTAAAGCGGATCAAACTTGCCTTTACCATCATGGAGGACCAGGGCATAACATAGAAAACTGTCTCAGTTTCAAATCCGATGTGCAAAAGCTTGTTAGGAGCGGGGTCTTATCTTTCAAAGATACAAATCTGAATGTTCTCACAAACCCGCTGCCTCAACACGAGAAAGCTGCGGTAAATTTGATAGAAGGAGAGGCTAACAACAGCTATCAAATTCACGATGTACTCTTATTGAGGGCCAACTTGGTCAAGATGCATTGTAGATAGAGTGGATACGGGCATGTCCCACCTCATAACTATCACCAGTGTGATATCTGCTCTAAAAACAATCAAGGAGGTTCTGTGGTGCAATCCGCTCTACAGGAACGGTTGGATCTCGGATGGATCCAGGAACACCGAGTTCGTGGAGTTAACATGACTTATACAAATTCCAACATCATTCAGAACCACGACATTCGTGCAGTGAATGTTAACTTGGTGGCAATGCACTCAAGGCAAAGCCAACAACATAATCTACCCCGACATGATTACAATTCCTATCTGACTTGCTCGGTAAACAAATAGGGATGCTCTTTTGTACAAGAGGCCTTCCAGCATCAGATGGATCTTGGGTGGATCCAGGACTACCATGATAGAAATCCCTATCAAATCAACATGGTTCAAATCTTCGATATTCGTTTGATGAATACCAGCTTGGTGGAGTTGCACGCCAAGCAAGTCCAACTCAGTTTTCTCACTTCACATGATTATCTGATCTGTACAGTATGTCGTGAGAGTAACCAAGGGTGCGCTCTCATTCAGAGAACTTTACAACACTTGTTAAACCACTGGTGGCTTCCGATTTATATGGATGAAGACACGCAACAAATCAATGTGGTTAATGGGAACCCTACTAAGCATCAAAATCATGATGTAAGATCAATGGAAACAGATCTAGTGAGGTTGCATTGCATTCAAAGCGGACGTGGCCAGGTGCCACGACATAACTACGAGCGCTGTAGAGTCTTCTCGGAAAATAATCAAGGATGTTACCTCGTGCGAGCAGCCCTTCAGAGTCAGTTGGACCGCAAAGAGATTCAACAATATTCAGTTTTGGGGTCCATTAACTGGACGCCAGACTATTTCGCTGACCAGATCAAAGATATGGTTGTAATCTCTGATCCTGAAAGAACCAAGGATGTTTGTACCATCATCCCTCTACTGGACGAGTCAAAGGTTCCTAGCCAGGAACTGATTGAAGTTACTTACGACAGTCAGAGAAATCAGAAGGCTCCTGTAGTTATCTATCTACCGGGACCAGTGCCGTACAAATCTGATAAGGCAATCCCTTACAAATACGGTGCAACAATAATTGAGAATGGAAAGGAAATTCCATTACCCTCCGTCGTGAATATTGCAGACATCAGTCGAGTAACACGGAGCGGTCGAATATTCAACCGAGGAGTTGGGGAACCTAACAGAGAAAAGGAACCTCAAACAGAAGTTCCCAATCCACCAGTCGGTCAATCTAGTGATCCCGACCTTGCGAAGAACGATGATGCGATGCTGAAGCTCATCCAAATAAGTGAATACAACATTGTTGATCAGCTGTTACAAACTCCTTCAAAGATCTCGGTGTTGTCTCTTTTACTCAGTTCTGAAGCCCACAGAGAGGCTCTACAGAAAGTCTTAGAGTAGGCCTTTGTGGAGCAGGATGTGTCAATATGACATTTCGATAGCATCGTCTCTAACATCACTTCCTACAACAACTTGGGGTTTAGTGATGAGGAATTGCCAGAAGGAGGCAAAAGTCACAACATGGCGCTCAATATCATAGTCAACTGCTAGGACGATGCCTTAGCCAGCGTACTGGTATATACCGGATCGACTCTCAACGTTATACCGAAGTCTACTCTAATGCGACTATCATTCAAAGGATCTCCGATGAGAGGCAGTGAGGTCGTCGTCAAAGCATTTGACGGGTCCAAAAAGAGAGTTATTGGTGAAGTAGACCTTCCCATAATTATCGGTCCTCACACTTTCCAAGTCACTTCCCAGGTCATGGACATCCGAGCAACATACATCTGTTTGTTAAAAAGACCTTGGATACACCAGACTGGGGCAGTCACGTCGACACTTCACCAGAAGCTGAAGTTTGTCAAGAATGACCAACCCGTCACGGTCTGTGGAGAACATGCCTTGATCGTGAGTAATCTTTCATTATCCACTTGTGTAGAACCCGAGGAGGTTATTGGAACTCGGTTCCAGGCACTTTCGGTGAGCAATGAGAAACATTTAGAGAAGGAAACATCAATATCCTCGTACAAAGATGCTCTCGAGGTGATCAAAAGTAACAATGCAAAGGGATGGGAACAACTTGTCATTCCTACTGATAATAAAACAAAGAAGGGTCTTGGTTTTTCTGCAACCTGTACCCAGACAGCTGCTAATGATGAAAGTCTTCATCCCATTCAGAACTTCTTCCATAGTGAAGGTTTCCTTCACCCAGTGTCTCAAGAAGTACATACCATCAACGAGGGAGATTACTCTGACACAGATGAGGAATGGAAGTCCTATCTTAACGAGGACGGTTATAAGTCTCAAGAAGAGGTGCCTACGCCATTTTGCTATCCCGCACAGAGTCTGAGATTTATACCAAGATCAGACGCCGAAATGATATACGGAGATTGTGATCCGGAAGGATGTCGTGCTCCGCCAAATTCATTAGAGGAAGACACTCCGATGAAATACAACTTCGACCACGACTATTATGGCCCGATGGATGGTCTGCCTATCTGGCAGTCGTACCTAGTAGACTTGGGGCAAGAAAATCAGCCGAACAATGAAAATCAGCTGAGCATCATTGAAAAGAATACCTGCGTACCCACCATGTCATGGGATCAACAATCAGGTCATTCACAAAACGTCCTGCACGGCGATGAATTCGCAAAGTTTGTAGGACTAGAATTCATTAACTATGCTTTTCCCGAGGTCAACGTCATCGAAAGGGATGACTCTTCTAGTTCCAATAACCGAGTGGCAAGTATGGCTTCATGGTCAAGTACACTACTCCTGAAAGCTCTCGTATCAGGCTCGAAGACATCCAGCCTACTGGATGGGGAGATTTACCTGAGAGCACAAATACTATGCAAAATACAACTGAGGAATCCTCCTATGATAACTCTGCCTGGGAGACAGATTCCAACGATCCTGCTCCGCCAGAAGTCATCGTTATTTCTGGAGACAAATCAAGGAAGGTACCAGACTTTGTGATTCACCGAGGAGTTCGCCGCCAAGGGGTTGCAGTCGATGTTCCAAAGATTGTTCATAAGTCAAAGTAATTGTCGTCTCTAACCTTTCACCCTGCCCAGGTGAAACGGATGTTTTGATAGGGCTCACTTTTTGTAAATGTCCCTCTTCGCTTCGCTCAAAGCGACAGAGTTTTGTTTTATAGGGCTGTAGTTTCAAGAATCGACAAAATCATAAATAAAATAACGTCGTTCTGTAATTTCCGCATTAATTGTTGTTTTCTCTTTTCGCTTTTTCAGAAAATGGTAATCCTTAAAATAACTCAAATAATAAAAACAAGCATTTTAAAAAAAAAACACTGCACGCACTCTTGCATTTCTCTCTATCTCTTCTAAAAAACAATCATCACGTCATGCAGATTGCTTGTTTTAAACCCCGTTGAAACATACGATCCGATGCCTTCTCCCAACTTTGAATTCCCGGTATTTAAGGCTGAAGAAGGAGATGACGAAGAAATCCCAGAAGAGATCTCCCGATTACTCAGGCAAGAGAAAAGGTCCATCAAACCTCACAAGGAGTCGTTGGAAACAGTCAACTTGGGTTCAGAGGAAGAAAAAAAGAGATCAGGATTGGGGCACTGCTCAGTTCAACTGCCAAAGAGAGTTTGACAAAGCTTCTTAAAGAATTTCCCGATGTATTTGCTTGGTCCTATAAGGACATGCCAGAGTTGGATACCAACATCGTGGAACATCATCTATCGTTGAGATCAGAATGTTCGCCGGTGAAATAAAGGCTGAGACGGACTCACCTGGATATGGCCATCAAAATCAAAGAGGAGGTACAGAAACAGATTGACGCAGGTTTCCTCGCCACATCAGAATATCCTCAATGGTTAGCCAACATAGTACTAGTTCCGAAAAAGGACGGAAAGGTCAGAATGTGTATGGATTACAGAGATTTAAACAAAGCTAGTCCAAAGGATGACTTTCCTTTACCACACATTGATATGCTGGTAGACAGTACAGCCAAGTTCAAAGTCTTCTCCTTCATGGACGGATTCTCGGGCTATAATCAAATCAAAATGGCGCCGAAAGACATGGAGAAAACTTCGTTCATCATATCATACCCCAAATTTTGACCACTAAGATTTCCCATTACTGTGCAAATCATCATCACAATATGGGTGTGTCATTATGCCTCATCAGTCTCCCCAAAGATGGGTGAGTATTCACTACTATCAAAATTTGGGTTTTAAGCCCTCTCAGAGCTCTTAGACAAAGGATCAATCAAGAAATGACATGATCTTCAACTTGTCTAAACCTCTCAAACATCCTCAATGGATCAAGAAGACTCCCACTTCAAGGATTAAGCACAAGGTTGCTCCCTTCTAGATGGATCAAGCTTCAAGATCGCCAGTATCACCAAATTAGGGTTTTGATCGACCAGGGCCTCCAGATGAAAATTTTCCTCTGGGCATGAGCCAAAGATCCAAAACATAACCTAATATGCTCCATGGAACCTCATAAACCCAATCATCCAGTCAATTTTGCCTAAGGGGATGCATTCATCAAAAATCAGGAATTAGGGTTTCTTGACCTAATTCACCCCTAAGTTGACTTTTGGGGACCAATTATGAACCAAGACCTCAAGAGAGGATTTGAGGATCTCCAATATGCCATATTGATCCATTTGGGACAATAGATTGATCCAAGAAGCTTGAGCAACAAGTTTAAATTTCATCTGAACCACAGTTAGGGTTTCGCGGGAAAAGTCAACTGTAACTTTGAATTTTGACCAGGACATGCTCCCAAGCCCTAAGACATGATTCAATATACCCTATAACACCCATAGAACATGTCCATCAAGTTTGATTTAGGTCAAGGACATGATTTCCTGAAGAATTGCACAGTTTGGAATTCATCGGATAAAAAGTCAACTGTGCACAAAAGTCAACTTTGACTTTTTGAGATTTTTCACAAAAATGGATTTTTAACCCTAAAATGATGTTTATGTATGATTTGAATCATCATTCATCAAGAAAAATCAAAGAAAATGGGATAACTTGTAAAAGGGGTAACCATAAAAACTTAGAAAATTTTCTAAGTTATGGAAAAAAGTGACAAATGTACCAACTTTGGAGGATCATAACTCCTAAACCACAAAGCCATTTTTTTCCATCCAAGGCTTGATTTGTAGATCTCATTGCCCTCTACAAAATCTTCATGCTGGCCTATGTCCAAATTCCTCATGGATTTTGAGTTATGGAGTGATCAAAATCAAGAAAAGTCACTTTGTTCCAACACTTAGTGAAAATTTCACTAAGTCAGATTTTGCCTTGCTTTTTTCCCAAATGTAGGGGCATTTTTCACTTGGATCCAAAAAGTATCAAAACCAAATATGATTAAACAGTTGTTGTATCATGTAAGGGCTTTCCAAAATGGCCAAGAACATCACCAAATTCAACTTGAGCCATGAGATATGACATTGGCAAGTTGCCTTGCTGAAATCTGTCAAGGCAAGGCAGAATTTTGCATTTTTGCTCGATTTGCCAAAATCAGCCAATTCCAAGCCTTGTCATCACTTTGGACACATCTGAGGATTGAATCTAAAGGGGACAAACCCTGAGCCAAGCCTCCAAAGTCCTTGGAACAAGAAATAGCATGCTAAACCTAGAATTGCCCAAAATAGGGACAAAACTCCAATTTTGGATTGGAGCATTCAATGGAAGCATCAAGATGGCATGGACTGAGTCATTCTAAACTGAATTCAGTCAAGACTTATCCAAGACCAAGGAGACCAGCAGCCTGTGCCCTAACCTCTAGTCAATGGCTAGAGGAGACTTGGATTTTCATTTGCCAACATTGGCCAAACCTACTCAGCAGTTGCCATTCACTATTCCTTGCAAAACAAACATGCTTTACTATAAATAGAGCTCAATTGTGATCAGTTTAAGTACACCAAAGGCCTACAACACTTGCCTTTCTCAAAATCCACTTCTCACTCTCAAAAATGCCTTTCTTAGCAAGTCACTATCGGGTTTTTCATTAGAGAGCAATTCCACTCAAACCAATCACACACACACACCTCATATACATTATATGTGAGCTGATCAAACACTTAAACAACATCTGGAACACTGATTTCTCAGAATCACCAGTCAATTGCTCAAGGTTTTAACCAAAGTGCAGTTGAGATGCCACGAAGTGATCCAACCAATTTTCATCAAGTCCAAGCATTCAAACACACTCCATAGGGTGTAGGGAAGCTGTTCAGATCATCACAACTCATCTGTAACAACTACTCAGAAATCATTTTGAACTTGCTGTCACGATCTAGAGGTAAGCCTAAACTTGGTCATCTCTCAATCTATGCATATTTCATCGCACAATACTTTTGCCAAATGTTCATAATCATGCATGGAATGTTTTCCCTCAAGTAATTGCTTTGTTTGAATCGTGTATTAAAAATCCCATCCTTCATGCAGAATTTAGGGTTCTTGAGGATTTTTCGTGATTTCTTGTTTTATGATTAATTTAAATGAAATTAATTGCCATAGACATGATCGTGAGGTTGAAACGAGTTGATTGGTATGTGGTGGTATGTGGATTGCATGATATGATCAAGTATTCAGTGAGATTGGATAGAAAATGCAAATCTGGGCAAAACTGAAAAACGCGCGTGTTCTTCAGTTGTTCTTGACACCATTTTTCACAAATTCAAATATTTGAATTTTGTGATTTTATTTAATTGATTCAAAAATTAATTTCTCTCTGAGTTTTAATGATTTTGAGTTGATTCTTTTTTTAATAATTCACAAAAATGTTAAAATATTTGATTTTCCCAAAAAATCCCAAAAATATTATTTATTTTATATAATTGGTATTTTTGCAAAAAAATAATATTTTAATTGATTTTGACATTTTGAATATTTTTTCCATCTTGATTTTGCAACTTTTAATGACTTCTAATTATTTTGTAGGTCAATACTTAATTTTTGAAGCATTAATCCAAGATCAAATTTGTTTTCCATATGTTAAACAATTTTGATCATTTTAATTGAATTTGTATTCAATTAAAATACATTTTGAAAACAAATTAGGATTTTTGGATTAATTCAACCCTCATAAATCCTTTTCAAAACTTTGGGCCTCTATTAGAGTGTAAGACCCAACCCCCTTTGAAAACCAAACCATTTTGGGCCTCAATGCATTGTATAAGACCCACTGCGTTTTCAAAAATCTCGGCGCGATCGCCATTTTAAACGAAAAATCATCTGGGCCTACCCTCGTGTTATAAGCCCCACTCTTTTTCTTTTGGGCCTCTAATAGAGTGTAAGACCTAACCCTTTGTAAATACAACCTATTTTGGGCCTCACTTATGGTATAAGTCCCGTTGTATTTCAAAAAAAGTTCGACGCAATCATCATCCGTTGAAAAAAAAATCTTGGGACTACCCTCGAGTAGTAAGACCCATTTCTTTTCTTTAAAACTTTTTTGGCCTCTTGAGAGAGTGTAAGACCCATCCCTTTGTACAGAAAACAATTTTTGGGCCTCAGTTACCTGTATAAGTCCCTCTATACAAATTCAAACAGTGCACTCACTGATAAAACCCCGGGCCTCTCCTTGAGTTGTAAGCCCCAAATCTTTCTTTTTCAAAGCACTTTCTCCTTTGATTTTGAAATATACTGTTGTTTTCAATCTTTCTTTATTGAACAACTAACCAAACAGCATGGAAGCTCTACAACCGAGTAAGTGTTTATATGCTTTCATTTACCGCTTTCATATACGTATAACTGTATTGTGGGGCTGTTTCGCTGTAAGTCTTCTTTCATAAACTCATATCAACTGTGTAATAATAGTATAGATATTTAGAGTTTCCCCGGCAACTACGTTTAGCATTAAGCCCGTTGGTCACTCTTAAATAGTCAAAACTAGATCCCCATAGGATTACCAGACACAGTTTTCCCTCCTCTTGGGGTTAAACAATATGGAGATATGAAAGTCAGCATTCTCGGTGAACCCTTTCATATACTGTCACTCGTAGAAGCTGTCAAGGAACTCTATTCCCCAGAGATGATCTCTTCTCTGTGAATTGCATCTCTTGAGTTTCTTCCAAATTCTCGGACTTTCCTGGCTTGATCTATTACTCGTGAATAGCCTGTCTTGAATTTCTCGGGGTTTGGGGACCCACAGGCTTCTTAAAAGCACTTGTCAAGAAACTCTACTCCCCAAAGATGATCTTTTCTCCGTGAATGGCATCTCTTGAGTTTCTTCCAAATTCTCGAACTTTCCTGGCTTGATCTATTCCTCAGGAATAGCCTGTCTTGAATTTCTCGGGGTTTGGGGACCCATCGGCTTCTTAAAAGCGTCGGCCTCCTCTTGGGCATTGTTCAAGGACCCACAGGCTTCCTAAAAGCATCCCCGCCTCCTCTTGGGCTAGGTACAAGGACCCGTCGGCTTCTTAGAAGTATTCACAGCCTCCTCTTAGGCTTCATATAAATGATTTCTTCCTCCGGGAATGATAGCCTCCTCTTGGGCTTCATACAAGGACCTATCGGCTTCTTAAAAGTTTCCATCCTCCTCTTGGGCTTCGTACAAATTATCCCGACGACCTCCTAAAGGTATAGGAATAGAAATCAGTCATCTTAATAGAACAGTCTTTCCAAGAGTCTACTACTGTTTCTCAAAGCATAGTACAAAAGATGAAACTCTAGACTTGGACAGTCTAATTTCCTTGAGTCTCAAAGACATTCTCAAGCACCCTTCAAGAATAGGAAGGAACCCCGTAGAGTCGGACAGTCTCGATATCCTTTGGATTTCCCATTTCCTCAAAGAAAAGGAAATAACCCTGATCCTCGAATCAAAATCCCTGAGTGCAAGCATTACTCATATAAGAACTGATTTTTTCTTTAAATCAGCATACTGGTCCTGTCACTCAACTGGAATAGCCTCCTCTTGGGCTTTGTACAATGATTCTCCCCAGCGGAGCTAACAATTTTAGCCTCCATCTCGGGCTTTATACGAGATACTAAAAGATTCCCTCGGTGAGTCAAAACCTTTTAGCCTCCATCTCGAGCTTCGTATGAGATACAAAAAACTCTCTTGTTGAGTCAAATAGCCTCCATCTCGGGCTTTATACGAGATACCAAAAGTCTCCCTCGTTTAGTCAAAACCTTTCAACCTCTCTCTCGGGCTTCGTACGAGACACATAGTAGCCTCCTCTTAGGCTTTGTATAAGAAAACCACTGGTTGATCCAATCAACCTTTTAGCATCAAAGTTGTGCCTCGTTCACAGTACACAAACATCAACAACTCCTTCCCCTTCATCTAATCGCTGTAAGCGCCAAGCCTCTGGATCATCTATATCCATGCCACTGTCCCTCTTTTAGCATGAGAAATTCCTAAGGAAAGACAACATTGCTCTACACTAAGTTAAAGTCTTCTCCTTCAGGTTGGAAGTCCCCTATAAAGGAAATTATGGCATTGTCGGATTCACACATCCCGGTTAAAGTAATTCTCCTTTATAAACAGTTGTGACATACAAAACCCTCTCTTTAGAGATGACAAATTCTCTCTAAAGTCAACACTTTTTAGCTTCACATCTTGGGCTTCAAACAAGATACAAATAAACCCTCCAGCTTCACATCTTGGGCTTTGAACAAGATACAAACCACCTTCAGCTTCACATCTTGGGCTTTGAACAAGATATAGATCGCTCTTTAGCTTCACGTCTTGGGCTTTGAACAAGACACCAAAACACCACTTCCTCCCATAGAATAGGAGGAACTACGATCGCTCTGATTTCCCTGTTTCAGAAAAAACGGGAATACGTAGGCATAAGATTGAAAGAAAAATCTTAGCGAGCACACTAAATAAAAACCCAAAATCCCATACTTTCATACATCCGTCCTAAACCTCCCACCCATCGATCGAACACTACTTTTAACAAAATAAACCTAATAAAGACCCCGAATCTTTGTAACATCTGTAAACCAACAGTTTTGACTGTTTAACCTCAGTTTGCAAGTAGGGTTAATTTGAGACATCTATTTCCCTTCCTTCATCAGCTTCAATTGGATAAAAAATGAATCGAGATGTAGATACCAAAGAGCGGTAGTGCTTCGCAACCACATCCAAAATCGCTCGCTACAGAAAAATGGCGACTCTGCTGGGGACGTGTCATTAGGATCTGTCTCATCTTTGTAGCGAGATCTTGTTCTCTTCCCATCTATTAGGTGGAAACCTTAAAAGTGGCGCCCCGTGGGGCTGGTCTTTCTTTCTTTCTGGGATAGGACTCTTTGTTGACTTCACTAGGATCTTAGGTCAAAACGCCGTTAATTTGGAATGAAACCACAGGATGGTGACTCCGCCGGGAAACCATTTTCTGTCAGGAACTTAAGATTCATAGCTTTTAAAGGTCTAGGACATTAGGACAAATATATATACTGCTTTTCCTAATTGACATCTGTGTTTTATTTTCTGCTAATGGGAATGCGTGTGATGCCGCATGTGGAAAGATTAAGTATACACTTAAGATAAGTGATGGCGACGAGGTCGACCATCAACCTCAGTGGAGGCTTCCCAATGCAACCCATTCCCTCTCATAGGCAATGGGCCGATTGTGACGTCTGAGAAGCTGAGGAGCCAACCCTTTTGTAGTGCGGAAGCTATCGGAAATAGTTATCACGCGATACTACCCTCATTTGAGGTTGATGATCTATTCTCGGTGAATAGCATTTACTCTAAGATTTCATACAGCTCGCTGGCGATCAGCTTGCTGTTTGTTATCCTGGGAGGAGCTGATGATTTTGAGTACAGGTACAAAAATCACCTTAGTATAAACCTTTGGGGTGGGGATGGGTAGAGCCTTGACTTCATGACAACGACCCTTTGACCCCATGTTTTTTCTATGTTTTTGTGTGCTACATTCATGCATTCATTTAAAAAACATTAAAACATTCAAAAAAAAATTCTCTTCTAGTCTCTCTGTTTTTTTCAAAATAAACTAAGACTGTGATTGCAAATATCAGAGAAAAGGATTACACTAATGGATTTCGGTAGAAGGAGAACTCATAAGTACATCTTCAGGATTCCAAAACTAGAGGATTTAAGAGGTTTGGCGAGGATGATCACAAACCAAGAGGCTTTCAGAGCCAAGTACGGAGGTTTGCTATCTCTGCTAAGAGTCCATGTGATTGAGGGAATCATGGATGCGCTCATTCAGTTCTACGATCCGGTCTATCATTGTTTTACATTCCCGGATTACCAGCTAGCACCAACGCTGGAGGAATATTCTCATCTGATTGATCTACACATCACTGATCGAGCTCTATTTTCTGGACTGGAAGAAATTCCAAAGAATCAAACCATTGCAAGAGCAATTCATTTGGACGAGTCTGAGGTCAGGACTCACATGACCACTAAGGGTGACATACAAGGTTTGCCAGCCCAGTTCTTGACAAAGAAAGCCATGTACTTCGCCAGTATCGGGAACATGACTGCTTTTGAAAGCATCTTTGTTTTACTCACCTACGGGTTATTTTTGTTGCCCAACATTAATAACTTCGTCGATATCAACTCCATTAAGGTTTTTCTCATTAGAAACCCTGTTCCAACTTTGCTCGCAGATGCGTATCATTCTGTACACTTAGGGAATTTGTACAGTGGAGGGGAGATCACATGATGTGTACCTCTGCTTTATAAATGGTTTATCTCCCATTTGCCTAAGTCTGCTGCTTTTTGGGATCATAAGAGTGCCTTACGTTGGTCGCAGAAAATCATGTCCCTCACCAACTCTGACGTAGATTGGTGTAATAGGATTTATGATGGGATCAGGATCATTGACCGTTGTGGAAACTTCCCCAACGTACCCCTTATAGGAACTAAGGGAGGAATCAATTACCATCCAGTTCTCGTTCGTCGTCAATTTGGATACCCGATGAGACACGTCCCACGGAGTGCTCATTTGGAAGGTCTTTTCTTCAAGGAAGGAGAAAATGACAGAGCACTAAAGACAGAAATAGTGCACGCTTGGAAACATGTTCATAAGAAAGGACAGGAGTCTCTAGGAAAACCGAACTGTGTTTTGGTGGAGCCTTATCTCCACTGGGTACAAACTAGAGCTCTCAAGCTAAAGATGCCTTATCCTCGTCACGAAGTTCTTCCACCGAGGGAGTCTGTCATGTACTTCATGACTGAGACTGAAAAGCTTCATGCTACTCTCAACAAAGTTCAACAGGAGAAGAGGTCTTGGAAGAACAAGTATCGCACCCTCAACGTGGAGTACATCAAAATACAGCAACTACTGAAATATAAGGACGCTCTGATTGAAATTTTGGAGCAACATGTTGTAGAGAATCAAGATGACCAAAGGAATTTGCTCGCTCCTTTCAATTGGCAAAGGAATGACAACCCGACAACGGCCCAAGAGCCCCGGTCAAAGAAAAGGAAAGTACCAGAGTCAGCACCCGATTTCTCTTCAGAGAGGACTCGGGACCCATTAGCTTAGGTTTCTGTTTCTGCACCTTGTAATCTACTGTATTTCCATTCCTGTAATCCTTTGAATTCAATAAAAAGGGGTTTCCCCACTGTTTGATATTTGCAATCTAATTGTCGAAGTTTATTTTGATTAAACCAAAAAAATAATTAATATAATCATTGCATTCATCATTCTCACATCGCGTATTCTTCTTACCAACGAATCTCACGTTTGTGTCTCGATTCTAGAGTCAAACTGTCTCATTCGTATAATACTTAGGCTAATCGTCAGAAAAAGATGGATGATCTTGAGGAAGAAAACAGAGAGTTGAAAGAAGAGATCGACGCTCTGAGAGAGGATATGAGAAAGCTTCGTGACGACATGCAAGCCATGGCAGAAGCTCAGCTACAAAGGACTGTGATCTCAGAGATCACCTCAACGCCCATAGTGGAGAAGTATGATCCTAAGTATCAAATGCCGAAAGATCGTCCTTGGGGCATGTCTGTTAACTATATCCCGGAAGGATATGTTCCGCCGATCACTGAAGATCAGGGAATCTTAACAGAAGCCGCTGGGCCTGAAGGTTACAAACTTCGGGAAAGCGAAGATGCCAGGGGCATACTGAAAACTCCTGAAGGTTACAAACTTTGGGAAACGCCAAGGTTCACTGCCGTAGTCACGGTACCACCCCCTGTGGTGCACACTGTCCTGGAAGGATAGATTCCACCGATACCTTCTGGTAAGAAGGAAACTATGTTTGATAGAATGGATGAATTCCAAGAACAGTTCCTAGAAATGCAGAAGGAACTGCAAGCCATCCGCAGTCAGGATCTATTTGGAAAGGACGCCGCAGACCTTTGTCTGGTCCCCAATGTGAAAGTTCCGCACAAATTTCAAGTGCCTGACTTTGAAAAATACAAGGGTAACTCTTGCCCTCAGAGCCATCTGGTGATTTACGCTCGGCGAATGTCAGCTCAGATGGAGAATCAGGACCTACTGATTCACTACTTTCAGGATAGTTTAACCGGTGCCACACTCAAATGGTACATGGGTTTAAACCATGCTACGATTAACACATTCAGAGATCTTGGTACTGCCTTCATCCAACAATACAAATACAATTTGGACATGGCATCGGACAGAGATCAACTCAGATCAATGTCACAAAAGGAAAAGGAAACCTTTAAGGAGTATGCTCAGAGATGGCGCGAAATTACCGCTCAAATTTGTCCACCTCTTGAGGAAAAATAGATGACAAAGATCTTCTTAAAGACCTTAAGCTCGTTTTACTATGACGGAATGGTTGCCAGTGCGCCCAGTGACTTCACCGAGATGGTCGGTATGGGAGTTCGTCTTGAGGAAGCCGTCCGAGAAGGATGTCTAATAAAAGACACTGGATCATCAAGTAGTACAAAATGATACGGTAATGCTCTCCCTAAGAAAAAAGAGCAAGATATTGGGAATATCTCTCTTGGAAAGCAAAGGTGACGCTACCAACCGGTGGCAGCTGTAACTCCTGCTATCAGTCCTGCGCCTATTCCTACGTATCAACCTCAGGTTGCGCAGAGCCAACCTAATCAGCAAAGGACACAACAGCCTCTTCAGCAGGCTCGTCCTCCATACAATAACAACCGTACAACGCGGCCACCAGGGTTTGATCCTATACCCATGTTATACGCAGAACTATTTCTGTTACTACTGGCTAAGGGGCACATCCAGACTAAGTCTCATCTTACAGTACCGGAAAATCTGCCTTTTTGGTTTAAGGTGGATCAGACATGCCCTTATCATCAAGGAGGTCCAGGGCATAACATAGAGAATTGTCTCAATTTCAAATCTGACGTGCAAAAGCTTGTTAGGACCGGGCTCTTATCTTTCAAAGATACGAATCCCAATGTTCTCACAAACCCGCTGCCTCAACATGAGAAGGTTGCAGTCAACTTGATTGAGAAAGAATTTAACAATGTCTATCAAATTCATGATGTACTCTCGTTAAGGACCAATTTGGTCAAGATGCATTGTAGACAGAGTGGATATGGCCATGTGCCACCTCATAATTATCATCAGTGTGATATCTGCTCTAAAAACAATCAAGGATGTTCTGTGGTGCAATCAGCTCTACAGGAACAGATGGATCTCGGATGGATCCAAGAGCACCGAGTTCGTGAAGTTAACATGGTTTACATGAATTCCAATGTCATTCAGAACCACGACATCCGTGCGATGAATGTCAACCTGGTGGCAATGCACTCAATGCAAAGCCAGTATCATGATTTGCCGCGACACGATTACAGTTCTTGTCTGACTTGCTCGGTAAAAAAATAGGGATGCTCTTTCATACGGGAGGCCCTCCAGGGTTAGATGGATCTTGGATGGATCCAGGACTACCATGATAGGAATCCCTATCAGATCAACATGGTTCAAATCTTCGACATTCGCTTGATGAATACCAACTTGGTAGAGTTGCATGCTGAGCAGGTCCGACTCGGATTCCTGATCTCACATAATTATCACAGCTGTAAAGCGGGTTGCGAAAATGATCAAGGTTGTGCCTTTGTCTAGGAGGCACTTCAGCACTTGTTAAATCATTGGTGGATGCCAATATACATGGATGAGGATACTCAGCAAATTAGTATCAATAACGGAAACCCCACTCGGCGTCAAAGTCAGGATGTCCGACTCATGGAAGCTAACCTAGTAAGGTTACATTGTATTCAAAGGGGGCGTGGCCAGGTGCCACCACACAATTATGAACATTGTGGAGTCTGTTCGGAAAGTAACCAAGGGTACTACCTTGTGCGAGCAGCTCTCCAGGGGCAGGTGGATCGTGGAGAGATCCGCCCATATCCAGGTTCCAGACCCATCAATTGGTCATCGAACTACCTTGTCAATCAAATTGAGGACGTTATCGTCATCTCTGATCATCAGAGAACTAGGGATGTTTTCACCATTATCCCTCTGCCTGACGAATCAAGAATTCCCAACCGGGAACGGATCGAGATTACGTATGATGGTCAGAAAAACCAGAAGGTTCCCATAGTAGTCTATCTGCCGGGACCACTACCGTATGAATTAACTAAGGCAATCCCTTACAAATACGGTGCAACGATAATTGAAAATGGAAAGGAAATTCCATTACCCTTCGTTGTGAATATTGCAGACATTAGTCGTGTAACACGGAGTGGTAGAATCTTCAACAGAGGAGTTGGAGTGTCTAACAAAGAAAAGGAACTTCAGACAGAAGCTCCCGATCCACCAGTCGGTCAATCCAGTAATCCCGACCTTTCAAAAAACGATGATGAGATGCTGAAGCTCATCCAAAGGAGTGAGTACAACATTGTTGATCAACTGTTACAAACTCCTTCAAAACTCTCTGTATTATCTCTGTTACTCAGTTCAGAAGCGCACAGGGAGGCTCTACAAAAAGTCTTGAAGCAAGCCTTTGTGGAACAGGATGTAACAATCAGACAATTCGATAGTATTGTCTCTAACATCACTTCTTACAATAACTTGGGATTTAGTGATGAGGAATTACCAGAAGAGGGTCGCCGTCATAACATGGCGCTCAATATTACAGTCAACTGCCAGGACGATGCTTTAGCCAGCGTACTAGTAGACACAGGGTCAACCCTGAATGTTATGCCGAAGTCCACTTTGATGTAATTATCATTCAAAGGACCCCCGATGAGAACCAGCTAGGTCGTCGTCAAAGCGTTCGACGGATCCAGAAAAATGATTATCGGCGAAGTTGACCTTCCCATAACTAATGGTCCTCACACTTTCCAAGTCACCTTCCAGGTCATGGACATCCGGGCAACGTACAGTTTTTTATTAGGAAGACCTTGGATACATCAGGCTGGAGCGGTCACTTCAACCCTCCACCAAAAGCTAAAGTTCGTCCAGAACGGCCAACTCATCACAGTCTGTGGGGAACAGGCCTTGCTCGTCAGCAATTTATCGTCATCCACTTATGTGGAACCAGAAGGGATAATCGGAACCCAGTTCCAAGCGCTTTCGCTACACAAGGACGATCAATTCGGAGGAGGAACTTTGATTTCCTCATACAAAGATGTTATTAAAGCAGTCGAGAGTACCGATACAACAGGATAGGGACAGCTTGTCATTCCTACTAGCAATACAACAAAGAAGGGTCTTGGCTTTTCTGCAACCTGTACCCGGACAACTGCTAACGATGAAAGTCTTCATCCCATTCAGGACTTCTTCCACACTGGAGGTTTCCTTCACCCTGTGCCTCAGGCAATCCATGCTATCAATGAGGAGGATTCCTCCGGTACGGATGAAGAATGGAAGTCCTATCTTAACAAGGACGGTTATATATCTCAGGAAGAGGTGCCTGCGCCATTTTTCTATCCCGCACAGAGTCCGGGATTTATACCACGGTCAGATGTCGAAATGATATACGGAGGTTGTGATCCGGAAGGATGTCGTGCTCCGCCAAATTCATCAGAGGAGGACACTCTGATGAAAGACAACTTTGACCACAATTACTATGGCCCGATGGATAGCCTGCCTATGTGGCAGCCTTACCCAGGAAACTTGGGGCAAGAAAGTCAGCCGAACCATGAAAATTAGTTGAGTCTCATTGAACAGAATACATGTGTTCCCACCATGTCATGGGATCAACACTCAAGTCATTCAGAAACTACTCAACATGACGATGAATTTGCAACGTTTGCAGGACTAGAATTCATTAATTATGCTTTTCCCGAGGTCAACGTCATCGAGAGGGATGACTCCTTCAGTTCCAAAGAAGTGTGGGACACCTTGGGACAACCGAGTGGAAAATACGACTACATGGTCAAGTACACCGCTCCCGAAAGCTCTCGTATCAGGCTCGAAGACATCCAGCCAAATGGATGGGGAGATACAGTTGAGAGCACAAATACTATGCAAAATGCAACTGAGGAATCCTCCTACGACAATTCTGCCTGGGAGACAGATTCCAATGATCTTGATCCACCAGAAATCAGCATCATTTCTGAAGACAAATCAAGGAAGGTGCCAGACTTTGTGATTCACCAAGAAGTTCGCCGCCAATGGGTTGCTGTCGATGTTCTAAGGATCGTTCGCCAATCAAAGTAATTTCCATCTTTAACCTTTCACCCTGCCCAGGTGAAACGGATGTTTTGATAGGGCTCGCTTTCTGTAAATTTCCCTCTTCGCTTTGCCCAAAGTGACAGAGTTTTGTTTTATAGGGCTATAGTTTCAAGAATCGACTTGTTCATTAATAAAATAACGTCGTTCTGTAATTTACGTATTAATTGCTGTTTTCTCTTTTTGCTTTTTCTCAGAAAATGGTAATCCTAAAAAACAATTCAATAACAAAAACAAGCAGTAATAAAAAAAATACACTGCACACACTTGCATTTTCTCTATCTCTTCCAAACACAAATCAACACGTCATGCAGATTGCTTGTTTTAAACCCCGTTGAAACATACGACCCAATGCCTTCTCCCAACTTTGAATTCCCGGTATTTGAGGCTGAAGAAGAAGATGACAACGAAATTCCAGAAGAGATCTCCCGACTACTCAGACAAGAGGAAAGGTCCATTGAACCTCACAAAGAGCCGTTGGAAACGGTAAACTTGGGTTTGGAAGAAGAGAGAAAAGAAATCAGGATTGAGGCACTGCTCAGTCCAATTGCCAGAGAGGGTTTGATAAAGCTTCTCAAAGAATTCCCCGATGTATTCGCTTGGTCCTATCAGGATATGCCAGGGTTGGATACCAGCATCGTGGAACATCATTTACCGTTAAGATCGGAATGTCCGCCAGTAAAGCAAAGGTTGAGACGCACTCATCCGGACATGGCCATCAAAATCAAAGAGGAGGTACAGAAACAGATTGACGCAGGTTTCCTCGCCACATCAGAACATCCTCAATGGTTAGCCAATATCGTACCTGTTCTGAAAAAGGACGGAAGAGTCAGAATGTGTGTCGATTACAGAGATCTGAATAAGGCTAGCCCAAAGGACGACTTTCCTTTACGACACATTGACATGCTGGTTGACAGTACATCAAAGTTCAAAGTTTTCTCCTTCATGGATGGATTCTCGGGCTATAACCAGATCAAAATGGCGCCGAAAGACAAGGAGAAAACTTCGTTCATTACCCCATGGGGTACCTTTTGTTACAAGGTAATGTCATTCGGTTTGAAGAATGCCGGGGAAACCTATCAAAGGGCCATGACTACTCTGTTTCATGACATGATACACAAAGAAATCGAGGTATATGTCGATGACATGATTGCCAAATCTAAAACAGAGGAGGAGCATGTGACCCACCTGTCAAAACTATTTGAGCGTCTGAGAAAGTACAAACTCTGCTTGAATCCCAACAAATGCACCTTCGGTGTCCATTCAGGGAAACTTTTAGGGTTCATCGTCAGCCAGAAAGGAATTGAGGTTGATCCTGACCAAGTCAAGGCCATTCAAGAAATGCCTTCTCCGAAAATTGAAAAAACAAGTCAGAGGGTTCCTGGGACGTTTGAATTACATCTCCAGATTTATATTCCTCATGACTGCCACATGTGCGCCGATTTTCAAATTACTCAAAAAGAACCAGGACTGCGTTTGGACAGAAGATTGCCAAACCGCCTTCGACAATATTAAGAAATACTTGTTGAATCCTCCGATTCTATCACCTCCAGTGGAAGGAAGGCCACTGATCATCCACTTAACAGTCCTAGAGGACTCAATGGGGTGTGTACTTGGCCAACAAGACGAAACCAAACGGAAAGAGTCTGCCATTTACTATCTAACCAAGAAGTTCACCGACTGCGGGACTCGGTATACGATGCTTGAGAAAACTTGTTGTGCTTTGGCTTGGGCAGCCAAACGTCTTCGTCAGTACATGATTCGTCACACTACTTGGTTGGTCTCCGAGATGGACCCAATTAAGTATGTATTTGAAAAACCTGCTCTCACGGGAAGGATTTCCCGTTGGCAGATGTTGTTATCAGAATATGACATAGAGTACCATGCTCAGAAAGCCGTTAAGGGGAGTATTTTAGCCGATCATTTGGCTCATCAACCGATTGACGATCGAGAATCAATTGGGTTCGACTTCCCAGACGAAGATGTCATGTATTTAAAAATGAAAGACTGCGACGAACCGCTACCCAATGAGGGGCCAGAACCAGGTTCCCGGTGGGGACTAATCTTTGACGGAGCAGTTAATCATTATGGAAACGGAATTGGGGCAATAATTGTTACCCCTAAGGGTACCCACATTCCTTTCACCGCTCGACTTACGTTCAAGTGTACGAACAACGAGGCTGAATACGAAGCTTGTATCATGGGTCTTGAAGAAGCGATTGATTTAAGGATCAAAAACTTGGACGTATACGGCGACTCAGCCCTGGTTATCAATCAGGTAAAAGGAGATTGGAACACATGCCAATCAGGATTGATTCCTTACAAAGACTATGCAAGAAGGTTGTTACCTTTCTTCAACATAATCGAGTTTCATCACATCCCTCGTGATGAGAATCACATGGCTGATGCATTAGCCACACTCTCTTTCCTGATTAGTGTAGGTCAATGGAATGACATACCTAAGATCGACGTAATGCGCCTAGAACGGCCCGCTTACATCTTCACGATTGAAGCGGTCAGACGACAAACCTTGGTATCACGATATCAAATGCTTCCTTCAAAAACAAGAGTACCCACCTGGGGCACTAAGGAAGGACAGAAAAACCCTCAGAAGACTGGCTGGCAGTTTCTTCCTGAGTGGGGATACCCTCTATAAGAGGAATTTTGACTTGGTTTTGCTTCAATGCGTCGACAAACCAGAGGCAGACATGCTGATAAAAGAAATTCATGAAGGATCCTTTGGCACTCATGCCAACGGACATACAATGGCGAGAAAAATTCTAAGAGCAGGGTACTATTGGTTGACAATGGAATCCGACTGCTACAAGTACATGAGGAGGTGTCACAAGTGTCAGATATACTCCGACAAAATTCATGTACCGCCAACGCATCTCAAAGTTCTTTCTTCCCCATAGCCTTTTTCCATATGGGGAATCGACATGATTGGCATGATTGAGCCCAAAGCTTCAAACGGACATCGGTTCATCCTTGTAGCCATTGATTACTTCACCAAGTGGGTCGAAGCAGCGTCATACGCTAATGTAACCCGACAAGTGGTGGTCCGATTTATCAAAAATAATATCATCTGCCGTTATGGTGTTTCGAGCCAGATCATTACTGATAATGGATCTAACTTGAACAATAAGATGATGAAAGAGTTGTGTACAGAGTTCAAGATCGAACACCATAACTCATCTCCCTACCGACCAAAGATGAACGGAGCGGTAGAAGCGGCTAACAAGAACATCAAGAGGATTGTTCAAAAGATGGTTGTAACCTACAAAGACTGGCACGAGATGCTACCCTTTGCTCTTCACGGTTATCGAACATCTGTTCGCACTTCAACAGGGGCAACCCCTTTCTCTCTAGTATATGGCATGGAAGCAGTGCTCCCCATCGAAGTAGAGATCCCATCAATCCGGGTATTGATGGAAGCAAAGCTAACAGAAGCTGAATGGTGTCAAAGTCGACACGACGAATTAAACCTGATCGAAGAGAAGCGAATCACGGCACTATGCCACAGTCAGTTGTATCAGCAGAGAATGAAGAAGGCGTTTAACAAAAAGGTCTGACCTCGCGTCTTCAGGAAAGGAGACCTTGTGCTGAAAAAGATACAATCATTTCTCACTGATTCTCGGGGTAAATGGACTCCGAATTATGATGGCCCCTATGTGGTCACGAAAGCTTTCTCAGGCGGTGCCTTGAGACTTGCAACCATGGACGGAGAAGAATTTTCCTACCCCACGAATGTTGATGTAGTCAAGAAATACTTCACCTAAAAAAAACGTCTCGGTGGATTGAAAACCCGAAAGGGCGGTCCAGGAAAAAGTTAGAGACAAAATAAATAAAAAAAATCATCCTGGTGGATTGGAAACATCACAGTACAATCCAGGCAAAAGTTAGGGATAATGGAAAGTAACTATGTTAAACAGAGGCAAGTCCCTCAGCAGCAGCAGTTACACCGTCCATCGGAGGAAAACTCCAGTCAAGGTCATCTTCGACAGAAGCTCAGGATGTCCCGAATTCAAAGTTGGTAAAATGATAGTGGTCGTTATGTTTCAACGTAGCCCTTTTCCCTATAAATTACCATTTCCTAACTTTGTAAATTACTCTTTGGAATCATGCGTTTGGCTAATCTCCGTCTTATCAATAAAATTTGAGCCCTTGTGCTTTTGTTTATAATTCTCATTTGTTTTAGCTTTACAGAACGACATTTTGATGTGATTAACGATTCTTGAAATAAAACAAAAAATGAATTTACTTGTAAAACTTTTTCTGCTTTAAAATAAAGATGGCAATTTCTTTTGACTGTTGAACATCAAAAGAGCATCAACCGCTTCTCCAGAAGTAAGCGAACTTCAAAGTGCAGAATCAAAGTACTCCTTCTACGCCAGTGCGCCTGAATGAAGGATCAACAGTGTCGGATGCAACTATTCCATCTGACATCTTCGGCAGAGTTCTTATCTCCTAAGCCCGATTAACGATATTCCCCACGAGGACTACTTCTCCTAAGCAAGGTAGAATTGCTATCTTGAACCAAGTGATACCTTTCATCTCCTGCGACGGCCGAGTATCCAGTCGTGTTCATCCGTCAGTTTGTATGTCGCGTCACTTTTGTCAGCATATACATACATACATCATACATTATTTATTTTCATTCACATTTCATATTGCATCACTCTGGTCGGTCTTATCCCCAGTGATAAAAGTCCTCTCAATCGAGTTGTCGATTCTTTCCTCGTCAGGAAATAAATCATCTGAACAATCTCGCCGCCAGTTATTTCTAAATTGAAGATAGGTCCTGGACCACTTTGATAACTTGAACCTCTAAAAAACCAGAGAAACTTTCAACAGATATCACTCTTTGCCATTGAAGATGATGTCCTTGCTTTCCCGGATTAAGGAAAATCCCTAGAGAAAGCCTCCTAATCAGAGATTCGGTGATACGGAAGTTTTTCTCCGAAGAACCACTGATGAAAAGGTCATCGGCACCTCAAAAATGGATCCCATCATATGGCATTTCTCTGGGAATATCCCGAGAAAAGTATGATGTAATATCCCCAAGCGTGAAGGCAGTCTCTCAAGGGACTCGCATTCCCTAAATAGAGTCAACAAATGGCATCTCCAACAGAGAAATTTGTACACCTCTACAACTCAGACAACTGGGTTCCCCAGCAAGTCTGGCATCAAAACTTTTTCCATCGAATGGCATCTCCTCAGGAAGATTCGGCGAGAAGTTTGAGGAAAACCGCTACGAATAGCGTCCCTTGTCAAGAAAGTTTATTGACAAAAGAAACTGAGACCAGGTCCTTGGTAGGAAACCATGATCGAGGGGAAGTTTACTTCAGAAACTTAGACCAGATCCTTGGTAGGAAACCAGGATCGAGGGGAAGTTTACAAAAGAAACTAAGACCAGTTCCTTGGTAGGAAACCAGGATCGAGGGGAAGTTTAAATCAGAAACTAAGACCAGTTCCTTGGTAGGAAACCAGGATCGAGGGGAAGTTTAAATCAGAAAACTGAGACCAGTTCCTTAGCTGAAGACCAGGATCGAGGGGAAGTTTACCTTTTCTAAGCATCATTGCTTAGCAAAAGAAGATGAATGCGATATGCCGTTCATAACCACCATCAAAATTTTGGGTATTCCGATATTTAATCCTCTTGCACCCCCGAATGCCCGGATACCTTCGTCATTCGCACCTTCGTGTCCAAGAAGATTAAATAGGGGCATCTGTCATACCCCAAATTTTTACCACTAAGATTTCCCATTACTGTGCAAATCATCATCACAATATGGGTGTGTCATTATGCCTCATCAGTCTCCCCAAAGATGGGTGAGTATTCACTACTATCAAAATTAGGGTTTCAAGCCCTCTCAGAGCTCTTAGACAAAGGATCAATCAAGAAATGACATGATCTTCAACTAGTCTAAACCTCTCAAACATCCTCAATGGATCAAGAAGACTCCCACTTCAAGGATTAAGCACAAGGTTGCTCCCTTCTAGATGGATCAAGCTTCAAGATCGCCAGTATCACCAAATTAGGGTTTTGATCGACCAGGGCCTCCAGATGAAAATTTTCCTCTGGGCATGAGCCAAAGATCCAAAACATAACCTAATATGCTCCATGGAACCTCATAAACCCAATCATCCAGTCAATTTTGCCTAAGGGGATGCATTCATCAAAAATCAGGAATTAGGGTTTCTTGACCTAATTCACCCCTAAGTTGACTTTTGGGGACCAATTATGAACCAAGACCTCAAGAGAGGATTTGAGGATCTCTAATATGCCATATTGATCCATTTGGGACAATAGATTGATCCAAGAAACTTGAGCAACAAGTTTAAATTTCATCTGAACCACAGTTAGGGTTTCGCGGGAAAAGTCAACTGTAACTTTGACTTTTGACCAGGACATGCTCTCAAGCCCTAAGACATGATTCAATATACCCTATAACACCCATAGAACATGTCCATAAAGTTTGATTTAGGTCAAGGACATGATTTCCTGAAGAATTGCACAGTTTGGAATTCATCGGATAAAAAGTCAATTGTGCACAAAAGTCAACTTTGACTTTTTGAGATTTTTCACAAAAATGGATTTTTAACCCTAAAATGATGTTTATGTATGATTTGAATCATCATTCATCAAGAAAAATCAAAGAAAATGGGATAACTTGTAAAAGGGGTAACCATAAAAACTTAGAAAATTTTCTAAGTTATGGAAAAAAGTGACAAAGGTACCAACTTTGGAGGATCATAACTCCTAAACCACAAAGCCATTTTTTTCCATCCAAGCCTTGATTTATAGATCTCATTGCCCTCTACAAAAGCTTCATACTGACCTATGTCCAAATTCCTCATGGATTTTGAGTTATGGAGTGATCAAAATCAAGAAAAGTCACTTTGTTCCAACACTTAGTGAAAATTTCACTAAGTCAGATTTTGCCTTGCTTTTTTCCCAAATGTAGGGGCATTTTTCACTTGGATCCAAAAAGTATCAAAACCAAATATGATCAAACAGTTGTTGTATCATGTAAGGGCTTTCCAAAATGGCCAAGAACATCACCAAATTCAACTTGAGCCATGAGATATGACATTGGCAAGTTGCCTTGCTGAAATCTGCCAAGGCAAGGCAGAATTTTGCATTTTTGCTCGATTTGCCAAAATCAGCCAATTCCAAGCCTTGTCACCACTTTGGACACATCTGAGGATTGAATGTAAAGGGGACAAACACTGAGCCAAGCCTCCAAAGTCCTTGGAACAAGAAATAGCATGTTAAACCTAGAATTGCCCAAAATAGGGACAAGACTCCAATTTTGGATTGGAGCATTCAATGGAAGCATCAAGGTGGCATGGACTGAGCCATTCTCAACTGAATTCAGTCAAGACTTATCCAAGACCAAGGGGACCAGCAGCCTGTGCCCTAACCTCTAGTCAATGGCTAGAGGAGACTTGGATTTTCATTTGCCAACATTGGCCAAACCTACTTAGCAGTTGCCATTCACTATTCCTTGCAAAACAAACTTGCTCTACTATAAATAGAGCTCAATTGTGATCAGTTTAAGTACACCAAAGGCCTACAACACTTGCCTTTCTCAAAATCCATTTCTCACTCTCAAAAATGCCTTTCTTAGCAAGTCACTATCGGGTTTTTCATTAGAGAGCAATTCCACTCAAACCAATCACACACACGCCTCATATACATCATATGTGAGCTGATCAAACACTTAAACAACATCTGGAACACTGATTTCTCAGAATCACCAGTCAATTGCTCAAGGTTTTAACCAAAGTGCAGTTGAGATGCCATGAAGTGATCCAGCCAATTTCCATCAAGTCCAAGCATTCAAACACACTCCATAGGGTGTAGGGAAGCTGTTCAGATCATCACAACTCATCTGTAACACCTCCTACTCAGAAATCATTTTGAACTTGCTGTCACGACCTAGAGGTAAGCCTAAACTTGGTCATCTCTCAATCTATGCATATTTCCTTGCACAATACTTTTGCCAAATGTTCATAATCATGCATGGAATGTTTCCCCTCAAGTAATTGCTTTGTTTGAATCGTGTATTAAAAATCCCAGCCTTCATGTAGAATTTAGGGTTATTGAGGATTTTTCGTGATTTCTTGTTTTATGCTTAATTTAAATGAAATTAATTGCCATAGACATGATCGTGAGGTTGAAACGAGTTGATTGGTATGTGGATTGCATGATATGATCAAGTATTCAGTGAGATTGGATAAAAAATGCAAATCTGGGCAAAACTGAAAAACGCGCGTGTTCTTCAGCTGTTCTTGGCGCCATTTTTCACAAATTCAAATATTTGAATTTTGTGATTTTATTTAATTGATTCAAAAACTAATTTCTCTCTGAGTTTTAATGATTTTGAGTTGATTCCTTTTTTAATAATTCACAAAAATGTTAAAATATTTGATTTTCCCAAAAATCCCAAAAATATTATTTATTTTATATAATTGGTATTTTTGCAAAGAATTAATATTTTAATTGTTTTTGACATTTTGAATATTTTTTCCATCTTGATTTTGCAACTTTTAATGACTTCTAATTATTTTGTAGGTCAATACTTAATTTTTTGAAGCATTAATCCAAGATCACAATTTGTTTTCCATATGTTAAACAATTTTGATCATTTGAATTGAATTTTTATTCAATTAAAATACATTTTGAAAACAAATTAGGGTTTTTGGATTAATTCAACCCTCATAAATCATTTTCAAAACTTTGGGCCTCTATTAGAGTGTAAGACCCAACCCCCTTTGAAAACCAAACCATTTTGGGCCTCAATACATTGTATAAGACCCACTGCGTTTTCAAAAATCTCGGCGCGATCGCCATTTTAAACGAAAAATCATCTGGGCCTACCCTCGTGTTATAAGCCCCACTCTTTTTCTTTTGGGCCTCTAATAGAGTGTAAGACCTAACCCTTTGTAAATACAACCTATTTTGGGCCTCACTTATGGTATAAGTCCCGTTGTATTTCAAAAAAAGTTCAACGCGATCATCATCCGTTGAAAAACAAATCTTGGGCCTACCCTCGAGTAGTAAGACCCATTTCTTTTCTTTAAAACTTTTTGGGCCTCTTGAGAGAGTGTAAGACCCATCCCTTTGTACAGAAAACAATTTTTGGGCCTCAGTCACTTGTATAAGTCCCTCTGTACAAATTCAAACAGTGCGCTCACTGATAAAACCCTGGGCCTCTCCTTGAGCTGTAAGCCCCAAATCTTTCTTTTTCAAAGTACTTTCTCCTTTGATTTTGAAATATACTGTTGTTTTCAATCTTTCTTTGTTGAACAACTAACCAAACAGCATGGAAGCTCTACAACCGAGTAAGTGTTTATATGCTTTCATTTACCGCTTTCATATACATATAACTGTATTGTGGGGATGTTTCGCTGTAAGTCTTCTTTCATAAACTCATATCAAATGTGTAATAATAGTATAGATATTTAGAGTTTCCCCGGCAACTACGTTTAGCATTAAGCCCGTTGGTCACTCTTAAATAGTCAAAACTAGATCCCCATAGGATTACCAGACACAGTCTTCCCTCCTCTTGGGGTTAAACAATATGGAGATATGAAAGGCAGCATTCTCGGTGAACCCTTTCATAGACTGTCACTCGTAGAAGTTTTTAAGGAACTCTATTCCCCAGAGATGATCTCTTCTTCGTGAATTGCATCTCTTGAGTTTCTTCCAAATTCTCGGACTTTCCTGGCTTGATCTATTCCTCATGAATAGCCTGTCTTGAATTTCTCGGGGTTTGGGGACCCACAGGCTTCTTAAAAGCACTTGTCAAGAAACTCTACTCCCCAGAGATGATCTTTTCTCCGTGAATGGCATCTCTTGAGTTTCTTCCAAATTCTCGAACTTTCCTGGCTTGATCTATTCCTCGGGAATAGCCTGTCTTGAATTTCTCGGGGTTTGGGGACCCATCGGCTTCTTAAAAGCGTCGGCCTCCTCTTAGGCATTGTTCAAGGACCCACAGGCTTCCTAAAAGCATCCCCGCCTCCTCTTGGGCTTGGTACAAGGACCCGTCGGCTTCTTAGAAGTATTCACAGCCTCCTCTTAGGCTTCGTATAAATGATTTCTTCCTTCGGGAATGATAGCCTCCTCTTGGGCTTCATACAAGGACCTATCGGCTTCATAAAAGTTTCCAGCCTCCTCTTGGGCTTCGTACAAATTGTCCTGACGACCTCCTAAAGGTATAGGAATAGAAATCAATCATTTTAATAGAACAGTCTTTCCAAGAGTCTACTACTGTTTCTCAAAGCATAGTACAAAAGATGAAACTCTAGACTTGGACAGTCTAATTTCCTTGAGTATCAAAGACATTCTCAAGCATCCTTCAAGAATAGGAAGGAACCTCGTAGACTCTGACAGTCTCAATACCCTTTGGATTTCCCATTTCCTCAAAGAAAAGGAAATAACCCTGATCCTCGAATCAAAATCCCTGAGTGCAAGCATTACTCATATAAGAACTGATTTTCTCTTTAAATCAGCATACTGGTCCTGTCTCTCAACTGGAATAGCCTCCTCTTGGGCTTTGTACAATGATTCTCCCCAGCGGAGCTAACAATTTTAGCCTCCATCTCGGGCTTTATACAAGATACTAAAAGATTCCCTCGGTGAGTCAAAACCTTTTAACCTCCATCTCGGCCTTCGTACGAGATACAAAAAACTCTCTTGTTGAGTCAAATAGCCTCCATCTCGGGCTTTATATGAGATACCAAAACACTCCCTCGTTGAGTCAAAACCTTTCAGCCTCTCTCTCGGGCTTCGTGCGAGACACATAGTAACCTCCTCTTAGGCTTTGTATAAGAAAACAACTGGTTGATCCAATCAACCTTTTAGCATCAAAGTTGTGCCTCGTTCACAGTACATAAACATCAACAACTCCTTCCCCTTCATCTAATCGTTGTAAGCGGCAAGCCTCTGGATCATCTATATCCATGCCACTGTCCCTCTTTTAGCATGAGAAATTCCTAAGGAAAGATAGTATTGCTCTACACTGAGTTAAAGTCTTCTTCTTCAGGTTGGAAGTCCCCTATAAAGGAAATTATGGCATTGTCGGATTCACACATCCCGGTTAAAGTAATTCTCCTTTATAAACAGTTGTGACATACAAAACCCTCTCTTTAGAGATGACAAATTCTCTCTAAAGTTAACACTTTTTAGCTTCACATCTTGGGCTTCGAACAAGATACAAATAGACCCTTCAGCTTCACATCTTGGGCTTTGAATAAGATACAAACCACCTTCAGCTTCACATCTTGGGCTTTGAACAAGATATAGATCACTCTTTAGCTTCACGTCTTGGGCTTTGAACAAGACACCAAAACACCACTTCCTCCCATAGAATAGGAGGAACTACGATCGCTCTGATTTCCCTATTTCGGAAAAAATGGGAATACGTAGGCATAAGATTGAAAGAAAAATCTTAGCGAGCACACTAAACAAAAACCCAAAATCTCATACTTTCATACATCCGTCCTAAACCTCCCACTCATCGACCGAACACTACTTTTAACAAAATAAACCTAATAAAGATCCCGAATCTTTGTAGCATCTGTAAACCAACAGTTTTGACTGTTTAACCTCAGTTTGCAAGCAGGGTTAATTTGAGACATCTATTTCCCTTCCTTCATCAGCTTCAATGGGATAAAAAATGAATCGAGCTGTAGATACCAAAGAGCGGTAGTGCTTGGCAACCACATCCAAAATCGCTCGCTACACATCACCTCATAGGGCACCTTAAGTTACAAGGTAATGCCGTTCGGTTTGAAGAACGCCGGGGCAACCTATCAAAGGGCCATGACTACTCTTTTTCATGACATGATACACAAGGAAATTGAGGTATATGTCGATGATATGATTACCAAATCTAAGACAGAAGAGGATCATGTGACCCACCTGTCAAAACTATTCGAGCGGTTGCGAAAATACAAACTCCGCTTGAATCCCAATAAGTGCACATTCGGTGTCTGTTCAGGGAAACTCTTAGGGTTCATCGTCAGCCAAAAAGGAATTGAGGTTGATCCTGACAAAGTCAAGGCCATTCAAGAAATTCCTTTTCCAAAGACTGAAAAACAAGTCAGGGGATTCCTGAGACATTTGAATTACATTTCCAAATTCATATTCCTCATGACCGCGACATGCGCGCCGATCTTCAAGTTACTCAAAAAGAATCAGGACTGCGTTTGGACAGAAGACTGTCAAACTGCCTTCGACAGTATCAAGGAATACATGTTGAACCCACCGATTCTATCACCTCTTATGGATGGAAGACCACTAATCATCTACGTAACAGTCTTGGAAGACTCGATGGGTTGTGTACTTGGCCAACAAGACGAAACCAAAAGGAAAGAGTCTACCATTTACTATTTGAGCAAGAAATTCACCAACTGCTAGACTCGGTACACTATGCTTGAGAAAACTTGTTGTGGTCTGGCTTGGGCAGCCAAACGTCTGCGCCAGTACTTGATTTGTCATACTACTTGGTTAATCTCCGAAATGGATCCAATCAAGTATGTCTTTGAAAAGCCTGCTCTCACGGGAAGGATTTCCCGTTGGCAGATGTTGTTGTCAAAATACGACATCGAATACCACACTCAGAAAGCCGTAAAAGGAAGTGTTTTAGCCAATTATTTGGCTCATCAACCGATTGACGATCAGGAATCAGTCGGGTTTGACTTCCCAGACGAAGATGTTATGTATCAAAAAATGAAAGATTGCGATGAACCGCTAACCAGTGAAGGGCCAGAACCAGATTCCCAATGGGGAAAAATCTTTGACGGAGCTGTCAATCATTATGGAAACAGAATTGGGGCAATCATCATAACACCTCAGGGTATCCACATTCCTTTCACTGCCAGACTGACATCAAGTGTACAAATAACGAGGTTGAATATGAAGCTTGTATTATGGGTCTCGAGGAAGCAATTGATTTAAGGATCAAAAACTTGGATGTATATGGCGACTCAGCCCTGGTTATCAATTAGATCAAAGGAGATTGGAACACATACCAATCAGGACTGATTGCTTACAAAGACTACGCGAGAAGGTTGTTACCATTCTTCAACAGAATCGAGTTTCATCATATCCCTCGTGAAGAGAATCATATGGCTGATGCCTTAGCCACTCTCTCTTCCATGATTAGTGTAGGTCAATGGAATGACCTACCTAAGATCGACATAATGCGCCTTGAATGACCTGCCTACATCTTCATAATTGAAGCAGTCATAGATGACAAACCTTGGTATCACGATATCAAGTGCTTCCTTCAGAAACAAGAGTACCCACCTGGGGCATCCAGAAAAGATAGAAAAACCCTCAGAAGGCAAGCAGGCAGCTTCTTTCTGAGCAGTGATATACTCTATAAGCGAAATTTTGACATGGTCTTGCTCCGATGCATAGACAGACCAGAAGCAGACATGCTGATAAACGAAATTCACGAAGGATCCTTTGGCACTCATGCCAACGGACACACAATGGCGAGAAAAATTCTAAGAGCAGGGTACTATTGGTTGACAATGGAATCCGACTGCTACAAGTACATGAGGAAGTGTCACAAGTGTCAAATATACTCAGACAAAATCCATGTATCGCCAACACATCTCAAAGTTCTTTCTTCCCCATGGCCTTTTTCCATATGGGGAATCGACATGATTGGCATGATCGAACCCAAGGCTTCAAACGGACATCGGTTCATCCTGGTAGCCATTGATTACTTCACCAAGTGGGTCGAAGTAGTGTCATACGCCAATGTAACCCGACAAGTTGTGGTCCGCTTTATCAAAAATAATATCATCTGCCGTTATGGTGTTCCTAGCCAGATCATTACTGATAATGGATCCAACTTGAACAACAAGATGATAAAAGAGTTTTGCACTGAATTCAAGATCGAACACCATAACTCATCTCCCTACCGACCTAAGATGAACGGAGCGGTAGAAGCGGCTAACAAGAACATCAAGAAGATCGTTCAAAAGATGGTTGTAACTTACAAAGACTGGCACGAGATGCTACCCTTTGCTCTTTATGGTTATCGCACATCTGTCTGCACTTCAACAGGGCCAACCCCTTTCTCTCTAGTATATGGCATGGAAGCAGTGCTCCCCAGAGAAGTAGAGATCCCATCAATCCGAGTATTGATGGAAGCTAAGCTAACAGAAGCTGAATGGTGTCAAAGTCGACACGATGAACTGAATCTGATCGAAGAGAAACGAATAATGGTATTATGCCATGGTCAGTTGTATCAGCAAAGAATGAAGAAGGCGTTTGACAAAAAGGTTCGACCTCGCGTCTTCAGGAAATGAGACCTCGTGCTCAAGAAGATACAATCATTCCTCATTGATTCCCGGGGCAAGTGGACTCCGAATTATGACGGCCCCCTGTGTGGTCAAGAAAGCCTTCTCAGGCGGTGCCTTGAGACTTGCAACCATGGACGGAGAGGAATTTGCCTACCCCATGAATGTTGACGTAGTCAAGAAATACTTCGCCTAAATAAAAAAAAAATGTCTCGGTGGATTGAAAACCTGAAAAGGTGGTCTAGGCGAAAATTAGAGACAAACGAAAATCATCCCGGTGGATTGGAAATCTCAAAGTACAATCCTGGCAAAAGTTAGGGATAACGGCAAGTAACTATGTCCAACAAAGGGGCAAATCCCCCAGCGGCAGTAATGATCTGGAAAAATCCAGTCAAGGTCATCTTTAACGGAAGCTCAGGATGTCTAGAATTCAAAGTTGGTAGAAGGATAGCCGTCGTTATGTTTCAATAAAGCCCTTTTCCCTTAAATTACCATTTTCTAAAATTTGTAAATACTCTATGGAATCACGCGCTTGGTTGATTTCCATCCTATCAATAAAATTTGAGCCATAGTGCTTTTGTTTGCAATTCTCATTTGTTTTAGCTTTACAGAACGACATTTTAAGTATGATTAACGATTCTTGAAATAAAACAAAAATGAATTTACTTGTCAAACTTTTTTCTGCTTTTAAAATAAAGATGGAAATTTCTTTTAACTGTTGAACATCGAAAGAATATCGATCGCTTCTCCAGAAGTAATCAAACTTCAAAGTGCAGAATCAAAGTACTCCTTCTAAACCAGTTCACCCGAATGAAGGATCAGCTGTGTCAGATGCGAATGTTCCATCTGACACCCCCGACAGAGTTCTTACCTCCTAAGCCCGACCAACGGTTGTTCCCCACGGGGACTATCTTTCCTAAGCAAGGCAGAATTGCTACTTTCGAACTAGTGATACTTTTCATCCCCCGCAGTGGCCGTGTATCCCGTCGTGTTCATCCATTAGTCTGTATGTCGCGTCAGTTTTGTCAGCATAAACATACATACATCATGCATTATTGATTTACATTCATATTCATATTTCATCACTATCACTCTAGTCGGTCTTATTCCCAAGTGATAAAAGTCCTCTCAATCGAGTTGTCGGTTCTTTCCTTGTCAGGAAACGTCGTGTCTGAACAATCTTTCCTCCAGTTTATTTCTGGATTGAAGGTGGTTCTTTGACCACTTTTATAACTTGAACCTCTGAGAAGCCAGAGAGCTTTCGACAAACGCCACTCTTCACCATCGAAGATGATGTCTTTGCTTTCCCGGATTAAGAAAAATCCCCAGAGAAAGCCTCTTAAGCAAATATTCGGCAATACAGCAGCTCTTCTCCAAAAAATTCGCTGACGAAAAGGTCTTCAGCGCCTCCAAACTGGATTACATCACATGGCATTTCTTCGAGAAGATCTCAAGGAAAAGTATGATGTAATACCCCCAAGCAGAAAGCAGTCTCTCAAGAGACTCATTTTTCCTAGTAGAGTCGACAAATGGCGTCTCTAGCAGAGAAGTTTGTGCACCTCTACAGCTCAGACAGAGGGGTCCCCCAGCAAGTCTGACATCAAAACTTTTTCCATCAAATGACATCTCCCCAGGAAAATTCGGTGAGAAGTTTGAGGAAAAACCGCTACGAATAGCGTCCCTTGTCAAGAAAGCTTATTGACAAAAGAAACTGAGACCAGTTCCTTGGTAGGAAACCAGGATCAAGGGGGAGTCTACATCAGAAACTGAGACCAGTTCCTTGGTAGGAAAACAGGATCGAAGGGAAGTTCATTTCAGAAACTGAGACCAGTTCCTTGGTAGGAAACCAGGATCGAGGAGAAGTTTACATCAGAAACTGTGACCAGTTCCTTGGTAGGAAACCAGGATCGAGGGGAAGTTCATTTCAGAAACTAAGACCAGTTCCTTGGTAGGAAACCAGGATCGAGGGGAAGTTTACCTTTTCTAAGTATCATTGCTTAGAAAAAGAAGATGAATGCGTACACTACCATTCATAACCACTGTCAAAATTTTGGGTATTCTGATATTTAATCATCTTGCACCCCGAATGCCCGAATACCCTCGCCATTCACACCTTCGGGTCCAAGAAGATTAAATAGGGGCATCTGTCATACCCCAAATTTTGACCACTAAGATTTCCCATCATTGTGCAAATCATCGTCACAATATGGATGAACATTCATGCCTCATCAATCTCCTCAAAGATGTTTGAGCATTCACCACAATCTAGGATTAGGGTTTCAAGCCCTCTCAGAGCCTTAGACAAAAGATCAATCAAGAAATGACATGATCTTCAACTTGTCTAGCCTCTCAAACATCCACAATGGATCAAGAGGACTCCCACATCAAGAATCAAGCACAAGGTTGCAACATGCTGAGTGGATCAAGTCTCAAGATCGCCAGTGTCACCAAACTAGGGTTTTGGTCGACCAAGGCCTCCAGATGGAAATTTTCCTATGGGCATGAGCCAATGCTTCAAAGCATAACCCAAAATACTCCAAGGGACATCATGAACCCCATCATCAAGTCAATTTAGCCTCAGGGGAAGCATTCATCAAAAAAATTAGGAATTAGGGTTTCTTGACCTAATTCACCCCTAAGTTGGCTTTTGGGACAAAACCTGAGCCAAATCCTCAAGACATGATTTGAGGGTCCCTAAAAAATTAAATTGATCCATTTGCAACAATGGATTGATCCAAGAAGCTTGATTCACAAGTTTCAAGTTCATCAGAGCCACAGTTAGGGTTTTGCAGAAAAAGTCAACTGTGCCTTTGAATTTTGACCAGGACATGCTCCCAAACCCTGGGACATGATTCAATACTCCCTATAACACCTATGAAATCAATCCATCAAGTTTGATTTGGGTCAAGGACTTGATTTCATAGAGGATCGCACAGTTTGGAATTCATCTGATAAAAAGTCAACTGTGCCCAAAAGTCATAGTTTGACTTTTTTATTTTTGGTCAATTATGGTTCCCTAACCTTAAAATGATGTTAATGTGTGATTGGAATCATCACTCATCAAGAAAAATAAGAAAAGTGGGATAACTTGCAAAAGGGATAACCATTAAAAAACTTAGAAATTTTCTAAGTTATGAAACAAAGTGGCTAGGGTACCAACTTCCAAGGATCATAACTTGAGATCCAAGCAACCATTTGGGCTGATCCAAAGATGGATTTGTAGCTCTCATGTCATACTTTAAAAGTGTCAACTACACCTCATGCCAATTCATCATGGATTTTGAGTTATGGTTGGATCAAAATGGCTGAAAACATGAAATGTCACTTTTTCCAACACTTAGTGAAATTTTCACTAAGTCAGAATCTGTCTTGTTTTTTTTCCAAAAGTAGGGGGATTTTTCACTTGGATCCAAAAAGTATAAAGATAAACTATGATCACACATGTGTTGTATCATATAAGAGTTTTCCAAAATGGCTAAGAACTCCATGAAACTCCACTTAAGCCATGAGATATGACAATGACAATGTGCCTTGCTGCAAACTGTCATGGCAAGGCAGATTTGTGCATTTTGCTCGATTTGAGCAAATTTTGCAAATGACAAACAAGTTTATCCATCTGAACACCTCAGGGAGGGACCAAGGAGGGACAAACACTGATCCATAAGCCACCCAAGTCTTTGGAACTAAAAAAAGCATGCCAAGCCTAGAAATGCCTAAAGAGGGGACAAGACTCCAATTTTGTTTTGGAGCATTCAATGGATGCACCAAGGTGGCATGAAGTGAGCCATTTCCAACTGAATGAGTCAAGGATGATCTCTGAACTAGGGAACTAGCAGCCTGTGCTCTAACCTCTAGTCAATGGCTAGAGGTGACTTGAGATTCCAAAATGCAACCATTGGCCAAACCTCTGTTGCAGTTGCCATTCACTATTTCTTTCAAAACAAACTTGATCTACTATAAATAGAGCTCATTTGTGCTCAGTTTGAGTACACCAAAGCCATCAAACAGATGTTTTCCTCAAAATCACCTTCTCACTTCCAAATTTGCCTTCCAAAGCAAGTCACTATCGGGTTTTGAGTTTGAGAGCTATTCCAACCAAACCAATCACACACACACCTCATAAACATCATATAGAAGTGATCCAAACACTTAAACAACAACTGTAACACTGATTTCTCATAATCACCAGCCAGTTGCTCAAGGTTTTAACCAAGCTTCAGCTGAGATGCCATGAAGTGATCCAGCCATTTCCAATCAAGTCCAAGCATTCAAACACACTTCATATGGTGTAGGGAAGCTGTTCAAATCATCACAACTCATCTGTAACACCTCCAACTCAAAAATCACTTTGCTCTTGCTATCACGACCTTCAAGTAAGCCTAAACTTGGTCATCTCTTAATCGAAACATATTTCCTTGCAATATACTTTTGCCAAATGTTCATAATCATGCATAGAATGTTTCCCCTCAATTGATTGCTTTGTTTGAATCGTGTATCAAAATTCGCAACCTTCATGCAAATTTTAGGGTTCTTGAGGTTTTGTCTTGATTTCTTATTCCATGCTTAAAATAAATGAAATTAAAGACCATAAACATGATCGTGAGGTAAAAACGAGCAGATTGATATGTGGATTGTGTGATTTCATCAAGTATTCAGTGAGATTGGATAGAAAATGCAAATCAGGCCAAACTCAGAACACGCGCATGTTCTTGCCATGTTCTTGGCGCCTTTTTTGAAAATTCAAATATTTGAATTTTGTGATTTTATTTAATTGATTCAAAAATAAATTTCTCTCTGAATTTTAATGATTTTGAGTTTATTCTTTTTTTAATATTCACAAAAATGTTAAAATATTTTGTTTTGCCAAAAATTCCCAAAAATATTATTTATTTCATATATTTGATATTTTTGCAAAGAATTAATGTTTTATTTGTTTTTAACATTTGAAATATTTGTTCCTCCTTGATTTCCCAAACTTAATTGATTTTCAATCATTTTGTGGATATAAACTTGATTTTTCAAACATTAATCCAAGATCACAACTTATTTTTCACACATGTTTGATAATTTTAATCATTTTAATTAAATTTTTATTAAATTAAAATACATTTTTGAAATTAATTTAGGGTTTTGATCTTAATCACCCTAAACAAATCATTTTTATACTTCTTTGGGCCTCTAATAGAGTGTAAGACCCAATCCCTCTTTGAAACCAAAATAGTTTGGGCCTCAGTCATTGTATAAGACCCACGGTGCTTTCAAAAATCTCAGCGCGATCGCCAGTTTAAAATAAATTCATTTGGGCCTACCCTCGTGTTATAAGTCTCATTTCTTTTCTTTAAAATACTTCTTTAGGCCTCTAATAGAGTGTAAGACACAACCCCTTTGTAAATAAAATAATTTTGGTCCTCAGCATATTGTATAAGTCCCGATACCGTCAAAAAGTTCGACACAATCGTCGCCTTTTTAACAAAAAATCTTTGGGCCTCTCCTTGAGCTATAAGACCCACCCTTATTCATTTTCAAACCTTTGGGCCTCTAATAGAGTGTAAGACCCATCCCCTTGTACATAAAAACTTTGTGGGCCTCACATATTATATAAGTTCCTCTGTACAGTTTTCAAGACAACGGTGCGATCATCGTTAAAACTTGGGCCTCTCCTTGAGCTGTAAGCCCCAAAAATATTTTCAAAGCACTTTCTCCTTTGATTTTGAATTCAAATATATGTTGTTATCAAAACTTTCTTTGTTGAACAACTAACCAAACAGCATGGAAGCTCTACAACGGGTAAGTGTTTATCCGCTTTCATTTAATGCTTTCATATCTATATAACTGTATTGTGGGGTTGTGTTGCGGTGAGAATCGGATAACAAGCTATTAATTAACTTGCATCACATTTCTTTGAATTCACAACCGTCTTTGATTTATCCAAAGGAAATGTTCAAGATCGAGAAAAACCTAAAGGGGGAGATCTAAGGTTCGGGGGTTGGTTATACTAAGGGAAGGTATTAGCACCCTTAATATTTGTAGTACTCTACAGGAACCTCTTGTTTAGTTTGTGTTATGTTATGTTTGCTTGCTAAGAAAAAGGTGAAGACCTAGGGGTATATACACTAAGTTTACTCGCCAAGACGTCGCATCTTGTGCCTACGTATCTGACTAAAGAATCAGAGCAACCGTAGTTCACCTAACTAAGGGGTGAAAGAGGAACCATTGACTATGGCCAAAGTTCCAAGGGGGAATGAGTGTGAGCTCATTTTAGAGTTTTAAGAAACTCTCTAAATCTAAGTTATGATGGGGAAAGTGAGTTCTCATGATGATAAGAATCACATAGAGTTTAAGAACTCTATCCTATTACTAAGTTATGATTCCATGGCTCTTATGAGGCCAAGGAAAGGGAAAGGCTCTTATGAGACCAAGGGGGAATGATTTGTTTATTGACTTATGAGTCAACTGAGGGGAACTTTCCTTTGGAATAGTATCGAGGATATGTCAAATGCAACAGGCAACCAGAATAGTTGTCCACAAGACTCTATCAGAAAATATTTACAAGTCTCGTCAAAGAGAGAAATGAAGAGTTAGTATTCAAAGAAATAGAAATAGTCTCGTCTTAATCATGATTTAATCGAGAAATCGATAATCAATGATTCTTGACTTTCATCGACTAAACATTGAATAAAACTGAGATAAAGAGAAAGTGGTCTCATATTGATCACAGTTTTGTCGATTCAATAAAATCAACCAAACCATGAAGTTTGTTATGTCATCGACCAAAATAAAGATAATGAAATTGAAATGAAAAATAAAATTGGTCTCGTCTTAATCAAGATTTAAATCGATAAATCGATAATCTTAAATTTTTGACTTTCATCGACCAAAAAAAAAATAGAAAGTGACCTCATATTTATCAAGACTTTATTGATTTGAAATAATCAAAGTCAAGATTTGTGTAATGTCATTGGCCAAAAATAAAGAAAATGGAATTGAAGATAAAGGTGGTCTCGTCTTAATCAAGATTTAATCGGAGGATCGATAATCTTTTGATATTCGACTTTCATTGACCAACAAGAATAAAGAAATGAGCCTCATACATATCAAAACTTTTAGTCATTTTGAATAAATCAACCAAGTCATGATTTTGTAATATCATTGGCCAAAATAAAAGAAAATGGAATTGAAGTGAGAATGAAGGTGGTCTCGTCTAAATCAAGATTTAACTTGATAAAATCGATAATCTTTTTATTAAACTTTCATTGACCAACCAAAAAAAGAAAAATATGGCCTCATACTAATCAAAACTTATTGATTTAAAATAACCAACAAAGTTAAGATTTTTATGATATCATTGGCCAAAATAATGAAAGATGGAATTGAAGTGAAAAATAAAGTCGATCTCGTATTTAATCAAGATTTATATCGGTAAATCGATAATCTCGATATTTAACTTTCATTGACCAACAAAATAAAAATGAAATGGCCTCATATAAATCAAGGTATTTAGTGATTTGAAATAAACCACCAAGTCATTATTTTTATATAACATTGGCCAAAATAAAAGAAAATTGAAATTCATAAGGCTAATTTGGAAAAAAACATAAACATACTAAGAACTAAAAGATTAGAAAATAGAAGAAATAACTTAAATTGGTTTTTAAAACATACTAACAAAGAGGGGTGCACAGATTTACAGAGGTGTATGTATAGCATATGGCGGTGCTAGGAAATGAAATCAAATGGGCTGAGCCCACGCGACCAAAAGTGGGAGAAGGTTTCTCAACAAAAATAAATCAAGATAGGGTGTATGTTAAAAATAATAATCGGTGTGCTAGCAAGAAAATCCAAACGGGCTTCAAAAGCCCAAGAGAAAAATATAATCATTTTCACAAAAAGATAAGAAACCATCATCAGATTCATAGCAACAACAACACGGTCAACTTTAAACAAAAAAAAACCAAAAGTGCCATCAACCTAATCTTCTTAAAAGAAAATCGAAGAGGAAAAACGAGTTATGAAAAACGGCACGAACGGTCCAACCTCCTTCGAGTTTTTCTCGTTCGCTTTCTTCAGATCGTCTCTCTTTCACGACGCAGCTTCATCAACTTCTCTCACTCAATTTCTTCGCAAATCTCTCTTTCATCGGCGCCACTCGATTTGATGTTTCTATTTGTTTTAGTTTCAGATCTGTTTGGCTTGTGAATCGTTCCCTTGGGTTTGTGCTTCATCTCAATTTCTCACTCTGATTCTTTCCTGTGTCTTGGGTTGGACACTGATTTGGTTGAAGATTTTGCGAGATTTTAAGGGTGTCGTTTGACGTACCGGCTGTGAAAGGTTTTATGTGGCATTGAATGAGGTGGTCTTTGGTGGTTACGGTGGATGTTATGGCAGAGGGAGTTTTGTTGTTGATGAAGGCTGAAATGATTTGAGGGACTTGGGGTTGAGTGGATTCGATTGTTGTAAGGTGACAAAAAAAAAAGAAGGCAGAGGAGCCGGAGATGAAAGGGTGTGTGTGGTTTTATGAGATGGTGATGGTATATGGTTGTTGTTGATTTGTGAGGTTGAATCGAGAATGGAGGAAGGAGAGGGAAAAAAGTCTGGTTGTGTTTTTGGAGCTGTGTTGAATGGTGGAAGAGAAACAAACAGAGGGAGTGGGTGGTTATTGTATTTGAAGGAGGATTTTCCGAAAATGAAGCGTGGTCGGTGTTGTGGGTTGAAGGTTGTATGGAGAGGATTTTGTAGGAATTGATTTTTGGAATAGAAGAACAGAAGGAGTCTTGAAGAAGGTTCAGGCTTCAAAGGTTGATGGTGTTCACAATCCCCTCCCCCCTCAGTGTCGAAGGTAAGGCCCCTTTTTATCTTCTACCGAATCCTACTCTCTTTTCAAAGTAACCTCCTCCTTTTTGTGAATCGGTTCCTTTAACTAAACCCCTTTTTTCTGATTTCTCTGGGTTGTCTGTTGTTTTCAAGACTCAGAATTTTGATTCTCTGCAGGTTTGGCTTCTTGTGTTACAACAAATGTTTTGGTTGCTGAGGTGTGAGGTCGTTGTTGATCAGAGTTGAGGCGCAGGCATTTTTTCACAGTTTGGTGAAGTAGTCTTGGCATATTGTAGCAGTACGGGACGCATGGCATGGTAGCAGGGAGGACGCAGATTTAACAGTGATAGCAGATGTTTGACTTGTTATTTTGGTACACGGTTTGTGGAATTGGTTTTTTGGTGATGTTTTTTTTATGTAATGGGCCTAGAAATAAAATCAAAAATGGGCCATGTGGACTAGTCTTGAATTCAACATTTCATGACATGGGTTTTTAATTGAAAATGGTGATGGGCTTTTGTATGATCCGTTTTTTAATGTAATGGACACTTGTAAAAAAAGAAGGAATGTGATAACTTGAATTTTTTAGAAATATTATGACAAAAATGGACAATTGAATTGAAAAATGAGAGATGGATTTAATGGGTCTTAAAATGGTCAATGATGAATAATTAAAGAAAATGATTTGGAAGTTGGTTTAAGGAATATGGATATGAAAAAATAACTTGGTTTTTTATGGATTGGTGGTAGAAATTGGACATGATTTAGAATGGATAAAAAGAAACAAAGAAATGGTTTAATGATGGATAATGAATTTTGTAACGCGCCTCCATAGTAGTTAAGAATTCCACAACCGCACTTGACTGCCATAAATCCACCTAAACAGTACTTGCACACACCTTGAACCTGCTAGCCTTAAGAGACTCAACTGAACGTTATTTGTCAATCATAAACTCCAAGGGTGAGAAACCCTAATCTTCATGCCTTGAGTGCACACTTATAAAGCAAATGACTTGATGAGGACCAAAAAACCTAGTTCAGAATCTCTGCCATAGCTTGATAACCTGATACTGATACAAACCACTTGTTTGACCATGATTAGGTCAAACTTCCACTGAATCTCAAACCATACCACACAAACCCTTAACCTGACGACCTTGCCTGATCTTTGAGGAAGAACTTGTGATGAAAGCAAATTACATTGGATTATTGAGGAGAGGAGGTCTCTTGAAATAAAACCTAAAACAAAACAAACAAAAACTGATAAAATTGTTAGTTATGCAATGATTGACCTATGATGCTCATGCAAAAGATGTTATGACATCTAAGGGGTCAAAATTTGGGGTACAACAGTTGCCCCTATTTAAATATCTTCGCTTGATGGCACGAGGAACGAAGATCCTCGGGACATCAAGGTGAAAGGTATTTAAATATAGCAAACCGAAAATGTTGCCCTTAGATGGAATGCAGATGCTAAGGACAAGCGATGGACATGCAGATCTGACATGCCATGAACTTCTAGTATGATGATATGATGGAATGTTAGATGCAAAAATGCAGACAAACAAGACACCGAAGGATAAAGAGTTACCAAACACAGGTGAGCTTCATTGGGGAAGGATAAAAGTTAGTATCCCTGAGGAAAACTCCCTGGGGATACAGGCTAACCAACAAAAGAGACTCACTGGGGATACTCTGAGGCAACACTGGGGATAGAAACCTTACAGGTCCTTACTGGAGATATGAGCCAGAAAGGTGTTCTCCACTGGGGCAAGGTCCAGGGAGATGGACGACAGGTTCATATGTGACCAGGCGACACTGTGGAAAAGAAACACATTCTTACTGGGCATGAAACCAGAAAGAAGACATGATCTCCACTGGGGATCAGTTCGAAATAAAAGGATAGATATCCAACATAAGATTTTCTGGGGATTTCTTATACTGAAGAGTTCAAACGGGATCTTCAAGGAAAACCAGAAAAAACGGAGACAAGTTCTGCGTGTGCCAAATGATGGTCAATCACAAGGACTTTCAAAAAGATATTGATAATAACTGAACTTCTGTTGGGAACCAGATTAAAGTGCCAACAAGGATTGGACTCATAAGTGATATGTCAAGATATACTGATTTGAGTTGGATAAAATAACAATTTGGATTATGAAGACTACCAGTATGAGCTGGATTTGGGTGTGCCAATATGAGTTGGACTTTGACTACCAGTATGAGCTGGATTTTAAATAATGGGTTCATATTTGACCTGGTTTCAAACAACGGGTTCACGATAACCTGAAGTTTAGGTTCACATCTGACCTGGTACAAACAACTAGTTCACGATAACCAGAGTTTTAGGTTCACGATAGCCTGCGTTCAAACAACAGATTCACGATAATCTGAAGTTTAGGTTCATATTTGACCTGGTTTTAAACAACGGGTTCACGATAACCTGAAGTTTAGGTTCACGATAACCTGATTTCAAACAAATGGTTCACGATAACCAGAAATACAGGTTCATGATAACCTAATTTCAAACAAATGGTTCACGATAACCAGAAATACAGGTTCACGATAACCTGATTTCAAACAACAGACTCACGATAATTTGAAGTTTAGGTTCATATCTGACCTGGTTTCAAACAACGGGTTCACGATAACTCGAAGTTTAGGTTCACGATAACCTGATACAAACAACTGGTTCACGATAACCAGAGGTTTAGGTTCACGATAACTTGATAGAAACAACTGGTTCACGATAACCAGAGGTTTAGGTTCACGATAACCTGATACAAACAACTGGTTCACGATAACCAGAGGTTTAGGTTCATGATAACCTGGGTTCAAACAACAGACTCACGATAATCTGAAGTTTAGGTTCATATTTGACCTGGGTTCAAACAATGGATTCACGATAATCTGAATTTTAGGTTCATATTTGACCTGTTTAAACAATGCCAGTGATTACTGGACTTTAGGTATCCATGTGAGGAGATGAAGTATCAAATAGGTCAATACCGGGGTTGCATCAATGAAGATTAGACTTCCTGGGGAATATCCATTATGGTTGCAAAGAGGTTGAATAAAACCAGAGATAGATAAGTTTCTCATAAGAGACTGCCACCTATCTCCATAGAAAAACAAGCTTCTTCAAGCGAATGCCACTGAAGGTATATTTTGAATTGAGGTTCACAACTGACCAAAGTTCACATCGTCAAAAAGGGCTGACGACAAGGAACAAGACCTATGACATCATCCACGTCACAGGATTGACGGAATGAAGAAATTGGCTTCATCGAACATCATCCACGTCAAAGGACTGACGAAATGAGGGAATTAACAAACATATTCCACGTCAAAGGATTGACGGAATGAAAACTAACTGACATTGTCAAAAGGGTTAATGGCATATAACATCATCCACGTCAAAGGATTGAAAAAATGACTTCATCGAAGAGACACCTCATCAAAGGAGTGACAGAAAGAAATGGATCACCAAACATCATCCACGTCAAAGGATTGACAGAATAAAAATAAGCACTAAAAAGTGGCATCATCAGAGGATAGATGGTAAAGACCCTGAAATAAAAGGTCACATCATCAAAGAATTGATGGAAAGAAAGCTGCAATCGTCAAAGGGATTGACGGAAAACAATTGGCTCACTAAAGAGTGACATCATCCAAGGGTAGATAAGAGGAAACTTTTCACTAAAGAGTGACATCATCAACGGGTTGACGGGGAAGATACCGATATAAATGATGACGTCGTCAAAGAGTTGACAGAAATGAGAAGGCCTTAAATAAGAAACTCATCAAGGGATTGATGGAAATGTTTGATCGAGGATAACACCATTGGTAACTGTAGAAGGGTGAATAAGACCAAGGACGGATAAGCTTCTCGTGAGAGAGATTGTCACTTATCGTTGTAGAGGTAATGATAGCAAAACAAGCTTCTCAAGGAGATTGCCACTTGTTGTAGGGTATGAATTCCAAAGAGATGTTGATATTACAATACTGCTAGAGGAATAATTTTGTCTTCAATGAGGATCTGTAAAAGATTCTCCCTGCGAGACATGGTACAAAATAAATGCATATTCAAGATGGGCTCAAAAAACATACCTGCCAGGGATCAAAGTTCAATCTAGGAACAAGCTAGAAAGAAACAGTCAAACAAGACTCCAATTGAGAAATGAACTCAAATGGGGATTTATCTAATCCAAATGTGGAAAATATAACTGAACCAACCATCATCCACGAGAATCAAACTCTGTGGGGAATTCAGAAAATATGGGCACTTTATGCCTAGGGCTGACTTTCTATTGGAGTGAATAGACAAACCCAGTCACTTGGGGAGATAAACACCAAAGTGAATCAAAGACAGGTAGACACCGGGAAGGAAGCAGAAATGCTAAGATGCTATGCATATGAATGCTTATGTCATGCTTATGCTCATGCTGACAAAATAGACAAAAGGAAGTGAGACTGAAGATGAAATAAACATCTCGACAAGGATACCCAGCCAAACTCATCAGATTGGACCATCACTAGGGATGAATAAGTAGGATCATCAGATCTACTTCACTGGGAAAAGAGTATTCCACTTGAGGTATAGCATCATGACTTCACTAGGATTGCCATCATGAGCTTGATTTCCTTACGGGAGGAGGAAGATCCGTGGAGATTGGCTAAGCTCGACCGAAGTAACAATTTACTGGGAAGCTGGCAAAGGATATCACAAGAACAGGGTAATTCTGCATCCTGACTTGTATGATGATCACCATAATAAACAACAACTCTTGCAACAGGCAACCTTCAAATCTTCTCTACCCCAGACTACATGGTATGTTGGGAGAAAATATCAAGAGGATTTTACAGAAGAATCGGCATACGAAATGCCTCAATATCTTCAAACTCTTAGATTCATGAATCTTGCCGTAATTGCCCCAGATTAACTACATTTGCACAACAAAGTCCTTGAACTTGTTCTTCAGACTGGTTGATCTGTGAAAGAGATGCCCCAGACTGATTGGCCCTTTAGAGATTTGTCGAATCTTGACCTGACTGCTTCTGATTAGCTGGTCTATGAGGATAAGTCATCAAAAGGATTTTACAGAAGAATTGGCATACCAGATGCTTCAATATCTTCAAACTCTTGAAGAGAGATGAACCTCGACGTAACTGCCCCATATTAACGGCGTTTGCACAACAAAGTCTTTAAACTTTCTCTTCAGACTGGTTGATCTGTGAAAGAGATTCCCCAGACTGATTGGCCTTTTAGATATTTACCGAGTCTCGACCTGATTGCCCCTGATTAATGGTATTCGTGATACAAAATCCTCAGAATGCGGTAGAAATAACTAGGGAACACCTTGCCCCTGTTGGTGGGTCATTGGAGTCCTTGCCTTAAAACAAACTTGTCATAAGATGACCTCAAGAAGGCTTGCCCCAATATTCTGAACTTTTGAAGAGTTCTGCCTCTGATTTAGTAGCACTTGGGATGGTGGAATGGCATATTCCTCCGCTTGGTTTCCCCTGACCGAGCTTCCTTTATCAAGTCAAATTCCCTAGCTGGCTGCATATGCTGGGATTTCTTTGACATTTAATTGTCCTTGCAAACAAGTATTGTTCATTAAAAATTGGCAATTTCAATGCAAAATTCATGCAAGCTTTTGAAAACAAAGTTTTATTGATGAAACACACACAGTGGTGTGATTAAATAATCAAAAAAAATGGATCTAGTCATTTGCGGAATGACAGATGAAGTAATCAACACACGCAATTAGCAAAGATCATTAGGAGTCAGGTTAATCAACCTTGCTGTAGTATGCTTTTCAAAACAACCTTACCTCAATTAGGCCTTTTAAGGGTTGTAACGTGGTTTGGTTCACGGTTCATGAAACAAAAGGATAAAGGCTCAAAGTTTATTTGTACCCACCCCAACTTCGTGATGAACTCCAATCCTACACTCAGTTAACTCAAGTTATACATTCAGGTTCCCCTATGTTAGGAATGAATTGATGATAGTTGATGATTCAGACACCTTTGTAGTTATTACTCCTCTGGAAAATTTGGTTATCCTTTATTGCTGAGGTTATGAGACCTCTTCTTGTCTTCACTGAGGTTTTGAGACCTCTTCTTGTCTTCACTGAGGTTTTGAGACTTCTTCTTGTCTTTGTTTGAGGTTATGAGACCTCTTCTTTGCTTTTGTTTGAGGTTTTGAGACCTCTTCTTTGTCTTTATGAGACCTCCTCTTTGCTTGATTGAGGTTATGAGATCTCTTCTTGTATAAGGAGAAGTTTTGGGCTTCCCATCTTTCTTGGCTTTTGCCTTGAAGGGACTCGGCTTATTCTTCGATTAAGGATTTCCCAATGATCCTTCCTTATTTACTGTTTGGAGGAACAACTTGTACAACTCTAACTCATTTGATTTGAGAGAGCTGATTGGTGTCTTGCATGAAGCGCTTGCATTTGAGTGCATAACCAAGTTAAACTGAGAACTACCCACCCCAAGGTTAAGATTTAAGGGTTTTTGTGTAAGAAAGGAAAACTCCTACCTCTAGGCTCAAAGGGTTAACGAGGGATTATCTTCCTTATTTCTCCAGTGTTTAGGAATTGAAACAATGCCTAATGTTTTTGTCATCCTCCTTAATCTTTGCTTAAACAAACGGTTTGATGAAGGGAAGGAAACAAGATAAAGATATTTTTTGTTTTTTTCATGAACATAAAAGTAAATGAGTGAAACGAATGGACTTAATCTAAAGATGCATAAACACTTCATTAATCTTGCCAATTTGAAAGTACAACAAAGCTTATAAGCAAGAAACAGTTTCAAATATGCAAAGAAAAAAACAACAAAATGCTAAATAGTTAAAAGTTTGCCAGCTTCGGGGAACTGGGATTTCCTTCTTGATTTGCCAAGCTGAGATAACCGTCTTCAGAATTGTTTGTCGAGATCAGTCTGAGAATCATCTTCACATCCACTCTCGGAAATTTCTTCCATCTCAGAGCCTGATGAATCCGCTTGATTAGGTGAAGGGTTGTTGATTGTTTATTTGAATGAGAACATGTTGGAGTTAAGCAGAGTCTGAATCCTGTCTCTGAGCACGTTACAGTCTTCAGTTGTATTCCAAAGACATACCCTAAATACTGTCATCTCTCTTCGCCAAGGCTGTTATAATCTGATCCAATTGGTTTCTCAACAAGTCGAAATCCGCTCTGGTCACAAACTGGTTCTGCTCTTCTGAGTTCATGATCCTCCAAAATCTACTTCAAGTCCAATGATGGCTTCAGGAAGTCAACTGGGTTACAGACAGATGGTGGATGAGACTCAAGGTTGAGAAATGCAAATGCAAAGCAAATGCAAATTTGATGCAATGCTAATGCAAGCCAAATGGTTTCGAGGAACTCGAAGGCAAGTTGCAAAAAATTTTGTGGAAAAACTGAAGTGTTTTGTTTCAAAATCCATGATCTTTATTGGTTTTTACAAAGGAAAAGGCACTTGAATTCCTTGAAACCAAAAGGCTGTCATGAATGGACGAATGTATGCTCAAACACACATATACAGATATTCACAAATTCACACATATGTACAGGGAAACAAATGAGGACCTAGGTTTGAAGATCACGAGCATGGAGCCATGGTCTACCCATCCCAAAAGGTGTGTACTATGGGTTTTCATCTACAGAACAGGGTTCTAAAAAGTTCCCAGAGTCGACAATCCATCTTTTGGATTTTAATGATTTCCCATATGACTTGGTAATCAATAAAATTCTCAAGAGGATCTTGTCTGAGTGTAGTATCGCATGACAACCAATTCAGAAATAGACTCCATCATGGTCACCGCACTACATCCTAAAAAGGCTTAGTGGGGTTTGGTAACTACGGTTCTCATTATCATGGGCTCCTAGGTTGAGAGTAACACGTCTTCACAAACATATTCGTTCAACATAACTAGACTCTCAAGAGGGCCTTAACTGAGTGATGGTGTCTCAATTCAACTTTTTAGGATTCGACTCCCTCAAAGCCTCCTTGAATACCATCGTCCTATAACAAGTGCGCTCAAGTTCGGGTTAGGACTTATCTCACCACTCAAAAGTAGCACCCTGCACACAGAAGATCCCAAGTGAAACAGGTATACAGATATATACAGATATGTACAAGTATAGCAAATAAACATAAACAACATAAACAAAACAAGGCGGGCTTAACCCTAAAAAATGAATAGTTCCCCAGTGAAGTCGCCATTCCTGTTGCGGTGAGAATCGAATAACAAGCTATTAATTAACTTGCATCACATTTCTTTGAATTCACAACCGACTTTGATTTATCCAAAGGAAAGGTTCAAGATCTAGAAAAACCTAAAGGGGGGAGATCTAAGGTTCGGGGGTTGGTTATACTAAGGGAAGGTATTAGCACCCTTAAAGTTTGCTTGCTAAGAATAAGGTGAAGACCTAGGGGTATGTACACTAAGTTTTCTCACCAAGACGTCGCATCTTGTGCCTACGTATCTGACTAAAGAATCAGAGCAACCGTAGTTCACCTAACTAAGGGGTGAAAGAGGAACCATTGACTATGGCCAAAGTTCCAAGGGGGAATGAGTGTGAGCTCATTTTAGAGTTTTAAGAAACTCTCTAAATCTAAGTTATGATGGGGAAAGTGAGTTCTCATGATGATGAGAATCACATAGAGTTTAAGAACTCTATACTATTACTAAGTTATGATTCCATGGCTCTTATGAGGCCAAGGAAAGGGAAAGGCTCTTATGAGGCCAAGGGGGAATGATTTGTTTATTGACTTATGAGTCAACTGAGGGGAACTTTCCTTTGGAATAGTATCGAGGATATGTCAAATGAAACAGGCAACCAGAATAGTTGTCCACAAGACTCTATCAGAAAATATTTACAAGTCTCGTCAAAGAGAGAAATGAAGAGTTAGTATTTAAAGAAATAGAAATAGTCTCGTCTTAATCATGATTTAATCGAGAAATCGATAATCAATGATTCTTGACTTTCATCGACTAAACAGTGAATAAAACTGAGATAAAGAGAAAGTGGTCTCATATTGATCACAGTTTTGTCGATTCAATGAAATCAACCAAACCATGAAGTTTGTTATGTCATCGACCAAAATAAAGATAATGAAATTGAAATGAAAAATAAAATTGGTCTCGTCTTAATCAAGATTTAAATCGATAATCTTAGATTTTTGACTTTCATCAACCAACAAAAATAAATAGAAAGTGGCCTCATATTTATCAAGACTTTATTGATTTGAAATAATCAAAGTCAAGATTTGTGTAATGTCATTGGCCAAAAATAAAGAAAATGGAATTGAAGATAAAGGTGGTCTCGTCTTAATCAAGATTTAATCGGAGGATCGATAATCTTTTGATATTCGACTTTCATTGACCAACAAGAATAAAGAAATGAGCCTCATACATATCAAGACTTTTAGTCATTTTGAATAAATCAACCAAGTCATGATTTTGTAATATCATTGGCCAAAATAAAAGAAAATGGAATTGAAGTGAGAGTGAAGGTGGTCTCGTCTAAATCAAGATTTAACTCGATAAAATCGATAATCTTTTTATTAAACTTCCATTGACCAACCAAAAAAAGAAAAATATGGCCTCATACTAATCAAAACTTATTGATTTGAAATAACCAACAAAGTTAAGATTTTTATGATATCATTGGCCAAAATAATGAAAGATGGAATTGAAGTGAAAAATAAAGTCGGTCTTGTATTTAATCAAGATTTATATCGGTAAATCGATAATCTCGATATTTGACTTTCATTGACCAACAAAATAAAAATGAAATGGCCTCATATAAATCAAGGTATTTAGTGATTTGAAATAAACCACCAAGTCATGATTTTTATATATCATTGGCCAAAATAAAAGAAAATTGAAATTCATAAGGCTAATTTGGAAAAAAACATAAACATACTAAGAACTAAAAGATTAGAAAATAGAAGAAACAACTTAAATTGGTTTTTAAAACATACTAACAAAGAGGGGTGCACAGATTTACAGAGGTGTATGTATAGCATATGGCGGTGCTAGGAAATGAAATCAAATGGGCTGAGCCCACGCGGCCAAAAGTGGGAGAAGGTTTCTCAACAAAAATATATCAAGATAGGGTGTATGTTAAAAATAATAATCGGTGTGCTAGCAAGAAAATCCAAACGGGCTTCAAAAGCCCAAGAGAAAAATATAATCATTTTCACAAAAAGATAAGAAACCATCATCAGATTCATAGCAACAACAACACGGTCAACTTTAAACAAAAAAAAACCAAAAGTTCCATCAACCTAATCTTCTTAAAAGAAAATCGAAGAGGAAAAACGAGTTATGAAAAACGGCACGAACGGTCCAACCTCCTTCGAGTTTTTCTCGTTCGCTTTCTTCAGATCGTCTCTCTTTCACGACACAACTTCATCACCTTCTCTCACTCTATTTCTTCGCAAATCTCTCTTTCATCGGCGCCACTCGATTTGATGTTTCTATTTGTTCGAGTTTCAGATATGTTTGGCTTGTGAATCGTTCCCTTGGGTTTGTGCTTCGTCTCAATTTCTCACTCTGATTTTTTCCTCTGTCTTGGGTTGGACAGTGATTTGGTTGAAGATTTTGGGAGATTTTAAGGGTGTCGTTTGACGTACCGGCTGTGAAAGGATTTATGTGGCATTGAAGGAGGTGGTCTTTGGTGGTTACGGTGGATGTTATGGCGGAGGGAGTTTTGTTGTTGATGAAGGCTGAAATGATTTGAGGGATTTGGAGTTGAGTGGATTTGATTGTTGTAAGGTGACAAAAAAAAAGAAGGCAGAGGAGCCGGAGATGAAAGGGTGTGTGTGGTTTTATGAGATGGTGATGGTATATGGTTGTTGTTGATTTGTGAGGTTGAATCGAGAATGGAGGAAGGAGATGGAAAGAAGTCCGGTTGTGTTTTTGGAGTTGTGTTGGATGGTGGAAGAGAAACAAACAGAGGGAGTGGGTGGTTGTTGAATTTGAAGGAGGATTTTCTGAAAATGAAGCGTGGTCGGTGTTGTGGGTTGAAGGTTGTATGGAGAGGATTTTGTAGGAATTGATTTTTGGAATAGAAGAACAGAAGGAGTCTTGAAGAAGGTTCAGGCTTCAAAGGTTGATGGTGTTCACGATCCCCCCCTCAGTGTCGAAGGTAAGGCCCCTTTTTATCTTCTAGCGAATCCTCCTCTCTTTTCAAAGTAACCTCCTCCTTTTTGTGAATCGGTTCCCTTAACTAAACCCCTTTTTTCTGATTTCTCTGGGTTGTCATGTTGTTTTCAAGACTCAGAATTTTGATTCTCTGCAGGTTTGGCTTCTTGTGTTACATCAAATGTTTTGGTTGCTGTGGTGTGAGGTCGTTGTTGATCAGAGTTGAGGCACGGGCGTTTTTTCACATTTTGGTGAAGTAGTCTTGGCATATTGTAGCAGTACGGGACGCATGGCATGGTAGCAGGGAGGACGCAGATTTAACAGTGATAGCAGATGTTTGACTTGTTGTTTTGGTACACGGTTTGTGGAATTGGTTTTTTGGTGATGTTTTCTTATGTAATGGGCCTAGAAATAAAATAAAAAATGGGCCATGTGGACTAGTCTTGAATTCAACATTTCATGACATGGGTTTTTAATTGAAAATGGTGATAGGCTTTTGTATGATCCGTTTTTTAATGTAATGGACACTTGTAAAAAAAGAAGGAATGTGATAACTTGAATTTTTTAGAAATATTATGATAAAAATGGACAATTGAATTGAAAAATGAGAGATGGATTTAATGGGTCTTAAAATGGTCAATGATGAATAATTAAAGAAAATGATTTGGAAGTTGGTTTAAGGAATATGGATATGAAAAAATAACTTGGTTTTTTATGGATTGGTGGTAGAAATTGGACATGATTTAGAATGGATAAAAAGAAACAAAGAAATGGTTTAATGATGGATAATGAATTTTGTAACGCGCCTCCATAGTAGTTAAGAATTCCACAACCGCACTTGACTGCCATAAATCTACCTAAACAGTACTTGCACACACCTTGAACCTGCTAGCCTTAAGAGACTCAACTGAACGATATTTGTCAATCATAAACTCCAAGGGTGAGAAACCCTAATCTTCATGCCTTGAGTGCACACTTATAAAGCAAATGACTTGATGAGGACCAAAAAACCTAGTTCAGAATCTCTGCCATAGCTTGATAACCTGATACTGATACAAACCACTTGTTTGACCAAAATTAGGTCAAACTTCCACTGAATCTCAAACCATACCACACAAACCCTTAGCCTGACGACCTTGCCTGATCTTTGAGGAAGAACTTGTGATGAAAGCAAATTACATTGGATTATTGAGGAGAGGAGGTCTCTTGAAACAAAACCTGAAACAAAACAAACCAAAACTGATAAAATGGTTAGTTATGCAATGATTGACCTATGATGCTCATGCAAAAGATGTTATGACATCTAAGGGGTCAAAATTTGGGGTACAACAGGCTGCTTCACTGTAAGTCTTCTTTCACATCCTTTTATATACTTGTCACATATCCACTGTGTAATACTAGTATAGTTATTTAGAGTTTTCCCCGGCAACTACGTCTAGAACTAGGTAAAGCTCTGTTGGTCACTCTTAAATACAAACAAAACTAGATCCCCCGTAGGATTCCAGATACAGTCTTCCCTCCTCTTGGGGTTAAGCAATATGGAACAAAGAGAAAGGAAGTATTCTCGGTGAACCTTTTCTCAGACTATCACCCTTAGAAATTGCCAAAGAAACTCTAACTCCCCAAAGATGATCTTTTCTCCGTGAATGGCATCTCTTGAGTTTCTTCCAAATTCTAGAACTTTCCTGGAATGATCTCTTCTCTATGAATTGCATTTCTTGAACTTCTCTTGGTTTGGGGACCCACAGGCTTCCTAAAAGCATCCCCGCCTCCTCTGGGGCATTGTACAAGGACCCTTCGGCTTCTTAGAAGTTCTCATGCCTTCTCTTGGGCTTAATACAAGGACCCTGATGACCTCTTAAAGGTATAAGACATTACTTAGTCATCCTTTGCTAGAGTATTCTTTCCCGCGTCAAACCTCCGGCCATTTTAGGGTTGATACTCATCCCTTAATGCCCGTGCCTCCTCTTGGGCATTGTACAAAAGATAAAACTCTAGACTTGGACAGTCTAAGCCTCTTGAGTCTCAAAGACATTCTCAAGTTCCTTTCAAACATAGGAAGAAACACTGATTACTCTGAAACCCAATCTCTCTCATGAGAGTTCCCCACCCTTGGGCCTGCCTATGGATCTAATCCTCAGCTGTAAGACAGCCTCCTCTTGGGCTTTGTACAAATGATTCTCCTCAGCGGAGCTAACCTTTTCAGACTCCCTTGTTGATTCAACCTTTTTAGCCTCTGTCTTGGGCTTTGTACAAGACATATAAAAACACTCTCTTGTTGAGTATAAAAGGCTCTCTTGTTGAGTCAATCTCCTTTTAGCCTCTATCTTGGGCTTCGTACGAGACAGCAAAACACTCTCTTGTTGAGTCAATCTTCTTTTAGCCTCTATCTCGGGCTTCGTACGAGACAGCAAAACACTCTCTTGTTGAGTATAAAAGACTCTCTTGTTGAGTCAATATCCTTGTAGCCTCAATCTCGGGCTTCATACGAGACATCAAATCACTCTCTTATTGAGTATAAAAGACTCTCTTATTGAGTCAATCAACCTTCAGACTCTCTTGTTGAGTCAATCGCCTATTCAAGACTCTCTTGTTGAGTCAACTCTTTTAGCCTCCGTCTTGGGCTTTGTACAAGACACATACAAGCACTCTCTTGTTGAGTCAAACCGTTTCAGCCTCCATCTTGGGCTTTATACAAGATACATTCTCCTCAACGGAGTCAAAAACCCTTTTAGCCTCAATCTTGGGCTTTGTACAAGACAGAAAGAACATTTTCCTCAAAAAAGTCAAACTTATATCCTCCTCTTAGGCTTTGTATAAAGAAAACCCCGGTTGAGTCAATCAACCTTTTAGCATCAAATTTGTGCCTTGCTCACAGCATACAAACATCAACAACTCCTCTTTAGAGATGACAAATTCTCTCTCAGTCAAACCTCTAGATTCACATCTTAGGCTTTGAACAAGATACAAACCACCTTTAGCTTTATGTCTTGGGCTTTGAACAAGACACCAAAACAACCTTTTTTTCCTCCCATAGAATAGGAGGAACTACGATCGCTCTGATTTCCCTGTTTCGGGAATACGTAGGCATAAGATTGCAAAAGTCTTAGCGAGCATACTAATAAAAAAAACAAAACCCAGTACCTTCATATATCCATCAAAAGCATTAGACCTAAAACCTCACAAATAGTCCAGATCCTGTTCTTTAGCAAATAACCCTAAAAGACGAACCCCCCTATTTTGATAGCATCTGTAAATCAACAGTTTTGACTGTTTAACCTCAGTATGCATGCAGGGTTAATTGGAGACATCTATTTCCCTTCCTTAATCAGCTCAACAGGATAAAAAATGAATCAAACTGTAGTACCAAAGCGATAGTGATTCAAAACCACAAAAATCGCGCTACAATATGCACTATATTTCCAGAGACCCTTCTATGTCTACTCCTCCCGTTATGACGCGTAGAGATATGTATGCTATGTTTGATGATTATCTTTATCATCTGGTACCAGAGGAGGCACATAGTACCATAACTCCTACCAATTGGAGTTACACAGACGCTTATATCTAGTGGTTCTTCAGGATGTCATATCTTTATATGATACGGGATGCTCCAGGAGATCCACTGAGGTCAGCTCATCAGGACTTAGTAAAAGAGAAGCAGGCCAGGGAAGATTATGTTGTTGATGTGTTGCATAGATGTTATTGTATCATGGAGATTGGGAAGGCGGGTATTGACAGATGACTCTTACCTGATGGCTTTGAGGCCAGGGACGTTGTAGATGCCATTATGGCAGAGGCACTAGAGACACTGCAAGGAGACATCGTAGGAACAAGGGGTCCCGAGTCCGAGTTTGTCATACACAGTAGTTTATAGTATTTGTACTTTGTATTTATTTTTGGATGTATTTTATTTTGACTTATTTCAACTTCGTTGTGTACTATAGATTTATTAATTAATATATGTCTTTTTCTTGATATTGTTTGTATGGTCTAATTCATCATAATATAACTTTAATATATCATCAATTTCATCTAAGCATCACTAAAACAAACTTAAAACTTACTGTCAGGTGTGATTATAGAGATGCATCTCCAGATTGTGTCTGGTGTGAATACAGAGATGCATCTCTAGAACAATTTATGTCAAAAAAGGTGTTTCACTGAGGAATGCATGAGGTGTATATTTAACTATTCTGGAGATGCATCTCGGGAATAAATTTTGAAAAATATATTTGGTGTGGTTTAGTTTTAACATTTTGATTGAAGCTAATAATTGTTGTTATTTTTTAAATTATAAATTTTCTTTTGTCTATAATATTCCTAATTTTAATTATTTTGATACTATACTTTTTCTCTCTCCATAATAAATAGTTAGGAGTAATTTTGACATAATTATAATCATTACTATTTTGAACTTTGGAAACGACAATTAAAAAAGAAACCAATTTTCACAAAAACGACACTTAAAAAGGAATAGAGAGAGAAATCATTATGTTTGTCTTTTCAGATAATCCACACCTCTTTAAAACTATTTTGGTGTCCCTTAAATCATCATCCGAGTTCCCCAACGTAGGACTTGGCATCCTAATTGTTCCTCGTCAAGATCTACAATTCAAGTTTAGCAAGGTTTTATTTATTTAGTTATTCTTTTCAATGTCACTTTAAGTGAGTAATCAATATATACAACATCGAGTTGGAGATATCTTAACACGTCATCCTCTGATGCATTAGATAGGTTGATAAAATTAAGGTGTGCCATATCTACAACAATTAAAAACAAAGAGAATTAAGTCAATCATTCAAAATGTATTGGTCGCGACTTCGTGTAATGGTCAGATTACTGCTGCAAGTATACAGCTTATCGCGTAGTCTTAAAAAGGTTGTCGAACCCACAGGGACTAATAATCAACCTAGAGTGATCGATTATTGCGGTGTAAAGCTAAGGCTAGATTTGGCGGTAAAAAAATTTGGTTATTAACGGGATTTGAAAAACAATAATAAAGATGAGACCGGAGAATGATTTCCATGCTCTTTGGGACTCCATTAGATCCAAGTGTTAACAAAGGTCTTGAGATTGGTCTGAAGGATATACCAGTTTAAAGGCTCGACCTCACGCTCTCGCGGTCTTAACAAAGCCACGCCTAATGACCCCAAGATTTTGCTCTCGCTCGCTCGGTAGTTAAGAGGTGCTGTTTGAAAACTAACATAAACTAAATGAGGCCCTAAAGCGCTCTCGCTGCATTTAGGCTCAATGTCTGATGTCTACTATCCGGTGATTACCTCAAACTCTCGCTCTATTGGACACGCCTTGGTGTGTTTCTCACTCTCGTGACGAAACACTGTTAAACAGCCCCTCGCTCTCACGACAAGGTTGTCTAAATTCAGTTTAGACACCAAAACCAGAATTTTAAAACAAAAGCTAAACATCGAGGGTTCTACAGAGTCCCGTCGGAACGACGGTCCTCAATCTACGGACTCGAAACAAAACTACTCAGACATAATTAAATCTAACACTAATACATTAACATTTCTGAATTTTAAAACATACATAATGGCTTGTTCTTAATTAAGTTCGGAATTAGGTTTTTATGCGAAATCAGAATTATGCAATTAATCAAAAGAAAACAAGATGCAGTAAAATAAATAAATCGTAAATAACCTGAAATACGAAGTAATTAAAACGGGAAATGGACTTGTATTAATTAATCGATCCAAGTGTACATCAGCAGCAAAAGAAACGAAAAATACAACGGGTGTATCAATCTCTCTATGTGATCGATTGATACTATGGCTAGTGATATAAGTGGTTAGGAATTTCGGCAGCGCTTCCGCAAGGTTCTTGAATGCCAAATGCAGACCTCTGGTACTCTATAAATAGGAAAAATGGGCTCCAAAACAATTGAGTTCGAATTTTGAAATATCACTTGCAAACTGCCAGAACTGCATAAAGAAAACTGCTCCCGCGCATAATGGCGGTCGCCTTAGGGAAAACGGCGGTCGCCTTTTCTTTTGGTGTTTGAATTTCCATCCTTTCTGACATGGCGAGCGCCATTCAGTTGAACTGGGGGGAATGGCGAACGCCTTTCATCTGGAAGAGGCAGAACCATGCAATTTTCTCCACTTTTCTTCTCTTTGAGCTCATATCTTGGTCATTTCTTCTCTGGAGCTGATATAGGACCTGTAAATGGAAAAGAAACGAAAACATAAGCAAACAATACACGAAATGACAATGACTCGATAAAAATACAATAAAACATGCACGAATTGAATCGAATTAGACGATACGAAATTGAGTCATCAAACTCCCCCACACTAAGGCTTTTGCTTGTCCTCAAGCAAACTCTAAATGCAATAAAACAGTAAGCATTATGTTTCGACTCTTAGGCACGACAAAAAAAACAATCTAAGCACAAGGTTGCTAGGCTACAGTGAAACGGATAGGTACTGAATAGTGAAAACAAGGATACCGTAATGACACGACTCCACAAAATCGGACGAAAACTCCTTTCCTATGCAATACCAATTCAAATCACGAAATTATACCTAGACCTATATCATTCATCTTATTTCACCTCTTTTTCATTCGAGCGCAATCACATTAAGCCCGTTATCCTTTGTACTTACATGGTAAGCGAACCTGTTAGTGTTTATGATCTCTTATTCAACAAGAATTTTTTTTCCTTTTTTCGCATTTGTGCATTCTTTTGCTTACGAATTTCAAGAGTCCGAACCTTTAGGCTAAATGGTCGGGTGAGGACCACCTAACTTAGCGGGAACATGTCTTTCATTCGCATTTTTCTATAAAAATCATATAAATCACATTTTACGATCACATATATTTGCACCGGCTCGTCACTTAGTTCGTACATAAGGATGGTGCTGACTGCTAGAATAAACTAATCAAGAGGTTAACTCTAAGAAACTAGGCATAAGGTCATGGCATAATGTCTATTTAAATAAATATCACATATTTGGGGAATCTAAGGTGTAGGAACGGTATCGATATTTTCAAAACTTTCCCAAGTCTGCCTACTTAGCCTAAATCAAAAAATGAAACAACCTATACTATACGCGTCATGCCTTTGAGTCTAAATAAAAATTTTGAAATTTGGGGTCAAATAAGGGAATTTATAGACATAGGGAAAACGTAAAGTAAAAACGACTCAAACGTGCATATGACTCGATAATGAAAAACAAACTAAACTAAAAAGCAAGAGATAAATAAAAGCAATAAACGACTCCTCCCCCACACTTAAATTAGACAATGTCCTCAATGTCTTAATCTAAGGTGAAAGAAAGAGCGATAGAACCTGGATACATCAATGATAGCGACGCCCTCCACGATGGTGTCTGCCCTGCCTGATGGCTGGGTTGTCCTGGGGGACATGTTGGACACAATCTGCAATTCGGTTTACCTCCCTGCGCAGTCCCGCCATCTCTGAAACAACATCTCTCAATCTGTCTCAGCCCTGGCCATAAACTCGTATTGTCTCCTCTCTAACTTCTGCATCTGCACATCACGCGTGACATCTCTCTCTCTCTCTCTGTGCTGCCTGAGCTCCGAAATAACTTCATCCAATGACGATCGAATACCTGCAAAATCAGCAAAAGGTACCGTGTGTGCTTGGGTACTAGACCCAGGAATGTCAGTGGCATGGCTATGAGCACGGGGCTGCTCAGGGTGTTGTCCCATAATCTCACGGTAGTGCCTTTCGTCGTTCTTTGCCTGTACATCACGGGCTCCTAAATCAAATAGCCAATTGGTGCGTCGACGCACGTTAATATGCTCAACATTTTGCAAAGAAAAACCTCGAAACTCGTGTGTCCGGACCATAAAGTGATACCTGTTATTATGCAAACTCTTGATAAGCCGTGCATTACTGCAAAAGTCAATGTCGGCATAGAGACAAGGTATGCTCTCTTCATTTTCTAAATCGCCCTCTAAGTCTAAACAGATGGCAATGGCAGTAATGACACCGCCTATACAGATGGAACCGCCGACTCTATTTGCTACACTAATAAAGTGGGTAAGAAGGAACGGTGTTGGATTTACACGGGTCTGGGAAAGTGCACAGTGGATAAAGAACAAATCTTTAGAGTTTACATTTCCCAGATTTTCACGGCCGAAGATGGTGGAGGCGAGGGTTCGGTGAAAATAGCGAATAGCAGGGTTGTGGATTGTTGTGGCTTTCAAGCCCTCTCATCTGGTGGCTCTTGCATTTATTATTTGGTGCCAAAATTGGAAGGCTCCTTCCTCCCAATCACTGTCTAAGGGGGCTTGAGTCGCAAGACCCTCACCGGTAGAAAAACCAAAGTACTCAGCTATCTGCTCATGAGTGAGCGAATAGTCAACGTTAAACATCCTGAAGTGAATGGTTCCAGTAGTGCGGCTAAGGTCATGGACGTATCGTACTGAACTAAGAAACTCATAGGTAAGCCTAACCGAAGAAGGATTAAAAATATAGCAAAAGCGGGTCATACCCAAGTTCCGGAGCATCCACGAGACGCTATCATAAAGCCCCAAGGTGCGAAGAGTCTCGGGCTCTGGATACCTCGTGGCGTAGACTGGCCTTTTGGAAACTCGGTGGAAGTTCGAACGCATGGTGGCTCCAAGTTCTCCATCGGGGAACTCAATGCCCATGTAATCAATTTCCTGGTTAGCAGCCATGATTGTTTCTTAGGAAGATGGTGGTTGTGGGAAATTTCTGAAGTGGGTAGAGAAATGGATAGTTGGTATGAGAAATGTGAATGGTAATGTATGGTTAGAGGTGCTTAACTAAGGATTTAGTGGATGAATATGGATAGATGGAGTTAATGTGAGATGATGAAGGGTTTACTAGGTACTTAGGGGGTCTAGGAACATGCAAGAGTGCATTGAATGGGAAGTGGAGGAGGCAAGGGCGCGTTTCACAAAGAAAAACGCGTGTTCTGCCAATTCGAATGCACGGCGAGCGTCGTAAGGCACATGGCGACCGCCATTTTCTTTCAGCACACCTTTTGGTTTTTTTTGGTTTGCAGAATGCAGATTGGTTATTAAATTTTTTTGTTTTTGGTTTTTCTTGACAAACCTAGGTTTGCTAAACATTAACAACAAGTAAAGTAATTATTTAAAACACTAAAATAGAAATTTAAAGAGAAACTTGCATTAAACGAAACTGAAATGTACTACAATTACGCGTCGGCATCCCGACGGTACACAGTGGAATGGAAATTACAATTCAAACAATACAAGAAGGGGAAACACTATACGTGTAAACAAACTAATCTAAGAAAAACAGGAAAAAGAAATGTGCGGCTACGGATCACCCATGATGTTGTCTAAGAGAGTAGACAATTTGGAACATATGGTCCAACTCTTCGTGAACAACATCCATTAGGCCGATGAAGTCGACTCGGAGAGAGGAAATCTCGTCTCGGAAGGAATCTACTTCAGCCTGGAGAGCATTAATAGTTGCGGCAACATTCAAAGGGGCATATCAGGATCGACCTCGGAACCTTGAGTGGCCTCAGCAGACATAATGGTATCTCTATTTTCATAAGCCTGAGGAGAGTCGGGTGGAGTCAGAAACTCATTGACGACCTCCAAATCATAGAGCCAATTGTCTTTGTTGTGCACACTGGTCTTGGCGTGGTATGGCAAAGTGAAGGCATGGACCACAGCATTATTGATAAGTAGCTCAAATTCTACCAGGCCAAGGTTAGCAATAATGCCTCTGTTGAAACAGAAACTAATGTCCATCGGGCGGAAACCACCGAATGCAAAGGATCGGTTCAAATGGTACCTCATCCCAATTGCACCATCAATCATGGTCACCAGCCCACCTATTAAAATTGGTTCGAAGGAATCACGGGCAATATGACTGAGATTAGCAAGTAGGTACGGGGCTGCATTGACCGACTTTACCTGGGATGCGCAGAGCATGATATATAGCTCATCCCTTGACACAGACGTTACGTTCTCTTCTTTGCCAAAGAAGGTGTGAGCCAGAACCTTATGGAAATATCTCCATCCAGGGTTGTGAATGCTTTCGGAGAACATAACATTAGGGTCGGCATTACTGCTTCCTGTTATGGTACCCCAGAAATGTTCAAGATCATAGTTAGTGAAGACATCAGCAGGGGTTTTGGTCACAACTTCGGGTTCATTAGGAAAACCCAATAATTCAGCGAATTCATGGTGGGTGAATCTGTACTTGTTTCCAAATAACCTGAAGGTGGTCAATCCACGGCCAAATCCAAAACCACAGGTGGCATCATAATAGAGTGAGCTTAGGAACTCCAAGGTCAGGCTACAGTAAGTGCTAAATCTCTTCTCTAAAGCAAAGTGAGACCATCCTATCTGGCTCAGAAGGAAAACAACATTGTCTCGAATGCTAAGGGTTTGCATGGCCGAGTCATTAGGATAGATGGACAGACCAAAATCTCTTTGGGACAAAGCCTAAAATCGACGCCTTTGGACATCGTTCCTGAAAACAACGGCACGAGTTTCAAATGTATTCATGGTTGCTGGTCAAAGGTTTCCTAGAGAAGGGTCTCCTGAAAAATTGAAAAACATTACAACATTAGGAAAAAAATACTATTAGCTACGCGTTAGTAAGATAAAAATAGTAATAATAATCGTAATAATAATAATGATAGCAGAAATAATGAGATGCAACAAATAGTGATGTATATTGCATAGACTTTATACTAAACATGCATGCAATGTCCTAAAACTAACAAAGTAAAATAGAGGGTAAAAATAAAATAAAATAAGAAATAAATAAAAAACTAAAGATCGTGGTTTAGCTCCCACAGAGCGCTTTGTTTAATGTTGGAAGCTCGACATTAGAATTAGAAAGGGCATCATTTGTCGGGAAGAGCGGGAAGCTCTTCCAACTTGTAATAATTTATGAATTCCTTGTTTTCTACTAAGTGGTAGTGCTTGAGTCTCTAGTCGTTCACAAAGAACGTCTCATTCGACTTTCCTCTAATTTCAACTGCTCCACTTGGTAGGGCTTTTGTAACTTTGAAAGGGCCAGACCATCTAGAGCGTAATTTTCCGGGAAAGAGTTTAAGCCTAGAGTTAAAGAGAAGAACTATATCTCCTTCGTTAAACTCCTTCTTTGTTATTCTTTTATCATGCCACTTCTTGGTTCTTTCTTTGTATATTCAGGAATTTTCATAGGCATCTAGTCTTAGTTCTTCTAATTCATGGATATCGAGAATTCTTTTCTCGCCTGCTGCCTTGTAATTCATATTCAGGGTTTTAATGGCCCAATAAGCTTTATGCTCAAGTTCCACAGGCAGATGGCATGACTTTCCATAAACTAGTTTATACGGTGTGGTTCCTATGGGGGTTTTGTAGGCTGTTCTGTAAGCCTACAGAGCTTCATGAAGTTTAGTAGACCAATCCTTCCTAGAGGTCGCAACGGTTTTTTCTAAAATTTACTTAATCTCCCTATTCGACACTTCTGCTTATCCACTAGTTTGAGGGTGATAGGGTGTTGTTACTCGGTGTCGTACTCCGTATTTAAGTAATAGCCTCCCGAAAACATTCAAAATGAAATGGGATCCTCCATCACTAATGACAATTCTTGGTACACCGAACCTGGGGAAGATTATGTTCTTGAAAAGCTTTACCACCACTCGTGCATCATTTGTAGGTGAAGTTACTGCCTCAATCCATTTTGATACGTAATCTACTGCGACAAGTATGTATTTGTTTCCAAAAGAAGATGGAAAAGGTCCCATGAAATCAATGCCCCATACATCAAAGATTTCGACTTCCAAAATTCCCCTTTGAGGCATCTCATCACGTCTAGAAACATTTCCAGTGTGTTGGCACCGGTCACAGTTCATAATGGCAATGTGAACGTCCTTCCAAAGGTTTGGCCAAAAGAGGTCAGATTGTAATATCTTTGCGCATGTTTTTGATGTACTGGCATGTCCTCTGTACGGTGCAGCGTGGCATTGGGATATGACATCCTCTACTTCCGATTCAGGGACACATCGACGAAATATTCCATCGGCGCCTCTCTTGAATAATAGGGATTCATCCCAGTAATATTGTTTAAGATCATGGAAAAATTTCTTTTTCTGTTGGTATGTTAGATCTGGTGGAAGCACTTTGGCTGCTAGGTAGTTAACAAAGTCAGCATACCATGGCAATGTGGTTTTTGTATAAATTGCTTCTACTACTTCATTTGTCTCTACATCATTAAATAACAAGGAACATTCTACAGTTTTGCTTTCCCTTTCCAACTGGGCTACTAGTCTGTCGTAAGGAAAATCATCATTTATAGGCACTCCTTCGGGCTTTAGATCCTCAATCCTAGAGAGATGATCTGCTACCACGTTCTCTGTACCTTTCTTATCCTTTATTTCCAAATTGAATTCTTGCAAGAGCAAAATCCATCTCAAGAGTCTTGGTTTGGCATCCTTTTTAGCTAACAGGTACCTAATAGCGGCATGATCGGTATAGATAATAATTTTTGCTCCTACCAGTTAGGAACGAAATTTGTCTAAGGCGAACACAACAGCTAGGAGTTCTTTTTCTATGGTCGCATAGTTCATCTGCGCGTTGTCTAAGGTTCTACTTGCATAGTAAATAGCATGAAGCCTTTTATCCTTTCTTTGTCCTAAGACAGCGCCTACAGCATAGTCGCTAGCGTCGCACATTATTTCAAATGGTAAACTCCAATCAGGTGGTTGCATAATTGGTGTGGTAACAAGAGCATCCTTCAGATGTTCAAATGCTTTCAAGCATTCTTCATCGAATATAAATTCAGCTTCTTTCATTAGTAGTTCAGTCAATGGTTTTGTAATCTTAGAGAAGTCTTTAATGAATCGTCGGTAAAAACCGGCATGACCTAAAAAACTTCGTACTTCTCTAACTATTTTGGGTGGTTGAAGTTTTTCTATGACTTCTATCTTCGCTTTGTCTACTTCAATACCTTTATCGGATACTACATGTCCAAAAACTATACCTTGTCGCACCATGAAATGGCCTTTCTCCCAATTTAGCACAAGGTTCACTTTGACGCATCGTTCGAGTACCAACTCTAGATTCGACAGACAGTGTTCAAAACTTCTCCCACATACAGAGAAATCGTCCATAAAGACTTCCATTATGTCGTCTATGAAATCTGCAAAGATCGACATCATGCATCTCTGAAATGTCGCGGGAGCATTACACAGTCCAAACGGCATTCGACGATATGCAAATGTACCATAGGGGCAGGTGAATGCTGTCTTCTCTTGGTCATCAGGGTGAATAGGTATTTGGAAAAATCCTGAGTATCCATCTAAGTAACAAAAATATGAATGTTTGACTAGTCGTTCAAGCATTTGGTCTATGAAGGGTAAAGGAAAATGGTCTTTTCTAGTAGCCTTATTCAGCTTTCTATAGTCTATGCACATCCTCCATCCAGTTTGAGTTCGTTTGGCTACGGACTCGCCTTTTTCGTTAGTTACAACTCTAACACCACCCTTCTTTGGTACGACATGCACTAGGCTGACCCATTTGCTGTCAGATATTGGATATATGATTCCTGCTTCTAATAGTTTTTGTACTTCTCTCTTCACTACATCGCTTAGGATAGGGTTCAACCGTCTTTGATGCTCTCTGGACGTCTTACAGTCTTCCTCCATCATGATGCGATGCATACATATAGAGGGGCTTATCCCTTTTAGATTGGAGATATTATATCCGAGACCTGTGGGATACTTCCTTAAGGCTTCCAATAATTTCTCGGTTTCTATTTGTCCTAAATCGGCATTAACTATCACTGGTCTTTCAAGTTCAGTATCTAGGAATTCATATCTTAGATCTTTGGGTAATGTTTTGAGTTCTACAGATGGTTTCTTTGGGCAAGGCATTGGATAAGGTGTGAGTGCTAGGCATTCTCTTAGACTGTCATCTTCATACGGCTCACGCCAATTATCGTCTTCAAATATTAGAGGGGCTGGAATCTTTAGTACTTTCGTGTACCTCGTCGGTTCCCTCTCCATTTCTCTGACGCATTCGTCGATAACGTCTAGAAAACAGCATGAATCGTCTAAAGCAGGGGCTTTTAGGAATTGGGCTAAAATAAATTCGACTTTTTCTTCCCCTACTTCGAAAGTTAACTTCCCTTTCTTCACATCTATTATAGCTCTAGCTGTTGCTAAGAACAGTCTACCTAAAATAATTGGTATATTAGAATCTTGCTTAATGTCCATTATCACGAAATCTGTTGGAATATAAAACTGACCTATGCGAACTGGCACGTTTTCTAGCATACCTACTGGATATTTTACAGAGCGGTCTGCTAGTTGTAGCGACATCTTCGTTGGCCTCGAGTCTCCTAATTCAAGTTTCTTACATGTGGATAAGGGCATTAGGCTAACACTGGCTCCTAAGTCACATAATGCTTTGTCTATGACATCTTTTCCGATTACACAAGGTATGGAAAAGCTACCTGGATCTTTTAGTTTAGGAGGCATGTTATTTTGAAGTATGGCACTACACTCAGCAGTGAGCATAATGGTTTCGTTATCTTCTAACTTTTTCTTATTTGACAGGATCTCTTTAAGGAACTTGGCATATGAGGGCATTTGCGTAATAGCTTTTGTGAAAGGTATCGTTATATTCAGTTGCTTTAGAAGCTCTACGAATTTCTTAAACTGTCCTTCATTTTTAAATTTAGCTATTCTTTGGGGATAAGGCACAGGTGGTTTATATGGTGGCGGAGGCACATATGGTGTTTCTTCCTCTGCGGCCTTTCCGCTTTCATCTTCCTTCTCCGTGTTAGGTTCTTTTATTTTCTCAGTTCCCTTTGGTGAATTTTGGTGCATGGCTGAATTTTGAAATCTCGGGTCAACAGGTCCATCGTACTCTGTTCTGCTTCGCAAAGTTATAGCGTTAGCATGACCTTTTGGGTTTAGTTGTGGTTGGCCAGGAAATGTTCCAGCGGGGGCTGCGTTAGTTGATTGTTGTTGGGCTGCCTGAGAAATTTGAGTTTCTAACATTTTGTTATGGGTAGCCATAGCATCAAGCTTGCTTGAGAATTGTTTCATCAATTCGCTCGTGTGAGTGTTTTGATTTACGAAATCCCTGTTTTGCTGAGCTTGAGCGTTCATAAAGTTTTCCATCATGATTTCCATATTTGACTTTTTTGGTAGAGGTGGAGCGGGTTGCGCTCCTTTCTGAAATCCGGGTTAAATAGCAGGTGTTGGGTTAGGTGGATTCAAAGCATTGTTATTCTTATACGAAAAATTCGGGTGATTTCTCCAGCCAGGATTGTAAGTGTTTGAATACGGGTTCCCTTGAGCATAGTTCACTTGGTCAGTAGGAGTACTAGCCAACACTTGACATTCAGCGTTTGTATGCCCAGGGTTTCCGCATATTTCACAATTTGGTGTAAGTGTAGCTACGGTAGCTGTTGGAGGTGCTATTGCTAAACTTTCGATCTTTTGAGCAAGCGCGTCCAATTTAGCATTGACTCGGTCTATACCGTTGACTTCGTGCATTCCTCCTTTTGGAGTTGGTTTCTCTATACCAGCGCGTTCACCTCCCCATTGGAAATGGTTTTGAGCCATAGTCTCTATGAGTTCATAGGATTCTGCATACGGTTTATCCATTAGAGCACCGCCTGCGGCAGCGCACAGATTCATTTTGGTATTGTACAACAGCCCCCCGTAAAAGGTATGTATTATCATCCATTCTTCAAGTCCATGGTGTGGGCATAACCTCAACATGTCCTTGTATCTCTCCCAAGCATCGAATAAAGATTCGTTATCCTTTTGCTTGAATCCGTTAATTTGGGCTCTCAGCATAGCGGTCTTGCTTGGTGGGAAATATCTGGCTAAGAAGACTTTCTTCAACTCGTCCAATGTCGTCACTGAGTGACATGGTAGAGATTGGAGCCAGGCCCTTGCTCTATCTCTCAATGAGAATCGAAAAAGTCTCAGTCTGATTGCTTCTTGACTAACCCCATTGGCTTTCACGGTGTCTGCATATTGCACGAATATTGATAAATGAAGGTTTGGGTCATCCGTAGCATTACCCGAGAATTGGTTTTGTTGAACTGCGGATATTAACGAAAGTTTCAGCTCGAAATCATTACGGTTAATGGCTGGGGTAGCAATGCTATTATGTGGTTCATCCTGCGATGGAATAGCGAAGTACTTTAGAGGACGGTTTTGTGGGCCTTCTGTCATGTTTTGTTCTGGCTCTGATTCGGCTTCCGAATCTGAGTAGGGAATAAGAGGATCTGGGATATTATATCTAAAAAGGAATTCGTTAATTCGGCGTCTCAGAAGTATGTAACGTTCGATTTTGTTGACTGGTTGCTCCAACTCTTCGCCTTGTGAGCGAGTGTTTGGCATACAATTGACGAATCGAAAAGGAAAAGAAATAAAAAGTTGCCTTAGTCTATACTGTGCAACGAAAGTATCACAATAATGACTAATTGAGTCCCCGGCAACGGCGCCAAAAACTTGGTCGCGACTTCGTGTAATGGTCGGATTACTGCTGCAAGTATACAGCTTATCCCGTAGTCTTAAAAAGGTTGTCGAACCCACAGGGACTAATAATCAACCTAGAGTGATCGATTATTGCGGTGTAAAGCTAAGGCTAGATTTGGCGGTAAAAGAAATTTGGTTATTAACGGGATTTGAAAAACAATAATAAAGATGAGACCGGAGAATGATTTTCGTGCTCTTTGGGACTCCGTAAGATCCAAGTGTTAACAAAGGTCTTGAGATTGGTCTGAAGGATATACCAGTTTAAAGGCTTGACCTCACGCTCTCGCGGTCTTAACCAAGCCATGCCTAATGACCCCAAGATTTTGCTCTCGCTCGCTCGGTAGTTAAGAGGTGCTGTTTGAAAACTAACATAAACTAAATGAGGCCCTAAAGCGCTCTTGCTGCATTTAGGCTCAATGTCCGATGTCTACTATCCGGCGATTACCTCAAACTCTCGCTCTATTGGACACGCCTTGGTGTGTTTCTCACTCTCGTGATGAAACACTGTTAAACAGCCCCTCGCTCTCACGACAAGGTTGTCTAAATTCAGTTTAGACACCAAAACCAGAATTTTAAAACAAAAGCTAAACACCGAAGGTTCTACAGAGTCTCGTCGGAACGACGGTCCTCAATCTATGGACTCGAAACAAAACTACTCAGACATAATTAAATCTAACACTAATACATTAACATTTCTGAATTTTAAAACATACATAATGGCTTGTTCTTAATTAAGTTCGGAATTAGGTTTTTATGCGAAATCAGAATTATGCAATTAATCAAAAGAAAACAAGATGCAGTAAAATAAATAAATCATAAATAACTTGAAATACGAAGTAATTAAAATGGGAAATGGACTTGTATTAATTAATCGATCCAAATGTACATCAGCAGCAAAAGAAACGAAAAATACAACGGGTGTATCAATCTCTCAATGTGATCGATTGATACTATGGCTAATGATATAAGTGGTTAGGAATTTCGGCAGCACTTCCGCAAGGTTCTTGGATGCCAAATGCAGACCTCTGGTACTCTATAAATAGTAAAAATGGGCTCCAAAACAATTGAGTTCGAATTTTGAAATATCACTTGCAAACTGCCAGAACTGCATAAAGAAAACTGCTCCCGCGCATAATGGCGGTCGCCTTAGGGCAAACGGCGGTCGCCTTTTCTTTTGGTGTTTGAATTTCCCTCCTTTCTGATATGGCGAGCGCCATTCAGTTGAACTGGGGGAAATGGCGGACGCCTTTCATCTAGAAGAGGCAGAACCATGCAATTTTCTCCACTTTTCTTCTCTTTGAGCTCATATCTTGGTCTTTTCTTCTCTTGAGCTGATATAGGATCTGTAAATGGAAAAGAAACGAAAACATAAGCAAACAATACACGAAATGACAATGACTCGATACAAATACGATAAAACATGCACGAATTGAATCGAATTAGACGATACGAAATCGAGTCATCATGTATATAGTCTGTAATTTATGACTATTATGATGTTTCTAATGTCAAAATATAGTTTAATATAGTTACCAAACATACACTATTGAAAAGAAAGAAATAATTTTTTAGAAGATTTAAAGAAATTATGGTATATAATCTTGAATGAAAGGGTTTATGAAATTGATTGTGCAGTAAATGTGATGTTCTGTATAGTAACATTCAGACTATGTAATTTGATGTTTGGATGTTATCAGCCAAGCTTATAAATTTATTTTTCAAAAATATCATTACAAGTAAACTGTTATAAATGAGAAGGGTGAGGTAACTAATGAAATTACTAAAAAGAATAAACTAATTTAAGCACATGGGTCTAGGGGACAGATGGCGGGTGATTTGGTCATCAAGGGAGTAAGAAGGAGCAATAGAGAAAGAAAGCATAATAGAAAATTTGATTAAATAGTGAGAGCTTTCCACTAAGAGAGGTGTGGAATATGACAACTAAATGCTCTCTCTCTTGGGCTGTTAATTCTGCAACTATTCTATTTCTTGGTACTGATTTTGCAGCTAGTGTATTGCACTATTCAACTTTTTCCCTAAAAGGATTTTGTCTTCTTCTACTATTTGCATTTAACCTAATTCTTGTACCTATTATTTAATTCATCATATCAGTACAAGAATTCCATACTATCAATTGTCTATTTCATTACTTTTGTGTGTATAAAAGGAACCTTATCCTTTCATTGGTGCTTTCATATCACTTTCCACCATGGCAGAGGCTACTGGACTCAAAGACGTTCAAAATGATCTCAAGGATGTGCAAAATAGTTTAAAAAAAGGTGTTGGATCTAATGGAGTTACGACACACAGAATATTTGCGAGATCGTGACGGCGATTCCATGAGAATGGATCGTTTAGAAGCCAATGTTGGCGCTCTTCAGTTAACTTCGACCGTCACTGGTTCTCCGGCAGGTTCACTGTCAACACCACCGCCACAACCCTTTCAGATTCGTAACGTCAAGCTGGATTTTCCCTTATTCGACGGTTCTGATGTGTTACAGTGGATATTCAAAGTCGAGCAATTCTTTGAATACTACAACACACCGGATGTTCACCGTTTGACGATAGCGGCGGTGCACATAGAGAAGGAGGTGGTTCCTTGGTTTCAGATGTTGTCACGAAATCATCCCTTCCAATCATGGTTAGCTTTCACTCGTTCCCTTGAATTAGAATTTGGCCCTTCACCATATGAATCTGCACGAGCTTCCTTGTTCAAACTTCAACATACCACCTCAGTTAGTGAGTATTATTTGGAATTCACCGCTCTTGCTAATCGTTCTCAAGGTGTGAGTGTTGAGGCTCTTCTTGATTGTTTCATTAGCGGTTTGAAACCAGATATTCGCAGGGATGTAATTGCTCAAACACCTATCAACATTCCCAAAGCTGTTTCTCTTACGAAGCTTTTTGAAGAGAAATATAACCCCAAACTCAAATCACCTAGCCTAACAGCCACATCCAAATTCACCCCTGCCAACTACCCATATACTCCTCCAAAATCATCCTTACCACCATTGTTACCCACCCCTCCCCAGAAACCTTTAAACACCCCAAATTGCACTTCCCAGTTTAAAAGAATGTCTCCAACAAAGGCCCAGTTAAGACGAGCAAAAGGACTTTGTTATAGTTGTGATGACAAATTCTCAATTAACCATAAATGTCCCAATCGAACATATCTTCTCTTCACTAGTAAAGAGGGTGATGCTGAAGAGGAACCAGTGGTTGAGTCCACGGAAATGGAGCTTGGTATGGAGGGTGAACATCATTTGTCTTTCAATGCATTAAAAGAGTCAAGAGGTTTGGGAACACTGCATTTTCAAGGGTCCATACAAGGATTTCAAGTTCAATTCTCCTAGATAGTGGTAGCTCTGATACATTTTTACAACCGAGGATTGCAAATTGTCTCAAATTGCCTATCCAAGCTGCTGAAAGCTTCAATGAATTGGTCAGAAATGGTAATAGCCTTACAGCTGAGGGCTTTGTGGAAAACTTAGAAGTACACGTGCAGGGTCATACTCTTCAATTATCGGTGAATTTATTACCTGTGACATGTGCATATTTGTTGCTTGGTGCCACTTGGTTGGCTACATTAGGGCCTCACATTTCCGATTTCAGTAATTTATCTTTGAAGTTCTATTTAGGAGACAAGTTTGTCACTCTTCACAGGGATAAACCTTCTCTCCCAGGCCCTGGTCAGTTCCATCATATTAGAAAACTCTACTAAACATAATCCATTGAGGAATATTATGCCCTTCATTTGCATCAACTGAGCCCAACTACCAATGAACCAGACCTATCTATGTTACCTCTGGAATTGCAAACCTTGTTGTCTAATTTTGCTGATGTGTTTGCAACACCTAAGGGCCTTCCCCCTCCTAGGCTACATGGCCATGCTATTCCCTTAGTGGATGGTAGTAATCTGGTTAAGGTTCGACCATACCATTACCCTCACAGTCAAAAGTCTCAGTTTGAAACCATGGTGAATGAAATGCTTCAAGAGGGCATAATTCAACCAAATTCTAGTCCTTTTCATCACCCGTATTGTTGATTCTCAAAAAAGACGGTTCATGATGTTTTTGCACCGATTATAGGGCCCTCAACGCTATCACGATGAAAAATAGCTTCCCAATTCCGATGGTGGATGAGTCGTTGGATGAACTTTTTGGGGCGGCACATTTTTCAAAATTGGACTTGCATTCAGGCTACCATCAAATTCATGTCCAAACAAATGAAGTGCATAAGACAACTTTTAGGACCCATCAAGGTTTATATGAATGGTTGGTCATGCCTTTTGGCCTAACGAATGCACATGCCTCGTTTCAAAACTTGATGAATAATGTATTTAAACAACAACTGCGCAAATTTGTCCTCATTTTTTTTTTATGATATACAGGTGTTTAGTCCATCGTGGTCGTCTCATTTAATACATCTTGAGGAAGTATTATTACTGTTATGCCAGCATTGCTTGTTTGCCAAACTGTTGAAGTGTAGTTTTGGTAAGTCGAAGGTAGAATACCTAGGGCATCTGGTGTCTGGGTCCTGTGTTGAGATGGAACAATATAAGATTCGAGCCATTCTTAACTGGCCTTGTCCAACAAATTTGAAGCAATTAAGAGGTTTTGTTAGACTCACGGGTTATTATAGGCGTTTCATTAAAGGATATGTTATTGTGGCTTCACCCCTCACTGCCTTGCTAAAGAAGGATTGCTTCAAATGGGATGATGCAGCTTCTGTAGCTTTTGATGAGCTTAAAGTGGCTATCACACAAGCTCCAGTACTAGCTTTACCAGATTTCACAATGCCATTTATTCTTGAAACTGATGCCTCCGGCTCGGCCATTGGCGCGGTTCTAAGTCAAGGTAAGCACCCCATTGCTTATTTTTCAAAAAAGTTGAGTTCTCGGATGCAAAAGAAATCTGCCTATGTGAGAGAGTTATATGCAATTTCTGAAGCTATTGCTAAGTTCCACCATTACTTGATTGGGCACAAATTTACTATACGCACCGACCAAAATAGCTTGAAGGCTCTCACCAATCAAACGATACAAACACCAGAGCAGCAGGTTTGGTTACAAAAGTTTCTTGGATATGATTTTTCCATTGAATATAAACTGGGGAAGGAAAATCTTGCAACTAATGCATTATCTCGTTCATTCTATTTGGTTGTGTCTCAACCTTACACTAGCCTAGTAGATCAAATTTCAATGTCAGCAACTCAGGATTCTACATTAATTGAAATCATGGAAGAATGTCAACAAGGTATACAATCTGATCCACAATTTCAAATAAAAAATGGCAGGCTGTTTTGGAATGCGAAGCTGGTAGTTCCTCAATAATCAGAGTTGATTGCAAAAATTTTAGAAGAATATCACTCATCTGTGATAGGGGGCCAAGCGGGCATAAAGAGAACCAAGGCTCGGATTGCTTCATAATTTTATTGGCCAAAATTGCACAAAGATGTACAAGAATTTGTGTCTAAATACCTTATCTGTCAACAAACTAATCAAGCTACTACTGTATCGGCTGGTTTACTACATCCTTTGCCTATTCCGGAACAAATTTGGAAGGACATTGCTATGGACTACATCACGGACCTTCCTCCGTGAAATTCTGGCAATGCAAACAGCAGATGTTCTAACACATGTCACGACATTGTTCTGCATAAACATTTAACCATAGAGGCACAACAGCAGACTGATACCTTGAATATCAGAACTGATTAATCACAGATGTTTTGATATCTGATCTACCATGTTTATCATGAATCCTAAAAGAAAAGTAAATCTGGAGAATGATAAAGAACACAACAATTGCTAACCCAGTTCGGTGCAACTCACCTACATCTGGGGGATACCAATCCAGGAAGAAGACTCCACTATCTGTAGAACTGTTACAAAGCTAAACTCCTCCGTTTACAACTTTATATCCTAATCTCTACCCAATGAAGACATTATCAAAGAACAACCTCTTTGATATGAGATACCCCACTCACTTCCCTTATTCACCAACTGTGATTTCAACATCATCCCTGTCAATACAGAATTCTGTCAAGCATACATGACAAACAAGCTAACTCGGATTTGCTTAAAAGCTTCATCCAAGAACAATACACAACCCAATACCTCAAGGCTTATGGATCTGTGCAACACCTATATCTGGCACAATACATCAACTGATACAAAGGGAGACTTACAACCTAGAGAGCCAACGACTCTCAAACCCTAAACCCTTGTTTCTTACGCAAGAGAACTAGGTTACAAGAGTTCTATGCTCTCATAGACTTGATTCAACAACCAAGTTTAAGTAGACAACCTTCATCCTACTTTGAAACTCCAAAGTCTTCACACCTGCCACGTCTAAATCTTCAGAAGATAAGTAGTCATAGACTACACCATAGCCATACCAAAGAATGCCAATTTCCTTAGTAGAGCAGACTGTAGAAAGTCAGAGATAACGACCACTTAACCTTGACCTTTAAACTGAGCAAGATCCCATGCTCCTAAGTACCTAGATCAGAAATAAGTTGATCCAAGCAGTAACCATCAAGATTATGATGTCTTCATCTTCATCTTCAACAGCATCAAAGTCCAGACCAGTTTCTTTCCAAGAAACTCTCCAGAGATCATATGCTTCTGTCACATCAGACTGAAGCTGATTCTTAGGTCAATACCCAAGACCAAAACAGATACTAAAGTGTATGCAGTACCCCTCCCATGATTTTGCACAAACTCTGATGATGACATGTTCAAACATCTTGTTGAACATCAACAATCTTTACTTTTAAGGATAATTAATTAAATACTTGTGAATTCCATAAATAACAATTGATCTTAAATCCTTGTCCAATAACCCTTCTTCACTGCTGTAGCTAAGCTCCACCAGATCACTTCATGAACACTTATCAAGCATTCAATCTTTTGCAAGTATCATCTTTGATAAACAGTGTTGAGATACCAAGGCTGCCACCCTTGACTAAGTAACTAAGATTCTCTCTGAACGTATCCTATTTACCTCAACAGTTCTAAGAACTCCAATCAGATTGGATCCACCCTTAGGGTTAAGAGAGATGAATCCTTCCTTGATGTTTTGGAGAGTAAAAATTAATCACCTCCACTTTCTTTAGGTTGTGTTTCATAGAAACACCTGCTAGTCAGAAGAATAACTAGAAGACTCTAGATGCACAACTGAGATGCCACTATGAGTGGACTTGAGAGAATTCTCAAGTATCTTTGACAACCTCGCCGATCAATAATTTATCAAACTCCCAGAGCAAGAACTTGATAAACCTAAACTCAATTCCTCTCCTCTTCAACTGACTTCAAGTTGTACCATGGAACCAAGCTTCCAAGTACCAAGTCACCATAACAGACCTCTTCCAATAACTCCCTTCATTCCATCGCACCCGACTTTGGAATAAAAGAGTGCATATATCTTCATATATAAAGGCCGACGATTGAGACCTTCCACCATCTGTCTAACAACTCCAAAATCCCATAATTCTAGGGCACTTCCATCAGAAACATATGCAGCGGAACCACCAAGGAACAAATTTAACTTACCCTAATAAGATGTCGAAACATCTTATAAGACACCCCCAAAAAGAGAACCAGCTACTTCTCCTGCAGCTATTGTAGAATATCCTCAGCAACATGAACAACCATCGGGTTGTTACCTTCGATCCAGAACATCCATCTCATCCATTAATACCCTTGAGTATGTCTGAGTTAATTGATCTGATCTTCAAAACTCCTCCTTGTTTAAACACCAGAAAGTATCTCCTAAAGATCTTATCCAGAAACAGACAGGATGCCTGCTCTGATACCAATTGAAATTCTGGCAATGCAGACAGCAGATATCCTAACACATGTCACGACATTGTTCTGCATAAACATTTAAACATAGAGGCGCAATAGAAGATTGATACCTTGAATATCAAAACTGCCTAATCACAGATGTTACGACATCTGATCCAACATGTTTATCATGAATCCTAACAGAAAAGTAAATCTGCAGAATGATAAAGAACACAGCAATTGTTATCCCAGTTCAGTGCAACTCACCTATATCTGGTGGATACCAATCTAGGAAGAAGACTCCACTATCTGTAGAACTGTTACAAAGCTAAACTCCCCCGTTTACAACTTTATATCCTAATCTCTACCCAATGAAGACTTTATCAAAGAACAACCTCTTTGATATGAGATACCCCACTCACTTCCCTTAATCACCAACAGTGATTTCTACATCATCCCTGTCAATACAGAATTCTGTCAAGCATACTTGACAAACAAGCTAACTCGGATTTGCTTAAAAGCTTCGTCCAAGAACAATACACAATCCAATACCTCAAGGTTTATTTATCTGTGCGACACCTATATCTGTCACAATGCATCAACTGATAAAAAGGGAGACTTACAACCTAGAGAGCCAACGACTCTCAAACCCTAAACCCTTATTTCTTACGCAAGAGAACTAGGTTACAAAAAGGCATATAAAATCCTAGTTCTAAGTCTTCTATTTATAGTCTTCTGCTGCCTTGAGCTTCAATCTTCTGTTTTTTGATTCCTTAATCCTCGTTCTGATTGTTTCCTTAATTCTTGGACCAGACTTAAAAACAGCCTGCTATATCAGTTTAAGATGTCAGGTCAATCGTTAGGACGTCATGTCTTCTACATGTTGGAACACTTCATTCAACGCCTTGTTTTACCAAAAATTTGATCAAATCTGCAGAGCCTTCAATCTCCCCCTTTTGACTAATTTTTGGTTAAAACTCCTTTGGTAGAAAAAGAAAAACCGGCATTTGGTAGATATGATTGGAACTCCTCTGAGACTTTTTCTTACCCCTGAAATTCCTAGCTGTATGTTGGTGTACATGAGGAAGAGTATATAACACTCTCCCCCTCAAACCAGTACTTGCCACGGAGGGATAAATCTTCCTCTTGAGGGACATAAGAGAACCCACAAGAAGATCCAGAAAGAGCTTAAGAAGAAACAGTTGTATCATTTGTAACACATAGTCCACAGAGTATGTAACTTAGGTCACAAGACACAACTTGCTTCATAACTCAGATCACAAGGCACAAGGGAAGGACTCAAGGATGTCCGAACATCTCATCCAACACCCTTGCTTGCACAAGTGAGTATGTTTTGTAGAAACCAACACTAGCTGAGATGCATCCATACTTCTTATCTCCCCATTTTTAGCCAAAAATTGACAAAATTAGCCAATACAGTTCCATATCCATATGTTACTTATCCAAACACGAATGAAAGACATGATGAATCAACCCACAACCTGGAATTCCACAAACAGATGCACTCTTTAAATACCTAAACGGTTTCTCTAGAGATCCACGGTTCAAAGAAGTTACCGCAGAACATTTCAAGGAGAAATAAATTTAGGTAGGTAAATTCAGCATTAATAACTGCGCACCGTCCAATTAGGATAAGACTGTTCAAACTTTTAAGAGTAACCGTCCAAAAAGGAACACTTGTATCAAGACACATGTTACCCATGCCTTCTCTTAGAAAGCACTCTCCATCGTTCAAAACAGCTAGTTAGGACCCACCCTCGGGTCTTTAATAATATCCTAACATTTTTTCAGGCTCGTTAAGTCCATCTGAATCATAGTCACCATCCTTTTGATGAGTCCCAAGAATAATCCTTTTAACTGGAAGAAAAATAGAACTGGCCCAGATGTTAAGACATTTCTTCAAACATCTCCCAGTTAGCACCCAAGATACTTGTATTGACACTTTAATGATGGAATTAACTTTATACTGTCAAGTCCTCACACGACCTTGCAGCAATAATGTCAAGACATCCTTCTTGACATCTCATTTTCCCAGGATGGAAACATAGTCACAGCTTGCTTGATGCACAATACAAACTTGATTCAGAACTGCACCCCTGCAGTAATATATCTTAGATCAAGAAGCAACTCCCCCTGTCTAAGATAACCAGTGCTCCTCCAATGAACACTATGTTGATGAATGGAAAACATAAGACGCATATTCTTGTCTTCAAGAGCGCACCCTCTGTCCAACCTACTTGCTGAACACAATTATCAACTCCACTTATTGCTTCTTCTGACAAGAACCAATAATCACTCACACATGAACACCATCATACTTCTCGTGAGGACTCATTAGGATCACCATCCTAATTAACAAACTCTTGGATTAAGATCAAAGCTTCATTGATCCCCCTCTTGTAGAAACTATCCATACACCAAATGAATTCATCTTGAATTCTCATGTATAGATCTCCTTGTTCCCTGAGATAAAATCCAATTGATCTGGAATGATCCACATTCCTCAAAGAGATAATATACCTCCACTACGCCAAAATTCGTTTTACTACAAAGACAGCGCTTTTACCACAAAGCGCTGCTATATGTTTTAAAAAAAATTCGCTGAAAAAAGCGCTGCTAAAGGCTACTTATAGAAAGCGCTTTCTGAAAGCGCTGCTAAAGTCCGTACATAGGCCACACCTTAGAAAACGATTTTTATAAAGCGCTGCTAAAGGATAACCTTAGAAAGCTCTTTTAAAAAGCACTGCTAAAGGCCTTAAGTTAGCCCCACCTTTGAAAGCGCTTTCTGAAAGCGCTGCTAAAGGATAACCTTAGAAAGCGCTTTTAAAAAGCACTGCTAAAGGCCTTAAGTTAGCCCCACCTTTGAAAGCGCTTTCTGAAAGCGCTGCTATAGGCCAATGAATAGAAAGTGCTTTTAATGCAAAAGCGCAGCTAAAGCTAGCACTTAAGAAAGCGCTTTCAAAAAGCGCTGCCTTAAGTCATTATTAATTAAAAAATAAAATACTTATCATTTTTCAGAAGGGTTTAGGGTTTGTTTTGAAACACTTTCTATCTCCCGACTTCTCCCTCCTTCTCTCTCGCGTCTTCTCCGACCTTATACATCTCCAACCGTCTTCTCCGACCATCGTTTTCTCCGCCGTCGCCGTCGTTCCGTTCTGTACTCTGTTCTGTACTCGTTTTCTACACCGTTGTTTTCATTCTCATTTTCGTGCAGGAAGAAGTAGAAGAAGAGGAAAACGAAGTTCATATCTTGGTTACATTTCAGGTACGCAAATTAGTTACATTTCAAATACGTTTTCATTCTCGTTTTTGTTGGTTCTGAAACTTTGGTTCATGCTCTTACTTTGTTTGGTTCTGAAACTTTGGCTTTGTTTGGTTCTGTAACTTTGGTTCATGCTTGCTTTGTTTGGTTCTGAAACTCTTGTATTCATAGATGGTTAGAGGTTATCATAGACACAATTAAATTCACTATTTGTATTAAGAATGAACAAAATAAAAGCAATCTGAGTTTCATTCATGAAACAATTCGATTTTGATCATGTTGTTTATGTTCACTGTTTCTGTATTATTGATGTATCTTTTTAATGTTAGTTAGAAAAAAGAATAAGATATTAGTTTTGATCCCGTTATAATGTGATTCAAGATATTATATTTTCTTTTTTTTCAAAGGAATCGGTTTATAATGTTAGTTAGAAAAAAGACTAAGATATTTTCAGTTTATAATGTTAGTTAGAAAAAAGAATAAGATATTAGTTTGAAAATAAGATTTAAAATAAAATGTATTTTTTTATTTGAATATTTATTCGAAATAATTTATTTATAGATACTTAGCATAGATACAAATACATTCACTCTTGTATTCATAGATAGTTAGAGGTTATCATAGACACAATTACATTCACTATTTGTATACATTCATTCAATTTCATCAACATTTAATTTGATAGTTTGTATAGAAATGTGATTAGGTTCATTCCATCAGTTACTAACTTATTGAATTTGCTATATATAGGGGTTACTTGTGAAGAGTGAAAGTCTGATTGTTTCCAAGAATCTTACACTGTGTGGGTCCAGAAGCTGCAGACTTCCCTACAGGTAAATAGTTTTTATTTTGTTTTTGTTTAGCTTAATTAGTAAAACCATGGATAAGAAATGGATGTCTTCAAGTCGATTGTCGAAAGAGTACGAGAATGGGGTATCAGAATTCGTTAAGTTTGTTGTTGCGCACGCCAAAGACCCCAGTCGAATGACATGTCCTTGCTTGGGTTGCTGTTATGGGAGTCGGGTTGACGCATTTCAGTTGGCATCGCATTTAAAGAGGCATGGAATTAATCAAAGTTATACATGTTGGAATTTGCATGGTGAGAAAAGTAACGGGAATGTTGAACCGGGGGATAATACGACCTATGCTTCAAACGAAAATGGCACAGATACATACGATTGTGACCGAGTCGAAGAGATTGCAGAAGCACTTGAAGAAGATCTTAAGGATTGTCCCAAAATGTTTGAGAGGTTGGTAAGCGATACAGAGAAACCGTTGTATAATGGTTGCACTAAATTCACAAGATTGTCTGCGGTATTAAAGTTGTACAACGTAAATGCGGGCAATGGATGGTCGGATAAAAGTTTCACAGAGTTATTAGCCCTTATGAAAGATATGCTTCCAGAGGATAATGTTCTTCCCAATCAAACATATGAGGCCAAAAAGATGTTGTGCTCTATTGGCATGAGCTATGATAAGATACATGCATGTCCAAATGATTGTGCTTTGTTTCGAAATGAGTATGCATCGTTAAATGAGTGTCCTAAATGTGGTGTATCTCGATATAAGAAAAAGTTGTCTCCAGCAAAAGTCTTATGGTATTTTCCTATATTTCCGAGATTTAGACGTATGTTTCGTAGTGAAACCGATGCAAGACACTTGACTTGGCATGCAGATGAAAGAATTATTGATGGAAAGTTTCGAAATCCGGCAGATTCACCACAGTGGATGAAACTTGATAATGATTATCCTGAATTTGGAAAGAAAAAAAAGCAAGAAACCTTCGCTTGGCATTATCTACTGATGAAATGAACCCACACGGTCTTCAAAGTATCTCACATAGCACATGGCCTGTGACTATTATGATTTATAACCTACCTCCATGGCTATGTATGAAGCGTAAGTACATGATGTTATCTATGTTAATTTCTGGGCCTAAACAACCAGGGAATGACATAGACGTATACTTGACACCCTTAATCGAAGATTTAAATACTTTGTGGGAGAACGGTGTGGAGGTTTATGATGGATATAGGAAAGAAAGTTTCAACTTGAGGGCGATGTTGTTTGGCATAATTAATGATTTTCCAGCATATGGAAATCTATCAGGGTATAGCATAAAAGGTCAATGTGCGTGTCCTATTTGTGAAGATAAAACATATTGGACGTGACTGGAGTTTGGTCAGAAGAATGTATTTCTCGGTCATCGTAGATTCTTAAATTCAAATCATCATTACCGTGGGTGGAGAAAAGCCTTCAATGGAAAGCTAGAACAAGGTAGAGCTCCACCTATATTGACAGGTGATCAAATTTTTGAAAAGGTGAAAGATGTGAGTACTCAGTTTGGAAAGCCTTTTGCACATACGCTGTCAAAAGGTGAATTGCCATATTGAAAGATGTGAATACTCAGTTTGGCAAGCCTTTTGCATATACGCTGTCAAAAGAAGAGGTCAATTTTTTTTTGAATTGTCATATTGGAAGTCGTTGTATGTAAGACATTTTCTCGATGTTATGCATATTGAAAAAAATGTATTTGACAGTGTTATTGGTACGTTACTCAATATACAAGGAAAGTCTAAGGATGGCCTTAAAGCAAGAAATGACTTGATAGCGATGGGGATAAGAACTGAATTAGGACCCTTGAAGAAAGGAAGTTGAACATATCTACCACCTGCTGCCTATACTCTATCTAGAAAGGAGAAAAAAGTATTGTGTAAGTTTCTAAGTGAAGTTAAACTTCCAGAAGGATAGTCTTCAGATATTAGAAGACTTGTGTCTATGAAAGACCTCAAGTTAAAGAGTTTAAAGACGCATGATTTCCACGTTATAATGGAACATTTTCTACCAATAGGTATACGTTCTATTCTGCCAGAAAAAGTAAGAAGCGCAATAACTAAATTGTGTTCTTTCTTCAAGTCAATTTGCAGTAAGGTGATCGATCCTGCGATCTTACCAACATTGCAAAAAGAAATAGTTATTACTTTGTGTGAGCTTGAAATGTATTTTCCTCCCTCGTTTTTTGACATAATGGTACATCTAGTTGTACATCTTGTGAAAGAGACACAATTATGTGGACCAACTTATATGAGATAGATGTACCCTGCTGAACGTTATATGAAAATATTAAAAGGGTATATGAAAAACCGAAGTCGACCCGAGGGTTGTATTGCTGAACGATACAGTATTGAAGAAGCGATTGAGTTTTGTTCTGAATATATGTCCAATGTTCAATTAATTAGACTCCCCAAATCTCATGTTGTCGAAAAAAAAGAAGGAAAAAAGTTATTTGGAAATAAAGTTGTGACAGTATCAAGGGTCGAACGGGATCAAGTGCATTTGTATGTTCTGCACAATGAGAACGAGGTTGAGCCGTATGTTGAAATGCACAAGGATGTTCTCCGAGGTTTAAATCCGAATAGAAATGAAAATTGGATAGTACGAGAGCACAATCGAAGTTTTATACCTTGGTTTAAGGATCATATTTATTCAAAGTATTATTCAGATCCTGCTTCAATAACAGAAAGGTTGAGATGTTTAGCATATGGTCCAAGTTTGGTTGTGTTTTCTTATAGCGCATACACAATTAATGGATACACATTTTATACCAAAGAACAAGATGATAAAAGTACTATGCAAAATAGTGGTGTCACCGTGGTAGCTGAAGCAATGCACATTTCAAGTGTGAAGGACTTAAACCCCAAATTTGCAAATCTGTCATATTTTGGGGTTATCGAGCGCATTTGGGTGTTTGATTATGAGAAGTTTCAAATTCCTATATTTGGTTGCAAGTGGGTTGAAAATAATAATGGCATACGAATGGATAAGCCAGGATTTTTGCAAGTGGATCTTAATAGGGTGGGGTACAAAGATGAGCCTTTTATTCTAGCCTCTCAAGCTAAATAAGTGTTCTATGTCACTGATCCGACAAGTACGAAATGGTTTATAGTGCTTTTATCTAACAAAGTAATTGATGAAAACATTGGAGATCAAGGTGATATTGATGTTGAGATTGAATCCTTTACTAGAAATGATCAAGATGAGAATATTATAGCAAATGAATCATATATTAGAAATGATCATAATGAGGGTATTTGGATCAATCCAACCGTCCGTGTTGTTAAGAGACGAGTAGAACATATTCCAACCAAGAAAAGAAAGAGACGTTAGTGAAAAGGTACTATTTCATGTCTATTATTTAATTAGTTAAATAATTTATTTACACATTTCAATGAAAATAGTCTAATGTTTATTATATTTTTATTTAAGGTTCTTGTATGACAAATTGATGCGCGGGAATCAATTGTCAAACAGATTCTATTTCGTGTCTTCCGCCCGTATAATACTGACAACGGGTTAGATTTTCATTATAATTTCATTCTAATCTTTGTATCTTTTGCGTAGAAAATTTCCATCTAAACTTTTGTTTTATTTTACAGTGGTCACTGGTTGTTGGTTGCTATTAATCCTACAAGAGAAGTAAATGCTGTTATTTTGTTAGAGCAATAAAAGTATTCCGATCACAAAGAGAAGCTCGAGTATCACGGTCTAAAGCAAACAACATTACATGGATCAGAGTGGAGGTATATTAATTTTCACAATTTTGCTTATAATAGTGATGATACTTGATAAAACAAGACAACTATATATATTCTTATTTGTTTTTATTTTGTTATAGCAATACAAGTATAGATTGCGGTTATTACATTTTGAGGTTTATGAGAGAAATCCTTCATTTGGATCAAATAGAGATTCCAATCATGGTATGGATTTATAACTTAGGATTTATTTTAATATTTATCGAATATTTCATATAATTTATTATTTAAACTAAATCATGCATATTATGTTTTATTATGTAGTACTTTGATGAATACAAGTGCGCTCATTACTCGAAAGATAAATTGGAAGAAATCAAGGAGGAATTGTGGGAATACTTTATTGATAAAAGAATCATATAAGGTATGGAAGTTGTTGTGTAGTTATGGAATGTTGTATAGTTTTGGAAGTTGTTGTATATTAGGAATCTTTAGAAGTTAAAGGATTTCTAAGTGGACAAATTGTTATTAGAATTATGGATTGGTGTATATATGATGCATGTTTGTGTTGATTTATATCAAATGGTTTATGTGTTGAATTATAATGGTGTATATATTTTGGATTATAATGGTATATAATGCCTATGTTTAAATAAAGGCTTGTTTGTTGAAATAAAAGCTCAATGGTTGAAATATAAGGCCTATGTGTTGAAATAAAGGCTTGTTGAATGTCATATAATGCCTAGGTGTTTGAAACAAAGGCTTGAATTATATATGTTTATGGTATTATTTCCAAAAATATGCTTTATAAAAAAGAAAGAATAGGCAGCGCATTTAAATAAAAAAAGCTTCCTAAATTCTGATTTTTAAAAAAGTGTTTTTAAAAAGCACAATTTACGTGAAGAAAAGAAAACGCTTTTTAGAAAAAGTGTTGCCTATAGTACACAATAGAATGCGCTTTCTATTAAAAGCGCTGCCTTAAAGTGAAATAAAAAATACATTAGACAGCGCTTTAAAAAGCGTTGTCTAAAGAGGGACAATAGAAAGCGCTTTTTCCTGAAAAAGCGCTGCCTAAAGATGCCAATAGAAAGCATAAAAGCCCAGAAAAAGCGCTGCTAAAGGCCCACTTTAGAAAGCGCTTTTCCAGGAAAAAGCGCTGCTAAAGGCCTACTTTAGAAAGCGTTTTTCAAGGAAAAACTCTGCCTAAAGTATACATAAGGCATCGCTTTTGCATAAAACAAAAGTGTTGTCTTTACCTACAGCAGTGCCACCTTAGGCAGCGCTTTTAAGCGTTGCTAAAGGCCAAAAAAGCGTTGTCTTTTCCCTTCCTTGGCATAGTGCTCTTAGTTTGTTTTCTTCCAACGGTGTCAGATACCGTATACATGCTTCAGAACTTCACAGCTGCCAAACAGATCCACTTCCTTTTAGCATGACTTGCTAATAAGGGTGTTATCCCCTCCACAAGCTTTTCATCTGACCTTAGCAAGGTTAATCAATAGATAGACACCCAATAATCCAAGACATTCATTCCTTCATCATTCAATCCAAGACTTCTGATCAACTGGTGAATATCCATATTCAGACTTCCATGCAATCAACACATGATCCACTTCAGTCTTCTCTACACCATCCTTCCAAGGCAGTTCTTCTACTCCATCATTCTCCCGTATGACAAGATAGATACTCCTTAGACACGATGTAGGCAACAAGTTCCTAGACCAGAACTTAAGAATCCTCCTCCAAGGATAACCAACCCAGATAATGTTCTAACATCAATTAGGACATCCTTCACACATCACAGACACCACACACCATGGTTCTTGATATGTTCCACCACTGGACTTACTATCTGCATAGTAATCCAACTGAAGATCTTCAAACAACACTGCGCCACCAGCTTGAACAAAGAGAACTTCAAAAACCCAGAGAGAAATAAACTCTCAGCCACCAAAAGAGGTAATCTTTCATAAACTGAGAACTTCTGCCACAAGCTCCAAAATGAACTAGATCCTCTTTACGTTTTCAATCAACCACCCTTCTACACAAGAGCAATCAGTTTCAAGCATCCTGCTTAAATGCACAGTAAATATCAACCAAATGCCACTGTTTGACTGATCTCATTCTTCTTCAGAACTCCCATAAGATACACTGCCCCACCAATGAAATCTGATCTTCAAGTCACGTGAACTACTTGCTCAAAAGCAAGACATCTTGGATTCACCAAGCCTCTAGACATGTAACATCTTCTCAAACCACAGCTCCCGCAAACTGCATGAGATAGACCTTTTTGAAGTATTCATTACTTCCATTCTCCTGTAGATCACCTTATCTTAAGCTGATGTGCCACACCACCAGCTGAGATTCTGATGTTAAGCTAGATGTCAAAACATTCTGATACGACATCCAACTGCTGAATTCAGCTCCTTCTTCTGCAACTTAGAAGAACCTCCTCCCTATTACAGAACAAGAGTTCCATGCTCTCATAGACTTGATTCAACAACCAAGTTTGAGTAGACAACCTTCATCCTGTTTTGATACTCCAAAGTCTTCACACCTGCCACGTCTGAATCTTCAGAAGATAAGTAGTCATAGACTATGTCATATCCATACCAAAGAATGCCACTTTCCTTAGTAGAGCAGACTGTAGAAAGTCAGAGATAACTGCCACTTAACCTTGACCTTCAAACTGAGCAAGATCCCATGATCCTAAGTACCTAGATCAGCTGATCTAAGCAGTAACCATCAAGATTATGATGTCTTCATCTTCATCTTCAACAGCATCAAAGTCCAGACCAGTTTCTTTCCAGAAAACTCTCCAGAGATCACATGCTTCTGTCACACCAGACTGAAGCCGATTCTTAGGTCAACACCCAAGACCAAAACAGATGCTAAAGCGTATGCAGTACCTCTCCCATGATTCTGCACAAACTCTGATTATGAGATGTTTCAACATCTTGTTGAACATCAACAATCTTGACTTTCAAGGATAATTAATTAAATACTTGTGAATTCCACAAATAGAAATTGATCTTAAATCCTTGTCCAATAACCCTTCTTCACTGCTGTAGCTAAGCTCCACCAGATCACTTTATGAACACTTATCAAGCATTCAATCTTTTGCAAGTATCATCTTTGACAAACAGTGTTGAGATACCAAGGTCGCCGCCCTTGACTCAAGTAACTAAGATTCTCTCTGAACGAATCATATTTACCTCAACAATTATGAGAACTCCAATCAGATTGGATCCACCCTTAGGGTTAAGAGAGATGAATCATTCCTTGCTGTTTTGGAGAGTGTAAATAAATCACCTCCACTTTCTTCAGGTTGTGTTTCATAGAAACACCTTCTATTCAGAAGAATAACTAGAAGACTCCAGATGCACGACTGAGATGCCACTATGAATGGACTTGAGAGAATTCTAAAGTATCTTTGACAACCTCGCCAATCAATAATTTATCAAACTCCCAGAGCAAGAACTTGATAAACCTAAACTCAACTCCTCTCCTCTTCAACTGACTTCAAACTGTAGCATGGAACCAAGCTTCCAAGTACCAAGTCACCATAACATACCTCTTCCAACAAATCCCTTCATTTCATCGCTCTCGGCTTTGGAATAAAAGAGTGTAGATATCTTCATATATAGAGGCCGACGATTGAGACCTTCCACCATCAGTCTTCAGTAGCAACTCCAGAATCCCATAATTATAGAGCTCTTCCATCAGAAACATATGCAGCGGAACCACCAAGGAACAAATTCAACTTGCCCTAATAAGATGTCGAAACATCTTATAAGACACCCAAACAAGAGAACTAGCCACTTCTCCTGCAGTTGTTGTAGAACATCCTCAGCAACATGAACAACCACCGGGTTGTTACCTTCGATCCAGAACATCCATTTCATCCATTAATACCCTTGAGTATGTTTGAGTTGATTGATCTGATCTTCAAAACTCCTCCTTGTTTAAACGCCAGAAAGTATCTCCCAAAGTTCTCATCCAGAAACAGACGGGATGCCTGCTCTGATATCAATTGAAATTCTGGCAATGCAGACAGCAGATGTCCTAACACATGTCACGATATTGTTCTGCATAAACATTTAAACATAGAGGCACAATAGCAGACTGATACCTTGAATATCAGAACTGCATAATCACAGATGTTATGACATCTGATCCAACATGTTTATCATGAATTCTAACATAAAAGTTAATCTGTAGAATGATAAAGAACACAACAATTGTTAACCCAGTTCGGTACAACTCACCTACATCTGGGGGATACCAATCCAGGAAAAAGACTCCACTATCTGTAGAACTGTTACAAAGCTAAACTCCCCCGTTTACAACTTTATATCCTAATCTCTTCCCAATGAAGACTTTATCAAAGAACAACCTCTTTGATATGAGATACCCCACTCACTTCCCTTAATCACCAACTGTGATTTCTACATCATCCCTGTCAATACAGAATTCTGTCAAGCATACTTGACAAATAAGCTAACTCGGATTTGCTTAAAAGCTTCATCCAAGAACAATACACAATCCAATACCTCAAGGCTTATGGATCTGTGAGACGCCTATATTTGTTACAATGCATCAACTGATACAAAAGGAGACTTACAACCTAGAGAGCTAACGATTATCAAACCCTAAACCCTTGTTTCTTACGCAAGAGAACTAGGTTGCAAAAAGGCATATCAAATCCTAGGTCTAAGTCTTCTATTTATAGTCTTCTGCTGCCTTGGGCTTCAATCTTCTGTTTACTGATTCCTCGATCCACTTTCTGATTGTTTCCTTAATTCTTGGACCAGACTTAAAAACAACCTGCTATATCAGTTTAAGATGTCAGGACAATCGTTAGGACATCATGTCTTCTACATGTTGGAACACTTCATTCAACGCCTTGTTTTACCAAAAATTTGCTCTAATCTGCAGAGTCTTCAATCTCCCCATTTTGACTAATTTTTGGTTAAAACTCCTTTGGTAGAAAAAGAAAGACCGGCGCTTGGTAGATATGGAGCAAGGTAGCTGAATTTTTCCCCTCAAAGCTTATTTTTCTAACCTCAAGGTAGCAGAAGTTTTCTTCAATAACATTGTCAAGTTGCACGATTTTCCAAATTCTATTGTATCAGACCGTGACAAAATATTTACAAGTAAATTTTGGCAACACTTATTTAAGATAAGTGGGACTATGCTAGCAATGAGCTCTGTGTACCACCCTCAGGCGGATGGCCAGACGAAGGTGCTCAACAAGTGCTTAGAGCAGTATTTAAGATGCTTTACTATAGACCAGCCCAAAACATGGTCTAAGATGTTGACATGAGCAGAATTTTGGTACAACTCCGCCTTTCATAGCAGCATTGGGATGACTCCTTTTAAGGTTGTTTACGGTCGAGATGCACATACCTTAATTAAGTATACTCCCTCTGTGCACGACCTCACTATTGTGCATGATCTGTTAATAGCTAGAGATGAGGTGATGACTCAACTCAAAACAAATCTAGCAAAGGCTCATGCTAATATAAAGAAATATGTTGACCAGAAAAGAAGATTCTTAGAATTCAAAGTTAGGGATATGGTGTTAGTCAAGTTGCAACCATATCGGCAACACTCAATTGCTCTGCACCGCAATTAGAAGTTAAGCTTTCGTTACTTTGGGCCCTTCCCAGTTATTGAGCGCATTGGTGTCGTGGCTTACAAGTTATTACTTCCTCCATCCGCTAGAATTTACCCTGTATTCCATATTTCAGTTTTGAAATTTTTCCGTGGAGAGCATGATCGCCAGTATTATCTAGAGCCGTCAAAATGGGCTAGCCCACATGGGTCGGCCCACCAGGCCCGAAGAATCATAGGGTTTGGGCCTTAAAATTAGAGCCCATATTTTTCAGGGCCTTTTAGCCCAGCCTTAAAAAGCCCGCTACCCATTAGGACTAGCCCATATGGGCCGTGGGTAGCCCATTAGGCCCATATCACTATAAATTTTAAAAAATTATACTAATACTTATATTATCTTACTTCAAAATAACACATTAATTTTTCCCACCTCACTAAATTTTATATATATTCTATTCGATATTTCTCTTTTAAATACTATACATTAATATAATCAACACTCTTTTTTCGTATTATATTAGTTTCCCTTATGTTAAATATTCGAGTATTATTTTATACAATTTATACATGTATTGTATTTAAAAACACATTATAGTATTGATAAAAGATAATATAGTGCTTAAAAATGTATTATAAAAATGTATTATGTTTAAAATAATATAATTTTTTATTTTATTTATATTAAATATTGTGACTTTTTTTTTTATTTAAAAAAAGCCCATTTAGGGTCGGGTAGCCCGAAGCCCATCTAGGACCGGACTCAGGTAGTAACTTTCGAGCCCATATTAGAAATGGTCTTTTTTGGCCCAGCCCTAAAAAGCCCGAGCCCATCAGGGCTGGCCCGTTTAGGGCCGGGTAGCCCATTTTGGCAGCTTTAATCCATTGTCGCTGCTGACCACAAATCCTAAGGCTATTCTCAAAACCAGAACATTGCTTCGTAACAATGAGCAGGTGCCTCAGGTTTTGGTTCAGTGGGAATTGGATGCTCTTGAGGATGCAACTTGGATAGATTGGGCTCCTTTACATCTCAAATATCCATCACTTAACCTTGAGGACAAGGTTAGTTTTAATGGGGGAAGCATTGTTATGAATGAGAAAGGTGCGGTAACTAATGAAATTACTAAAAAGAATAAACCAATTGAAGCACATGGGTCTAGGGGACAGATGGCGGGTGATCCGATCATCAAGGGAGTAAGAAGGAGCAATAGAGAAAGAAAACATAATAGAAAATATGATTAAATAGTGAGAGCTTTCCACTAAGAGAGGTGTGGAATATGACAGCTAAATGCTCTCTCTCTTGGGCAGTTAATTCTGCAACTATTCTATTTCTTGGTACTGATTTTGCAGCTCGTGTACTGCACTATTCAGCTTTTTCCCTAAAAGGATTTTGTCCTCTTCTGCTATTTGCATTTAACCTAATTCTTATACCTATTATTTAATTCATCATATCAGTACAAGAATTCCATACTATCAATTGTCTATTTCATTACCTTTGTGCGTATAAAAGGAACCTTATCCTTTCATAAACAATGTAGTGTTGATTAAAATGCATTAATAATGTAAAGATATTTTACACAGTCCATTAATCAGTTAATTTATTTAAATTGTTTGATTTTTATTTTAATTTTTTTAAAATAATACATTTAAATGATTATGATGCAGTGATGATGTGAAAATGTTTACATTGATAGTTCATATGTAAAATGATATAATGAGCACATTCTCAAAAAAAAATGGTATAATGAGCTACGCAATACTCGCACGTTATGCATCAATTGTTGAGGTATAAGTCGGTACCAAGAAATAGTTATGATTTATGCAAACATCTTTTTAGTGACTATATGGTTGTACTTGGGATTTTGGCATCATAATTGTTAATTGGTTTATGGATAGACAAATATTGTTAGTAAGTTAATCAATATGTTTGTCTATGCAGGGTCGAAACTCCAGACCTCTTTAAAATTATTTCGGTGTCTCTTAAACCATCAGCCAAGTTCCCCGCCGTAGGACTTGGCATCCTAATTGTTCCTCGTCAAGACCCACAATTCAAGCTTTGCAAGGTTTTATTTATTTAGTTATTCTTGTTACTGTCACTTTGAACGAGTAATCAGTACATGATTAAAAAATAATTTTATAATGAATATAATTATGCAATAATGATATGAATACTTGAGTTGGATTTTAAATTGTAAAACATGAACATCGTGCTAAATTAAATACCACTAGTCTCTTGGTGGTTGAGTAAGATAATTTGAATTATCCACCATGTTTTTGGTGTCAATGATTCCATACAAATTAAGGAGTTGATAGTATGGTTGTCCTTATCAGTTAACACTAGAGGTATAAATAAATATCCCCACGTATAGCTGTACACATTGTCGATTTACTTGTCAACTATATCATCTATGTTGGAAGGGTGAACAACACCTTAATGAATCATATGCTGAACCTATCACCTGTACTAACAAAAGGTCATTTAGCATGAACATAACCCTAATAAAACCTTATAATTTTCCTTTCTGAAACATGAGAATGACTGGTGTTATTTTACATTCTACAACAAGGTATGGAAAGTATATTTATTAGTGTATGTTAATAACTAAAGATCTCCAATTCAGCAGTTATCTTCACCCAAGTCGACACCTGTACTTTTTACAATATCACCTCTACAGCAACTTTTAACTGCTCATCGAGTCTTTTCTGAACTTTTCTTCCCCGTTTGACCCTTCCATTTGCTCTGTGTCAATCATTCTCTCATGAGCTTATAACAATTAATAGAAAACAAACAATATTCAAAAGCTTAGTTATTTACCAGAGGAGCGTCGTCAGAAATATCAGCAATGTCAACGTCATCAGAACTTGATGGCTCTATATGTGAATTATTTGTTTCTCCAGGACTATCACCCACATCGCTGTTATCTTGATTCTCTTCGGACTCCGATTCTTCGTCGTTAACATTTTCCCTCGAAGCTTCAGTTGATTCATCCGCATTCCTCTCGTCTGAGCTATATTGTGGGACACTCTCTCGATCTTCAGAACTCCTCTCACTATAGTCCTGTTTATCTTCATCTGATTCTCCCATATTACGAAAGTTCTTGGTTTTCTTGAGCTTCTTTCTTCTGGAAACTGATCTCACTTTCTTGTTAGATTTCTTCCCCTTTGTTGTGATTTCATCGGACCCTGATGTCAGTTCCACTTCTGAGCCACCTTGAAAATAAAATTCATGATAAAAAGGGATTCCAACAACAACCAAACATTATCCCACTAAGTGGGGTCGGCTAAATGGATCAAATTCTGTTATAATGTTCTATCCGATATCATGTTTCTATCCAATTCATTAATCTCGATATAGAAGAGATGAAACAAAAAATGAAGCACAAGGCATTGACACAAATGGGGAAGCATAATCAATGCTAGAACTTAGAAGACATCATAGGTGTAACATTTATTTCTAAACTGAATTAGCAATCTCTAGAGACGTGTTACCAGAGTTCATCTCATCAGCTTCGGAAGTCATGGTCTCTTCATGGTTTGATGGCTCAGATGTCTCTTTGGCCTCCTCTTGATGGATATCACTTTTTGATGCATATTTTTTTCTAGGTTTTATAGGCTTGCTTGGAGATTGTTTATCATTAACTCTATAAGGAAGGTATACAAATTATAATGATTAGAACATAAAATAAAATTAACGATGTGTAGTAAATATCTTGAGTGTTTCAACTCACATTTTCTTTTTCTTTTTACTTGGTGAACCATTATGTTTGCGCCCAAAACTACAGAACAATAAAGAACATTAGTCTGTGAAATGGAGATCGAATAAGACAAAATCAATTAGCCTGTTGAGGGAATACTTACTTTTCAAGTGATGAGCGTTTTATCTTCTGATAAGAAATTAAAGAAAAAAAAATAAATCAAATACTCTGATTTCAATTAAGCGTGATGGATATCTTCTAGTGGAAAATGAAAATGTACAATTACTTCAGAGAAAGTGGAGACCTTAGTAGATTTACGACCCTTGTCCAAAAGCTTCCAGCGCTCCTTGTCCAAACGAAGTATTTCTACATCTCCATCATCATATAATATCTTTCACATGACATCAGTAATGTTTATCAGAATTGAAAATAACACGCAGATAGCAAGCAGGAAATCTTGGTGCAAAATTCAGAGGGCAAGTTCAGCATTATTCAGCTTACCACATGCTTCTTTTTTAAACAATCATGAGACTTGATAGTTCCTCCATAAAATCTGTAAAACATTGACACCAACATGAGAATTACATTTGAAAAATCAGTACAGACAAGAAAAAATAATTACGAATAACGAAAGTTCTATATAGGGTAGAAAGAAACATGGTAGGCGGAGTGCCAGATGCTTATTACAGTTCCAATTAGAATTTAACAGAAGTGAATGCAAGCAAATGCACCATGAGGATATTGAGAAATAAACAAAATAAGAAAGTCATATTCAGAAGAAGCACGGCAGAATTTGCAAGAAAGGTCGCCTTTGAAAATGTGCCCAAAATGCTTCCATCACTAAAAAACAACTTTGAATGATTGACATAAATGATTTATTTTGGTTCTGCAACTGCTCCCTGAAAATTTATCTTAATTACTTACTTCTTGTCCGCAGGCCACCAAATTTTGATTCTGCAACCAATTAGATCTTCAGGATCAATTTCACCTTTCTTCATTGTGCACTGTAGAGGGTAATGAATCAAACAACATGACCAAAGGGACAGGAAGAAACACAAATTATGACATACATAAAGTGGGAAAGCTTGTAAATAAACTTTACCTTTGCCAATCCTGCAGTACTTTTTCTTTTATTTTTCTTACTAAAACGTGTGGATGACTTGGAATTATTACTTGTAGTCTTTTCACTTTGTTCCAAATCATCATGACGCTGCATCCGAGACAAAAAATAAGCAGAAGTCTACATTGACAACTTACATCCTATATTAGCACAAATTTTAGTGCACGGCAAGATTTGTACCTTCATGTCATATTCGTCATGTTTATTCGACTCATCACTATGATAGCTTTCAGAGCCCTTAACCTTTTGTTTTAATGAGGACACTAAGAAGTCTTTGAGCGTTATTTTCTGCATGTCACTATCTGTATCGGTGTTAATATCTGCATCCAACACTAATTTTGCTCGAGGGGAGTTTTCCCCTGATACTCTTCGAGGTGCCTTTAATGTAGTAGTTGACAATCTCAGTTTACCACGAGCAGAGGAAGGCCTACTGCGTTTAGACAGTGGAGCAGGTGTTGTTTCACCGGTTTTTCTTTTTTGACCTGTAGCATGCTCTGGATCCTCCGTTGTTTTCTTACTTAAAGAATGTTCATGACCATTACATTGTTCAACATTAGTAGGTGACCCCAAGTTGTCCAAGTTGATTTGTCTGGCCGTATTCAAGATAGAAAAATCATTTTCAACCTTTTCTGTTTCAGCTGGCACAGACTTAATCTTTTTCACCTTTTTGCCATTAATTCTCTTAGATTTTATTTGCTTCAACATCACTCCCAAAGGTATTTCGATTTCTTCATTATCCTTTGAAGCTTCATCCTCAGCTGACTGGGATTGAACCTGATATAAAAAGAAGAATCACAAGGTTTTCAAAATTTTTAAAAGCAAAGAAAGTTGTCAGGTAACTATTCAGTTGCATGAAACATACCATTTCCAGCTCAAGAGATTCAAAGTGAGCCAAGGCGGTATCGTCCACAACCCAGCTTTTCACTTCACTTACCTGCTAGATGAATTCAGTTGCATTAATTAAAGTCATCGGAGGTCTTATAGAAGTTAAAAACAAGTAAATATTAATAATGTTCAACTTATTGCAAGAATACATCAACCAAAAGAACACTAGTGTAACATATTCAGTTTTGGTTTACTCAAGGTAGATTATTTTATAACACTGTTATTCAACCTGTGTCAACAATCAAGAACAAACCCAACTTCATTGCCTGTTCAGAAAAGCATCTAAACAAAACCACCCAAAGCACACTCATCAAGCAATTAAAATACAACACAAAACTTAATTGGATGGAAATGTTTTTCCAAACCATCCTAGTGTATATAGCAGAGTTCAAGCACTAGAAAAATTTAATCAACTAAACAATCAGATAGCATACGGTCAGCCAAAGTGACATGATTCTATAACTTAAATATGCAGACTCATAATGGCACATTTAAATATAAAACTAGCATATCCAGATAAGATAATAATATGACGCAAGTAACACCGATGATATAAATTAATCTCAATTCAATAAAATGTATCCTATCTAAGAATTAGAAACTTTTGGAAGGCATTTAATACAATATGAACAAGGATACTTAACATACAGGAAAGATCAAAAAAATAGCATACCATAGTGTCATCTCCTTCCTTCTTCTCAAATGCTTTGTATAGCATTGGAGGTAGAGACACCAAATGGGACAACTCTTGCAGATCAACATCCTTCTGCACTAACCGTTTAGTTATTGCCAACCCAAGGTCACATATTGCATGAGAAGTCTGGAAATGCATTGACCATAGATGTAAGTTATAATCTATTACAATTTGCAATATTTAACTACTTAAAAGTAATAACAAAATTACTCTCAACCTTTGTCTTTGATGTGTCAACCGTATCTTCGGAGAGTTTGATAGTATTAAAGATTGAAGTGATAGTAGATATAATTTCTCTCTCTTTGTTGGTGGTTACTTCTGATTTGGCACCTTCATCTCGTTGAAGTAATATTGACAGCATCAAATGCAACTGCCTAAAATTCAAAACAGAATATATATTCAGAAACAATGAGCATGTGGCATTCTTTAAATCTTTCAAATTCAAACTAATGAGAACCAATATTAGCATCATATATTTTTATATAAGTCATAGAATCAAAATAAACTAAATCTCCTTTATCCTTTCTGTTCCTGGTTAATCGTTTTCTTTATTTAGAGTCTTTTCATTTCCTTTTTGATGAGCGTCTAAATATGGGTTTAGCATAGAGATATTTTAAGTGAGTAATATAGTACCGGTATATATTATCATATGCTCCAACATCCTTGCACTCCTCGACACTGGGACATGAGTTATGAGCAAGTGTATGAACGAGGTATGGAAGAATGTATTCTGGGTAAATGGTCAAAGAACTCGCATCTGATTGCACTGGAATTTGCCGTGCCTTCGCCTGGTAGTGCATTTGAACAATGTCTGCCAGATTCTGTTTAGCCTGTGTAAACAAAGAGGAGCATAACAAAAACTCAAAATTAATGTCAAAGAACAGGAAATTTTCAATTGCGAAGATGACGGCGTATCACCAACGCACCTCTGCAAATTCATGTGGCTTGGATCCAAATATGTTGAATAAGAAAGCACATGCATATTTGGCATCCAAAAGGCGGTCTTTAACATATTGATGAACTTTGTTTAAAAAAACCTTCTTAGCTTGAGGATAGCTTATCTGCAAACTCAAAAGCAGACAATGCAATTCATTTATATCAACATTGAAATGAAAATCTCATCAAACTGATTTCTTCTTTTACATATAAATAGAAGTCTTCTATCATGATAATGTGGTGAGAAATTATAAATGCTCAAGAAATTTGTATAAAAAGAAACCCACCTCAGATACCCTTAAAGTTAAGTAGAAAATATCAATGGGTATCTTTTGATCCCAAACCCTTGACAAACGAATAACAGCCTTTGCGGAAGCAAGCCTCAAATGGGCCTTATCAACTGGACTGCAAGCAAGCATATATGAGTACATTGTATTTGAACCGACAATAAAAAATGTAACTCTGAAGTTTATATACCTTGATTGTAGGTCTTTTGATATTTCACCATAAGATAGCATCTTCCTGAGGATATCCAGAAGACTCTCAATATCAAGACGAACATGAGCATCATTGAAAGGCAGGTAGCTCTTTACTAAGGTTTTAATACCAAATATCTGCAGCAAATAACGAAAAAGATGGAGCACATGGAGAAACAGAATGCAATGTCAAATAAGCAGCCAACTCAAGCATTTTGCAATATACCTACGGAACAAATAGTGAACAAAAAATGTATCCTAAATATCTTAAACAAAAGAGAGTATTCCCTACAAACCTTCAGCATACAAAGATCGCTTTTATCACCCCAAGAAGTTCTAGTGTGATCTTTCTGAAATGGAGAAGCATGCATTCAGATTAATATCAAATATTTCTATGTTAATTTTATAAACGAGCACACCATTCAAAGGGACTTAAAATGCTTACACCATCACTTTTCAGAATCTTGTTTATTATAAATTCTTTAATCTCATTTTCTCTAGTTTCAAAAACGGACATTGCAGTCTGCGCTATACACCCCAGGGACTGCAGTACTGCAGGCAGATGTGATTTTTCTTCTAGCATACCTACAAGTTTCTGTATAGATGATAAAAATTAGAGTAGAAAGGGGGAAAAAGAGTGTGTTTAAAATAAATGAATCAACTATAGAAACCTTGTATAAAACAGAAAGAGACTTGAGGCCGTCGTCCTTTGTTATCGCAGCCAATGCATGGACAGCATACTTTGCCTGCCTCCGACTGCCTTCTAAACATAATGTCTCCAACATAAGGTCTACCGAACTACATAAAACAAGACATAGTAAGAAAATTGTAGAGGGAAATGTATTTAAAGGTTAAAACATTTAAAAGCAGCACCTTGACTTTACTGAAAGTTGTTTACGAATAGTAGCACCGGCCTTAGCTAAAGTATTAAGAGCACCTACTTTAATAATATCATTGTTATCCTTCAGTAGATTCACCAGTTCCTCCTCACTGCCATTAAGAAGCAATGGACAGAAACGAGCAATCATCTGCAGTTTATTACAAGTTAATTTTAAGGACGAAAAGATTGTTCTCTTAAATTCTTAATTCCTGTGCCCACAATGATCCAAACCACACCACAACTTCATAGCAGAAATAAATAAGAATGAAGTTATCAAAGAAGGATACTGGAAAATTAAAAGCATCCAAGATCTAAATTCATGACAATGGCACCTAAAAACTATTCTTTAACCTTCTCCTATCAGCTTAGCCATTTAGGGCTCCTATCATACATATCAAACAGACCCTTAGAATATCCTAGTTTCTTTTGATTAATCAAGTATTATCCTATCATACATATAAAAGTAAGTTACTTGTATTCAAATAAAAATATATGGGACCAAATGTTCAAAAGTTTGATCCATGTCAGTTGCCATTCTCAATTCAAATAAATTTTCGGGGGGCATGTGCTCTGTTCAGAGTTTACATTTAAGGATTTCACTAGAGGGGCTGTATTAGAAATATATATAAATCATTTCTCACCTTTCTCCTAACAGCTTAAGTTTTGGGGATAAATCAGCAGTTATCATACACAATCATCCTAAGCCCGCGCATACTAATTAATCAGATCATGCAACGACATAACGCACGATTTGCAACATTACTTGAAAAAGCTGGAAACTATTTATTTATTATTTGTGCCAGGATTCATGGATAAATTGGTAACAAACCACGTGCAACAGTCTAGGACCCTAAAAATGACATGCTCTTACCACCAATAAATTCATACAAGACTGTGTACGCTGAGCATTCTCTGCAGATTTTTGAGCTGCAATTTGTACAAAAGTTTCTTCTACATGCTCCTTGTTGAAAAGCAAGTAGGAGCACTTCATAGAGAATGTATTCAGAAATTCATAGAGACGGTGTTTTACACCAAGTATTGTAAGCAAATCATCCTGCAGACAAGAAATAAATAGACAAAATTGATCAAAATCAGCAAATATCAAAGTCCAAGGTACACATTCTTTCTTTAACTAGTAACCAGTGTTGTCGATGGCAGTCCATTGCGGAGAGCCAAAATCCCGCCATACCGGCAGCTTTGCGGCACCGTTATTGCGGATTATGGCGGAAAATCCCGCAATAGCGGGTGATATTTACCATTGCGGCAAGCCCAAAAACCGCCATGTATATCGGCCATAGCGGCCATGGCGCCGCAATTTGATAACACTACTAGTAACTATGATATTTATTTAAAAAAACGCATAATAACAACAAGGCTAACATTTAGATGTTGAAACTTGTGATACTGTTCCTTAGTATAGAGTCTAGATCCCTCAGAGTCATGATTTGTTTGAAATTTTAGCACTGAATATATGCAGTTCATCTTATTGACACCTGGAAATAATGTTCATAACGGCGACAGGAAAGTATATCCAGAGACAGATGTAGTAGTCTCAAATTCTGAAGCTCGTTGAAATGTTAGCGTTAATTATAGTTTAAGCTGGTTGCCAGTTCAGTAGTTAATAAAGTAGTGCAGGTTTGTGCTAAGATTATAATGTTAACAATATAATACTTGCAAAGAGAAAGAATAATTAAACAAATTCATAGCCAAAAAAGCACAAAAAAGCAAGTGCAGGTGGCAATTAATGATAGTGCTGTGAAAGGGTTAAAATCAGAAATAAATTAAAAAATAAATAAAAAATAAAAAAAGAAAAAGGAGAAAGTAAGCACCCTAATTCAAGAAATGCTTGTACATAATATCACACGGGAATCGATCATCGGGTTCAAAGATTTAGCTCACATATTCACTTCAAAGACTAATATCTATACAGTTTGTAGCCATGGTTGTTAAGAGTCCGACATGAGACAATATATAGCTTGGAAATATGTTTATAAGTGGGGCAATCTTCACCTTACAAGTCGGTTTTGTAGAGTTGAGTTAGGCCCAACCCAAATTCTAAGATGGTATCAGAGTCTGGTTCAAGATCTGATGGGCCGCCTGTTATCAGATTTCCGCTATCGGGTTATCGACCATTTACATCCACGCACCAAACCAAATAGTGTTGGGCGTGAAGGGGTGTAAAGAGTCCCACATGAGACAATATATAGCCTGGAAATTGTAAGCCGGTTTTGTAAGGTTGAGTTAGGCTCAACCCAAATTCTAAGAATGATTATCCAAAATATGCATTCCTGAAAAAATAACTATCAATCACTGATTATGTTACCCGATAGGAGCGTGCTTGATGGAGGCTAGTATTTGGATCAACAAGATTTTCCAAAATCTTCCAAATATTAGCATCTTTTAATTGATCGAGAATCTGGAAACTCTCTTCAGCCTTTATTGGGTCAGCAAACGAATGCGACATTACTTTGAAACAGAAAATAATCTTTTTTTGGACCTCGGGAACATCTTTTTCCTGCATTTAAATAAGAATCAATTCCATTTTGTCATCAAATTTCAAATGATATCTGAATCTTTTCCAACTTTCAAAGTCACATACCTGATGCATATGCCTCAGAAACAGATACTTCAGCATCTCTTGCTGTAACCTGTTACCAAAGAAATACCAAACAAATGAAACATTTTTTTGCTTAATGATATTAAGAAACCAGACAGAAGTCAACCAAGCTTACCTTTGTTTCTGCTCTAATATCTTTTCAAGAGCCTTGACCTCCACTTTATCAAATCCAGAGAAAATCCCAACCCAGTGTTTAACAATATCACTAATTGAAAACTCAACTGGAAATAGGGATCCACATAAAATAGATTCAATTATATCAGATCTGCATAATGATATGAATGGGAAAAACGCATACGATTAGAAAGCTTATAACATGAAAACGTATAAATGAAAAGTTGAAAATCAAACCAAAAAGGAAACATAAAGAAACAAACTCGCGAGAAAACAATTCTATCGTTAAAACTTAAAACAATATTCACCATCAGTATGTCCAACTCATCCTACTTTAGCAGAAAAGTAAGTGGAAACTGGAAAAGGTTATTCTATTGAGAGAAAAAAATACAAGTCAAAGCAGCAGACTACCACACGTAAGTCACTGTTCTTATCTAACAGTGAAATAGACTGACCAATCTTTAGATATGATTTATGAAACATAAAATACTCCAACTAAAAAAAGGTTTAAAAATTTTTAATTGGTCATTATTGCCAACACAAAAGCCAATATATGATAATCATGACGTAAAAAAATGGCAAAGATGTTAAAGAATTTAGCACAAGCGTTTCACCTGAAATCTTTGTCATAGAAACATCTAATGATCTTCCCAGGAATCCAGTAATATTCATTGAGATTGGCTATGTCACAGCTTTTCTCACAATAAACTCTATACACTTCAGCCAACCTCTCCATAGTATACTTTTTAACAAGTAGCTGCAAATGTAAAGTAAAAAAGGGAAATGAGACACCATAGTCGAAATCAACAAACAGATTTATCATGAAAATATAAATATATAAATAACAAAATTTACATATACATACAGATTTATCGCGAAGACGATCCGCTACAAGTTTCACCGTTTCAAGTGGAATTGCATTTAGGGCATGACATGCCACATCACATATAACAGCCACAACACGCTTTCGAACATTTTCATCAAAATCCATCAGCCGTTCGCAAAGGGCAGCTAAGTTCAACTCAAATAAAATCAGCAGATACAATCTAAAGATTAAAAAATAATACTGACTGAATTTCCTTGTTATGTGCACTCACATAATATTTGAGAAGCTTCGGCTCTAAAAGGATTCAGCAGCAGACAGTTCTTTACATGCTCAAGGGCAGACATGCGAACCTCAACAACTCTATCAGACAACCTCTTTAAGAATTCTGAAAACATGGGCTGAAATGCTTCAGGAATGGAAGTTCCGGGAATAGAAATCATATCTCCAACCAGGTTCATTGCTTTCAAACGGGTTTCCAACTGGTTAGTCTACAAATTTGCAGACAAGTAAAAAACCAGACATCAAATAAGAACAAAAAGTATAACTAACCAAACTCAAAAAAATTAACGAGGACATATAGGCCGAAATGACTGGTATTAAAACTTCATACATTTCAAAACTCGAAATCTCTACAAAGCATAAATATATTAATAAAAATAATGTGGCCATAAGGTTATAACGGGGAAGATACATGGTATTGCTCAAAGCCAATAAAACACCAATTACCAGTAGCTCTCCAGTCACATAAGGGAGAACTCCAAATAGGATCTGAGGAGCACAACAATACAGATCATAGATAATTCCATGGTATTCAATTTGATTGTTCACTAGCTTTCTATCTCCAGACATTAACGATAGCAAAAGTTGTTTAATGCTGGGTTCAAGTCTTCCCATGCATTGCTTTATGACATTCATGGCAAGTCTTCTTGCAGCCATAGTAACATCCTGGAATTAAAATTTCAAAAATAAAGTTTCTTAAATAATAATAGAACCTATCGGCCTTCAACAGGAAAAAATAAGAAGTTATAAATGTACATACTTTATTTCCACGGCCTAATGTAGAGAGTAAAATAGATAACAGATCCTCGCGAACATCCTCACTCTCTTCTAAGAGAACCACCATTATAGTTTGCATGGATGACAGGACACTTTCTGGATGATCATCTCTAAGCATGAAACAAAATATATGGGCAGCACTGGTTAATCCAAAATGGATTTTTTACTAAAAATAAGCATAGAAAATTTGGCCTACAAGAAAATGGCTAGGACATATCTTCTTAGCGCTCACTTTATTGTCTAACAGTTTAAAGTTTCAACAATGATAATCAAGCCTTGTCCCACTAGCTGGACACTGAATATAGCAATACATTACTTTGTTTTTTTAAATAAATAGCAATACATTACTTATTTCTCCAAAACATCACATTCCAACTAAGCAAAGATGTATATTTTGTCTAATTATCTTTATTTCATTTATGATTAATTATATGACCAGGTAAAAGAAAATAGGAACTAGAAGAAAAAAATCAAGATGCCGAGTTTGTAACGTTGAAAGTGAATAGCAGAAACATTCAAGGAACCCGTATTTATGAGTTATTAACAATAGCACACAAATAACAACAAATTATAGGCTTTTATAATAAACAAACCTGGCAACCGCAACAAAAGTACTGAATATTTCATAGACCAAATCATCACATTCAAGGTCTAACATCACAACACACGACCTATACTTTGCAAGAGTCTCCAATATAACAACTCTCCGTCCAAATGATAGACCACTAGTATCACTTAGACCACTAAAAGTGCTCACAGTCAATCGAAAGGTATCCTGCAAGGAGATGTAACAGATTAGGACAAAGGATAATCATAAACAATGTTCCAACTTTTATTTGGCATAAACCAAAAGGGGAATAATTTCCCTTTAAAATTGTGAATAAGAAAATGAATTATAAGTAGATAGTCTAAGTAAAAGAAAGGCACCTTTAAAATTTCATCATTATAAGGAGCTTCAGGTGCGGTGATCCGAGTTATCTCACTAATACATGTTGCAACCAGAAGCCTGACATCTTTATCTTGGTGCTTCAGTAATGCAGGCTTAACAATTGCATTAAAAAAGGGATTCATTGAATCCCGTGTTGTAGTCAAAGGTGATTGATCCAACTCAGCAAGGCATGTGGTTGCTTGCTGCATAAGAAAAAACAGTTTGAGGGAAGGGGAGCTAATAGATGCCAAACGAAAAAAGAAAAAAAAACTAGCTTTCTAACAAACTAATTTCACAATCCTAAGAGTCAGTTTGGATAAACTCTCCACAAATACCTAAGGAAAACTATATATTAAAAAATCTTAAATAACTATGCATTTATTTTAGGTAATAGCTTCTTATATATTAACCAAAATTAGCCGCTGCATCTCAATTCTTTCAAAAAAATCCCTAATTTAACTACTCAGATAAACACCTATAAACATATATGGACTGTTTCATAAGTAATGAACATAAAATTCATTTTAATTGAGAATCTCTCATAACTAGTAGTCAATCCAAGCGAGGCCTATTTCCATAAAGAAAAACAATCCCTCGTTCATAGACTACCGTTCAATTCCATCTTCAATCCCTCATTCCCAATCATTCCTTTCTACTTTGACTTCTTTCCCTCTACTTAATAACAGACAATACAATTTCTCCCGAGTCAGCAGCATACACTTAAAATCCACTTCGACGACGAAAAAAGAATTAACCTAACTCAGGATTCTTCAAAAGCTTACTCTAAATCAACACAAATCTCACCTCCACAAGTATGGTAATAAATCTACTAATAGTTATTACCAATTCCAGAAAGACCTACTAACAATCTAACGTAAACAACTAACATCAACAGTTCTAGCTTTTAAACCAACCCTACCGAATTTATGACATCAAAACTAAATCCAATTTTCCTACAAATTCAAAATTGCCGCATAATTTCCACTGTCGTTCTTCTTCTATAACCTTAAGCCATGAATCAAACAAACGATATAACCAACACAAAACCGTTGAACGTTATTCAATTGAAAGGAAAAATGGAAAAACCTTCAAGAGCTTGATGAGAGCGTCTTTGGAAGATGGAACGGTATCGAGCTTGGATCCTAGCTCCTTCAGTTGCAGGTAACCCTTTTCGGCCATAATTACTCACTCTCGGTCAAACGATGTCGTTTCACTGCTATTTCATGGAGTTTCACCGGAAGAGAACGAAGAAAGTGAGTTGAAACTGAAATTGAAATTATAAGAAGAAGAAAAAAAGAAAGAGGGTTTTGTGTTACGTTTTTGTTCTTTTCACTAGTCTTTTCGTATTTCGAACACCAACCGAAAATTACTCTAAATTCTCATTATCAAATATTTCAAGTGCTTTTTCCCGTAAATAAAAATACGATATATTTTCTTGAAATTAATTTTCTTTTTTGGTTAATGTTAATGCCGCTCTTTTTATGATACTTTTGGATCTTTCCTTTTTCTTTTTTTTCTTTTTTTTTTTAATTTGGATTGGTTGATTTAATAACCAGCTGTTATTTTGCATTGTTTAGTTTAATTATGTGATGTGATGTGGCCTTTTTAGTAATTTAGTACAAGTAATGAGAGCGAATCCTTTTCTTTATATTCTAGAAATAGATTAATCCACGAATTCTTTAATGAAGCAAATTTTTTAAATTCCTTTGGGTTGCTGAATAGATTTTTAGATTATTTTTAGATTTTTAAAACTCATTGTGTATACTATATTAATGATATTTATTATATTTCCTGAAAATATATTTCTTCTTAGTTGTATGGTTTGGAAAAAATTCCCTAAATAACTCATGTTTCAAAAATATTCTCAAAATGCCCCCATTAGGGTTTTGGTTTGAACTATGTCGCCAATGGAATTGGCGACTCCCTTGTAGAGGTCTAACCATGTCGCCAATTCAACTGGAGACACCCTTCCAAGTCGCTAGTTCAATTGGCGACACAGTGTAATGCTTAAACCAAGTCGTCAATCCAAGTGGAGACACCCTTCAAACTGAAATTTTTCACTATAAATAGGGGTGTTAAGTTTGGTTTGTTCCACATCTCTTCTCACAACTTTGTTTTACTCATAAAATGTATCGTCGTCGTTGGGGTAAAGTTATTTTTTCGCGAGACAAGCCACCGATCGACATGATGTTTTGGAACATACAAGGTATCAATCAACTTATTGTTGTATGTTGTTTAAATTGCTATAACAAAGAGAAATGCATTAATGAAAATATTTGGTTACAACAAACGAAAAGATAAGATAAATTATGATGCAGATGTTCCTCCAACATTGGGACAATGTTTTTTGTTGTGGTCGGGCTGACGACAGATACTGCATAGTCGTATCATTTTATCACCGATATCCATTTCGGTTCTTATACGCTTGCTGTTTGGGCGCCCTTTTTTCTTTCTTCTCATTTCATCGTTGTGCCAAACTATTTCATCTTGGTATGTAGGTCAATAATCCTCCATTGGTAGCACTGTGAAGTCTTTGCTGTATACATTCATAACATTAACCACCCTGTAAACATCAGATAGATAGCCATAAGCATCTTGACGAGCATGTGCGCATGCTGCAATGGCATGTGAGCAAGGTACATGGAGGGCCTGGAACTTGCCACAATCACACCAACCTCTGTTTAGCCTGACAGCATACGATAAATTGGGTCTCTCCTCATTAAAATCCATTGTTTCTTGTACACTGAATGATTGTCTAGGTCGGTCAAAGATTGTAACTGCATGTGTGCTGGCTTTGATAGCATCCTCCTTCATCAATTTCATAACGCTCTCACTGTATAATTGACCAGATGCTAACACTGCACTTCATCTTTCGCCTCTTGTTGCGAAAAGTGATGACAACCTATAATAGGTTGAATTCACCAAAGCAGTGATTGGAAGGTTTCTTATTCCTTTAAATACCCCATTCATGGACTCCACAAGGTTTGTTGTCATGTGACCCCATTGACAGCCACCATCAAAAGATCTTGTCCACTTTTTTAGTGGAATGTTATCCAACCAGCTTCCGGCATCTGCATTTGACATCCTTATTTCGTTAAGGTAGTATTGAAATGTTGGTCGAGTTAGCGCATAACCGGCATTCATAACCTGTTTGCTAAGGTACTTGTCTTTGATTGCACGCATGAAGTTTTGTTGAATATGTCTAATGCAATATACATGAGTAGAAGGAGGATTGTGCCACCCGTTATCATGGTTATTGTAAGCACTCTCTATAGTAGCATGTCTGTCTGAAATCAAACAAAGGTTGGATTGTGGAGCGACATGTGTTCTCAAATTCTTAAGGAAGAAACCCCAAGCAGAAGCGGTTTCACCCTCAACCAAAGCAAATGCAATAGTAAAGACATTACTATTGTCGTCTTGTGTAACAGTCATAAGCAAGGTGCCCTTGTATTTTCCGTATAGCCATGTTCCATCAATTTGAATAATAGGTTTGCAGAATGCAAAACCTCTTATGCATGGATGAAACGACCAAAAGAGACGGTGGAAGATGACATTTCCGTCAACAATGCTACCATCTGGCCTGCATGTCGGCACTGTCTGCATGATTGCAATAGTTCCCGATACGTATGTCTTAAGGGCAACCAAAAATCAGGGTAATTCCTTGTATGAATCCTCCCAGTTGCCAAAGACCCTTTCAACAGCCTTTGTCCTTGCAATCCACGCTTTCTTATAAGAGGGAGTATAATTATACCTCGTCACAATGTGAGATATGATTATACTCACTTTGACGGACGGATCCTTACTAACCATGGGCAAAATGTCTTGACATATCAAATCTGCGCTTAACTGTCGGTGATCTTGGACAATATTTGTCGCAGTGCAATTATGAATTGGTTGTATGGAAGTTATCTTCCAACAATCGCTTCTCTTTGTGTAAGTAGCTGAAAGTCGAAACTTGCAAAGAGGATTACGACAAATAATTACATACCTTCTCGAATCCGTTTTATGGACATTATAATCAACAGAGTTATCCATGTGAAATTTTTTTATGGCTCGTACACAATCTTCTTTGGTGCGAAACATGTCACCTTCTTTTAATTCGTTCCCTGACCGCATATAAGGATTGTGAAAAATATCTGCGGAAGGTGCATCATTTTGCAATTCCATGTCTGTCATATGTTGAGGCGGACGATGGACATGATCTGGATGTACGGACAGTTCTTCGTCACCCTCATCGTTGTCGTTCAATATCTGATCGAGCATTTCCTCGCTTCCTTCTTCCTCTTCATCAATGATGTCGACCTCTGCTTCAGATTCGTCTAAGTATTCTGATTCGCTTTCATCTGAGACTACACATGGTGACTGATTTATTATCTGAGACTGTTGAGATGCAATGTTTTGTTGGAGATATGTATACAACTCAATGTAGTTGAAACCTGAATGTTCGTGACTGACGAACATATTTTCAACATCTTCGTCATCTCGCAATTTTAGTGGATAAAACTTTACTTGGTTGGTTTAAAAAAAAACAGGATTTCTATATATTATTTGTGAGATAGGTCCAAGGCCTAACTCGGACTCCAAACTTTGGTGAAAATGGAAAAAATTTGTGTTTCTAGTGACAACGAATTGGACAAAAGTCGTGTTTTGAAAACCAAAACCAGATACATTGGAGACATATGTTTCTCCGTTGTAATGTACCTTAACAACGTAGCTCATTGCAGATGACATTTTGGGACAAACTAAGAACTTGCTTTGTTTTGGGACAGACTAAGATTAATTAATGTAATATTTTATTGAATTAATGAATATTTTATATCATTGTGCAAACAAAATCAATATAATATTCCAATATTTAAAAAAAAAAAACACAAAACACGCCATGTCTCCACTTGGATTGGCGACTTGGTTTAAGCATTACATTGTGTCGCCAATTGAACTGACGACTTGGAAGGGTGTCTCCAGTTGAATTGGTGACATGGTTAGACCTCTACAAGGGAGTCGCCAATTCCATTGGCGACATAGTTCAAACCAAAACCCTAATGGGGGCATTTTGGGAATATTTTTGAAACATGGGTTATTTAGGGAATTTTTTCCAAAATTAGGGGTATTTACGTAAAAAATTCTTTGAAAAGCAATTATAAGGGTGGCGCCATTTGGAATGGCGCCTCAGTTGGAAGCCACAAGCCATTCCAAATGGTGCCTCAGGCCATTTAGCTTTGCCCTAGAAATGTGCCTGAGGTCAAGCCATATGAAATGGCGCCTCAGGCCATTTCCTTTTTTTTTTTATGTTTAATTTATATTTTTTTAATATAATAAAAATTATATTATTTTATATGTTATGCTGTGCCTATAAATAAGGGCTCTCCCTCACTTATTTTTGCACAGCAATTGTCATCCAAACCTTAATTGCCTCTCTTCCCTCACCAATATCCCAAACTCTCCCAAACTCTCCCTTACTCAACACAATGTCTTCATCCTCAAATAGCCGGCCATCGTCGTCAGCAGCAACAGAGGAAAAGTGGCCAGAGTTTCCACTGATGAAACGGAATGCCCTAGTTATATATTCAGCTGTCAAGCCTCCGTTGGAGATGTTACTCTGGAACACCCAAACGTTGGAGCATTTGCACATGGAACTTCGCCGATGGCTACCAGAAGAATTTCAGGCAGGTGAAAAGATCAGGAAGATAGAGAGGCAGGTTGAGAAGTCTGGTCTAGACGGAGTCACCCGGACTTGGAGGAAAGTGGAAAATGATGTTGGTGTCCTCATGATGATGATGTTACAAGATGAAATTAAGTTGATGGTTGTAATTGCCTAGATAAGCTGCTTTTATGTGTTGTTATTGTTATTGTTATTGTTATTATTATTGTTATTGTTATTTTATGATTTGGTAATAGGTTTCGTTAAGTTATGCTTCGTTTAGGTTTGTTATGTTGTTGTATTGAGTTATGTAGGCCATCAATGAAATGAAATTTGTTCTTATTATAAATAGACAAGATTACATAAGTAATTATGCCGTTGTGCTAGGACCTAATACATTTGGACACTTAGTGCGATTGTGGCCTGACTGGCGGCACAAACTACACAACCTCACCATTTTTTCACCAGTATCCATCTCCGTTTGAATCCGGCTGCTAATAGGGCGACCCTTTTTATTTCTTCGCATCAAGTCGTTATGCCACACAATTTCGCCTTCGTATGTAGGCCAGTAGTCCTCCTTTACGACTACTTGAAAGCTTTTACGGTACACATTACATAGAGTACTGACTTGGTGAAGAACATAACGATAGTTGGTTGGGTCCAGTCGGACCTTGGAATAGGCTGCTATGACATGGGAGCAAGGCATACGAAATGCCTGAAACTTTCCACAGTCACACCAACTCCTATCTAGTTTCACTCGGTAAGATCCCCTAGGCAATCCTTCGTTGTGATCAATAGACTCTGCAATACTAAAGTGTCCTGCAAAACGGTCGAAGACCGTGACGACGTGTGTGTTAGCCTTTGCAGCCTCGTCCTTCATGAATGCCATGGAATAATCACTAAACAGCTGCCCAGATTGTATCACCGAAACCCACTTAGTACGTCTGGTATCAAAGAGCACAGCGAGCCTAAAATAAGTTGATCTCACAAGAGCGGTTATCGGCAGGTTCCGGATGCCTTTGAATACTGAGTTCATAGACTCAACGAGGTTTGTTGTCATATGGCCCCATCGCCGCCCATTGTCATACGCCCTTGTCCAATTCTCCCGTGGTATGTTATCAATCCAACTCAATGCTTCTGGGTTTGTTTGTCTGATCTCGTCTCGGTAGTATCTGAACGTAGGCTCTGTTAATGCATATCCCGCATTAGTAACCAGCTGCTTTAGGCCCTTGTCTTTGAACACCCGCAAGACATTTTGCCCAATGTGTCTAATGCAATACACGTGGGTCGATGGAGGATCCTGCCAGCCGTTATCAGGATTGTTGTAAGCACTATCGATTAAGGGATGTCTATCGGAGATCAGACATACGTAAGGTTGGGGAGCAACATATTGTCGGAGATTTTTTTTAAAAAAACTCCAACCTCCAGCAGTCTCCCCTTCAACTAGAGCGAAGGCGATAGGGAAAATGTTGTTGTTGCCATCCTGTGCCACAATCATTAGTAGCGTGCCCTTATATTTTCCGTACAACCATGTTCCATCAATTTGAATTATAGGTTTACAAAACGTAAATCCTTTGATGCATGGTTCAAAAGCCCAGAAGAGTCTGTGGAAAATGCCATTTCCACTTACACAATTCCCGTCAGGCGTGTATGCCGGCAACGTCTCTAACAAGACAACAGTACCTGAAGCATATTGTTTTAGGGCCACAAGGTATCTTGGGAGTTCTTTGTAAGAGTCCTCCCAATTTCCAATAATCCTTTCAACTGCCTTCGTCCTAGCAATCCACGCCTTCCTGTACGATGGAGTATAGTTGTATCTTTGCACCATATGAGTTATGATGGTACTGACTTTCACAGAAGGGTTGTCGCTCACGATTGATAGAATTTCGTTGCAGATCAGCTGAGAGTCGAGCTTGCGATGATCCTGACTTGGATTGGTTAGTATGCAAGTGTGCTCCGGACCCATTGACCCTATCTTCCAGGAATCGCTTCGCTTCCTGAAAGATGCCATTAGTCTAAAAGGGCAGGCCTTATTGCGGCAGTAGATCTTGTATAGAGTCGGATTTGTTCGATCGACTCTATAATCTGCAGCCAAGGTCATATGGTATTGTTTAATTGCTCGAACACAATCTTCTTTTGTACAAAAATTGTCTCCAACTTTTAATACTCCATCCGTCTGTTTGTATGGGTCGTAAAAAATATCTGTTGATGGTTGATCGTCGCCTAGGCTTAGTGTTGTCATGTGTTGGGGTGGGCGATAAATATGACTGTCTGGCAATTGGTCTGCCTCATCGCCGTTTATCATTTCGTCAACAACGTCCTCCGCTTCTTCTTCCTCCTCGTCAACTGCATCCACCTCAGCTTGTTCGTTGTCTGAATCGTTGAAAACCTGCGATACCTCAAGTTGTTGAGACAATGGTTGATTTTGTAACGTAACATATAACTCAACCTCATTGAAACCGGAATGCTCATGGCTGAGAAACATATTACGCACATCTTCATCATCTCGTATTTTCATCTGAAAAAATTTGCACACATCATGCCCCTCAAAAAAGATAGGGTTTTTGTATATAATTTGCCCAACTGGACCGCACTGCAATTTCTTCTCTAACCGGGCTTTCAAATGATAGAAATTTATTCTTCTATCAATTAAAAACCTAGTCACTTCTGTATCCCTAAAATTGAAACCACTCATTGGACAATCAAATATCTCACCAAGGATATGTGCAGTTATCAAGTATTGTGGTCTTTGAGCCATATTTGAAAATTTGGAAGAAAAATAGTTTGCAGATTGTAACTGGTTTGAATGTAAGTGAGGATAGGATGTATAATTCATCAGTATTAATAGGCAGAAAAATATTTGATTGTCAATTGCTTCAGAAAAGCATTGCCAAAGAGCCATGTGCTGCTCTGCATGCCTACACACTATCCTTGACATGACCACACAAGACTGCATGCCTACACTAAGCTTGACAAGACCACACAACTCTGCATGACTATACTATTGACAAGATCACGCTCTGCAATGCATGCCTACACTGCATGCCTACACTCTTTTCCTACTGTTCCTACCCATACCTCTGCACAAAATTAAAAACAAACATTAAACATAAAAAAAAAATTAAAAAAAAAAAAGGAAATGGCCTGAGGCGCCATTTCATATGGCTTGACCTCAGGCCTTTTTTTTCTGAAATTCATTTGGCCTGAGGCGCCATATGAAATGGCTTGTGGCCTCCAACAGAGGCGCCATTTCATATGACGCCACCCTTGTACTGGGTTTTCAAACCCCGTCACTTCTGTAATTAATCTGAAAAATTAGTTTTTTTAGATTTTTTTTTGCAAAAATGTGTTATTTTAAAAAAAAAATCAAATTCTAACGAGTGTTATTGGGACATTGGTTAAAAAATTAAAATGATAAGTTAAATATTATTTAAGAAATTAAAAAAATATGTTTTTTTAGATATATGTTTATTTAATGTATTGAAAAGACAAATAATCATATTTTTTAAAAAATATTGTGTGTATTAAATGAACTGAACATAATATAATTTTTTTTTATAATTTTTAATCAGGGCCCACAGGCACTAGTTAGTATGACCCTTATTATAAATGATATAATTATGGATGTTTATTAATTAGTGAATTTTACATTGATTCTTTATTTATTACTAGTAACTAACTCGTGTGTTCGCACGGGCATGTCTGTTTGAGGGTTTTATGTTATGGACGCGTTGTTGTTAATCAATTTGAAAAAAAAAATTGTTAAATTATAAAAATAGATATGATTGAAATTAAAAATTTGTATTGGTAAGTATAAGAAATTGTTGTGTTGTAAAAGAATGAATTAAATTAATTATTGGTATAAATTCAAATAATGCAACGATGATTAAAAATATTAAACAATAAATATTAATGAATAGGTAGACCAAAAACAAATGAAACTAAAGTTAGATTGAACGTTGAAAATAAAAAAAAAAACTTAAGAATAATAGTAAATTTAAGTTGAAATAGTAATACATGTAGAAGATGAAAGGTAAACAACAATATAAATAATAATATGATTAAAAAAACTATTGAAACTTGTATCAGATAAATTAATCGTTTAAATTTTTTTAACAAATAAGACAATTATGTTATAAGAGAGAATATAATGGTCGATAAATTTCTATTATTCAATATTTGAACCAGTAGTAAAGTTGTTCTCATTTATAACAATTGTAATTGTTTTCGTATTGTCGTACCTTGAAAAATACGATCCTCGCGATGGACGCGGAAAAAACTGTTCGAAACAGAGTCGCCAACGAACTTTATTTATCCCAAGTTAGGGAAAGGAAAATATCGATAAAACCTTTAAAGGGAGATAAGAACATGGTCGTCGCAACCAAATTCGGGTTCGAGAGTCGGTTACGCAAAGGGAAGGTATTAACACCCTCTACGTCCGTTGTACTCAACGGGAACCTCTTGATTCGATTCGTGAGAAAGTTAGCTAGGTTTGTTTGTTTATCTTCTAAGGTAAAAGGATTAATTTTTAAAAGGGGAAATGGGTGGTTTTTTATTAGTGTGCTCGGCAAGGATTAGAACCCTTGGGCCTACGTATTCCCTCGTTCAATGGGAAAGTCAGAGCATTCGTAGTTCGTGGGACTACGGTTTGTTGGTTTGTGTTTTTTAGGCGAACGAGAGTTTAATTCGCATTCTAACTGCTAAACGCTGGCTTGTCTGCTCGTCAAGGGAGGCTGAAGCACTAGTTCATATGCGCGGAAGAATGGACTAAACAATGTTCTTTTTTGTGAAAAGTTGTTTGATTTGGATTAAGTGTGTTAAAGATTTTATTGAGAAAATAGTTTGATTTGGACGTGTTTTAGGGTTTTGGTTGGTTTGAGGTGAACGAGGGTTTAGGTCGCGTTCTAACTGCTAAACGTTGGCTTGTCTGCTCGCTAGAGGAGGCTGAAGCACTAGTTCATATGCGCGGAAGAAGGGACTAAACAATGTTCTTTGGGAAAGGTGTTTGAGTTGTGGATTAAGTGTATTAGGGTTTCGGTTGCGTGGGCGCGGAAAGGAGTTTTTTAGTCGTGTTGGATATTTTAGAGGTGACAATTGTTCACACACGAGTAAGTGAACTCGCACCTAAACAATCGACAAGTTAAAGTTTAATTTTTAGAGGTGACAATTGTTCACACACGAGTAAGTGAACTCGCACCTAAACAATCGACAAGTTAAAGTTAATTTTTAGAGGTGACAATTGTTCACACACGAGTAAGTGAACTCGCACCTAAACAATTGAGGAGACGGATCAAAGACTCAACCCACCTCACTTCACCTTTTATAAAAGTAATGTTTGAATATAAATTACGTGTTTTAAGCGGCAAGTGATTATAAAAAGGTTTGAATAGCGTATGAACAAAGAAAATTGTTAGATAAATATGAATATGATATGGCCAATATGAATAGTATGAATAAAAATATAATCGAGATAATATTTGACAGAAAATAAACAAGATAATGATTAATCGGGTGAATCGGGAAATAAAAGGTGACGACCTCGTCTTAATCAAGAACTCCAAAAAAGGTCCCATGATGTTTAAGACCTTCATTGATCGGAAATAAAAAAAATATAGTGCAAAGTAAAATGTGAAACAAAATCGAAATCGAAGAAAAGTATCATCTTAACCGACAAAATTTGATTTTAGATGCTCATCGACCCATAAAAATGAAAAGTAAATAAAAGAATAAAATCGGCCTCGTCTTAATCAGGATTTAATCGAGAAATCGATAATCAACGATTTTTTACTTTCATTGACCGATAAAAAATAAAAAAAGGTGGCCTCATATAAATCAAGATTTTGAATCGATTTCAATAAATCAACTTAATCAAGATATTTTTCATATCATCGGCCCTCAAAAATTAAAGTGGAACTTTTGTTAAAAACTTAAAGATAATTGAACACAATTATATTAAGAATTAAAAGAAATTTAGAAAGGAAAAAGAAAAAAAAAACTTAAAACATAAACACAGAGGGAGGGTATATGAGGTGCATAGGGGTAGCGCTACCCAAATGGGCCATCCAAAAGCCCACCTCAATTCACCAGAAAGAAAATGTTGGAAAGAAAAAAAACAAAACAAAAAGGGTGCGGCAACGATTTAGCACCAGGCTTTATAAAAATTGAAAAGGTACGGTGGTCAAAGAAAAAGTTTTTACTCAAAAGATGAAAAACACTCTTCTCCCTCATCGCATCAAATTCAAAATCATCTTCTAAAAACGAAAAAATGAAAAAAGAACACTATGAACATACGCACCTATTCTATCATCATCAAACCAAGATCGAAACGAGGTCAGAAAAACAACTAATATCTGTTCCAACCTTCTTCGAACCCGGTTCCAATCGCCATGCTCACGCTCTCGTTCGTCTTAATCGGCTGTGACTCCTTCATTTTCTCACTCGTGTCTCTCCAGGCTTGGTTCTGCGGCGGTCAACACGAATAGGGTAAAAATAACCACTCGCTCTCGGTTCTCACTCAAGTTTAGGGACTCCTTTCAATTTAGGTTTCGATTCAGATTCTGAACGATTTGTGGTTCTTGAATTTTGTTTTATTTTACTCAAACTCTCTCTTCTTCTCGATTCCTTGTTCTGAGTATGAAATGGTTTTTTTGGATTCTGATTTGTGGTTGGTCACTGAGAGATTCAAGGAGGAGGTGGAAGTTTGAAAGAAGAGAAGATGATGGTCATTGTTAGAGGGGATGTGAGGTTGTTTGAAACAAAAGTGGTTATGGTATTTGGTGGTATTGATGTTGCGATGGTGGTTTTTAAACGGTTTGTAGCAACAATATGTTGTTGTTGCGAGTTTCAGTAGGTTGAAGGAAAGAAGATCGGGAGGTAAGGCGATGAAAAGAAGATCGGGAGGAGATTGTTGAAGAAGAAACTTTTGGTTTGTCAAAGTATGAAAGTGTTGACCAAAGTTGCTATTTTGCAGAAGAGGATTCTCTTTTAGAAAATAATATGCAGAAGGTGATGTGTTGCGGTTTTGATTGTTTTTGCGGCGAGAATGGTGGCGAGAATAGTGTCTTGAGGAAAGGTTGATTTTGGTCTTGTGAGGTGTTTGTGTGGTTACTTGAGATAAGTGTTTGTTGTTACGGATGAAGAGAATTCTTGAGGTATGCTTCCGCTTCCTCTCATTTTTCTACTTTGTTTCTGTTTCAGATCCTCTTCCCATGGCGGCGGTCGAAACTTTTCTGACGTGGTTGTGTTTGTTTTTATGCAGGTTCTTATGAGTTGAAGGCAAGGTTTTTGGTTATGGATTTTGTGTATGGAGGTTGGAAGTGGTGAAGGAGGTTTGTTTTAAGTGGAGGTCTGAAGTTGTTGTTGTTGTTCACACCAGAACAATGGTGGTGAGAGTGGCTATGAAAATGGAAGATGATGGTGAAGTAAATATTAAAGAGGTGTGCTTCAAACAAAATTTAAAAGGTTTTTCTCTTCTTTCTGCAATTTTCGTTGCAGAGGTTTTTTTCTCTCTTTTTCTGTTTTTCTCCCTTTTATCATGGTTCTCCTCTCTAAATATCTTCTTCTTTTTTTTGAATTTTTCTGTTGTGGTATTGTCTCTTTCGTCTTGCAGCTGTTGTTGTTGGTTGGTGGTAGCAGAAGTGCAGGCTGTTACGGACTGGTTTTAGGGAATCTTGGTACGGTTTGCAGAGGTTTGGTCCGGCGTGCTTCAAATGCCCTGCTGTAGGTTGTTTCAGAAGGCTTGGTTTTGGCTGCTTGTGTACAGGGTGATACGGTTTTGATCCTGATTTTGGCTGGATTTTGTACATGGTAGACTCTGGCACTTTGTTGCATTATTAAAAAAAAGAATATTTTGGTTGTAATAATAGTTATATGGGCTTATGATCAAGTGGGCTTAGGAATATATTGGAATTTTTTGTAGATTCTTGTGTGAAATGGTATTGGATAATGAAAAGGGTTTTAGAAATGAATTTGAATATTTGGAATTATAATTAATAAAATTGCTTAATGAATCAAATGGAAAGAAAATGGATTTAGGAATGGTTATTTGGCATTGAATTTGAAATGTGGAAATTGGTTAAAAATGATTATGAACATAAATGGATTATAGATTTAGGGATTAAAAGAAAGGTTATTGGATAATGGATATGAAGTGGACAAAAATGGATTAAAAACAAATGGTTAAAATGAATGGAGAAATGGATTGGAAAATTGGTTTAAAAAAATGGGTATAAAAGGAACTGGTTATTGACTTTAATTGGATATTGAATTTTGAAATGGATAACTGTGGAATTGATAACAAAAATAAGGGTAATTGAAAATGAAGATGGTTTAGAAATTGGAAAATAAAAATAATAATGGTTAAGAAAAAAAATGGGTGATGATTAAGAATTGTCCCTAAGGAACCATGAATCAATCTTCAACCTTTAAAACTATGAATCATACACCAACTGACCTGATCATGAAACACACTTTGCCTGACCAAACAAAGCAACATATTTTTTTTTATTTTTTTTTAATATGGTTAGTGGATGGATGTATAAATGAAGATTATATACAGGTAGGACAAATTTGGGGTATGACAGATGCCCCTATCTAATTGCCTTGAACCTGAGAAAATGAACTGCTGTATGGCGTTCATTTTTAGGGTGGAAGTCAATTAGATATAAGAAGACCCCAACATTTGTCTGACAAAAGGTAAAGTGCCATGGAGCAATAGCTGATAGAATGGGGTAGCAGGGTTCCCAATTGAACAAAATAACCTGAGATTCTCTGGGTGGTCGAAGCACACCTTATCCATTAAGGTTCCTCGATGATACCAAAGCAGTATCTCTGAAGGCAGACGATTCTATGGGTCGTCGAAGCAGTCCCTTATCCATTAAGGTTCCTCGATGATACCAAAGCAGTATCTCTGAAGGCAGACGATTCTCTGGGTCGTCGAAGCAGTCCCTTATCCATTAAGGTTCCTCGATGATACCAAAGCAGTATTTCTAAAGGCAGACGATTCTCTGGGTCGTCGAAGCAGTCCCTTATCCATTAAGGTTCCTCGATGATACCAAAGCAGTATCTCTGAAGGCAGACGATTCTCTGGGTCGTCGAAGCAGTCCCTTGTCCATTAAGGTTCCTCGATGATACCAAAGCAGTATCTCTGGAGGCAGACGATTCTCTGGGTCGTCGAAGCAGTCCCTTATCCATTAAGGTTCTTCGGTGATACCAAAGCAGTATCTCTGAAGTAAATTTGTTGGGAGGTAATTGAGCAAGATTTTTGTCGGAGGAAATGTGCTGGCTCTGCAGGGAAAAGCTCATAAGAAACTTTCTAGGATGTCCTCTGCTTGGGGAGAAAGAATAGCAACAGCTGCTGGGGGTTGTCATTATCACTGCCTGGCTGAAGAATGACTTGCTGGGGAATTGAATTCTTTGAGCACGTTCGGGGTATCAACTTCTCTTTAGAAGAATACTGTCGACTTCGAAGGAGGACTGACCAAGATGCTTGCAGACTGATCCTGGATCCTGTTATGCTACGTTGGGGATGAAAATGCCATGCCTTGCAAAATGCACTGAAATACATGCTAAGATGCAACTGATGGGGAATCTAATGCACGTATGATATGATAGTGCTTGATATGATTATGATGTCATACTAGCATGTTATGCACATGACGATGCAAATGATCGGGCGTGCTGAGGATAGGTTCCCTTGTCGAGGGTATCAACAGGGATTGAATTTGGTAATTGCCAAATGAAATTGGACTTTAGGTTAATCTTCCAGACTAGAACTGGATTGGAGGATAGATTACCAGACGAGAACTGGTGTTAAAAGAATATTCGCCAGACGAGAACTGGGCCTTAAAAGATTTTCCAGACGAGAACTGGACCTTGAATTGGTTTGCCAGACGGGAACTGGACCTTAAAATGTTTTGCCAGACGAGAACTGGACCTTAAAGTGATTTTCCAGACGAGAACTGGGCCTTAGAAATACTTGCCAGTCGAGAACTGGACCTTTAAATGACTTGTCAGTCGAGAACTGGACCTTAAATGATTTGCTAGGCGGGAACTGGGCCTTAAATGATTTGCCAGGCGGGAACTGGACCTTAAATGATTTGCCAGGCGGGAACTGGACCTTTTAAAGTTTTGCCAGACGGGAACTGGGCCTTAAAATGATTTGCCAGACGAGAACTGGACTTTTGGGTTGCCAAGCTAAGTTGGACTTTTGTGTCAAGTCTTGCGGTATCAGGCTTTGAGATGTCAAATCTTGTTGGAAGGTTAGGCTTGAGGTATGATACACATGTCTATGCAATGAGCGAAGTGACATGACTAGTGCATATGAGTGATTTATGCAATGATATAAAAGTTCCAAAGATGCCCCAGTAGAGGATAATGGATGGATAGGTTCCTTTGCAGCAAGGTCTCTTGTCAGAAAGAAGGCAAAATGTTATTTTTGGGGGTGATAGCATGATTCCCCGACACTCGTTTTGAACTCAAAGGTCACTTGACGGTGCTCGCTTGAGCAGATTGAAAGCAACAGAGAGATTTGCCCCTGTGTAGCTCATCTTGCCCCAGTCTGGGTCTATGAAGAATTTCTCCTTGACAGGAAATTGGAAGCAGATGTACCATGAGATAAACTCGAGATGGTTTGCCCCAGAACTCCATGTCGTGAAAGGATTTGTCCTTGAAAGGAAATTGGAAGTGGATGTATCATGAGATGAACTCGAGATGGCTTACCCCAGAATTCCAAGTCGTGAAAGGCTTCGTCTTTGAGAGGAAGTTGGAAACAGATGTACCATGAGATAAACTCGAGATGGCTTGCCCCAGAATGACCGTTGAAGCGACTTAACTTGCGTTGATTGAACATTTGAGGGGTTTTCCTTTAATCAAAAGAACCTTTGGGTGGCCTGCCCCTAGTTGGTAGATTCTTGAGATGATTTACCCTGATCAACCTGTTCTTGAATGATTTGCCCCATAATCAACTAATGCCTCGGGGACTTGCTCTATACTGACTGATTTCATAATCATCGGATGTCAATGCCCCTGTTCCATAGGGTTATGAGGTGTTGTCAACTCCAGCCAACATTGTTTAATGACCCAGCTCTCCTTGATTGCTTCTTGTTGGAATTTCCTTGATGTCAAACACTGACTTGCAGCCAAAATTATTCGTTCACAAATGGTAATTTTAATGTGATGCTCATGCAAATTTTGAAAAATCATCATTATTGGAATGATACGATAGTGTGTGACAAATGGACCATTAGCCCAAACACAATGCTTATTTAGCTGACGTGAAAGATATAGCAAGAATATGACACCAATTCAGAAGATTAGCAAATCTCTAGGAGTCAGTTTACGCAACCTTGCTGTAGTATGCTTTCAGAATAAACCCCGCCTCAATTAGGTCTTTTGAGGGTTGTAACGTGGTCTGGTTCACGGTTTACAGAAACAAAGGATATAAGGCTCAAAATTTGTTTTGTACCCACCCCTTCTTCGTAATGTTCTCTAGTCCTACGTTCAATTGATTCTGCACATGTTTATCCTCCAAAAGGGTTGACGGTGTAAGCGTGATGATGCTCGAAATGGCAGACACCTTATTTGTTTTTTATGGATGTCAGCGACCCTTTGGTTTTGATTATGGTGGTCACTGGATCTTATTTTGTTTTTGTTGAGTATCTGAGGGCCTCTTTGGTTTTTTCCTTTTAATCCCTATCTTTTGCATGGACGGATTTTGCTTTTCAAGTCCATCAGGGTTGCTTTGATTTTTGCCTATGTCTTCTTTTGAGGTATTTGACTTAGCAGGCTTTTGACTTTTTTTATTTTGTCAGAGGATTGTGACTGCCAAGTCATGGGTAATTGATGAACAACCATCATGTTTTTGGATTTTCCTTTTGTGAACTGAGTGCGTAATTAGGTTAACTGAACACTACCCTGCCCCAGGTTGAGTGTAAGGGTTTTTAAATATGAAGAAAACTCCTACTTCTAGGCTCAAAGTGGTTAACTAGGGATTAACTCCTTATCTCTCCAGTGTTTAGGGATTTGAAACAATGCCTGTACATCCTTGGCAGGATTTTATCCGAAAGCATACCATCAGCAATTATGGGTATCTTGTTTTCATCATCCTCCCTCCAAAATTTGCTAATCAAAAAGTCTGATAAAGAGAGTGGACAAGAAGTATATGGAAGAATTTTGTTGTTTTTGTTTTGTATTTTTTTTAGATATAAGTAAAGAAAAAAGAGCGAATGCGACATGATTAATTCAGAAAATGCATGATCTCATCATTAATATTACCATTCAAAACAACAATATTCGAAAACAAGTAGCATTTAACATAACGAAATTACAAATGCAAATGATAAATGTCCAATGGTTGCCAGTATCTGAGGAAGTCTTCCTATCTGAACCACTGGCTTTAGGGGATGCCTCTTGAAGTCTTGGAACTCATTTGGGCGAGAAGCTGACGTGCACAACCAAGTCTCCTTCTTGGAAGGATATGTACTTTTTGTCAATCAACTGTTACACCTTGGCTTGAAAAGCTTTGCAATCTTCAGTCGAATGCCCCATTGATCCAACATGATATCCACAATGCGCATTGGGGTCGTATCCAGGCGGGTATGGTCTTGGCAACGGCTTGATAGCTTTGGGCTCTACCAGTGAGTTTCGGACCAGATGCGGCAAAAGTTAATTGTACGACATAGGAACTAGGTGAAGATGAGCAGTCCTTCTTTCCAAGTTGTTTCGAGGCCTATGCTGATTCTGACGATGATTCTGATATCCTTGACCACGAGCTCGTTGATTTGCACGAGGAGAAATCATGGGTTTCTGGTATGACGCCCTAGGATTGACAGGTTGCCCATAAGGATGATATGGCGCTGACAATGACGACTGTCGAGAAGCTGAAGGGCCATAAAGTTTTGCTGGTGCACCTTGAGAATACTCAACATTTGCTATGACTGCATCATTATCATCTTCCTCTTGGAAATTGCTGAAGGATTCAAGCTCACTAGTTTGATTACTCGAGGCGTCTCGAACTTGTTTAGCTTTGAGGTAACTCTCGATGCGTTCTCCCACTATTATAAGGTCAGAGAAGCTTGAGAATGAACTGCCAGCCATCCTTTCAAGATAGGTGTCATGCAGACTATTCAAGAACATGTCAATCACTTCTTTATCCAGGAGTGGTGGTTGCACCCTGGCTGCGAACTCTCTCCACCGTTGTGCATAGGTCTTAATGGATTCACCGCTCTTCTGAGATAGGCTTTGCAACTGCGTTCGACTAGGAGCCATGTCCAAATTGTACTCATATTGCTTTAGAAAAGCGTTGGATAAGTCTTTCCATGATTGAATACAACTTCTTTCTAAATCCATGTACCAATTCAAAGATGCACCACTTAAACTGTCTTGGAAACAGTAAATCATTAACTTGTCGTCGCAGACATGAGGAGTCATCTTTCGGCAGAACATTACCAAATGACGCTTTGGACAACTGATACCAGCGTACTTCTCGAAGTTGGGTACTTCGAATTTTGGAGGAATTATCAAGTCTGGCACTAGGCACATATCAACAGCATCGAGCCCAGAAGTATCGCGCATTTTCATAGCTTGAAATTTCTCTTCGAGGGCACAAAACTTTTTCTCCATGGAATCAGATATCATCTGAGACTGAGCAGGGATGTTTACTTGTGGAGTATGATCACCAGGTAGATGATCAAACAATGGATTAGTCGACTCAGCAAAACCTGATGGGGGGTCAGAATCCTTCATCCCAATATGTTGAAAACTATCCTCTGACATAGCCATCATAACTTTCAAATTGTCTATGCTCCTCTTGTCTCCGCTTGAACTTGCTTTAAATGCTTTGCGGCTACCACAGGTTCAGTATGAGCGTCGGGAAATCAGCTGGCAGGAAATGGACAGAGGATCGGATGAGTTTGCAGGAAAATGATATGCTAATGTCATGAGTATGCAATGCTTATGCAAGGTTCCAGGTGTCGCTCCCAGGATTTTCATCCAGGTACAAACGCGAGAGTGGCACGGAAAAACAGAGTCGTCAGCCATGTCAATTTATCCCAAGAGAGGGAAAGGGAACACCACATAAACCTGAGGAAGAGGGAAAGGAATGGTCATCGCAACCATAACCTGGGTTAGGGAGTCGGTTACGCGAGGGGAAGGTGCTAGCACCCCACGCGTCCATCGTACTCGATGGGATCCACGCTTGTTGTCTATTCTAAGGGTGAGTTATACTATCATCTACGGCTGTACTAAGACGGGGGAGGAAAAAACTAAGACAGACTCGGTAGGACGTCGACGTCCTAGGCCTACGTACCCCCTTTGTGCAATGGGGAATTCAGAGTCAACGTAGTTCGGACCAAATTCTTTTTGTGTTTTTTATGAGCGACGTTAAGTTCGCGTCCGACAGTTAGGGTCGATGCCTGTTTGCGACTCAGACGGAAGGTAACGTGCCCTTTTTGAAAATAGCCTTTAGTTTGACAATCCCGAAGGACAAAAAGGTTTGAACTTTGTTTGTATTTTTTAGGATAGAAGTGGCTTAGGTTAGTTCCTAAGTTGCATTGCACCAAAGTCTAGGGCACAGGGGCGAATACTTAACGCATCGTCCCAAGACAGGACGCTCGCTAAGCACTCTAGAAAGATGAGAGGAAGCCCCTCATTTCTTATTCCCCACGTTTAAGGCTCGTGCGCAATACACTTGATACTTATTAAGTATTTTAAAGAAATTTGAGATGAGAAGAGAGAAGACACAAGGGTAACTCTAAAGGGGACTATGAGTCCTAAAGTTATCATGCATGGGTGACCTACGGTTAGTGAGGTTTGATGACAACCTAATCCTAAAGGAAAAATATGAGAGAAGGAAATAGTAGGGGTGACCATGGACACTTGTCCATACCCTTGGAGAACTTACCTTAGTCCATGCATAAAAGGTTAGTGAGAAACAGACACAAGTGATATCAAGGCAAATGAGAACCAAACAATGGTAAACAATAGTGATAACAATCCAAACATGAATTCAGAAATCAAAGAAACAACCCCAAAGCAAATGGCACAAGTGCCTTTCAAACAAGGACTTAGGCATGATCAGGAATACACATATAAGCAGATCTCAAGTGAAAGTAATTAAATAATTAGAGAAATAACTCCTAAAATTCCCAAATTGAAAATCAAAGCTACTCAACCAGAGACAAACCAAATACCAAACACTCCTGCAAAAAATCAAGATGTTAGTCACTTAAACAATTGGGCAAAGCTCAGGTGAAGAATAAGACTTAATGTGCAGAAAAGGAGGACCAAAATGCAATATGCAATAATTTTAAAAATGATAGAAAAATATTTTAATGTACCTTAGAATGTTATCTAACAAATACAAAAATAACGGGTTAAAAATATTTTACGGATGGGGAGAAATAAAATAAACAATTTCAGGTATGCATGAAACGTGTGATGCAAAAAGAAATTGAATAAATATTTAACTTAGATGATAAAAAATAAAATAAAAATAAAAAATAAAATTTGTGAAAATTTTATAAAATAATAAAAATGATGCATGAGTTTTATTAGAATTTTTTAATGCAAGAATGTATTTAAAAAAAAATAAAAATGGAAATGTAATGAATTAATAAAAATAAAAATGGAGAAAATAGTGTGGGGGTGCGTTTAGTAAGGAATTCACGTTGAAAAAAAATAAGTGGGCTAAGGGTGGGGTGCAAATAGCGGCCCAAGACTTAGATCCATCATAAAAAAAACAATAATAAAACAAAAAAAAAGGAGCATGCATGGTCCTCGGTCAATGGTCAGACTTTATCCTTACCCTTGGATTAATCGTACGCTACACAGACAGTCAACCAAAGTAGTTAGTAGGCAAGATGAATGCTTCTGATCAAAAGATACACAATACTTACCGTGTACGTGCCATAGTGAAGCAAGTAACATACCCTGTACTCCCACGTGCCAGGCACGTGTTTATTTTAATTCAGTGGCATCATGGAGGCCACATGATTCATCAAGCAGTCCACCATTGGTCAACGCATATAAAAAGTAAATAAAAATAAAAACTCCAATTGGTAGAACATGGTAAGACTCGTGGGGTAAACAACACACGATTAATAAATTGAAATCAGAAAAAAAAAAATAAAGGAGATAAACGTGGCACGCTATGGACCGTCAGATCCCAAGATCCAACGGCCACAACGTCATCTTCCCCAAAATTCCTCCGGCGACGAGATTAGGGTTCCGTCCGCCGTCTGGGATGAACGTCCACCTGAAACTGCCCAGAAACTGCAAAAAACTACACTAATCCAACCAGATTTTCACAAGGGTTTTGAATGTGCACTCCAAATTCACAAACAACCAATATTTAATGAAAAACGAAGAGATTAAGGTTAGGGCATAAAACTTCAAACGCACATAACAAGCCATACACACGTCCATATTCAAAACCAATTATATCAGCATGATCAGTGACAATCACACAACAACATACACGTAAAAAATTCAAGTTTCATGACCACGAAAAAATCCACCAACCTGAGATGGTGCAACTCTAATCTTTGCTTTTGGCTGCGACTAGTGGTTGGGTTGTGCTCTAGAGATCACCAGGAGAGGGTTTGTGGAAGAACTTTTTGCAAAGACCTTGTGGATCGTGAGATTTGTTGAAAGAAGGCTTTAGGGTTCAAATTCTCCAATCCTCCAAATGTCACGTGAATCGTTGCCCAACCAGTGCATAAATAGGTTTAAATAGCCTAGGGTTTTCCTTTGATAATGAATTGGGCTTGGGCAATTCATTGTTTAATGAGTTTTTGAATAATTTTGAAAAATCACATTATTTTAAGTACACCTCCTCCATGCATGGATATTTGAAAGTTTCATGATAGATCACTTGCATTTGAATTGCTAATTACACCCATATTGGAATTGGGCCTTGAAAACAATTGACTCATGAGTTTTTAATGATTTGGCATTTTGGCATAATGGAAAATAAGTGAATAATAACCCATGAAACCACTTGATTAAAAAGCCAAAAATGCTCCTTAGGGATTGTTCTTGGATGTTGGAACATGTCTTGAAGCAATGGAATTGATTATAGGTCATTATGCCCAAAGTTGTGAAAATGGAACCATGAAAAACCCTAAAAACCACTTTTCCTTCTTTTGATCATAACTGGAGTTTCACAAATGATATGGAGACCCACTAGTACTTATTGGAAAGAGGAGAAAAGGATCTTCAACTTTCATGTTAGAGAAAAATTCATTTGAAGCTTTCTTGATGATGAAAAGTCAAGTTGAATGCAGTGTAGGAACTTGCCCAAAAAAGAAACTTTCAAATTATAGGTCATTTCCATATTTAGTAACTTTTGCACCAACTCCTGATTCTTGATAAATGGTATGAAAATTGACCCTTGAAGACCATATGAGGATGTGAGACCTTGAAAACCTTGGAGAGAACCTCAAAATTCCACAGTTGACTTCTCCTCTCACTGTTGACTTTTACTCCATTCACCTGATTTCCAATCTTCTGATCAATTAAGTCTCTCCTGAACCAAACTGATGGACAAACTCCCACCCCTAGATACTTAGGAACCCAAGGAATACCATGGAATCAAGTCTTGCCCAAAAAATCAGAAATAAACTGACTTTATAGCAAACCCTAATCTGGGTACCCTCAGTCTAGGAGGAAATAACACAGTCTCCAAATCCAAATTCCTCTGAATATGATGTGTATCCTCTCCAACAAAGATAAGATATGCCATTTGGTGATGATAAAAACTCAAGGAGCTTGCCCATTAAAGCAATAAACCCAAGAATCTCAAAACCCTAATCTATGCACTGGTTAGGAGATAATGATCCACCTGAGCTCTCTTGGACAATACCATGACTCTTGCTTGACCCTCTGAAGCACTGCCTCAGGCACCTTGACCCCATGCTAAGAACCAATGATATGCACACATGATAATGCAAAATGCAATGCAACATAAGCCAGTTAGTAATAAAGTAAGGAGGGCAAATTTTGGGGTGCAACAACTGCCCCTATTCAATCAACTTGGTCCTTAAGGTATAATAGCAACGACTCTCAGACATTCCAGGGTACACGGGGATTGAATACTGAAAGAGCCCCGAAAATTTGCTAATGGTAAGAATAACGAGATAGAGTGTGCTAAAAAATAAGGAATATGACCTCAACCACATCCACAAGAAAAAAACAAATACGACCTCAATCGTACCCAAAAAACGAATACAACCTCACTTGCACCCGCAAGGGATGACTGACCTCGATCACTCCACCCATAAAGAAAACACGAATACGACCTCGATCGCATCCACAAAACGAATACAACCTCAATTGTACCCACAAAGGAAGACTGACCTCAATCACTCTACCCACAAAGAAAAGACGAATACGACCTCAATCGCACCCATAAACCGAATACAACCTCAATTGTACCCACAAAGGAAGACTGACCTCAATCACTCTACCCACAAAGAAAAACACGAATACGACCTCAATCGCACCCACAAAACGAATACAACCTCAATTGTACCCACAAAGGAAGACTTACCTCAATCACTCTACCCACAAAGAAAAGACGAATACGACCTCAATCGCACCCATAAACCGAATACAACCTCAATTGTACCCACAAAGGAAGACTGACCTCAATCACTCTACCCACAAAGAAAAGACAAAAACGACCTCAATCGCACCCACAAAACGAATACAACCTCAATTGTACCCACAAAGGAAGACTGACCTCAATCACTCTACCCACAAAGAAAAGACGAATACGACCTCAATCGCACCCATAAACCGAATACAACCTCAATTGTACCCACAAAGGAAGACTGGCCTCAATCACTCTACCCACAAAGAAAAGCACGAATACGACCTCAATCGCACTCACAAAACGAATACAACCTCAATTGTACCCACAAAGGAAGACTGACCTCAATCACCCTACCCACAAAGAAAAGACGAATATGACCTCAATCGCACCCATAAACCGAATACAAGCTCAATTGTACCCACAAAGGAAGACTGACCTCAATCACTCTACCCACAAAGAAAAGACGAATACGACCTCAATCGCACCCATAAACCGAATACAACCTCAATTGTACCCACAAAGGAAGACTGACCTCAATCACTTTACCCACAAAGAAAAGCACGAATACGACCTCAATCGCACCCACAAAACGAATACAACCTCAATTGTACCCACAAAGGAAGACTGACCTCAATCACCCTACCCACAAAGAAAAGACGAATACGACCTCAATCGCACCCATAAACCGAATACAACCTCAATTGTACCCACAAAGGAAGACTGGCCTCAATCACTCTACCCACAAAGAAAAGCACGAATACGACCTCAATCGCACTCACAAAACGAATACAACATCAATTGTACCCACAAAGGAAGACTGACCTCAATCACCCTACCCACAAAGAAAAAACGAATACGACCTCAATCGCACCCATAAACCGAATACAACCTCAATTGTACCCACAAAGGAAGACTGACCTCAATCACTCTACCCACAAAGAAAAGACGAATACGACCTCAATCGCACCCATAAACCGAATACAACCTCAATTGTACCCACAAAGGAAGACTGACCTCAATCACTCTACCCACAAAGAAAAGCACGAATACGACCTCAATCGCACCCACAAAATGAATACAACCTCAATTGTACCCACAAAGGAAGACTGACCTCAATCACCCTACCCACAAAGAAAAGACGAATACGACCTCAATTGCACCCATAAACCGAATACAACCTCAATTGTACCCACAAAGGAAGACTGACCTCAATCACTCTACCCACAAAGAAAAGACGAATACGACCTCGATCGCATCCACAAAACGAATACAACCTCAATTGTATCTGCAAAGGATAACCAACATAAAGTGGACTTCGCCGGGGATAACGTGAAACAAAACTTCTGGGTCATACCACCCCTACTGAGAAAAGGATACTGGTAAACTGGATCTCACAAAAGAGAAAGGCCAAACAAAAGCAAATTTCTAACGAACTCAAGATCCACAGATAAGATGACTCCGCTGGGGAAGGAGAAGTCTAAATAAAAGACTCTGCCGAGGAGCACAAACATGAGGAACGCATCCCTCCAAAATCTCCTGAGCTATGCCATCTCTGCTGGGAAAGAGAACTGGCAAGGAAAGCGTCAAACCTGGCTTATGCTTTGAATGCAAATGTTTGAATTTTGTCGTAATGCTCCACACGAAGTGGAAATGCTACGCGTTTGAGGATGCAATGCAAATGCTTATGATATGCAAAAGGGGTCCCTCAAGCAAAATAAATGCCGGAGAGGAAAGATTGATTCAGCTGGGGATGACAAAAATAAATTGCCCTCTGAATCTAGGAACTCTGCTGAGAAGTGTCATACTGATCGACTCTTCGGATCAACAACTTCTGCTGGGGATGAAATCACAAAAGAACTACCGGGGACCCCACCTGTATTTCATTGAAGGTAACATCCAAAACCTGAGATTTCTTCTCTGTTGGGGGAGTTGAGAATGAACGCCAATAACGGAACCGAAAGTTTGTTACTGAAAATTGCTAATATCCAATTGGCTCAGAACCTGCTGGGGAAAATAGTCCATGATACTAGCCTGCTTGGGGATACTGCTGAACTTAGCCTGCTGATGGGGAGAATGACTTTACTCCTTTCTTGCTGGGGACTAGAATATGACATTGTCGGCGACAACACGCTTCCTGACTGGATGGGGAAGATGAACACCCTGATTCTGTGGGGAAATAACGTCTTGATCCGGAGAAAATACCTCCCAAGTCTCATGCTGGGAGAAGTCTGCTCTGATGAGGAAAGATTGTCCTGTTGGGGAAGGAGCAATCTCAATGCTGGGGAGTACAACCTGCTGGGGGTGTACAATCTGTTGCCCTGCAACCGGACTTGTCTTTATGGTCATAAGGGGCTCTTTAAACTTTTCATCCCAAGAGGATTTTACAGAAGATCGGGCATTCGCACTGCCCCAGGGTCTTCAAACTCTTGGAGAGATTTATCATATCTCGACATAACTGCCCCAGCCTTCATAATCCATGACGTACATTACCTCGAAGGGGATCGTAATGACTTGACAATACTCTGCTTTAGCATCTTGAACCTTGAGGAGGTGTTTTCAATTAACCATTTTTCAGGAGTGGACAATCTCCCATGCTCTATAGGTGGCCTGCCCCACTGTGGGCTTTGAAGTGATTTTTCCCCTGATCCTAGAATGAATGCCCCATAATAACTAAAATTTGGAGAGTTTTCTCGACGTGACTGCCCCAGATTTGCTACATCTTAGCACGACTTATTGGGGAGAACCCATTCTACACTGAGTCTCTTGGCAGCATGCTCTTTGATATGATTGTCCTTCGGAATTTTCAAGCATCTCAACTTGGTAGGATCAAGCTTCTTGACTGACGTTCACTGTGTAAGCTGCCATTGATGTTTAGGCACATATATGCAAACATAACAAGTTATTTATGAGAATGATAATCCTAATGCAACATTCATGTTAACCTTGAAGTTTTTATTGAAAATGCGTCGCCGAGCCTTGTGAATGAATCGCTTGCTGGGATGCGACCTTGATTTTTGAATGGGAAAAATAATGCGCACATGCAATACCAACAAATCTTATTAGCACAACTCATAGGAGTCAGGAACGCCATCCGGTTGAAGTACGCTTTCGGACTGAACCCTGTTTCAATTAGGACTTTTAAGGGTTGTAACACGGTCTGGTTCACGGTTTCAGAAAAAAGGATTTATGGCTCAAAATTTTATCGGTGCCCACCCACTCTCCGTGATGTTCTCCAGTCCTATGTTCAGTTAATCTGACCCAAACGCTCATCTCTCAAAAGGTTTATTATTTTCAAGGAACCTATGCCACTGATGGTTTGGCACCTAAGGAGGTTTTGGAATGACAGTCACCCTTTTTTATCTTTTGTGTCTGTAATCACACGAGTTTGTTCTTATCGGGGATTTTCTTTTGTAATGCTTTTCACTTTTCTTTCTTCTGCTTTTTTGATCCCTGATTTTTGCCTGGACTGACTCTTTTGAGCTTTTCGATTTTTAAGTCCAGCGGGATGCCCTAACTTTTGCCTAAGTCGCTTATTTTCAAGTTTTCGACTTAGCGGGCTTTTCCTTTTTTTTTTATTCCCCTTTTTCGAACAAAGCGTGTGACACTGGTTGTCCTACTTGCTTGAAAGGGTTATGACTGCCTCACTCCTTGATTGTTGAAGGATAACCATTGTGGTTTCACATCTCTTGACCTCTTGATGGTGGGATAGAGGGTAATAGACCCTTAGACGCACACTCTCTTTGAAATCTGAACGCTCGGTCAAACTAACTGACGCCTACCCTGCCCCTGGGTTAAGTATGAGGGTTTTTCGTACGAAAGATGCTCCTACTCCAAGGCTCAAAGGGGTTAACGAAGGTTTATCTCCTTATCTCTCCAGTGTTTAGGGGTTTGAAACAATGCCTGTACATCCTCAACAAGGTTCTATCCTTGAACATACAATCGGAGATTTTGCATTTTCGTCTCATCATCCTCCCTCAAGAGTTCTAAATAAGAAAATTGGTATTGCAGTGCATATAAACATTTAAGAGTGAAAACGAATGGATTACTTCAAGAAAAACATACTCATTGCATTAATATCATCATAAAAAACAATCAAGTCTTACATGCATACGATGCTTTAACAAGAAATGAAAAACTACAAATGAAAATGCAGTAAAGATGCTGAAGATTGCCATTGCTGAGGAAGCTTAATTCTGTCTGGACGTACTTGCAGACTGAGTGTTCATTTGAGAAAGGAGACCTTCATTGATGTACATATCATCTTCAGTGAATACAATGATCTCTGAGTCTACCAGGTCTTGTACCTTGTGCTTGAATACATTACACTCATCAATTGTGTGCCCAAACGTTCCCGAGTGGAACTCGCACCTAGCAGTCATGTCATAATCCGGAGGAATAGGGTACGGTACCGGCGCGGTACTTCTTGTTTGAATCAGAGAGTCCTTAAGCAGACGAGTAAACAGCTGACTATAAGGGATAGGAATAGGATCGAATATCCTCTTGGGCCCTCTTGGTCTCGGTTGCCCCTGCTGCTGGTAACTCTGCTGTCGGTGCTGATTTGGGCGCCTCACCTGCGCTTGCACTTTCCTTTCCACATTTGGCTGAGGCACAAACAAAGGCTGCTGACGTAGAGTTTCTGCAGCAAAAGGTTGTGGAGAAAGTCCATGACGTGAGGTGGATCCTGCAAAGAGGGGAGGAGTCTCCACTTCTTTTGCAACAATTGCGGTAAAATCACCCTGCATATTCACGTCGCCCGACGTGAACTCAATTGCCCCTGCATCAATCAAATCCTGGACTCGGTGCTGAAAGGCCCTACATTCCTCCACAGTATGCCCTGGTGCCCCAGAATGGAAATCACAATGGGCTCTTGCATCATAGCCGGGTGGAGGATTGCCGGTGTGAGGAACCAAAGTCCTTTTCTGTACCAGTTGAAACTGAAGGAGATACGACAATAGTTGAGAATATGGCATAGGGAGCGAATGAAAAACTCTTTCAGACCTCTTCTGCCCTTGTGTACACTTTTTGCCCTTGGGCTTCTCTTGGGAGCCAAGACCTAACTGCCGTTGGGAGAGTTCTGGAACTTCCGCTTGTGGAAGAGACTCACGAGGTAATCCATGATTTAATCCCAAAGAGATGGGAGGAGTAAGGATCTCTGATTTGGAAGCGGGCACAGGACGATCTTCCTTCTTCAACACTGTTTTCAAAATCTCCACGACCAAACTCATCTGAGTCTTCATCTGATTGATCTTCTCCCTCAGCATCCTCTGCTCCTGGAGCATGTCTTCCCCAAATTGTCTCATCTGAACCTTCAGTTCACTCAACTCAGCTTGAACTCGCTCCATGATCAACTCTTGAATGGCCTAAGGAGTTAAATCTGCAATTCTGAGAAAACCAGATCAAAATAAGAATAACCAGCCTTGAACACCTGTTATGCAAAATGATTATGAATATGCAAATGCAAATGAACATGTTTGAATATTAGCAGGGCGATCCACCCCTTGATTCCAGTTTAATAACAAGATAGAACGGAACTTCTGCTCATATATTAAGAAAACAAGAGGAAAACCAAATGTCAACAATCACGAATCCAAGATAACAAATCTGAACACATAAATCATAAAGGTACCAACCAACAAGCCTGGTGGTGATCCCAATACAATAAAAGAGAAAAGAAAACGACGACATATCATCAAAATCCACAAGTGTCAATCCCCCCCATCCATTATGCTTTATGCGCCAGTCTTGAATCTCCTTGAACAGCTTTTTGGTGTCGGGATGCTTTGGTCTCTGAATTAGCTCTTGAATGAGAAGGTCTCTCCTGTGTATGATCCCATCCAAGTATCGGCAATGTAACTCCCAAGCGTCTTCTCCAGAAACACCCTCCATGCTAGGTCCCTCATGTCTAGATCTCTTCACTTCAGCTCGGACCTTCAGTTCCTCTATGGAGGCTATAGCTTCATTAAGTCGGCCCTCGACTACTTGTCTCTTGAATACCCCTGACAAGATCTCAGCGTCTTTCTTCTTGAGCGTCAACTTCAACTGATCAATCTTAGCTAGGTAGTCGTCTTCCTTTCTCTTATTCTCAGCCATGGCAGTTTCTTGGTGATCATTGAACCTGTGGATTTTCAGCAAAGCCTTGTCTAATTCCTCCTCCTTGGACTTGAGAACCTGACTGATACCATCCAAAGCTTGTTTCATCCTTTGTCTGGATGCGACCATGTCCGCTAGCTCTTTTTCTGCTTTGGCAAGGAGCTCTGTCTTCAACTTGGCGGTATGAACAGCTTCACCCCGCTCATGCTTCCACTGATAAATCTCTCTTTTTAGCTCACTATTTTCTTCCCGCAGCATTTCCTTTTCCGCCCATAATTTGTTATACTTCTCCAACTCAATTGTGGTAGGAGGCTCGATCACCAAAGGATACAAAGGTGGTTCCACCGGAAAGGGAAGAAGCTCATTTTCTGCTCTCTTCTTAATCCACTCTTTATAGGAAGGGAAAGCCCGATTGTTACATTTTCCGAACGAAGTTTTACCCTTCTTGGTCACCTGTTTCCAAGCATTCACAATCTTCCTCATCATCTCTTAATCCTCAATACCATTGAAGAATAAGGACTCTCGGACATCTCGCTCTTCGGGTGGACCTTTCAAAGGATAACCAAACTGCCTGATAGCTAGGGAGGGATTATAGTTAATTCCGCCCTTCCTCCCTATCAAGGGTACATTAGGGAATTCTCCGCATTTGCAAATAATCTCCATTTCTAGCAAGTCACGATTAAACCAAACAATGTTGTCAGCAGTCAAGCCCATTACCCTCTTAGACCACTTCAGAGAATCTTTCGTATCAACGAAAGCGCCAGATTCAGGGAGATGACTCAGAAACTAAGTAGCTAAGAGCGGTGCACAGCAACTTACAGTTTTCCCACGCCTATTCTCATTCTTATAGTGGACTGAGTGATACACATCACATAGCAAGGTAGGTATAGGATTCTTCGAAATAAAGATTCTGACGGCGTGCATATCCACCAGATCAGGAATATTTGGAAACAGAACAATCCCATAGATACACATAGCCATAATAGCTTGGAAAGCAGTCCAATTCTTCTCTTTGACATGTATGCAAGCTTGATCAAATAAGAACTTCAATAAGAAACCCTTTACTCCTTGTTTTTCTTCAATATTACCGCTCAGAACAGATTCACTAATATGAAGAGCAACAACCATTTCTTTTACCCCGGGGTACTCTTCGGAAAAGAAAACTATATCATGCCTGATGGGGGTTCCCAAAATAAATGAGAACTCCTCCCACGTTAGAGCCAAGATGTAGTCCGGGAAAGTGAAGCAGCGCAAAGACGGATCGTAGAATTGAAGAAGTGTATGGATGACATCCTTCTCATACTTGGAAATATTATAAACAAACTTCAAAAGTCTCCCATACCCTCCACTGAACTCTGTACGAACTCCGGGACCAGCCATATTAATCAATTTGTGAATCAATGTCAGAGTCGGATCTGGGAACGAATAGGCAACAGTCTTCTTTCTCTGGACATCCATGCTGAAAGAACCTCAGAAAACCGAAATCAAGAGTAAGATGCAAACCCTGAAAAATGTCAAACATGTTAGGATGCAAGAAAATGATATGCTCATGCAAACATGGGGTCAAGGCACACTGCTGGATGTGTTGTGCTATTAGCTGGACGAGAACCACAACCCATAAAACCAGAATTCTGAACCACTGAGATAACCAAGAAGCCAAATAATCAGACATTGATGCGAAATCCAGAAAAACCGGGTAGGTTGAAGGTTTCGGTCACCTGCAAACCTATAAACACCCATCCCCTCTCACGTGTGGGTACTAGGATGTTCAGTATCCCGGGCTCTCAGGTCGAGAAATGATGATACGTTCACCATTTCTGGTTTGGCATCATCATCAATCGAGGAGGCCTCAACTGATTCTCCAAAGCGGAAGGTCCTCAGCTTCGGCACTGAGGTCGAGAAACAATAGTACATTCATCCCTCGGGGTACAGTACTATCGTCAATCGAGGAGTGCCTCCACTGATTCTCTTCAAAAAGTAGGGGTCATCCTATGCGAGTTCCAAAGCGGGCCCTCGGGTGCGAATGGGTTTGCCACAGGATGTGGTCTGCCACTGTCACCACTAAAGAGGGATGTTTCCACTAAGGTCCTCGATGATCGGTCACCAGAGTCGACAACTCTCTATATCAACACCCCAACATGGGCAAGACACACACGTTAGAATGCGTCCCAAGATAGCCTTGTCTGGTTGTGAATTTCGTGAACACACAAACGTACCAAGCGGGCACGTAGGTCCCACTACTTTCCACTCTAGTCCTAGGGTATACTCAAGCCTGGGTATTGAGCTTATCTCTCAGACCCACCCAACCTGCAAAACAAGAACAACCAGCACAACACAGCAGTATGACAGTAATAAAAATGGAATGCAATGCAGAAAAGCTGTAAAAATAAAATGCAACAAATAAAACAAAACAAACACAAAGACACCCAAAGAGAACAAAGACAAGCAAGCGCTAGGATTGACTCGCTTAGGGATGGACCAGCATAGGTCAACCAGTCCCCAGCAGAGTCACCAGCTGTCGCTCCCAGGATTTTCATCCAGGTACAAACGCGAGAGTGGCGCGGAAAAATAGAGTCGCCAGCCGTGTAAATTTATCCCAAGAGAGGGAAAGGGAACACCGCATAAACCTGAGGAAGAGAGAAAGGAATGGTCATCGCAACCATAACTTGGGTTCGGGAGTCGGTTACGCGAGGGGAAGGTGCTAGCACCCCACGCGTCCATCGTACTCGATGGGATCCACGCTTGTTGTCTATTCTAAGGGTGAGTTATACTATCATCTACGGCTGTACTAAGACGGGGGAGGAAAAAACTAAGACAGACTTGGTAGGACGTCGACGTCCTAGGCCTACGTACCCCCTTTGTGCAATGGGGAATTCAGAGTCAACGTAGTTCAGACCAAGTTCTTTTTGTGCTTTTTATGAGCGACGTTAAGTTCGCGTCCGACAGTTAGGGTCGATGCCTGTTTGCGACTCAGACGAAAGGTAACGTGCCCTTTTTGAAAATAGCCTTTAGTTTGACAATCCCGAAGGACAAAAAGGTTTGAAGTTTGTTTGTATTTTTTAGGACAGAAGTGGCTTAGGTTAGTTCCTAAGTTGCATTGCACCAAAGTCTAGGGCACAGGGGCGAATACTTAACGCATCGTCCCAAGACAGGACGCTCGCTAAGCACTCTAGAAAGATGAGAGGAAGCCCCTCATTTCTCATTCCCCACGCTTAAGGCTCGTGCGCAATACACTTGATACTTATTAAGTATTTTAAAGAAATTTGAGATGAGAAGAGAGAAGACACAAGGGTAACTCTAAAGGGGACTATGAGTCCTAAAGTTATCATGCATGGGTGACCTACGGTTAGTGAGGTTTGACGACAACCTAATCCTAAAGGAAAAAGATGAGAGAAGGAAAGAGTAGGGGTGACCATGGACACTTGTCCATACCCTTGGAGAACTTACCTTAGTCCCTGCATAAAAGGTTAGTGAGAAACAGACACAAGTGATATCAAGGCAAATGAGAACAAAACAATGGTAAACAATAGTGATAACAATCCAAACATGAATTCAGAAATCAAAGAAACAACCCCCAAAGCAAATGGCACAAGTGCCTTTCAAACAAGGACTTAGGCATGATCAGGAATACACATATAAGCAGATCTCAAGTGAAAGTAATCAAATAATTAGAGAAATAACTCCTAAAATTCCCAAATTAAAAATCAAAGCTACTCAACCAGAGACAAACCAAATACCAAACACTCCTGCAAAAAATAAGATGTTAGTCACTTAAACAATTGGGCAAAGCTCAGGTGAAGAATAAGACTTAATGTGCAGAAAAGGAGGACCAAAATGCAATATGCAATAATTTTAAAAATGATAGAAAAATATTTTAATGCACCTTAGAATGTTATCTAACAAATGCAAAAATAACAGGTTAAAAATATTTTACGGATGAGGAGAAATAAAATAAACAATTTAAGGTATGCATGAAACGTGTGATGCAAAAAGAAATTGAATAAATATTTAACTTAGATGATAAAAAATAAAATAAAAATAAAAAATAAAATTTGTGAAAATTTTATAAAATAATAAAAATGATGCATGAGTTTTATTAGAATTTTTTAATGCAATAATGTATTTTTAAAAAAATAAAAATGGAAATGTAATGAATTAATAAAAATAAAAATGGAGAAAATAGTGTGGGGGGTGCGTTTAGTAAGGAATTCACGTTGAAAAAAAATAAGTGGGCTAAGGGTGGGGTGCAAATAGCGGCCCAAGACTTAGATCCATCATAAAAAAAAAATAAAACAAAAAAAAGGAGCACGCATGGTCCTCGGTCAATGGTCAGACTTCATCCTTACCCTTGGATTAATCGTACGCTACACAGACAGTCAACCAAAGTAGTTAGTAGGCAAGATGAATGCTTCTGATCAAAAGATACACAATACTTACTGTGTACGCGCCATAGTGAAGCAAGCAGCATACCCTGTACTCCCACGTGCCAGGCACGTGTTTATTTTAATTCAGTGGCATCATGGAGGCCACATGATTCATCAAGCGGTCCACCATTGGTCAACGCATATAAAAAGTAAATAAAAATAAAAACTCCAATTGGTAGAACATGGTAAGACTCGTGGGGTAAACAACACACGATTAATAAATTGAAATCAGAAAAAAAAATAAAGGAGATAAACGTGGCACGCTATGGACCGTCAGATCCCAAGATCCAACGACCACAACGTCATCTTCCCCAAAATTCCTCCGGCGACCTGCAACCTTTTCCGGCGACGAGATTAGGGTTCCGTCCGCCGTCTGGGATGAACGTCCACCTGAAACTGCCCAGAAACTGCAAAAAACTACACTAATCCAACCAGATTTTCACAAGGGTTTCGAATGTGCACTCCAAATTCACAAACAACCAATATTTAATGAAAAACGAAGAGATTAAGGTTAGGGCATAAAACTTCAAACGCACATAACAAGCCATACACACGTCCATATTCAAAACCAATTATATCAGCATGATCAGTGACAATCACACAACAACATACACGTAAAAAATTCAAGTTTCATGACCACGAAAAAATCCACCAACCTGAGATGGTGCAACTCTAATCTTTGCTTTTGGCTGCGACTAGTGGTTGGGTTGTGCTCTAGAGATCACCAGGAGAGGGTTTGTGGAAGAACTTTTTGCAAAGACCCTGTGGATCGTGAGATTTGTTGAAAGAAGGCTTTAGGGTTCAAATTCTCCAATCCTCCAAATGTCACGTGAATCGTTGCCCAACCAGTGCATAGATAGGTTTAAATAGCCTAGGGTTTTCCTTTGATAATGAATTGGGCTTGGGCAATTCATTGTTTAATGAGTTTTTGAATAATTTTGAAAAATCACATTATTTTAAGTACACCTCCTCCATGCATGGATATTTGAAAGTTTCATGATAGATCACTTGCATTTGAATTGCTAATTACACCCATATTGGAATTGGGCCTTGAAAACAATTGACTCATGAGTTTTTAATGATTTGGCATTTTGGCATAATGGAAAATAAGTGAATAATAACCCATGAAACCACTTGATTAAAAAGCCAAAAATGCTCCTTAGGGATTGTTCTTGGATGTTGGAACATGTCTTGAAGCAATGGAATTGATTATAGGTCATTATGCCCAAAGTTGTGAAAATGGAACCATGAAAAACCCTAAAAACCACTTTTCCTTCTTTTGATCATAACTGGAGTTTCACAAATGATATGGAGACCCACTAGTACTTGTTGGAAAGAGGAGAAAAATATATTCAACTTTCATGTTGGAGAAAAATTCATTTGAAGCTTTCTTGATGATCAAAAGTCAAGTTGAATGTAGTGCAGGAACTTGCCCAAAAAAGAAACTTTCAAATTATAGGTCATTTCCATATTTAGTAACTTTTGCACCAACTCCTGATTCTTGATAAATGGTATGAAAATTGACCCTTGAAGACCATATGAGGATGTGAGACCTTGAAAACCTTGGAGAGAACCTCAAAATTCCACAGTTGACTTCTCCTCTCACCGTTGACTTTTACTCCATTCACCTGATTTCCAATCTTCTGATCAATTAAGTCTCTCCTGAACCAAACTGAAGGACAACCTCCCACCCCTAGATACTTAGGAACCCAAGGAATACCATGGAATCAAGTCTTGCCCAAAAAATCAGAAATAAACTGACTTTATAGCAAACCCTAATCTGGGTACCCTCAGTCTAGGAGGAAATAGCACAGTCTCCAAATCCAAATTCCTCTGAATATGATGTGTATCCTCACCAACAAAGATAAGATATGCCATTTGGTGATGATAAAAACTCAAGGAGCTTGCCCATTGAAGCAATAAACCCAAGAATCTCAAAACCCTGATCTATGCACTGGTTAGGAGAGAATGATCCACCTGAGCTCTCTTGGACAATACCAGGACTCTTGCTTGACCCTCTGAAGCACTGCCTCAGGCACCTTGACCCCATGCTAAGAACCAATGATATGCACACATGATAATGCAAAATGCAATGCAACATAAGCCAGTTAGTAATAAAGTAAGGAGGGCAAATTTTGGGGTGCAACACCAGGATCAAAACAACATCTGATTTTGAGGAAGGAGTTGGACGCAGGATATCTCTGATCACAGGACCCCATAGGTAGGTTCTAAACGGGTAGGTGCCTAGAGTTACAGATATCTTTCAAAGACATTATGGCCATGACGAAGGAACATCAGACGATAATATCCTTGAAAGGATCTCGTCTAGGTGAGGTCTTCGTTTCTTCCCCACGAGAAAGATTCCTCGGAGGCGCCCACTACACAACCATCGACACACGGGTTTAGGGTTCTCAGAATCCTAGATCGAGGTCGAAAATATTACTGTCAGGAAGTAATACATTTGAGGGATCTCATCTGATTGTGGCATTCGCATTAACTCACATAGAATTAACACTACTAACCACCATGGAAAAACGGGTTAATGGTCCTTGGGATTGACGATTCATGCTCGAAAACATTATCATCGTGACGAAGTAACGCCTAAACGATAACATTTCCAAGGGAATCTACTCCAAGCGGGGTCTTTGCTTTGGCTCACGCGGAAGAAACCACGCAAGCCTCCACTACACAACCACCAATGTCACATCTAGGGTTATACTCGGACTCGGGTGTAGAGCCATCTCACAGAGCACCAATGATCAGAGAATCCCAACAGTGTCGTAAGAGATAATAATAGGATATAATAGAAATAAGCAAGTAGATAACAGATAATCAACAAGCAAGCAAACAAATAAGATAAGATAAACAAACAAGCGAATCTAACACTCACGAATCAAGTCAAGTTAGGCTTGACTCTCTCTAGCATAGGGCAATGCATAATCCCCAGCAGAGTCGCCATCTGTCGTACCTCGAAAAATACGATCCTCACGATAGACGCGGAAAAAACTGTTCGAAACAGAGTCGCCACCGAACTTTATTTATCCCAAGTTAGGGAAAGGAAAATATCGATAAAACCTTTAAAGGGAGATAAGAATATGGTCGTCGCAACCAAATTCGGGTTCGGGAGTCGGTTACGCAAAGGGAAGGTATTAACACCCTCTACGTCCGTTGTACTCAACGGGAACCTCTTGATTCGATTCGTGAGAAAGTTAGCTAGGTTTGTTTGTTTATCTTCTAAGGTAAAAGGATTAATTTTTAAAAGGGGAAATGGGTGGTTTTTTATTAGTGTGCTCGGCAAGGATTAGAACCCTTGGGCCTACGTATTCCCTCGTGCAATGGGAAAGTCAGAGCATTCGTAGTTCGTGGGACTACGGTTTGTTGGTTTGTGTTTTTTAGGCGAACGAGAGTTTAATTCACATTCTAACTACTAAACGTTGGCTTGTCTGCTCGTCAAGGGAGGCTGAAGCACTAGTTCATATGCGCGGAAGAATGGACTAAACAATGTTCCTTTTTGTGAAAAGTTGTTTGATTTGGATTAAGTGTGTTAAAGATTTGATTGAGAAAATAGTTTGATTTGGACGTGTTTTAGGGTTTCGGTTGGTTTGAGGTGAACGAGGGTTTAGGTCACGTTCTAACTGCTAAACGTTGGCTTGTCTATTCGCTAGAGGAGGCTGAAGCACTAGTTCATATGCGCGGAAGAAGGGACTAAACAATGTTCTTTGGGAAAGGTGTTTGAGTTGTGGATTAAGTGTATTAGGGTTTCGGTTGCGTGGGCGCGGAAAGGAGTTTTTTAGTCGTGTTGGATATTTTAGAGGTGACAATTGTTCACACACGAGTAAGTGAACTCGCACCTAAACAATCGACAAGTTAAAGTTTAATTTTTAGAGGTGACAATTGTTCACATACGAGTAAGTGAACTCGCACCTAAACAATCGACAAGTTAAAGTTAATTTTTAGAGGTGACAATTGTTCACACACGAGTAAGTGAACTCGCACCTAAACAATTGAGGAGACGGATCAAAGACTCAACCCACCTCACTTCACCTTTTATAAAAGTAATGTTTGAATATAAATTACGTGTTTTAAGCGGCAAGTGATTATAAAAGGTTTGAATAGCGTATGAATAAAGAAAATTGTTAGATAAATATGAATATGATATGGCCAATATGAATAGTATGAATAAAAATATAATCGAGATAATATTTGACGGAAAATAAACAAGATAATGATTAATTGGGTGAATCGGGAAATAAAAGGTGACGACCTCGTCTTAATCAAGAACTCCAAAAAAGGTCTCATGATGTTTAAAACCTTCATTGATCGGAAATAAAAAGAATATAGAGCAAAGTAAAATGTGAAATAAAATCGAAATCGAAGAAAAATCTCATCTTAACCGACAAAATTTGGTTTTAGATGCTCATCGACCCATAAAAATGAAAAGTAAATAAAAGAATAAAATCGGCCTTGTCTTAATCAGGATTTAATCGAGAAATCGATAATCAATGATTTTTGACTTTCATTGACCGATAAAAAATAAAAAAAGGTGGCCTCATATAAATCAAGATTTTGAATCGATTTCAATAAATCAACTTAATCAAGATATTTTTCATATCATCGACCCTCAAAAATTAAAGTGGAACTTTTGTTAAAAACTTAAAGATAATTGAACACAATTATATTAAGAATTAAAAGAAATTTAGAAAGGAAAAAGAAAAAAAAAACTTAAAACATAAACACAGAGGGAGGGTATATGAGGTGCATAGGGGTAGCGCTACCCAAATGGGCCATCCAAAAGCCCACCTCAATTCACCAGAAAGAAAATGTTGGAAACAAAAAAAACAAAACAAAAAGGGTGCGGCAACGATTTAGCACCACGCTTTATAAAAATTGAAAAGGTACGGTGGTCAAAGAAAAAGTTTTTACTCAGAAGATGAAAAACACTCTTCTCCCACATCGCATCAAATTCTAAATCATCTTCTAAAAACGAAAAAATGAAAAAATAACACTATGAACATACGCACCCATTCTATCATCATCAAACCAAGATCGAAACGAGGTCAGAAAAACAACTAATATCTGTTCCAACCTTCTTCGAACCCGGTTCCAATCGCCATGCTCACGCTATCGTTCGTCTTAATCGGCTGCGACTCCTTCATTTTCTCGCTCGTGTCTCTCCAGGCTTGGTTCTGCGGCGGTCAACACGAATAGGGTAAAAATAACCACTCGCTCTCGGTTCTCACTCAGGTTTAGGGACTCCTTTCAATTTAGGTTTCGATTCGGATTCTGAAAGATTTGTGGTTCTTGAATTTTGTTTTATTTTACTCAAACTCTCTCTTCTTCTCGATTCCTTGTTCTGAGTATGAAATGGTTTTTTTAGATTCTGATTTGTGGTTGGTCACTGAGAGATTCAAGGAGGAGGTGGAATTTTGAAAGAAGAGAAGATGATGGTGATTGTTAGAGGGGATGCGAGGTTGTTTGAAACAAAAGTGGTTATGGTATTTGGTGGTATTGATGCTGCGATGGTGGTTTTTAAACGGTTTGTAGCAACAATATGTTGTTGTTGCGAGTTTCAGTAGGTTGAAGGAAAGAAGATCGGGAGGTAAGGCGATGAAAAGAAGATCGAGAGGAGATTGTTGAAGAAGAAAATTTTGGTTTGTCAAAGTATGAAAGTGTTGACCAAATTTGCTGTTTTGCAGAAGAGGATTCTCTTTTAGAAAATAATATGCAGAAGGTGATGTGTTGCGGTTTTGATTGTTTTTACGGTGAGAATGGTGGCGAGAATAGTGTCTTGAGGAAAGGTTGATTTTGGTCTTGTGAGGTGTTTGTGTGGTTACTTGAGATAAGTGTTTGTTGTTACGGATGAAGAGAATTCTTGAGGTATGCTTCCGCTTCCTCTCCTTTTTCTACTTTGTTTCAGTTTCAGATCCTCTTCCCATGGCGGCGGTCGAAACTTTTCCGACGTGGTTGTGTTTGTTTTTATGCAGGTTCTTATGAGTTGAAGGCAAGGTTTTTGGTTATGGATTTTGTGTATGGAGGTTGGAAGTGGTGAAGGAGGTTTGTTTTAAGTGGAGGTCTGAAGTTGTTGTTGTTGTTCACACCAGAACAATGGTGGTGAGAGTGGCTATGAAAATGAAAGATGATGGTGAAGTAAATATTGAAGAGGTGTGCTTCAAACAAAATTTAAAAGGTTTTTCTCTTCTTTCTGCAATTTTCGTTGCAGAGGTTTTTTTCTCTCTTGTTCTGTTTTTCTCCCTTTTATCATGGTTCTCCTCTCTAAATATCTTCTTCTTTTTTTTGAATTCTTCTGTTGTGGTATTGTCTCTTTCGTCTTGCAGCTGTTGTTGTTGGTTGGTGGTAGCAGAAGTGCAGGCTGTTACAGACTGGTTTTAGGGAATCTTGGTACGGTTTGCAGAGGTTTGGTCCGGCGTGCTTCAAATGCCCTGCTGTAGGTTGTTTCAGAAGGCTTGGTTTTGGCTGCTTATGTACAGGGTGATACAGTTTTGATCCTGATTTTGGTTGGATTTTGTACATGGTAGACTTTGGCACTTTGTTGCATTATTAAAAAAAAGAATATTTTGGTTGTAATAATAGTTATATGGGCTTATGATCAAATGGACTTAGGAATATATTGGAATTTTTTGTAGATTCTTGTGTGAAATGGTATTGGATAATGAAAAGGGTTTTAGAAATGAATTTGAATATTTGGAATTATAATTAATAAAATTGCTTAATGAATCAAATGAAAAGAAAATGGATTTAGGAATGGTTATTTGGCATTGAATTTGAAATGTGGAAATTGGTTAAAAATGATTATGAACATAAATGGATTATAGATTTAGGGATTAAAAGAAAGGTTATTGGATAATGGATATGAAGTGGACAAAAATGGATTAAAAACAAATGGTTAAAATGAATGGAGAAATGGATTGGAAAATTGGTTTAAAAAAATGGGTATAAAAGGAACTGGTTATTGACTTTAATTGGATATTGAATTTTGAAATGGATAACTGTGGAATTGATAACAAAAATAAGGGTAATTGAAAATGAAGATGGTTTAGAAATTGGAAAATAAAAATAATAATGGTTAAGAAAAAAAATGGGTGATGATTAAGAATTGTCCCTAAGGAACCATGAATCAATCTTCAACCTTTAAAACTATGAATCATACACCAACTGACCTGATCATGAAACACACTTTGCCTAACCAAACAAAACAACATATTTTTTTTATTTTTTTTTAATATGGTTAGTGGATGGATGTATAAATGAAGATTATATACAGGTATGACAAATTTGGGGTATGACACGTATATAAAAAAATTTTAATCAACAATGTATTTTTTTCCGTATATAAATATTAGTTTTGTTTTGACATTATTTATACAAAATAATTGAATGAACAGTAATGTTGTTTCTGTATATATAAAAAATTGTATCAAAAGTAAAGTTGCGCTCGTTCATAACAATAGTATTTATTTCGTATATTAAAAAATTTGAATTAAGATTAAAGTTGTACTCGTTTATAATAATAGTATTTTTTTCGTATATAAAATAATTTTAATCAAGATTAAAGTTGTGCCCGTGTATAACAATAGTATTTTTTCGTATATAAAAAAATTTGAATCAAAATTAAAGTTATGCTTGTTTATAATAATAGTATTTTTTTCGTATATAAAATAATTTGAATCAAGATTAAAGTTGTGCCCGTTTATAACAATAGTATTTTTTTCGTATATAAAAAACTTTGAATCAAAATTAAAATTGTGTCCGTTTATAACAATAATATTTTTTTTCGTATATAAAAAAAATTTGAATCAAAATTAAAGTTGTGTCCGTTTATAACAATAGTATTTTTTTCATATATAAAAAATTGGAATCAAAATTAAAGTTGTATTCATTTATAACAATAGTATTTTTTCGTATATAAAGAAATTTGAATCAAAATTAAAGTTGTGCCCTTTTATAACAATAGTATTCTTTTCGTATATAAAAAATTTTGAATCAAAATTAAAGTTGTGCCCGTTTATAACAATAGTACTTTTTTGATATATAAAAAATTTGAATCAAATTTAAAGTTGTGTCAGTTTATAACAATAGTATTATTTTCGTATATAAACAAATTTGAATAAAAATTAAAGTTGTGTTAGTTTATAACAATAGTGTTTTTTCGTATTTAAAAATATTTGAATCAAAATTAAAGTTGTTTCCGTTTATAAAAACAATATTTATTTTCTTATATAAAAAAATTGGAATCTATTATAAAATAAGGAGAAAGAATATAAAATAGAAGAGAGAAATATTAGAATGATTATGTATTATTTCATTGGTCTATCGTATACTATGAGATTGATCCTATTTATAGGACATCATATAAACATTATAATAAATACAAAATGATTAAATAAGGAAAGAAGTTATTAGAAGACAAATCATCCAATTATTCATAACACTCCCCCTTAGATGTTTGTTTGGATATGTCTCGTTAAAACCTTATTAGAAAAAACCCAGTGCAAAAAAATCTAGTGGAGGAAAAAGAGTACAATATCTTTTTAAAACAAATTTATTTCTCCCCCTCAGCTGAACGGTTATTTCTTCGATGATGAAGACTAATCTTTTGTACTAATTGATTAAAAGTACTACTTGCGAGTGACTTTGTGAAAAGATCTGCAAGATTGTCACATGAATGAATGTATTGGGTGTTTATATCATCGTTCTTCTGAAGATCATGAGTCGAAAAGAGCTTTGGAGAGATATGTTTTGTTCGGTCTCCTTTAATGTAACCATATTTCAATTGAGTGATGCATGCAGTATTATCTTCATATATGGTTGTCGTATTTATTTTTCCTGAAGACAAACCACAAGTATTTTGTATGTGTTGGATTAAGGATCTCAACCAAAACGCATTCTCGACTTGCCTCATGTATTGCTAAAAGTTCTGCATGATTAGATGAAGTTACTGTTATTGTTTGTTTCAGTGATCTCCATAAAATAGTTGTACCACCACATGTAAATAAATAACCTATTTGTGATCTACCATTGTGAGGATCTGACAAGTAACCTGCATCTGCATAACTTGTTAATTCGAGTTTGGATACTTTGGTATAAAACAGACTCATGTCTATTATACCTCTAAGATAACGAAGTATATGTTTGACTATGTTCCCATGTCTTCGTGTAAGTGAAGAATTGTATCTTGCTAATAGATTAACCGCAAATGATATATCAGGATGTGTATAATTAGCAAGGTACATTAGTGCTCTAATTGCACTGAGATTTGGTACTTTAGGACCAAGCAATTCTTCATCCTTGTCTCAAGGTCTGAAAGGATCTTTCTCCACATCGAATGATCTAACAACCATTGGAGTAGGCAACGAGTGACATTTGTCCATATATAATCATTTTAACACTTTTTCTATATAGCCTTCTTGATGTACAAAAATTCCTTTATCCAAATGTTCAATTTGCAAACCTAGACATAATTGTCTTTCCTAGGTTCTTCATCTCAAACTCTTTCTTTAAACAATTCATAGCTTTTGGAAGCTCTTCAGGAGTTCCAATAATATTTATGACATCCACATAGACAACTATTATTGCAAATTCCTTTCCTGATCTTTTATAATAAAAATACAAGGACAAATGAAGTTATTTGTATATCCTTCTCTAAGCAAATATTCATTGAGACGATTATACAACATTCGTCTAGATTATTTCAGTCCATAGAGAGACTAGTTCAATCTTATGGAGTAGCTTTCTCAAGATTCAGAGTTGTGTGCATCTGGTATATTAAACCCTTCAGGGAGTTTCATATAAGTTTTACTATCAAGTGAACCATACAGATAAGCTGTTACAACATCCATCATGTGCAAATTGTGCCCTTCATGTGCTACAAACCTAATTAAATATCAAAAATTGAATTGCATCCACTATAGGTGGATATGTTTCATCGAAATAAAGTTTAGGTCATTGTGAACATTCTTGAGCAACAAATCTAGCTTTATACCATTCTTATTTTGTTTTTTCACAAAATCTCATTTATATTCAATTGGTTTCACATCTTGAGGTGTTCGAACTACATGTCCAAAATCGAGTCACTTGTAAAATGAGTTTAATTTTTCTTCAGTTGAATATGTTCATATTGGCCAATTCTCACTTTGTTTACAATCTTTGATAGACTTTGACTCATGATCCTCATTATTATTTATCATCTTTAGCGCTATATTGTATACAAAGACATTGTCAATATTGACTTTATTTTGGTTCCATCATATTCTATTCATGACATAATTTATCGAGATCTCTTAATTTTCATAAATTTCAGGTACCTGGTTAGTTCTTCTGGAACTCAAAATTAAATTATGTCAAAGTGCTCGTAGAGCTTTCATATCCTCATTTGGGTCATTTTAACTTTAGTTTCTTTTCTTGGTAGAGAACTTTTAACATCGAAACTGATTTTTCTACCACGCTTGAGGCACAACTATAACTCATTTGCAATATTATATTGTCCAATATGATCCACTTTGAGGGGAATATTAGCAGTTAATAATTTGTTTCATAAACTTTGCAAATGAATTGTGTTTTGAACTTCGAGGATCAAAATGATATAATAATATTTTATTTCAAATTGTTCATTTGAACTTCTGGTTCACACTTTCAGCTGCTTATTTTCTCCCCCTAATATTGAGAAAATTAATTTATAAATTGATAATCAGCCTACTGGACTTCAAGCAAGTATCCAATTATTGGACCAAGATAAAACCTCAAATACGAGATTCATATAAAATGCATTTTCTCAACATTCTTTCAAAATTCATCTTAGCGTACTATATTGGAGCAATTGAATAATTACAACACATCCAAAAGTTTACTTAGATGAGATATAATAGGTTATTAACCTAAAATAATTTGTAAGTTAAGGGGAGAATCATCTTATATTAACTTGTTGGCTTAATACGAATAAATTTCTTCATATTCATATTTTGTGTGTTTCAAATATCAAATTTAGAATTGACGATCTAACAAATATCAACTATATAACTAACTTTAGACGTCTAAAGAATGAATTTCCAAGTCCATATTTTTATGAGCATGTCCTTCAAGATGTTCAATATTAATTTTAGTAATATATGTGATATTTATCAAGTAATTTCTAAAAAATTCCAGAAAACAAGATCTTAGTCTAATTATTTGAGAAAATAATTTCACAAACTTCTGGGTGTGAATAGACATATGCACGATCTTTTAGTCGATGCAACAATTAATGTCAGAAAAACTTAATTTCTCAAATTTTCCTTTAGGAACACACAAATTTTATTGGATTGAAGAAACTTTTAGTTCTTCAAAACCAGTTTTCACATCATAATACATCTGAGATGACCCAACCGATTTTGCCAACAACACACTTAAGTGTGATTTGTAAACATCTGGTTTACCATAATACATATGATTCTATTCTTCTAATTTGTTTCAATATCTAGTAAATATAAAATAATTTGTATAAAATATATATATTTTTCGATCTTAATAAATTTACAATTATTAATATTATTCATGCAATCCTTCTGTGATTGTCAATTTTTCTAAGATCCATGAAAATCATCACTAATACTTTTCTGATCAATGGTGACAGAATAATTATTTTCTTATCAATCATCAAGGGATAACCATTTTTTGATGAATGAATAAAAGTAATTCATCCTTTGAACAATCCTCTAGGGATCCTTTATAAATATATAATTTTTTCGAGAGGTAGATCATAGATCTTCAAACAATGATAGATAAACAGTTTTCGTGCAATTCTCCGGGGATGCATTATAAGTTCTTCATGAACTATATACATTATTATTTTTCAATCATTCATGGATCTTGATTAGTTCTTCAGGAACTATATAATAAAATATTATTTTGCTATCCTTCAGGGATGCTTGATAAATTCTTCAAGAACTATATATTAAATTATTATGTTGCTCTTCTTCAGAGATGTTTGATAAGTTCTTCAAGAACTATATAATAAATTATTATTTTTCTATCCTTCAAGGATATTTGTTAAGTTCTTCAGGAATTATATAACAAACACATTATTTTATAGTCTTTCAAAGATATTTTAACATTATTTATCCAATTCTTCTGGGATGCATGAAAATCATCGTTGTTTTTTTTTTTAATTAACACATCAATACAAAATAGGCAGAATTAGAAATATATATTACGAAACAAAAAATAATAATATTACCTTCTTAATCTTGAAGTTTCATATCGTTAGACCATCATTACCAAACTATTTGTATCACTTCTTAGACAAGTAGTTAACATTCATATGGTAGAGTTTCGTGCTGATAACGTGTTATAAAATAAGGAGAAAGAATATAAAATAGAAGAGAGAAAGATTAGAATGATTATGTATTATTTCATTGGTCTATCGTATACTGTGAGATTGGTCATATTTATAGGACATCATATAAACATTATAATAAATACAAAATGATTAAATAAGGAAAGAAGTTATTAGGAGACAAATCATCCAATTATTCATAACAGAATCAAAATTAAAGTTGTTCTCATTTATAACAATGATATTTTTTTCGTACATAACAAAATTTGAATTAACAATATATTTTTTTCCATATATAAATATTATTTTTGTTTTGACATTATTTATAAAAAAATTTGAATCAATATTAAAATTGTTCCCGTTGTCCTTCAATATTTTGATCAATAACTTAATTTTCCCCGTTCCATATAATTTTTATATTAGAAAAAAATAATAAGGTATATGAAAGATTCTATTTTATAAAAGTAACGTAAATATAAAAAACATTAATAATTATAACAAAATAATATTTCTCAACTTTAGAGTTTAATGAAGTAATCATTATTATTTTTTGAATTGAAATAAATGAATATAATTAAATTTTAAATAATAAATGACATTAAAAGAAATAGATAATTTTTCATAAAGTGTAATAAAACTTATTAATATTGTAATGATGATTTAATGGTATAATTGACACAAAATAATAGTAATTTAAATTTAAAATTTAATACTATTGATTATAATTTTATTTCTAATAAAGTGTAATAAAATTTATTAATATTGTTATGATTTAAACTTTAATATTATTGAGTACGACACAAAATAATAATAATTTAAATTTAATATTGTAATGATTTTCTGCTTTCATTAAATGAAAAATATTATCAAGAATATATTATTTTATTAAATTGAATATGAAAAATCAACTTTGATTATAATATTGAAGTTGTTATCTTCAAACATCATAATTTGCTACCTTTACTTCATATCAAATCATATATTATTATTATTATTATTATTATTATTATTATTATTATTATTATTATTATTATTATTATTATTATTATGTGCTTTACAATTGAAATATTGAATTTGATGAGATGATATGACTTTACTTTGTTATAACATCAGAAAAAAAAATCTAAATATCAGACCTTTGTTGTGAATTAAATTTGATTCAAATTTAAAAATTATTATTACTCTTTTAATAATCAACAATTTCTTTTAATATTTTCATTTGAATCATTCGCTATATTTGACTCAAATATTGTTATTAAGAATACAATTTTGTTTAGGAACAATATTTGAGCCAAATATTGATAAAACTAAAGTTGTGCCTATTTATAACAATGATATTTTTTTCGTACATAACAAAATTTGAATTAACAATGTATTTTTTTCCATATATAAATATTATTTTTGTTTTGACATTATTTATAAAAAAATTTAAATTAATATTAAAATTGTTCCCATTGTCCTTCAATATTTTGATCAATAACTTAATTTTCTCCGTTTCATATAATTTCTATATTAGAAAAAAAAATAAGGTATATGAAAGATTCTATTTTATAAAAGTAACGTAAATATAAAAAACATTAATAATTATAACAAAATAATATTTATCAACTTTAGAGTTTAATGAAGTAATTATTATTATTTTTTTAATTGAAATAAATGAATATAATTAAATTTTAAATAATAAATAATATTAAAAGAAATAGATAATTTTTCATAAAGTGTAATAAAACTTATTAATATTGTAATGATGATTCACTGGTATAATTGACACAAAATAATAGTAATTTAAATTTAAAATTTAATACTATTGATTATAACTTTGTTTCTAATAAAGTGTAATAAAATTTATTAATATTGTTATGATTTAAAATTTAATATTATTGAGTACGACACAAAATAATAGTAATTTAAATTTAATATTGTAATGATTTTCTGCTTTCATTAAATGAAAAATATTATCAAGAATATATCATTTTATTAAATTGAATATGAAAAATCAACTTTAATTATAATATTGAAGTTGTTATCTTCAAACATCATAATTTGCTGCCTTTACTTCCTATCAAATCATATATTATTATTATTATTATTATTATTATTATTATTATTATTATTATGTGCTTTACAACTGATATTGAATTTGATGAGATGAGGTGACTTTACTTTGTTATAACATCAGAAAAAAATCTAAATATCAGACCTTTGTTGTGAATCAAATTTGATTCAAATTTAAAATTTATTATTATTCTTTTAATAATCAACAATTTCTTTTAATATTTTCATTTGAATCATTCGCTATATTTGACTCAAATATTGTTATTAAGAATACAATTTTGTTTAGGAACAATATTTGAGCCAAATATTGATACAAATCGAGAAATAAAATATTGTTGTATTTAACTATTTCTATTATTCTAACTCATAACTCTCATGTTTATCCAAAATTTCATTTTCAAATAATTTACTAAGTAATCGGTTCGTTAGACATATGTTATATATGTAACATTTTGAAAATCTTATTCTTTAATACATATTTCCTTATTTCCTCTTAATGAATACTCTCCCTAAAAAAGGACTGCAACTTTTCCCCTTGAGTAACCAAGTCGCCAACCACAGTTTGTATACATCAATGGTAGTTTAAGATGTCTTTAACATGATAATAATGATAACAATAATAATAATTAAAAGTTGTTAAATAATAATATAATAATGGTGAAATTTCTTCATTAATTCTCCATATTTATACTTTTAACATTATGAGAAATAACATTATTGTTGTACCCCAAATTTTACCCCTTAGATGTCATAACATCTTACACCTACATTTAGGGTTCAATCATATTGCATAACTAACCATTTTATCAGTTTTTGTTCGTTTTGTTTCATTTGTGAATTTAGGTTTTATCTCAAGAGACTTCAAGGGTCCGTGTGGTGTGGTTTGAGATTCAGTGGAAGTTTGACCTAATCTTGGTCAAACAAGTGGTTTGTATCAGTATCAGGTTATCAGGCTGTGGCAGAGATTCTGAATCAGGGTTTTGGTCCTCATCAAGTCATTTGTTTCATAAGTGTGCACTCAAGGCATGAGGATTAGGGTTTCTCACCCTTTGTGTTTCTGATCGACAAGTTTGTTCATGCTGAGTTCATTTGAGATAAGCATGTCAAGAGTACGCGCAGTTACGTTTCAGTGCAGTTGAGTGTGGCCTGATCTTGGGCAGGAAAGAGGAGATTCTCAAGTTGAATTTGTCATGGATCAGTGCTTTATATCTGAAGATCATCAGACTTGGGTTTTTTGTGTCTATTCAAGTTGTTTGGGTCATCAAAGAGATCAGAGCAGTTGGTACATTTCAAGTTGTGTGCAAGTGTTTGGTCATGTAATTCAGGATGTGCGGCAGTCAAGTGCAGTTGTCAAGGTTTAGGTGTTGTTCAAGTGTGGAAGTGCATATCCATTCCCGTAACCGTCTTTTATCCACTTTGTTATTTATCCATTTTTCAATTCAGTTTTCATTAACCATTTTCATTCAATTACCCATTTCTCCTAATCCATTTCTAAACTATTTTCAATTATCCACATTTTATTTCAATTATCCATTTTAAAATCCAATTCACTGTATCCATTTTCATTTCTTAATCCAATCCACCATCCCGTTTCAAATATAACCATTTTTTCCAACACTTTTTTTTTAAACCAAACCATATCCATTTTACCATTATTTAAATTCATAATATCCATAGTTTTTTTTATCCATATCCACCTTTTATTTTCTATATTCATATTTTCCATATCAATTATCCATTTGACCAAATTTTCATTCTAAATCCATTTTCGGTTACAACATGTCACAAAAATCTACCAAGTCCATCTATTTAATATCTCTTTTTTTAATCCATCCATAATTGAAAAAATAAAAGGATCCAGTCCATAATTCATTGAATTTTCATAAGCCCATTATATTTTTCATGCGCTGCACCCTAGCACCAAACAATGACAAAAATGCCAAAGTCACTTTCCAAGCCAAGACTTTTTTACCGTAACCTGCAAACGAAAGCGACCCATCATCCTCTTATTACAACAAAAATAAAAAAGAAACTTGTTCCAAGTCAACAAGCTGCCAAAACGACCACAAATCATGCCAATATCACACACCATTTTCTGCAGCAAAGCCACTATGCTACCTCCAACATCACAAGCAACAACAACTGCACAATGACAACTGCAAACCATCCAGACACTGCATCATCAACAACCAGCAAATGAAAATGACAGATCAAACACAACAGGACAATTTACTTGTACCTTGAAACTTAATAAACAAGTTTTCAATAGGACTTAAAAGAAAGGGCGGATACCATTACGGGGGAGGCTGAACGTTCTTCACAACAAGACAATTCCTTCACCACTTAACTCACATGTTTCTCTTCACACCACCTCCATAAACCTCTTTCCAACAATCAACAGCCACCTACCATCCATCAGTTGAGACTTAATATCACTACTCAACCTAGCTTCCCCGCCTTCATCAATATCAACAACAACAACCAAAAACTTTCCAATCTTCAATCTCACTCTGAAACTTTTCAACCTCACAATACTCCCTCAATCTCGCCGGAACCTCATCACCCAAAACCACAAAAATTCTTTGTTTCAATCACTTTCCCACACTCTTCTGTTCCACCCTTCCTCAATAAACAAACCCTTCATCACCTAAACCCTCGTACAACAGCGCATAAACCGGCGACGACATCCACACCCACAAACATTTCTGCCGTTTTCGACCTTCCTGCATCGTCACCATGTGAGTCACATGGAATCGAAACCGATCTACCCTCCACCGACCCACAACTTCAAACCCTCAACCTGTAAATCCACCATCAAACAATCTTCTTCTCCAATCCCATTCAACAACCCAAACAGAAACCAATCACATACCATAGAGTCTGAAACAGAGAGATTAAGAAGGAAAGAAAAATCGAATCATGTAATCGAATCCGCAAGCGATTGAAGACGAGAGAGAATCGAATAGAAACCAAACCCGATTCGGCGAAACAATCTGAACCTGAAGCGAGTGAGGGTTCGAATGAACCGCAAGCCGTATTATTATTGTTGTTTCTGGAAAGGATTCTGAATCGATGTGTGTGAGAGCTTATCTTGGTTGATTTTTTTTTATTATTCCTTTCTCCATAGCCATGGTTGTGTCTCTGTTATCTCAAAACAACCTAATTTGTTTTTGTTTTACGAACTAATGGTGGTGGTTTGGTTTTGAAATGTGAAGCTATGGTCAAAGCGTGCTATATATTCTCAGTTTAGGTCGTGTCCTGTTTTTATCCGTTCCACCCTTTTTTCTTTTTTGGGCCAGCTGTTCTTGTAAGTAGGATGGGTTTGTTTAAGCCCATAACAGTTATCAATAGCACCCTCCTTATTTCAGCGCCACACCCTATATTCCCTTCCTTTGTTTTTTTAATTAATTTCTTTTTTATTTGTTCTATTTTATTAAAAAGGTTTAATATTTTGTTTTAGATTTGAGGAAATTTCTTGGTAAGTTTTTCTTTGATTTTTTATTTCCATTTTGAATTTCTATTTTCTTTATTTTTGGGCCAATGATATATAAAAATCATGACTTGGTTGATTATTTCAAATCAATAAAGTCTTGATAAATATGAGGCCACTTTTTATTCATTTTTATTGGTCGATGAAAGTCAAAAATAAAAGATTATCGATTTCTCGATTAAATCTTAACTTAGACAAGACCAACTTTATTTTTCTTGTCGATTCCATTTTCTTTATTTTGGTCGATGATATAACAAACTTCATGGTTTGGTTGATCTCATTAAAGCGACAAAACTTTGATCAATATGAGACCACTTTCTCTTTATTTCAGTTTTATTCACTTTTTAGTCGATGAAAGTCAAGAATCATTGATTATCGATTTCTCGATTAAATCATGATTAAGACGAGACTATTTCTATTTTCATTTCTATTTTAATTTCTTTGAATACTTCCTTACCCCCTTTGGTGGGACGTGTACATATTTTCTGATAAAGTCTTGTGGACAACTATTCTGTTATGATTGTGGTTGCCTATTTCATTTGACACTATTCTAAAGGAAAGTCCTCCTAAGTTGACTCATAAGTCAATAAACAAATCATACCACCTTGGCCTCATAAGAGCCTTCCTCTTTCCTTGGCCTCATAAGAGCCTTTCCCTTTTCCTGGCCTCATAAGAGCCATGGAATCATAACTTAGCAATAGGTTAGAGTTTTGAACTCTATGTGATTCTCACCATCACGAGAACTCACTTTTTCCATCATAACTTAGACTTAGAGAGTTTCTTAAAACTCTAAAATGAGCTCACACTCATTTCCCCTGGGAACTTTGGCCATAGTCAATGGTTCCTCTTTCACCCTTAGTTAGGTGAACTACGGTTGCTCTGATTCTTTAGTTAGATACGTAGGCACAAGATGCGACGTCTTGGCGAGCAAACTTAGTGTATATACCCTTAGGTCTTTACCTTTACCCCTTTAGCAGATATCTTAGCAAGCAAACATAACATGACACAAACTAAACAGGAGGTTCCTGTAGAGTACTACAAATACTTAGGGTGTTAATACCTTCCCTTAGTATAACCAACCCCCGAACCTTAGATCTCCCCCCTTTAGGTTTTTCTCGGTCTTGAACCTTTCCTTTGGATAAATCAAAGTCGGTGGTGAACTTCAAAGTTTTGCGATGCAAGTTAATTAATAGCTTGTTATCTGATTCTCACCGCAACAGAAATGGCGACTTCACTGGGGAATGCATTTTTTAGGGTTGAGCCCACCTTGTTTTGTTTATGTTATTTATGCTTGTTTGTTATACATGTACATATCTGTATATATCTGTATATCTGCTTTGCTTGGGATCTTCTGTGTGCAGGGTGCTACTATTGAGTGGTGAGATAAGTCCTAACCCGGACTTGAGAGCACTTATGATAGGACGATGGTATATTCAAGGAGGCTTTGAGGGAGTCGATTCCTGAAAAAGTTGACTTGAGACACCATCACTTAGTTGAGGCCCTCTTGAGAGTCTAGTCATGTTGAACGAGTATATTCGTGAAAATGTGTTACTCTCGACCTAGGTGCCCTTGATATTGAGAACCGTAGTTACCAAACACCACTTGGCCTTTTAGGATGTAGTGCGGTGACCATGATAGAGTCTATTTCTAAAATGGTTGTCACGTGATACTACACTCAGACGAGATTCTCTTGAGAATTTTATTGATTACCAAGTCATTTGGGAAGTCAATAAAATCCGAAAGATGGGTTGTCGACTCTGGGAACTTTTTAGAACCCTGTTCTGCAGATGAAAACCCATAGTGCACACCTTTTGGGATGGGTAGACCATGGCTCCATGCTCGTGATCTTCAAACCTAGGCCCTCATTTGTTTCCCTGTACATATGTGTGAATATGTGAATATCTGTATATGTGTGTTTGTGCATACATTCGTCCATTCATGACAGCCTTTCGGTTTCAAGGAATTCAAGTGCCTTTTCCTTTGTAAAAATCAATAAAGATCATGGTTTTTAAAGCAAAACTCTTCAGCTTTCAAAAAAAATGTTTGCAACTCGCCTTTGAGTTCCTTGAAACCATTTGGCTTGCATTAGCATTGCATACGCATTCGCGTTCCATTTGTATTTCTCATCCTTGAGTCTCATCTATCCTTTATCTGTAACCCAGTTGACTTCCTGAAGCCATCATTGGACTTGAAGTAGATTTTGGAGGATCATGAGCTCAGAAGACCAGAACCAGTTTGTGACCAGAGTGGATTTCGACCTGTTGAGAAACCAGTTGGATCAGATTATGATAGCCTTGGCACTGAGAGATGACAATATTCAGGGTATGTCTTTGGAATGCAACTGAAGACTATAATGTGCTCAGAGACTAGATTCAGACTCTGCTTGACTCCAATATGTTCTCATTCAAATCAACAATCAACAATCCTTCACCTAATCAAGCGGATTCATCAGACTCTGAAGTGGAAGAAATTTCTGAGAGTGGATGTGAAGATGATTCTCAGACTGATCTCGACAAACAACTCTGAAGATGTTTATCTCAGCTTGGCAAATCAAGAAAGGAAAATTCCAGTTCCCCGAAGCTGGCAATCTTTTGGTTGTTTAGCATTTTGTTGTATTTTCTTTGCATGTTTGAAATTGTATTTGCTTATAAGCTGTTGTTTTTTTTTCAAATTGGCAAGATTAATGAAATGTTTATGCATCTTTTGATTAAGTCCATTCGTTTCACTCATTTTATTTTCATGAAAATAAAAAATATATATTTATCTTGTTTATTTCCATTTATCAAATTGTTGTTAAGCAAAGATTGGGGAGGATGATGAAAACCTCATATTCATAATTACTGTGGTATGCTTCCAATTAAACCTTGCCGAGGATGTAAGGCATTGTTTCAATTCCCAAACACTGGAGAAATAAGGAAGTTAATCCCTTGTAAAACCCTTTGAGCCTAGAAGTAGGAGTTTTCTTTATAAAACACAAAAACCCATAATCTCAACCTTGGGGCAGGGTAGTTTTCAGTTTAACTTAGTTATGCATTCTAATGCAAGCGCTTCATGCAAGACACTAGTCAGCTCTCTCAGATCAAATGAGTTAACATTATACAAGTTGTTCCTCCAAACAGCAAATAAGGAAGGATCGTCAAGAAATCCTTAATCGAAGAATAAGCCGAGTCCCTTTCAAGGCAAAAGCCAAGAAAGATGGGAAACCCAAAACTTCGCCTTATACAAGAAGATTTGTACAACAATCAAGAAAAGAAGAGGTCTCAAAACCTCACCAAAGCAAATAAGAGGTCTCATAACCTCAAAAGACAAGAAGAGGTCTCAAAACCTCACCAAAGCAAAGAAAAGATCTAAAAACCTCAGTGAAGACAAGAAAATGTCTCAAAACCTCAGCAATAAAGGATAATCAAATGTTGTAAGAGAGTAATGACTACCCTAAGTGTCTTAATCATCACCAACTATCATCAATTCATTCCTAGTCTATAGGAACGTAAATGTGTAGCTTAAGCTAACTGAGCATAAGACTGAAGTTCATCACGAAGATGGGGTGGGACAAATAAACTTTGAGCCTTTATCCTTTGTTTCATAAAACCGTGAACCAGGCCACGTTACAACCCTTAAAAGACCTAATTGAGGTAAGGTTGTTTTGAAAGCATACTACAGCAAGGTTGATTAACCCGACTCCTAATAATCTTTGCTAATTACACGTGTTGATCACTTCATCTGTTAATGACTAGATCCACCTTTGTTTTTATTTAATCATTCCACCGTGTGTTTCATTAATAAACTTTGTTTTCAAAAGCTTGCGTGAATGTCGCATTGAAATTGCCAATTTTTAATGAGCAATACTTGTTTGCAAAGACAATTAAATGTCAAAGGAATCCCAACAAATGCAACCAGCTAGGGAATTCGACTTGATAAAGGAAGCTCAGTCAGGGGCAACCAAGCGGAGGAATATGCCATTCCACCATCCCAAGAGCTACTAAATTAGAGGAAGAACTCTTCAAGTTCATAATATTGGGGCAAGCCTTCTTGAGTTCATCTTATGACAAGTTTGTTTCAAGGCAAGGACTTCAATGACCCACTAACAGGGGCAAGTTTATTCCCCAGTTGTTTCTACCATCGTCTAAGGACTCTGTATTGCAAATACAGCTGATCAGAAGCAGTCAGGTCGAGATTCGAAAAATCTCTCAAAGGTCAATTAATCAGCGACATCTCCTTCACAGATCAACCGGTCTGAAGAGCAAGTTCAAAGACTCTGTTGTGCAAACGCCGTTAATCTGGGGCAGTTACGCCAAGATTCATGAATCTAAGAGTTTGAAGATATTGAGGCATTTCGTATGCCGATTCTTCTGTAAAATCCTCTTGGTATTTTCTCCCTACATACCATGTAATCTGGGGCAGAGAAGATTTGAAGATTACTTGTTGCAAGAGCCATTGTTCATCATGGTGATCATCGTGCAAGTTCATATGCAGAACTACCCTGTTCTTGTGATATCCTTTGCCAGCTTCCTAGTAAATTGTTACTTCGGTCGAGCTTGGCCAATCTCCATGGATCTTCATCCTCCAGTAAGGAAATCAAGCTCATGATGGCAATCCTAGTGAAGTCATGATGCTATACGTCAGGTGGAATACTCTTTTCTCAGTGTAGTTGCTGATCCTACTTATTCATCCCCAGTAATGGTCCAATCTTATGAGTTTGGCTGGGTATCCTTGTCGAGATGTTTATTTCATCTCCAGGTTTCGTTTCCCTTTATGTGTTTTGTCAGCATAAGCATAAGCATGGCATAAGCATTCATATGCATAGCATCTTAGCATTTCTGCTTCCCTTCTGGTGTTTACCTATTTTTGTTCACTTTGGTGTTTACCTCCCCAAGTGACTGGGTTCGTCTATTCTCTCCAATAGAAAGTCAGCTCTAGGCATAAAGTGCCCATCCATTCTTGAATTCCCCACAGAGTTTTATCCTCGTGGATGATGGTTGGTTCAGTTATCTTTTCCATATTTGGATGAGAAAAATCCCCATTTGAGTTTATTCCTCAATTGGAGTCTTGTTTGACTATTTCTTTCTAACTTGTTCCTAGATTGAATTTTGATCCCTGGCAGGTGGTTTCTGAGCCCATCTTGCACGTGCATTTATTTTGCACTGTGTCTCGCAGGAAGAATCTTTTGCAGACCCTCATTGAAGACAAAATTCATTCCCCAGCAGTGTTGTGATATCAACATCTCTTTGGAATTTATACCCAATAACAAGTAGCAATCTCTTGAAGAAGCTTGTTTTTCTATGGCGATAAGTGGCAGTCTCTTATGAGAAGCTTATCTATCTCTGGTGCTAACCAACCTTTTTGCAACCATAATTGGTATTCCCCAGGAAGTCTAACCTGCAACCCTGGTATTAACCTATCTGATACTTAATCTCCTCATATGGAACTTAAAATCCAGTAATTGCTGGCATCATTTATCCTAGGTCAAATATGAACCTAAACTTCAGGTTATCGTGAACCCGTTGTTTGAAACCAGGTCAAATGTGAACCTAAACTTCAGGTTATCGTGAACCCGTTGTTTGAATCCAAGTTATCGTGAACCTAAACTTCAGGTTATCGTGAACCCGTTGTTTGAAACCAGGTCAGATGTGAACCTAAACCTCAGGTTATCGTGAACCCGTTGTTTGAATCCATCGTTTGAAACCTAAACTTCAGGTTATCGTGAACCCGTTGTTTGAAACCAGGTCAGATGTGAACCTAAACCTCAGGTTATCGTGAACCCGTTGTTTGAATCCATCGTTTGAAACCTAAACTTCAGGTTATCGTGAACCCGTTGTTTGAAACCAGGACTTTAGGTTATCGTGAACCCGTTGTTCGAAATCAGGTTATCGTGAACCTAAACTTCTGGTTATCGTGAACCAATTGTTTGTATCAGGTTATCGTGAACCTAAACTTCTGGTTATCGTGAATCAGTTGTTTATATCAGGTTATCGTGAACCTAAACCTCTAGTTATCGTGAACCAGCTGTTTGTATCAGGTTATCGTGAACCTAAACCTCTGGTTATCGTGAATCATTTGCTTATATCAGGTTATCGTGAACCTGTATTTCCGGTTATCGTGAACCATTTGTTTATATCAGGTTATCGTGAACCTGTATTGCTTAAACTCAGGTCAAATATGAACCTAAACCAAATTACAAATCCTACTCATACTGGTTTTCTTCATAAAGCAAGTTATTTTTTATCTCAACCAACTCTTATGAGTACCAGAGTCTTTTCTTGGCTCATTGACCTTGTTCCCATTTAAACTCCAGATGTTTTTATCTGGCGCGCAGAGTTCGTCTCTGTCTTTTCTGGCTTTTCTTGAAGATCCCGTTTGAACTCTTCGATATAAGAGATCCCCAGAAAATCTTTGTAGGATGTCTATCCTTTTATTTCAAATTGATCCCCCAGTGGAGATCATGTCTTCTTTCTAGTTTCATGCCCAGTAAGAGTGCCTCTTATTTCCCCAGTGTCGTCCGGTCACATATGAACCTGTCATCCATCTCCCTGGATCTTTCCCCAGTGGAGAATACCCTTCTGGCTCCTATCTCCAGTGAGGATCTGTGGGGTGTTCCCCTTTATTTTTCTATCCCCAGTGTTTCCTCAGAGTCTCCCCATTGAGTCTCTTTTGTTGGTTAACCTGTATCCCCAGTTAGTCTTCCTTGTGGATACTAACCTTCATCCTTCCCAAGTGATGTTCACTTGGGGTTGTTTGCTTTTTATCCTTTAGTGTCTTGTTTGTCTGCATTTTTGCACTATCATGGCATCATATTATCATACTAGAAGTTCATGGCACGTCAGCATTTGCGTATCTGTCGCTTGTCCTTAGCATCTGCATTCCATCTAAGGGCAAAATTTTCAGTTTGCTATATTTAAATACCTTTCACCTTGATGTCCCGAGGATCTTCGTTCCTCGTGTCATCCGATAAAGCTATTTAAATAGGGGCAACTGTTGTACCCCAAATTTTACCCCTTAGATGTCATAACATCTTGCACCTACATTTAGGGTTCAATCATATTGCATAACTAACCATTTTATCAGTTCGTTTTGTTTCATTTGTGAATTTAGGTTTTATCTCAAGAGACTTCAAGGGTCCGTGTGGTGTGGTTTGAGATTCAGTGGAAGTTTGACCTAATCTTGGTCAAACAAGTGGTTTGTATCAGTATCAGGTTATCAGGCTGTGGCAGAGATTCTGAATCAGGGTTTTGGTCCTCATCAAGTCATTTGTTTCATAAGTGTGCACTCAAGGCATGAAGATTAGGGTTTCTCACCTTTTGTGTTTGTGATCGACAAGTTTGTTCATGTTGAGTTCATTTGAGATAAGTATGTCAAGAGTACGTGCAGTTACGTTTTAGTGCAGTTGAGTGTGGCCTGATCTTGGTGTAGCACCCCAAAATTTGCTCTCCTTACTTTATTACTAACTCAAGTGGCTTATGCTTCATTTGCATTTTAGCTAGGTCATCGGGTACATACATGCATATCATTTGGCTTTGTGGTTATGGGATCAAGGTTCTTTGTTCAAGCATCGTCAGGTTGCAACAGACGTTTATTTCGTCACTCGACATATGCGCAAAGTATTTCTCCGGGTTACGTAATCAACGGGTCAGCAAAGCTCTTATCAAACATAATTTTTCATGTCAAGAATCTCAGAGGAAGTTGAAGTTTTCAGCCGATTCAGAACAGTTTGAGCAGAAAAGCAGTGCACTGTCTGTCAAATTTGCAAAATTCATAACTCTTGCTCTGGAACTCGTTTTGGCTGGATATTCAATAGTTAGAACCGTCTTGGTATTCTCTACAACTTTTATGTTCGGCTCGGAAGTCAATTCATCAAGGAAAGTGGTGGGAATTATTTGTTTCTGGAATTTCGGTTTCGCTGGATAATTGTGTCAGCGGTATTCAAAAGGGCTTAACTTCTGATTGGATCATCATTTCTGAGCTATTCATATGCCAAAAAGTTCTATATTAAAATTATCTGCAACTTTTGTGTTTGGACCGAGGGCTGATTCTTTGAGGAAGATCTCTAAACACGCGAGTTTTCAGAGTCGATACAGTGCAAAAAACAGTGAAAAATAGTGCTGAACCGGTGTATTTCGGACACTAAAAAATTCATAACTCTCAGCTCGTTTATCGGATTGATGTCGTTCCGGTGCCTAAAATTCCGTTTAGATGTTATCTTCGTGCCGTGAATTCAGTTTGGGTCAGGTCCGAGCGGAAGGACCCCGAAAATGTCAATTACCAGTGGGGTTCTTTGATGCAGTGCACTGTCTGTCAGATTTTGTAAAATTCATAACTCGGTCAATTTTCATCGAATTACGTCCGTTCTTGAAGCGTTGGTTCACAAATTTTATCATCTCCAAGTTCCAAGACAAGCTCGAGTTTGAACGATGCTCCGAAGATCATCGTTTTGGTTTATTTCGCAAAACGGAAGTGCTGAACCGAAGAAAAAGGGTGAAAGTTATTTCACGGGAAAATGCATATCTCGCTCGTTTTTTGTCCGATCGCGCTCATCTTTTGACACAAGGTCACTGACTCATAGATCTACAACTTTGCTGACAAAGTCGAGTCGATATTATGCTCCGAAGAGGTTGACCTCGTCACGTTTTCGAGCAGCGGACACCAAATAAGCTGAAAAAACAACTTATTCAGTGACGTCTTGCAGCTTAAACATATCGATCGCACTCGATTTTGATCGTATGACATCCGTTCTTTTTGTGTTGCAACCGTGATTCAGAGACGGACGATGTTGTGGAAGGCTCAGAGTCGAAATTTCTCGCCGAAGACGGTGTTATTTTCACTTAAGCCAAAATTCTACCTTTTGCCCTTCATTTTAGACTCCACTATATATTCAAAACTCTCTCTCATTTCCCATGATTTCACTCATTCTCACAAACACCAAAAACTCTCTCAAATTTTTCTCTCAACTCTCACAAGATCAAAAAACCAAAAGCTCATACACTCATTGGAGAACACACGTGATTTTGAGGAGAACAAAAGTTTGAACCCTAATCCTTCTCTCATTCGAATCTCACAATCCACAAAGGCTTTGGGCGAAATTCTTTCACAGTCTTCATCCTTGGAATCCATAGAGCACAAACCACCCATCGTTGGAAGCTAAAAGCAAGGATACGGACTGCTTGATCTCAGCTTGATACGTGTGATGTTTGGATCCATTTGGTGATGCAATTTTGTGGTTCTTGGTGAGACCTTTTTCACATACATTCTTGATGGATATGACGTGATTTTCAGAATTTATTCAGATTTTTATAAGGCATGCTTCTATTTTTGGTTTATATTTACATGTGACTCAAACTTTGAATGGAATGTTTTGGGTACGTGACCTAGTTTGGATCTTTTTGACCCTTTGTGTTTAAGTGAAGCTTGGAATGATTATATGTTGTGATCATATACTGACTTGGTTTGTTTGTGGCTTTGGAATCATTTTCATTTAATAATTTTTCTGTTTATGGTGGATTTTTCTAGTTGACAATGTTGTGACACAACTCTTTGGATGTTTTGAACTAGTTTCTTTGAGATGCCTTCTCATAAGATCTCATAAATGTTTGGTGACTCTTATTTGCATTGAATGACATGTGTGAGGCTCTGATCCTCTTGATATGGTTTCCATTAAATGACATTTTCTCACTTCTTGCCTCACATGATCTTTTGTTGCTTGCATGAATGACATAAGTGAATGTTTTGCCTAGTTTTGGCACATGTTTTTAGTATGACGGATGATGTTCCTTCTTTGATGATTTGAGCTTACTATGACATGAAGTGCTTGCTGCCCTACCTTGTTTCTTATCTCTTGTGTCATCTTCTTCTTCATCTCCCTCACTTCTTTTCTTCCCTTTTGGATCTCAAGACTTGTTTAAGCCTTGGATTCACTTTTGCGTGTTCCCTTAGGGTTTCCTAGTCCAACTTAATCCTTGATTAAGCTTGGGGTAGGATAGACATTAAGATTCAAACCATGCATGCTAACTTAGCTAGATGTTCCCATTTCAAACTCAACCTTAGGGCCACTTTTGCATGATAACATTAGGATAGATTTCCCCTTAGTGTTTTCTTTTCTTTTGAGTCCCTCTTCTCATCTCATAACATCTCTAAAACACTTAATAAGGATAAAGTGTATTGCACATGAGCCTTAAGCGTGGGGAATGAGAAATGAGGGGTTTCCTCTCATCTTTCTAGAGTGCTTAGCGAGCGTCTTGTCTTGGTATGATTCGTTAAGTATTCGTCCCTGTACCCTAGACTTTGGTGCAATGCAAGTTATGAACTAACTCAAGTCACTTCTGTCCTAAAAAATACAAACAAACTTCAAACCTTTTTGTCCTTCGGGATTGTCAAACTAAAGGCTATTTTCAAAAAGGGCACGTTACTTTCCGTCTGAGTCGCAAACAGGCATCGACCCTAACTGTCGGACGCGAACTTAACGTCGCTCATAAAAAAACACAAAAAGAACTTGGTCTGAACTACGTTGACTCTGAATTTCCCATTGCATAAAGGGAGCACGTAGGCCTAGGACATCGACGTCCTACCGAGTTTGTCTTTGTCTTTCCCTTCCCCGTCTTAGCACAGCCTTAGATGATAGGATAACTCACCCTCAGAATAGACAACAAGCGTGGATCCCATCGAGTACGATGGACGCGTGGGGTGCTAGCACCTTCCCATCGCGTAACCGACTCCTGAACCCAGGCTATGGTTGCGATGACCATTCCTTTCCCTCTTCCTCAGGTTTATACGGTGTTCCCTTTCCCTCTCTTGGGATAAATTTACACGGCTGGCGACTCTGTTTTCAGCGCCACTCTCGTGCTTGTACCTGGATGAAAATTCTGGGGAGCGACAGCTGGCGACTCTGCTGGGGAATCTGGTTGACCTATGCTGGTTCATCCCTAAGCGAGTCAATCCTAGCGTTTGCTTGTCTTTGTTCTCTTTGGGTGTCTTTGTGTTTGCTTTGCTGTGTTTGTTGTATTTTATTTTTACCGCATTTTCTGCATTGCATTTCATTTTTATTACTGTCATACTGGATATTGCTGTGTTGTGCTGGCTGTTTCTGTTTTGCAGGTTGGGTTGTTCTGAGAGATAAGCCCAATACCCAGGCTTGAGTACACCCTAGGACTAGAGTGGAAAGTAGTGGGACCTACGTGTCCGCTTGGTACGTTTGTGTGTTCACGAAATTCACAACCAGACGAGGCTATCTTGGGACGCATTCTAACGTGTGTGTCTTGCGCATGTTAGGGTGTTGATCTAGAGAACTGTCGACTCTGGTGATCGATCATCGAGGACCTTAGTGGAAACATCCCTCTTTAGTGGTGACAGTGGCAGACCACATCCTGTGGCAAACCCATTCGCACCCGAGGGCCCACTTTGGAACTCGCATAGGATGGCCCCTATCTTTTGAAGATAATCAGTGGAGGCACTCCTCGATTGACGATAGTACTGTACCCCGAGGGATGAATGTACTATTGTTTCTCGACCTCAGTGCCAGAAGCTGAGGACCTTCCGTTTTGGAGAATCAGTTGAGGCCTCCTCGATTGATGATGATGCCAAACCAGAAATGGTGAACGTATCATCATTTCTCGACCTGAGAGCCCGGGATACTGAACATCCTAGTACCCACACGTGAGGGGGGATGGGTGTTTGCAGGTAACCGAAACCTTCAACCTACCCGGTTTTTCTGGATTTCTCATCAATGTTTGATTATCTGGGTTCCTGGTTATCTCAATGGTTCGGTATTTTGGAATTCTGGTTTTCTGGGTTGTGGTTCTCGTTCAGTTAACAGCACAGCGCATCCAGCAGTGTTGCCTTGATCCCATGTTTGCATGAGCATATAATTTTTCTTGCATTCTGACATGTTTGACATTTTTCAGGGCTTGCATCTTACTCTTGATTCTGGGTTTCTGAGGTTACCTTGACATGGATGTCCAGAGAAAGAAGATTGTTGCCTATTCGTTCCCAGATCTGACCTTGACGTTGATTCACAAGCTGATTAGTATGGATGGTCACGAAGTTCGTACAGAGTTCAGTGGAGGGTATGGGAGACTTCTGAAGTTTGTCTACAATATCTCCAAGTATGAGAAGGATGCCATTCATACACTTCTTCAGTTTTATGATCCGTCTTTGCGTTGCTTCACTTTCCCAGACTACATCTTGGCCCCAACGTTGGAGGAGTTCTCATTTATTTTGGGAATCCCCATCAGGCATGACATAGTATTCTTTTCTGAAGAACACCCCGGGATAAAAGAAATGGCTATTGCTCTTCATATTGGTGAATCCGTTCTGAGCAGTAATATTGAGGAAAAACAAGGAGCTAAGGGTTTCTTATTGAAGTTCTTGTTTGATCAAGCTTGCATACATGTTAAAGAGAAGAATTGGACTGCTTTCCAAGCTATTCTGGCTATGTGCATCTATGGGATTGTCCTGTTTCCCAATGCTCCTGATCTGGTGGATATGCATGCTGTCAGAATCTTTATTTCAAAGAATCCTATACCTACCTTGCTAAGTGATGTATATCACTCAGTCCACTACAAGAATGAAAATAGGCGGGGAAAAACCGTGAGTTGTTGTCCACCGCTCTTATCTACTTGATTTCTGAGCCATCTCCCCGAAATTGGCGCCTTTGTTGATACGAAAGATTCTCTGAAGTGGTCAAAGAGGTTAATGGGCCTGACTGCTGACAACATTGTCTGGTTCAACCGTGATTTGCTAGGAATAGAGATTATTTGCAAGTGCGGAGAATTCCCTAATGTACCCTTGATAGGGAGAAGAGGTGGAATTAACTATAATCCTTCCCTTGTTATCAGGCAGTTTGGTTATCCTCTGAAAGGTCCACCTGAAGAGCGAGATGTAAGAGAGTCCTTATTCTTCAATGGTACTGAGGATCAAGAGATGATAAGGAAGATTGTGAATGCTTGGAAGCAGGTGACTAAGAAGGGAAAAACTTCGTTCGGTAAATGTAACAACCGGGCTTTCCCTTCCTATAAAGAGTGGATTAAGAAGAGAACAGAAGAGGAGCTTCTTCCCTTCCCGGTAGAACCACCATCTTACCCCTTGCTGATTGAGCCTCCTACCACAGTTGAGATAGAGAAGTTTAACAAGTTGTGGGCTGAAAAGGAAAAGCTGCGAGAAGAAAACAGTGAGCTACAAAGAGAGATTTATCAGTTGAAGCATGAGCGGGGTGAAGCTCTTCATATCGCTGAGTTGAAGACAGAGCTCCTCGCTAAGGCAGAAAAGGAGTTAGCTGACAAGGTCACATCCAGACAAAGGATGAAACAAGCTCTAGACGGTATCAGTAAGGTTCTCGAGTCTAAGAGGGAAGAGTTGGACAAGGCTTTGTTAAAAATTCACAGGTTCAATGCTCACCGAGAAACTGCAATGGCTGAGAATAAGCAAAAAGAAGATGGTTATCTAGCTCAGATTGATCAATTGAAGTCGCAACTTAAGAAGAAAGATGCTGAGATCCTATCAGGGGTATTCCAGAGACAAGCAGTCGAGGGTCGACTCAATGAAGCCATAGCCTCCATAGAGGAACTGAAGATCCAAGCTGAAGTGAAGAGATCTAGAAATGAGGGACCTAGTATGGATGGTGTTTTTGGAGAAGACGTTTGGGAGTTACATTGCCGATACTTGGAAGGGATCATGCATAGGAGAGACGTTCTCATTCAAGAGCTAATTCAGAGACCGAAGCATCCCGACACCAAAAAGTTGTTCAAAGAAATTCAAGACTGGAGCAAGAAGCATAATGGATTTGGGGGATTGACACTTGTGGACTTTGATGATATGCCGTATTTTTCTATTTTCTTTCATTCGGACCACCGCCAGACTTGTTGGTTGGGATCTATGATTATTGTGTTCAGACTTGTTATCTTGGATTTGTGATTGTTGACATTTGGTTTTCCTCTGGTTTTCTTAATATATGAGCAGAAGTTCTGTTCTATTTTGCTATTAAACTGGAATCAAGGGGTGGATCGCTCTGCAAATATTCAAACATGTTCATTTGCATTTACATATTCATAATCATTTTGCATAATCATTGTGCATAACAGGTGTTCAAGGCTGGTTATTCTTATTTTGATCTGGTTTTCCTCATAATTGCAGACTTAACGCCTCAGGCCATTCAAGAGTTGATCATGGAGCAAGTTTAAGCTGAGTTGAGGGAAATGCGAGGCCAGATGGGGCAGCTTATGGGGAATATGCAAAATCTCATGCAAGACCAGAAGATGCTGAGGGAGGAGGTCAATCAGATGAAGACTTAGATGGGTTTGGCCATGGAAATTTTGAATAGGGTGTTGAAGAAGGAAGACAGTCTTGTGCCCGCTTCCACAACAGAGATCCTTACTCCTCCCATCTCTTTGGAATTTGATTTAAATCGTGGATTACCTCGTGAATCTCTTCCACAAGCGGAAGTTCCAGAACTTTCCCAACAGCAGCTAGGTCTTGGCTCCCAAGAGAAGCCCAAGGGCAAAAAGTGTACACAGAGACAGAAGAAGTCTGAAAGAGTTTTTCATCCGCTCCCTATGCCATATTCTCAACTATTTGCAGCATCTCCTTCAGTTGGAACTGGTACAGAAAAGGACTTTGGCTCCTCTCACTGGTAATCCTCCACCAGGCTATGATGCAAGAGCCCATTGTGATTTCCATTCTGGGGCACCAGGGCATACTGTGGAGAAATGTAGGGCCTTTCAACACCAAGTCCAGGATTTGATTGATGCAGGGGAAATTGAGTTCACGTCGGGTGACGTGAATATACAAGGTGATTTTACTCCAATTGTTGCAAAAGAAGTGGAGACTCCTCCCCTCTTTGCAGGATCCACCTCATGTCATGGACTTTCTCCACAACCTTTTGATGCAGAAGCTCTACGTCAGCAACCTTTATTTGTGCCTCAGCCAAATGTGGAAAGGAAAGTGCAAGCGCAGGTGGGGCGCCCAAATCAACACCGACAGCAGAGTTATCAGCAGGAGGGGCAACCAAGACCAAGAGGGCCCAAGAGGATATTTGATCCTATTCCTATCCCTTATAGTCAGCTGTTTGCTCGTCTGCTCAAGAACTCTAATTCAAATGAGGAGTACCGCGCCGGTACCGTACCCTATTCCTCCGGATTATGACATGACTGCTAGGTGCGAGTTCCACTCGGGAACGTTTGGGCATACGATTGATAAGTGTAACGTATTCCAGCACAAGGTGCAATACTTGTAGACTCAGAGATCATTGTATTCACTGAAGATGATATGTACATCAATGAAGGCCTCCTTTCTCAAATGAACACTCTGTCTGCAAGTACGTCCAGACAGAATTAAGCTTCCTCATCAATGGCAATCTTCAGCTTCTTTACTGCATTTTCATTTGTAGTTTTTCATTTCTTGTTAAAGCATCGTATGCATGTAAGACTTGTTTGTCTTTTTTATGATGATATTAATGCAATGAGTATGTTTTTCTTGAAGTAATCCATTCGTGTTCACTCTTAAATGTTTATATGCACTGCAATACCAATTTTCTTGTTTAGAACTCTTGAGGGAGGATGATGAGACGAAAACGCAAAATCTCTGGTCGTATGTTCAAGGATAGAACCCTGTTGAGGATGTACAAGCATTGTTTCAAAACCCCTAAACACTGGAGAGATAAGGAGATAAACCTTCGTTAACCCCTTTGAGCCTTGGAGTAGGAGCTTCTTTCGTACGAAAAAACCCTCATACTTAACCCAGGGGCAGGGTAGGCGTCAGTTAGTTTGACCGAGCATTCAAATTTCAAGGAGAGTGTGCATCTGAGGACCCATTACCTTCTATCCCACCATCAAGAGGTCAAGAGATGTGAAACCACAATGGTTATCCTTCAACAATCGAGGAGTGAGGCAGTCACAACCCTTCCAAGTAAGTAAGACAACCAGTGTCACACGCTTTGTTCAAAAAGGGGAATAAAAAAGGTAAGCCCGCTAAGTTGAAACTTGAAAACAAGTGACTTAGGCAAAAGTCAGGGCATCCCGCTGGACTTCAAAATCGAAAAAACTCAAAAGAGTCAGTACAGGCAAAAATTAGGGATAAAAAAAAGCAAAAGAAAGAAAAAGCGAAAAGCAGAAAATCCTCGATAAGAACAAATTCGTGTGATTACAGACACAAAAGACAAAAAGGGGTGACTGTCATTCCAAAACTTCCTTAGGTGTCAAACCATTAGCGGCATGGGTTCCTTAAAAATCATAAACCTTTTGAGAGATGAGCGTTTGTGTCAGATTAACTGAACATAGGACTGGAGAACATCACGAAAAGTGGGTGGGCACCGATAAGTTTTGAGCCATAAATCCTTTCTCGGAAACCGTGAACCAGACCACGTTACAACCCTTAAAAGTCCTAATTGAAACATGGTTTATTCCGAAAGCGTACTTCAACAGGATATCGTTCCTGACTCCTATGAGTTGTGCTAATAAGATTGGTTGGTATTGCATGTGCGCATTGTTTTGCCATTCAAAAATCAAGGTCGCATCCCAGCTAGTGATTCGTTCACAAAGTTTGGCGACGCATTTTCAATAAAACTTCAAGGTTAACATGAGTGTTGCATTAGATTTGTCATCCTCATAATAAACATTTTCTGCTTGCATGTGTTTGATATCAAAGAAGCTTACATGATGAACGACAGTCGAGAAGCTCGATCACGCCAAGTTGAGATGGTGAAAATTCCGAAGGACAATCAGGTCAAGGGGTATGTGGCTAAGAGACTGTACACAGCTTGGGGGTTCCCGTTAAATGGTGATAAGATGCGGCTAATCTGGAGCAGTCACGCTAAAAACTCTCCTTAAAGCAGCCAAACAGGGGCAATCAGGTCGATTTGACAAATCTCGGTAAGATCAGTCAGGGGAAAAGTTTCTTCAAGACTTGGGGCAGGCCATCCCTAGAGCGTGAGAAATTATTCACTCCTGAAAGTGGTTAATTGAAAGCACCTCCTCAAGGTACTAAAGCAGAGTGTTTTTAAGTCATTACGATCCCTTTCGAGGTAATGTACATCATGGATTATGAAGACTGGGGCAGTTATGTCGAGATATGATAAACCTCTCCAAGAGTTTGAAGACCCTGGGGCAGTACGAACGCCCGATCTTCTATAAAATCCTCTTGAGATGATTTTTTCCATTAGACCTGGTGGCCTGGGGCAAGTGGAAAGTTCAAAGGGCCGTTCACGACCTTAGAAATAAATCAGGATTGGAAGGCAACAGGATTGTATTTCCCCAACAGTTTGCTCTCCCTAGCATTGAGATTGCACTATCCTCAGCAGAGCAGGCTTTCCCCGGCAAGAGACCTGGAAAATATTTTCTCTGGATCAAGACGTTATTTCCCCACAGAATCAGGGTGTTCACCTTCCCTATCCAGTTAGGAAGCATGATTTCACCGACGATGTCATATTCTAGTCCCCAGCAAGAAGGGAGTAAAGTTTTTCTCCCCATCAGCAGGCTAAGTTCAGCAGTGTCCCCGAGCAGGATGGTACTTTGGACTATTTTCCCCAAGCAGGATGGTATTATGGGCTGGCATCCCTAGCAGGTTCTGAGCCCAATTGGATATTAGCAATTTTCAGTAACAGATCACCGACTCTGTTTTTGGCATTCATTCTCAACTCCCCCAGCAGAAGAGAAATCTCAGGTTTTGGATGTTACCTTCAGTATAGGTCATGTGTAATCCCCGGTGGTGTGATTGTTCTTTTGGAATTTCATCCTCAGCAGAAGTTGTTGATCCAAAGAGTCGATCAGTATGATCCTTCTCGGCAGAGTTCCTGGATTCAGAGGACAATTTATTTTTGTCATCCCCAGCTGAATTGGTCTTTTCTCTCCAGCATTTATTTTGCTGGAGAAACCCCTTTTGCATATCATAAGCATTTGCATTGCATCCTCAAACGCGTAGCATTTCCACTTCGTGTGGAGCATTACGGCAAAATTCAAACATTCGCATTCGAAGCATAAGCCAGGTGTGACACTTTCCTTGCCAGTTCTATTTCCCAGCAGAGATGGCATAACTCAGGAGATTTTGGAGGGATGCGTTCCTCATACTTGTGCTCCCCGACAGAGTCTTTTATTTAGACTTCTCCTTTCCCCGACGGAGTCATCTTATCTGTGGATCGTGAGTCCGTTAGAAGTTTGCCTTTATTTGGCCTTTCTCTTTTGGGAAATCCAGTTCTCGTCTGGTAGCCAGTTCTCGTCTGACTTATTCTATAAATCCAGTTCTCGTCTGGTAGTCAGTTCTCGACTGACTTATTTGGTATAAATCCAGTTCTTGCCTGGTAGTCAGTTCTCGCCTGACATCTCTTTTGTAAACCCAGCTCTCGCCTGGTAGCCAGTTCTCGCCTGCCATCTCTTCTGTAAATCCAGTTCTCGTCTGGTAGTCAGTTACCGCCTGACATCTCTTTTGTAAACCTAGTTTTCGCCTGGTAGTCAGTTATCGTCTGACATCTCTTTGGTAAATCCAGTTCTCGACTGGTAGTCAGTTATCGTCTGACCTATTGTTGTGGTAGTCAGTTCTCGTCTGACTTATTTCGTGAAACCCAGTCCTCTTTATCAGCAGAGATAACAATCTTTTAAAGATTTCCTTCGTCAGTTCCCTTTATCAGCAGGGATGGCATATTTCGAGATTCCTTTGTCAGTTCTCTTTATCAGCAGAGATGACATAACCCAGAAGTTTTGTTTCACGTTATCCCCGGCGAAGTCCACTTTATGTTGGTTATCCTTTGCGGGTGCAATTGAGGTTGTATTCGTTTTGTGGGTGCGATTGAGGTCGTATGCCTATTTTCTTTGTGGGTAAAGTGATTGAGGTCAGTCTTCCTTTGCGGGTGCAATTGAGGTTGTATTTGTTTTGTGGGTGTGATTGAGGTCGTATGCCTATTTTCTTTGTGGGTAGAGTGATTGAGGCCAGTCTTCCTTTGCGGGTGCAATTAAGGTTGTATTCGTTTTGTGGGTGCGATTGAGGTCGTATTCGTGTTTTCTTTATGGGTAAAATGATTGAGGTCAGTCTTCCTTTGCGGGTACAGTTGAGGTTATATTCATTTCGTGGGTGCGATTGAGGTCGTATTCATATTTTCCTTGTGGGTAGAGTGATTGAGGTCAGTCTTCCTTTGCGGGTATAATTGAGGTTGTATTCGTTTTGTGGGTGCGATTGAGGTCGTGTTCCTTTTTTCCTTGTGGGAGTGATTGAGGTCAGTCTTCCTCTGCGGGTACGATTGAGGTCGTATTCCTCTCATTTTTGTGGGTATGATTGAGGTCATACTCCTTATTTTTCAGCACGCTCCATTTCGTTATTCTCACCATAAGCAAATTTCCGGGGCTCTTTCGGTATTCAATCCCCGTGTATCCTGGAATGTCTGAGAGCCGTCGCTATCATACCTTCAGGACCAAGTTGATTGAATAGGGGCAGCTGTAGCACCCCAAAATTTGCTCTCCTTACTTTATTACTAACTCAAGTGGCTTATGCTTCATTTGCATTTTAGCTAGGTCATCGGGTACATACATGCATATCATTTGGCTTTGTGGTTATGGGATTAAGGTTCTCTGTTCAAGCATCGTCAGGTTGCAGCAGACGTTTATTTCGTCACTCGACATATACGCAAAGTATTTCTCTGGGTTACGTAATCAACGGGTCAGCAAAGCTCTTATCAAACATAATTTTTCATGTCAAGAATCTCAGAGGAAGTTGAAGTTTTCAGCCGATTCAGAACAGTTTGAGCAGAAAAACAGTGCACTATCTGTCAAATTTGCAAAATTCATAACTCTTGCTCTGGAACTCATTTTGGCTGGATATTCAACAGTTAGAACCGTCTTGATATTCTCTACAACTTTTATGTTCGGCTCGGAAGTCAATTCATCAAGAAAAGTGGTGGGAATTATTTGTTTCTGGAATTTCGGTTTCGCTGGATAATTGTGTCAACGGTATTCAAAAGGGCTTAACTTCTGATTGGATCATCATTTCTGAGCTATTCCTATGCCAAAAAGTTCCATATTTAAATTATCTGCAACTTTTGTGTTTGGACCAAGGGCTGATTCTTTGAGGAAGATCTCTAAACACGTGAGTTTTCAGAGTCGATACAATGCAAAAAACAGTGAAAAATAGTGCTGAACCGGTGTATTTCGGACACTAAAAAATTCATAACTCTCAGCTCGTTTATCGGATTGATGTCATTCCAGTGCCTAAAATTCCGTTTAGATGTTATCTTCGTGCCGTGAATTCAGTTTGGGTCAGATCCGAGCGGAAGGACCCCGAAAATGTGAATTACCAGTGGAGTTCTTTGATGCAGTGCACTGTCAGTCAGATTTTGTAAAATTCATAACTCGGTCAATTTTCATCGGATTGCGTCCGTTCTCGAAGTGTTGGTTCACAAATTTTATCATCTCCAAGTTCCAAGACAAGCTCGAGTTTGAACGATGCTCCGAAGATCATCGTTTTGGTTTATTTCGCAAAACGGAAGTGCTGAACCGAAGAAAAAAGGTGAAAGTTGTTTCACGGGAAAATGCATATCTCGCTCGTGTTTTGTCCGATCACGCTCATCTTTTGACACGAGGTCACTGACTCATAGATCTACAACTTTACTGACAAAGTCGAGTCGAGATTATGCTCCGAAGAGGTTGACCTCGTCACGTTTTCGAGTAGCGGACACCAAATAAGCTGAAAAAACAACTTATTCAGTGACGTCTTGCAGCTTAAACATATCGATCGCACTCGATTTTGATCGTATGCCATCCGTTTTTTTTGCGTTGCAACCGTGATTCAGAGGCGGACGATGTTGTGGAAGGCTCAGAGTCGAAATTTCTCGCCAAAGACGATGTTATTTTCACTTAAGCCAAAATTCTACCTTTTGCCCTTCATTTTAGACTCCACTATATATTCAAAACTCTCTCTCATTTCCCATGATTTCACTCATTCTCACAAACACCAAAAACTCTCTCAAATTTTTCTCTCAACTCTCACAAGATCAAAAAATCAAAAGCTCATACACTCATTGGAGAACACACGTGATTTTGAGGAGAACAAAAGTTTGAACCCTAATCCTTCTCTCATTCGAATCTCACAATCCACAAAGGCTTTGGGCGAAATTATTTCACAGTCTTCATCCTTGGAATCCATAGAGCACAAACCACCCATCGTTGGAAGCTAAAAGCAAGGATACAGACTGCTTGATCTCAGCTTGATACGTGTGATGTTTGGATCCATTTGGTGATGCAATTTTGTGGTTCTTGGTGAGACCTTTTTCACATACATTCTTGATGGATATGACGTAATTTTCAGAATTTATTCAGATTTTTATAAGGCATGCTTCTATTTTTGGTTGATATTTACATGTGACTCAAACTTTGAATGGAATGTTTTGGGTACGGACCTAGTTTGGATCTTTTTGACCCTTTGTGTTTAAGTGAAGCTTGGAATGATTATATGTTTTGATCATATACTGACTTGGTTTGTTTGTGGCTTTGGAATCATTTTCATTTAATCATTTTTCTGTTTATGGTGGATTTTCCAAGTTGACAATGTTTTGACACAACTCTTTGGATGTTTTGAACTAGTTTCTTTGAGATGCCTTCTCATAAGATCTCATAAATGTTTGGTGACTCTTATTTGCTTTGAATGACATGTGTGAGGTTCTTATCCTCTTGATATGGTTTCCATTAAATGACATTTCCTCACTTCTTGCCTCACATGATCTTTTGTTGCTTGCATGAATGACATAAGTGAATGTTTTGCCTAGTTTTGGCACATGTTTTTAGTATGACGGATGATGTTCCTTCTTTGATGATTTGAGCTTACTATGACATGAAGTACTTGCTGCCCTACCTTGTTTCTTATCTCTTGTGTCATCTTCTTCTTCATCTCCCTCACTTCTTTTCTTCCCTTTTGGATCTCAAGACTTGTTTAAGTCTTGGATTCACTTTTGCGTGTTCCCTTAGGGTTTCCTAGTCCAACTTAATCCTTGATTAAGCTTGGGGTAGGATAGACATTAAGATTCAAACCATGCATGCTAACTTAGCTAGATGTTCCCCTTTCAAACTCAACCTTAGGGCCACTTTTGCATGATAACATTAGGATAGATTTCCCCTTAGTGTTTTCTTTTCTTTTGAGTCCCTCTTCTCATCTCATAACATCTCTAAAACACTTAATAAGGATAAAGTGTATTACGCACGAGCCTTAAGCGTGGGGAATGAGAAATGAGGGGTTTCCTCTCATCTTTCTAGAGTGCCTAGCGAGCGTCCTATCTTGGGACGATTCGTTAAGTATTCGTCCCTGTGCCCTAGACTTTGGTGCAATGCAAGTTATGAACTAACTCGAGTCACTTCTGTCCTAAAAAATACAAACAAACTTCAAACCTTTTTGTCCTTCGGGATTGTCAAACTAAAGGCTATTTTCAAAAAGGGCACGTTAATTTCCGTCTGAGTCGCAAACAGGTATCGACCCTAACTGCCGGACGCGAACGTAACGTCGCTCATAAAAAAACACAAAAAGAACTTGGTCCGAACTACGTTGTCTCTGAATTTCCCATTGCACAAAGGGAGTACGTAGGCCTAGGACGTCGACGTCCTACCGAGTCTGTCTTTGTCTTTCCCTTCCCCGTCTTAGCACAACCTTAGATGATAGGATAACTCACCCTTAGAATAGACAATAAGCGTGGATCCCATCGAGTACGATGGACGCGTCGAGTGCTAGCACCTTCCCCTCGCGTAACCAACTCCCGAACCCAGGCTATGGTTGCGATGACCATTCCTTTCCCTCTTCCTCAGGTTTATGCGGTGTTCCATTTCCCTCTCTTGGGATAAATTTACACGGCTGGCGACTCTGTTTTCCGCGCCACTCTCGCGCTTGTACCTGGATGAAAATCCTGGGGAGCGACACTTGGGCAGGAAATAGGAGATTCTCAAGTTGAATTTGTCATGGATCAGTGCTTTATATCTGAAGATCATCAGACTTGGGTTTTTTGTGTCTATTCAAGTTGTTTGGGCCATCAAAGTGATCAAAGCAGTTGGTACATTTCAAGTTGTGTGCAAGTGTTTGGTCATGTAATTTAGGATGTGCGGCAGTCAAGTGCAGTTGTCAAGGTTTAGGTGTTGTTCAAGTGTGGAAGTGCATATCCATTCCCGTAACCGTCTTTTATCCACTTTGTTATTTATCCATTTTTCAATCCAGTTTTCATTAACCATTTTCATTCAATTACCCATTTCTCCTAATCCATTTCTAAACTATTTTCAATTATCCACATTTTATTTCAATTATCCATTTTAAAATCCAATTCATTGTATCCATTTTCATTTCTTAATCCAATCCACCATCCCGTTTCAAATATAACCATTTTTTCCAACACTTTTTTTTAAACCAAACCATATCCATTTAACCATTATTTAAATTCATAATATCCATAGTTTTTTTATCCACATCCACCTTTTTTTTTCTATATTCATATTTTCCATATCAATTATCCATTTGACCAAATTTTCATTCTAAATCCATTTTCGGTTACAACATGTCACAAAAATCTACCAAGTCCATCTATTTAATATCTCTTTTTTTAATCCATCCATAATTGAAAAAATAAAAGGATTCAGTCCATAATTCATTGAATTTTCATAAGCCCATTATATTTTTCATGCGCTGCACCCTAGCACCAAACAATGACAAAAATGCCAAAGTCACTTTCCAAGCTAAGACTTTTTTACCGTAACCTGCAAACGAAAGCGACCCATCATCCTCTTATTACAACAAAAATAAAAAAGAAACTTGTTCCAAGTCAACAAGCTGCCAAAATGGCCACAAATCATGCCAATATCACACACCATTTTCTGCAGCAAAGCCACTATGCTACCTCCAGCATCACAAGCAACAACAACTGCACAATGACAACTGCAAACCATCCAGACACTGCATCATCAACAACCAGCAAATGAATATGACGGATCAAACACAACAGGACAATTTAGTTGTACCTTGAAACTTAATAAATAAGTTTTCAATAGGACTTAAAAGAAAGGGCGGATACCATTACGGGGAAGGCTGAGCGTTCTTCACAGCAAGACAATTCCTTCACCACTTAACTCACATGTTTCTCTTCACACCACCTCCATAAACCTCTTTCCAACAATCAACAACCACCTACCATCCATCAGTTGTGACTTAATATTACTACTCAACCCAGCTTCTCCGCCTTCATCAATATCAACAACAACAACCAAAAACTTTCCAATCTTCAATCTCACTCTGAAACTTTTCAACCTCACAAATACTCCCTCAATCTCGCCGGAACCTCACCACCCAAAACCACAAAAATTCTTTGTTTCAATCACTCTCCCACACTCTTCTGTTCCACCCTTCCTCAATAAACAAACCCTTTATCACCTAAACCCTCGTACAACAGCGCATAAACCGGCGACGACATCCACACCGACAAACATTTCCGCCGTTTTCGACCTTCCTGCATCGTCACCATGTGAGTCACATGGAATCGAAACCGATCTACCCTCCACCGACCCACAACTTCAAACCCTCAACCTATAAATCCACCATCAAACAATCTTCTTCTCCAATCCCATTCAACAACCCAATCAGAAACCAATCACATACCATAGAGTCTGAAACAGAGAGATTGAGAAGGAAAGAAAAATCGAATCATGTAATCGAATCCGCAAGTGATTGAAGACGAGAGAGAATCGAATAGAAACCAAACCCGATTCGGCGAAACAATCTGAACCTGAAGCGAGTGAGGGTTCGAATGAACCACAAGCCGTATTGTTGTTGTTATTTCTGGAAAAGATTATGAATCGATGTGTGTGAGAGCTTATCTTGGTTGATTTTTTTTTATTATTCTTTTCTCCATAGCCATGGTTGTGTCTCTGTTATCTCAAAACAACCTAATTTGTTTTTGTTTTACGAACTAATGGTGGTGGTTTGGTTTTGAAATGTGAAGCTATGGTCAAAGCGTGCCATATATTCTCAGTTTGGGTCGTGTCCTGTTTTTATCCGTTCCACCCTTTTTTCTTTTTTGGGTCAGCTGTTCTTGTAAGTAGGATGAGTTTGTTTAAGCCCATAACAGTTATCAATAACACCCTCCTTATTTCAGCGCCACACCCTATATTCCCTTCCTTTGTTTTTTTAATTAATTTCTTTTTTATTTGTTCTATTTTATTAAAAAGGTTTAATATTTTGTTTTAGATTTGAGGAAATTTCTTGGTAAGTTTTTCTTTGATTTTTTATTTCCATTTTAAATTTCTATTTTCTTTATTTTTGGGCCAATGATATATAAAAATCATGACTTGGTTGATTATTTCAAATTAATAAAGTCTTGATAAATATGAGGCCACTTTTTATTCATTTTTATTGGTCGATGAAAGTCAAAAATAAAAGATTATCGATTTCTCAATTAAATCTTAACTTAGACGAGACCAACTTTATTTTTCATGTCGATTCCATTTTCTTTATTTTGGTCGATGATATAACAAACTTCATGGTTTGGTTGATCTCATTAAAGCGACAAAACTTTGATCAATATGAGACCACTTTCTCTTTATTTCAGTTTTATTCACTTTTTAGTCGATGAAAGTCAAGAATCATTGATTATCGATTTCTCGATTAAATCATGATTAAGACGAGACTATTTCTATTTTAATTTCTATTTTAATTTCTTTGAATACTTCATTACCCCCTTTGGTGGGACTTGTACATATTTTCTGATAAAGTCTTGTGGACAACTATTCTGTTATGATTGTGGTTGCCTATTTTATTTGACACTATTCCAAAGGAAAGTCCTCCTAAGTTGACTCATAAGTCAATAAACAAATCATACCACCTTGGCCTCATAAGAGCCTTCCTCTTTCCTTGGCCTCATAAGAGTCTTTCCCTTTTCCTGGCCTCATAAGAGCCATGGAATCATAACTTAGCAATAGGTTAGAGTTTTGAACTCTATGTGATTCTCACCATCATGAGAACTCACTTTTCCCATCATAACTTAGACTTAGAGAGTTTCTTAAAACTCTAAAATGAGCTCACACTCATTTCCCCTGGGAACTTTAGCCATAGTCAATGGTTCCTCTTTCACCCTTAGTTAGGTGAACTACGGTTGCTCTGATTCTTTAGTCAGATACGTAGGCACAAGATGCGACGTCTTGGCGAGCAAACTTAGTGTATATACCCTTAGGTATTTACCTTTACCCCTTTAGCAGATATCTTAGCAAGCAAACATAACATGACACAAACTAAACAAGAGGTTCCTGTAGAGTACTACAGATACTTAGGGTGCTAATACCTTCCCTTAGTATAACCAGCCCCCGAACCTTAGATTCCCCCCTTTAGGTTTTTCTCGGTCTTGAACCTTTCCTTTGGATAAATCAAAGTCGGTGGTGAACTTCAAAGTTTTGCGATGCAAGTTAATTAATAGCTTGTTATCCGATTCTCACCACAACAATTATTATATAGTTTAAATAATTGTAGTTTCTCAAATATAATTCCATTGTTAATGGCGATTATATTTACATTTTTGAGAAATATAAGACAATAGGTTATTTATTTGCGATTATTATCACCATTATAATTTGACCATATTAAAGTACGTGACAAAGTATGTTAATATCAAAGTTTGTCATATTAAAGTTTAGTAACTAAATTTGTTAATATGTTGTAGTAGTACAACAAAAAACATAAAAATAATAGTGTATACATTACATTTCCCCAACATGAAGAGAATTGATAACTTTTCAGAGATGTTGAGTGATGTGCCACGTCTATGACCAAAGAGTAGAAAAATAGTTTTTTGAGGGAAATAGATTTTGGTCAGTGTTGTTTGTATACACGCAAAAGCAAATGAAAAAGTAGGTCTTGGATAGTGTAACAATCAATAAATGAATTTGAATGAATTAAAAAATATTAATGAATCATTAATAAATTAATTATTTGTTTTGATCATCTACTAATAATTGAATTAAAATGTATTCAATCCATCTATTTTTCCATTCCTAATACATATAATAATATTATTTCAAATTTAAACTATGTTTGTCAGCTTATGGTAATTATAAAAAATAAATAAAGACGGGTATTTTTCAAAGAAAATGATTGTGTTAACGTCCTTTGCGAGTTAAATAGTTGAAACTTTTTATTAATTATATATTAAAAAAAAGTACTTGAAACTCATAACAATTTTGCTACTATAAGTTAGAGTCATAGATTGTGTTAACTGTCAATAAGACAAAATTAATGTTTTACATGGCTTTTGTGTTTACCTTTGTCCCTATAGTCCTTATACTCATGGGAAATAAGATAGGTAGGTTTTATTAATTTCAAACAGATATATCAATCTGACTATTGTTAGTTGCAATGTGTTTTTATGTCAAGTAGTCAATAGGTTGTACCTTGAAGACATAAAAATGAAATAAAGTAGTATAAAAAAAAGATTGCAGTGATGTTATTAAATGCAGGGGATTTGACAAAAGACTGGCTTCCCGTCACTGTTTGTGCTCCGAATCCAAGAAGTCAACATCAAATCTCTTGCATATCCTATATCCTAAAGCTACCCTCAGATAGTACTCAAATGGAGGCATCTCCAACATAGAACATCTACCTTGAAAAAATATGATTTGTAGATATCTCTGAAACATTTAAAGTCACAAACAACAACACCTAAAAAAAGTTTCAAACATATATCAATCTTTAAAGAACACTGTGATTCCATTTCTCAAGAATAATTTGCTAATGAAATAAAAATTATAATAAGATACATTTCATAAACAATCATCTATTTTTTTATTGGATTTTCCAAAACTCAAGAACATTTTTTTTATACATGTTGGTGCTATAAAACTTATAATTATATGTTAAACACATAAATCACACTGAATTTCAAACAAAATGAAAAAAAAACATTTCAGCTCCAGGTATAAATTATTAATATTAAATCCTTCACAACAATGTAGCATAATATAGTATTAAATTTGTTGATGATTAATATAGTTTTAAATAACTTAATGGTTTTTAACATCCATTCATATCAAATAGCTATTGCATCATGATGTGAATTTTAGTAGCATTTAGTAGCAAACAACTTATCTCATGGGTTTAGTAAGCATTTTTTTAATTAATCCAAACAGGACATAATATGTCATATGCACTTATTATAAGCATTTTCAAACATGATCAAATCAGATCTCATTAAATAAAAAACTATCAAGTAGATAAAAACTCTAAAATGGAGATAAAAACTATATATTTGTAGATAAAACAATAATGAAGTCTCAAGAACATGATGCAGACAAATCAAATTAACAGAAAAGAACATATATGAATGAATGAATGAAAATTTTTCAGAAAAGATATACCACACTGCAACATAACAAAAACTCACTATGTAATTACTGTGGTTCCAAACATGCTCTAACTTTAGGTTAACTTCTAAAATGAAAAAGAAATATTAATTCTCAAAATTGAAAAATAATTCTAAAGCAAACTATTGATGAGGTAAGAATGAATTAGGTTAAATAATTAATATACCTGCAAGATCTTGTTGAGCATAGAGTGTTTTATGCATCTCAATAAGTTGTTCACAGATTGTTGCATAAACAACACTTTGTTTCCTGAGAGTTTTCAATTGTTCATCATTCATGACTTTGACGTACATCGCATCTACATTCCCGTTCTGAACTTATTTCTGCCATTCCATCATGTTCACCATAGCATAGACTACGAAACTCTTTGGATTTTGATCGAAAGAGTGTGTGTGAAACAAAAGTCAGTAAAGTTTTGGAAATAGTGTGAGAAAAAGACAAAAGAGAGAAAATTATTATTGAAGAAAATGAAGCATCATCAATCTCTAACCTTCAAAATCTCCAAACAAATCCCATCAAACATAAAAAACTTCATCTCCATTTTTTCAACCATAAACTCAACAATCAACAATAATTAAAAACTTGTAAAAAGAAAAACAAAAGAAAGTATAACAAATACAAACTAACCGTAACAACAATCATAACTTTCAAGCAACATAAATACAGAAACAGAACAACAACAAAAAACCACAAAAGAAAGAGGGAAAAAATTAAATCTATAGCAATGAGTTCCAATTGTAGCAGAAAAATCAATATCAATGGTTCCTCAATGCAGATCTAACCAGGAAACAAAAGAAGAGAAAACAAAAAACCAAAATATAGAAACGTTAGAAGCAGTTCTATACAAATCTATACAAAATAAAAAAATCTACAATCACATCAAGCGATTCAAGATATGTGATAAAACTTAATAATTTTGATTACCTTCTCCATCAATGGCTTATGGAATTCCAATCTTAGCGAATTTTCGTGCATTTCCATAAACCTGAAAAAATGAAATGTAATGTACAGTTTTTAGTTGTAATGATGATCTGAGATAGAAGCAACACAAGAAGATAGAACAAAAAACCTCAAAATCAAAAGGTTAAAGGCAAATCTATACAAAACCAAAAAAATATGCAAATCTGGATTTGTTTTTCGGGAGAGGAAGATCTATACAATAGGGCTTCGAAAGCGATATTGTTGATAACAAATCTAAATTTGTTTATCAGAAGATCATCATTACGATATGTAAAAGAGGAAAAAGGAAGAAGAAGAGGAAGAAGGAAGAAAGAGAGAAAGAAGGAAGAAGAAGAGGAAGAAGGAAGAAAGAGTGAAAGTACGGTGAGAGAGAGAAGAAAGAGAAGAGTCAGAAAAAAATAATACACATAAAGTAAAATTTTGGAAAGAAAAAATTATAATAGAACCATATGACATCATCAATTAATTACAATCTAACCATCAAAGGCAAAATACAATAAGTATGTAGTTTGAATAGAATCATGTGACATCATTAGTTGCATAAAGTAAAGTTTGGACCTAAATTGCCCCCAAATTGGAGATGTGGCAAAAAAAGAGAAAGGGGGCAAAGATGACTTTTCCAGAACATCAACTTTTCTTAAATTATAGATGTGTACTATAAATATAAGTATGATGCATATTGTGTTCCATTATAAAATCACGAAACAGTGAGATGGATTGTGAAAATGTGCATTGGACTTCCAATGTGATGGCGTGAAAGTGGATTCGCAAGGTTAACAATCCAACGTTTAAGTCAATGAAATGTTTAAATGATGTGAAAGTGGGAATGTATCTTTATACCTGAGAATGGTGTGATTTTCTCTTTATATACTATGAGTGGTTAAAACCTTTCGCGAGGGACGCGATGCGCTATGCGAACAACCATTTGATTGATCTAGATGGTGGATGATGCATCTGATGGCGGAGTTATCTACTTTGGGGGAGAATGAGAGAACATCTGTTTCTTGTGTTTGATTTTGTCACTCTTGTAGTTATGCCTTGTAGACCATCTAGAACAATTGCCCCCAAACCATCGTATCTGCTCTACATGATAAGAGTTTTGTTATATACATTCCTAGATCGGATGTTGGTCGAGGTAAGTGAAAAGTCTTGATGGGACATCACTGCTGGCATTGGGAATAGATGCAATAAATGTTTCCTTGCAATATGTAACATTTTCTAATAAGGCCTCGACATGCTTACCTAACTTGTTAATAATGATTTCCCTTTTGTCCTAGGACACTCAATTGTTCTGATCGATTTTTGAGGGAATCTGGACCGTTGGTGGCATATTTCTTGCTTCCCAATGTAAAAAATTGTGTGGCCCGTCATGACGAGGATACATATTAGGATCTTCCAACTTGTCATTTCCTTCTTTCGCCACTTATGGAATTCAGGAAACCTTTCCTCTTCTTCTTCGCTTGTAGTTTTCTCCCTTAATGTCAAGTTTTCTACGTAAGTCATTGCTTCAGGTTTATTTGCATCATCTCTTTAGCAGACGAATCTCCACCTCTTTTCTTAAGGCAATATACGAGATTTCCCTCTTCTCCATTGTTGTTTCTCTTCGCTAGGGTTTCAGACATTCTTGCCTTATCTTCAATTAATTTTCTCGCCATGAGTGTACTTTGAAATAAAGTGCTGGTATTAAATTTGAACTTGCTTTAAGTTCCTCATTTGATCTTGTTCTTGCTTTTGGTAGAGTCCATAGTTATGGAAGTAGCCCTGAGCATGATTCGGAAAGCAAAATGATATATTTCAATATATTGGGTAGATTAAGAGATGTTGGATATTACTTTTATCTTTGCTAACTAGATGGTTTATACCATGATTTTATCGAAGTGGAGTCTTCATCAGACTGGGGGCCTCCCTCAGATGAAGATAAGTGGACATGTAATAAATATGACATATGTTTCATTTCCTTTAATGAGTGTTTATTCTCATTAATAAGCTTTCGCCTTCCTTTCAACGACTTTGAGGTAGGCGTCTTGAACCTCTTGAACCACTTAATAATTGCTCTTTCTCAAATGCACCGACTGATATGGTGTATGTCAAGGTCTTCCAACAATGGTGTTAGTACAAGAAAGATGTGTCGACCTTAGGGCTCTTTTTGCATCTCTTCAAGGCTCAATGCACCTCAGCTCATCACGTGCGGAGTCAAGGCTTAATTTCTCTAAGGCAAAGTACTAGGTATTTCGAGGCATGCTCGAATAGTGTGAGGTATTTTAAGGATCGACACTTCATGGCTACTCCTATTAATAAAGAAGCTTATGCAAAGATATGCAAAATAGATGTCAGACTACCATATACGTGTACGAACATATTTTCTAATTTTTGGCACCATAGTCATTTCTTTGTGGAGTCCAAATCTTATGTTTATAGTATGAATGGCAAACGAACATGCCCGCTCCGTTTAGGTCCGCCCCACAAAAATGGGGTAAGGCAACAATTATTAAGGGCGCGAAAATAAAATCTTGACTCGTCCCGCAAAAGAATGAGGGCGGAGTGGGCAGGCCCGCTAGCACTGCATCTTTTAAGCCTAAAAGTTGCAAAATTTATGTTAATGCCCACGCTCGAAAAAAACGGGGTGGGCATGTTAAAGGATGCAAGCCTAAAACCTTGGCCCCCGCAAAAAAGTGCAGGCGAAACGGGCATGCCCAACGGATTTCGAAAATAGGTTCTCTATTATATACGCCCTTTAGATCATCATCGTTCGCCATATTCTCAAACTTTTGGAGTTGATTAGACTTAATCAAAAGACTAGCTCTTGATGTCAATTGTTGGGTGAGATAATGAAGTAGAAAAACAGTTCAGCTAGGGGTGAATAGACCCTTATTAAAAAAATTCAACTAATTTTCCAGAAATAAAATATCACAGGCTTTTCGAAATTGCGCGTAGAAGTTTTAAAGCAAAAAATGGAGCTTTATACTTTTATTGGATTTCAATCACGTCGGCAAATACATAACTCACAAAACTCACAAAATGTTCAACAATAATTAATTGAGTAATTGTAGAATACACAAATGTGTCACGTACAATTGTTTTAATTAATATCGGATTCTAACAACACTAGTTTTCCAAAATTTAATCACCATTAACCTTACGTAATAAATCTTTACCAACTGAATAAACGACAAACTACGCTAAGAATTGAAAACCTAAGCATGCAATTATCCTGCAAAAATTAAATGCAAGTGTGTGTGTATGTGTGTGTGTGTGTGTGTGTGAGAGAGAGAGAGAGAGAGAGTATAGGGGGAGAGAGAGATAGATAGAGAGAGAGTGCACTGGGATGTATGGTGGTTTGGCGTTCATCCTCGTTTGCTTACTCCAATCTTCAATGGCTTCTCATTGGAACCTGTTCTGATCCTTTTTATTTTGACAAATATCACAATAGTTCATATAATCACTAATCCACAACAATGTTGATAAAAATAAATCTCATATTTGGATCTTGACTTGTATTCAGCCTAATGCTAAACTTTTATGTGTAATCTTTACTCGATTCGCGCTTCTTGAATCTTCCAGCTTCATTGCTCACAGTCTTCGTGTGTGGCAATCACCCATTGATCCCACCAATTTCTTGAGTGATGAACTGTCTAAAGATTTTAAAATAACTCCACTTTGTTTGTAGCCTTCCACACAGTCACTACCAAGGTAATCTAGAGACAAGTACCCATTTTTTTCACTAGAATTTGTCATCACCAATGACAACAACCTCAATCTTGCAATCTTCATAAAAAAAACCTTACCAAACCTTCAAGAATGATTAGTTTCAAGATAGCGCCCCCCTCAATCAATTACAAATCTCTCTTTATCAATATCTTAAATCAAAACTCGAAGTTGAAGATGAAAGAATTCTGGTTGCAAGAGTTTTGAGTTTTCTAAAGAGAGGGCGTTGATTTTCACAAAAATCACAATGTAGATTATGATTTTCCACTTTGAAAAAAGATGACAAAATGAACTTATATGTGCTTGAGATTAAGCACAAAAATGGACGGAAAAAGTTATTTAGATTTGAGTGAAGAACATCTCATATTTTGAGTTAAAAGAGCAAGTGAGGTGGAATAAGAAAGCACAAAGATTTTGACCCATTTCTTGAATGATTAGAATCACTTCATAATATTGATTCGAGTCACAAAGACTCTTGATTTGAATAAGGTGTAAAGTTTGATACAACTCAATTTGGGCAGAGCCAAATTGAGAAATGTGAAAAACTATTTGATTAGAGTCATGTGTAAAGTCTGATTCGAATCAAATGAAGCAGAGGTGACTCAGATCTGTCTTATTAGAATCAAGTGCATCTTGTGATTTAAATCATAAAGCTGCCTAATTCAAATAAAGTTAAAAGTCTGATTCGAATCAGAGTGTTTGAAAAACTTTGTTTTGCCTCAATTCAATTTGATTTGAGTCAAGGTTTGTACATGATTCGAATCAAGTATACAAAATCTCATTTTTTCATAATTTTCTAAAGATTTTGAGATCTTTCTTTCCACCTAACTTGGACCAATAACACACATGGTTCTTATTCCACTGACTCGTGAAATTAACTTATAGTATCATGATCAAATCTAAAATATAACAATTAATTTATGCATGCTTAAATAATGAATTGATTTAAATTTGATTCAGAGATGTGCAATCATAAAGGAGACTTAATAAACAATAATAAACGAAACAAAACTGTATTGGGGTTCTCCCCTGAATGTATTAGAGACATGCAACTTCAACAATATCCTCACTAAGACTTAAGAACACTCTCAAAAGCACTATGGCTAAAATATGTGAGAAAAGTATGGATGATTTAGAGAGGTTATGAGATAAATGAAAAGGGAGATTTTCACATTTTCCGAATGTGAATAAATGATATAGAAGCTCTCCATTCATTTGCCAAGGTGTCGTATAAATTTGGAAATCTTCCATGGACTATTGAACTCACCTAATCGATTAGGCTAATCGATAAAACACCTCAAATAATCAATTATTGAGGCCAAAATTTAAGGTTATGATATAGAGTTGTTACTAATCATTAAGAAACTATTATAATACATTATTGACTTGATTATGCCTCGTATAATTGATTAGGCATATAATCTAATTGATAATACAGATTAAAAAAGTTTTCTTAATCAAGCAGATAGTCCTCTGATCAACTAGATATGTCCCCAAAAACATATTTTTTGGTGATTTTAATTAAAGCATGAGAGGTTTCTCAATATTTTTAGTATGTGTGTGTGTGTGTGTGTGTGTGTGATTTTGTCATAATACTTCCATAAATGCCCTTGTGTCTTTACAAGACATTGATCAATCAGATATACACAGTGAAGAGAGCTTTCACACTCACTCTCTTTCACACTCCAAAGCTTTGAGTCTTAACATGATTAACTTTGAATTTAGCACTATACAATAACCTTGAGTCTTCTTGATAAGGCTTGAGAAAAATCCATGTTGATTACCATTATCTTGAATCTTATGTTGATGAGGCTTGAGATAAGTCTTCATAATAAACTCCATAATCAAGCAACCTATTTGATTAGAGATCTTTGCTAACTTCACCAAACGCCGCTGGACATAAGGTGTTATCTTCACATATAGGCACAAATAACTTGATCTCCAAGCACAACAATGATACCAAGTTCTCATCTTGATCAAGCTTTATCACTTGAGTAATATACCCAGCACTATCACTTGATAAATAACTTATCAAGCACCATCGCTTGAGTAAACACGTCAAGCACCATCACTTGAGTAACATACCAATCGCCATCACTTAATAAACAAGTTGTTAAGCATCGTCACTAGTGTAACGCGGTTTTTTTGCTGGTTTCGAATCACGATTGCTTGGGTACTACAGTTCAATTCATTTTTTATCCTATTGAGCTAAGGAAGGGAAATAGATGTATCCAATTAACCCTGCTTCCAAACTGAGGTTAAATAGTCAAAACTGTTGGTTTACAGATGCTACAAAAGGGGGGTTCGTCTTTCAGTGTTATTTTGCCTAAGAACACGGTGTTTGGACTATTTGTGAGGTTTTTTGGTAAGGTGTTAGGTCTGATGCTTTTGATTGATATATGAAGGTACTGGATTTTGGGTGTTTTGATTAGTATGCTCGCTAAGATTTTTGCAATCTTATGCCTACGTATTCTCGTTTAACGAAACAAGGAAATCAGAGCGATCGTAGTTCCTCCTATTCTATGGGAGGATAAAGGTTGTTTTGGTGTCTTGTTCAAAGCCCAAGACATGAAGCTAAAGGTGATTTGTATCTTGTTCAAAGCCCAAGATGTGAAGCTAAAGGGTTTTGGATGAGAGAGAATTTGTCATCTCTAAAGAGGAGTTATTGATGTTTGTATGCTGTGAGCAAGACACAAATTTGATGCTAAAAGGTTGATTGACTCAACCGGGGTTTCCTTATACAAAGCCTAAGAGGAGGCGGTTGACCCAACAAGAGGGTCCTTTTATTTGTTGTCTCATACGAAGCTTGAGATAGAGGCTAAAAGGGTTGACTCAATAAGAGAGTACTAACAAGTGACTGACTCAATAAGAGAGTGCTTTTATGTGTCTTGTACGAAGCCCAAGACGGAGGCTAAAAGGTTTGACTCAACAAGAGAGTACTTTTATTTGTCCTGTATAAAGCCCAGGGCGGAGGCTAAAAAGATTGACTCAATAAGAGAGTCTGTGTGACAGGTGATTGACTCAATAAGAGAGTCTTTTATACTCAACAAGAGAGTTTTTCGCTGTCTCGTACAAAGCCCGAGATAGAGGCTAAAAAGGAGATCGACTCAACAAGAGAGTCTTTTATACTCAACATAAGAGTGTTTTTCTGTCTCTTACGAAGCCCGAGATAGAGGCTAAAAGGAGATTGACTCAACAAGAGAGTATTTTATACTAAAGAAGAGAGTGTTTTACTATCTCGTATGAAGCCCGAGATAGAGGCTAAAAGAAGATTGACTCAACAAGAGAGTCTTTTATACTCAACAAGAGAGTGGGTTTTTATATGTCTTGTACCAAGCCCAAGGCGGAGGCTAAAAGGAAAGGGACTCAACGAGAGATTCTTTTATACTCAACAAGAGAGTGTTTTAGAATCTCGTACGAAGCCCGAGATGGAGGCTAAAAGGAGATTGACTCAACAAGAGAGTCTTTTATACTCAACAAGAGAGTTTGAAAAGGTTAGCTCTGTTGGGGAGAATCATTGTACAAAGCCCAAGAGGAGGCTGTGTTACTGCTGAGGATTAGATCCATAGGCAGGCCAAAGGGTGGGGAACTCTCATGAGAGAGACCAGGTTTCAGAGTGATCAGTGTTTTTTCCTATGTTTGAAAGGAACTTGAGAATGTCTTTGAGACTCAAGGGGGTTTATACTGTCCAAGTCTAGAGTTTTATCTATTGTACAATGCCCAAGAGGAGGCACGGGCATTAAGGGATGAGTATCAACCCTAAAGTGGCCATAGGTTTGACACTGGAAAGACTGCTCTAGCAAAGGATGACTAAGTTCTGTCTTATACCTTTAAGAGGTCACCAGGGTCCTTGATTAAGCCCAAGAGATGGCATGATAACTTCTAAGAAGCCGAAGGGTCCTTGTACAACGCCCAAGAGGAAGCGGGGATGCTTTTAGGAAACCCGTGGGTCCCTAAACCAAGAGAAGTTCAAGAAATGTAATTCAAAGAGAAGAGATCATTCCAGGAAAGTTTGAGAATTTGGAAGAAACTCAAGAGATGCTATTCACGGAGAATAGATCAACTCTGGGGAGTAGAGTTTCTTTGACAATTTCTAAGGGTGACAGTCTGAGAAAAGGTTCACCGAGAATACTGTCTTTCTCTTTGTTCCATATTGTTTAACCCCAAGAGAAGGGAAAATTATATCTGGAATCCTACGGGGGATCTAGTTTTGTTTGTATTTAAGAGTGACCAACAAGGCTTTACCTAGTTCTAGACGTAGTTGTCGTGGAAAACTCTAAATAAATATACTAGTATTACACAGTTGATATTTGACAAGTATATAAAAGGATGTGAAAGAAGACTTACAGTGAAGCAGCCCCACAATACAGTTATATACATATGAAAGCGATAAATGAAAGCGGATAAACACTTACCCGTTGTAGAGCTTCCATGCTGTTTTGTTAGTTGTTCAACAAATAAAGTTTTGATAACAACAGATATTTGAATTCAAAATCAAAGGAGAAAGTGCTTTGAAAAGATTGTTGGAGCTTACAGCTCAAGGAGAGGCCCAAGTTTTAACGATGATTGCACCGTTGTTTTGAAAACTGTACAGAGGGACTTATACAATATATGAGGCCCAAAAAGTTTGGTTTCAAAAAAGGGGTTGGGTCTTACACTCTATTAGAGGCCCAAAGAAATTTAAAGAAAAGAAATGGGGCTTATAACACGAGGGTAGGCCCAGATGATTTGATTTTTGAACTGGCGATTGCGCCGAGATTTTTCTTTTAACGCAGAGGGACTTATACAATATCTGAGGCCCAAAATTGTTTTCGTTAAAAGGGGATTGGGTCTTACACTCAATTAGAGGCCCAAGAATGTCTTTTATACAAGAGATGGGGCTTACAACTCAAGGAGAGGTCCAGATGAAAAACAATGATCACATCGTTATTTTGAAAACTGTACCGGGACTTATACAATGACTGAGGCCCAAATTTATTTAGGTACAAATGGGGGGTTGGTTCTTACACTCTATTAGAGGCCCAAGAAGCTTTTAAAATGATTGATGAGGGTGGAATCAATCAAAACCCTAATTTCATCATTTTTAAAAGTAAATTCTCAAAGAAAATCAATAAAAAATGATAAAACACCAAATAAGCTTGAATAAACAACTTGTTATTTTTGGTTAAGGTTTGAAAAATGAGGTTTTAATCACAAGATGAATTAAAACTCATTTGGTTTTGATTTTTCAAGGTGAATATTCACTTTTAAAATGTTTAAAACAATTAAAAATGAATTTATTCATAAAAATACCAACTATATTAAATAAATAATATAAATTTGATTTTTTTTGTGGAATAAAATATTTTAACATTTTTTTGATTTTTTGCAAAAAGAACCAATTAAAAATAATTAAAATTGAGGAAGTTATTAATTTTTCAAATCATTAAAAATAATATGAAAAATAATTAAAAAAGTGAAAAAAAACCATTAAAAAGGGGTCTGGGGCGAGGGGGATTCGAACCCCAGACCTCTTGTGTGCAGTGTGCGCGCCCTACCACTGGGGTGGTGATACATCCGTGTATCAAACCCCAACCATAAATATACAAGGCTTGCCTTGTTCTTGGCCTGACCAAGGCAAGGCAAGGCAAGACTTTTGGTCAGAAACGTGAAGGCCATAACTTCCTCATTTCTCCATGGAAGGAGACAAAATTTATATGCATATGGCATAGAATTTCACAAGGAATCCAATGGTGGTGGTAGTTTTTCCAGAAAATCAATCCTCCTCAAAACCCGATAGTGGTTTTGAAATAGGCCATAATGTGCATTTTCTGTGCTACCTCTTGGTACAGTCATGAATTACATGATGAATTGGTGCAAACACAACACATATGACATGTATAAGAGATGCATGATCAGTGGACTTCAAAGCAAGACATATTTTAAAGAGTTCAAGTTGAGATGCTTACCTCTTTAGGAGCTTTTTGGGCAATCTGTCAAGTGCCTTGTTCCAGAAATATTTTAATGCTTTGAACACTCTCAAATGATACCTTAAAAGCTTTTAGGATGATTGGAATCAACAGGAAACCTCAGGAATGGAAATTGGCCCTTTCTTGCAAAAGGGGCAAAAGTGGCCAAAATAGCATCTCTCTCAAATGGTGTTCCAGATGTGTGGAACCATTTGGGACAGTTCAAGGATGATATTTGGAGTGTGTTTGAGGTTTTATCTGGTTTTAAAAGTGACTCAATCAAGACATGGCTTAAAAAATGCAAGAAAGTCCAATTTTGAGGTTTTGAGAGGGGACTTTGTGATTTTGGTGTTACAGATCACTTGTGAGAGTTTGGACATCTTAGATATGACATATTGGACGTGTTTGGATCATGAGCTGTGATGAAATTGCTCTCTAACTCAAAAACTCAGAGTTACCTTGCTAAAGAAGGCATTTTTGCCTAGAGAAAGAGATTTTGAGGAAAGCAAGTGTTGTAGTGCTTTGGTGTACTTAAGTTGAGCACAAATGAGCTCTATTTATAGTAGAGTAAGTTTGTTTTGGCTGCAATAGTTAATGGCAACTGCAGCAGAGGTTTGGCCAATGGTTGCACTTTGGAATCTCAAGTCTCCTCTAGCCATTGACTAGAGGTTAGAGCACAGGCCTTTGGTTCCCTAGTTCAGAGATCATCCTTGACTCATTCAGTTGGAAAAGACTCAGTTCATGCCACCTTGGTGCATCCATTGAATGCCCGAAAACAAAATTGGAGTCTTGTCCCCTCTTTAGGCATTTTTAGGTTTGACATGCTATTTTTAGTTCCAAAGACTTGGGAGGCTTATGGATCAGTGTTTGTCCCTCCTTGGTCCCTCCCTGAGGTGTTCAGATGGATAAACTTGTTTGTCATTTGCACAAATTGCTCAAATCGAGCAAAATGCACAAATCTGCCTAGTTATGACAGTTGCAGCAAGGCATTTTGCCACTATCATAACTCTTAGCTCAAATGGAATTTGATGGAGTTCTTGGAGATTTTGGAAAGCTCTCATATGATACAACACATGTGTGATCATAGTTTATCTTGATACCTTTTGGATCTAAGTGAAAAATCCCCCTACTTTTGGAAAAAAAGCAAGACAGATTCTGACTTAGTGAAAATTTCACTAAGTGTTGGAAAAAAGTGACATTTTCACTTTTTGTGAATTTGGTCATTCCATAACTTAAAATCCATGGAGAATTGGAATGAGGTGTAGTTGACACTTTTAAATTATGCCATGAGAGCTACAAATCCATCTTTGGATCAGCCAAAATGGTTGCTTGGATCTCAAGTTATGATCCTTGGAAGTTGGTACCCTAGCCACTTTGTTCCATAACTTAGAAAATTTCTAAGATTTTTTATGGTTACCCCTTTTACAAGTTATCCCACTTTCTTTGATTTTTCTTAAGAATGTTGATTCAAATCACACATTAACATCATTTTAGGGTTAGGGAACCATAATTGATCAAAAAATCAAAAAGTCAAACTTTGACTTTTGGGCACAGTTGACTTTTTATTAGATGAACTCCAAACTGTGTGATCCTCTATGAAATTAAGTCCTTGACCTAAATCAAACTTGATGGATTGATTTCATAGGTGTAATAGGGTGTATTGAATCATGTCCCAAGGTTTAGGAGCATGTCTTGGTCAAAAGTCAAAGGCACAGTTGACTTTTTCTGAGAAACCCTAAATGTGGTTCTGATGAACTTGAAACTTGTGGATCAAGCTTCTTGGATCAATCCATTGTTGCAAATGGATCAATGTGGTGTATTAGAGACCCTCAAATCATGTCTTGAGGTCTTGGCTCATGTTTTGTCCCAAAAGTCAACTTAGGGGTGAATTAGGTCAAGAAACCCTAATTCCTGATTTTTAGTTAATGCATCCCCTGAGGCTAAATTGATTTGATGATTGGGTCCTGTTTACTGTGAATTTTGGTAAACAACCTCTGATCTATCAATCTAAATGCAAATTGATTTAACTTGCAGGATCGATCACACAAATCCTAGGACATGTGCTAAGTTCGAGAGACAAGTGTAACTTAAAGAAAATGTAAATTGAACTCCACGTTCGACAATGCTGAAAATAAAATCTAACTGAACTCCACATTCGACTACAGGCAATAAAGTAAAGTGAAAACTGGAAATTTAAAGTGATGCAAGTAAAGGGTGCAAAAATTAAAGGCGTCGAATGGGTAAAAGCTTTGAAAGTAAAATGCAACGAACTCCACGTTCTTGGAAAGTAAAGGCTGGGATAGTAAAAGTGTTGTGGAAGGTAAGGTGCTGGAAAGTAAAAGGCTTTGAAAATAAATGCAATTAATTTAAAGGAGAACTTCACGTTCTTGAAAATGAAAGACTTTGAAAAGTAAAGGTTTGAAGATTAAATGCTTGAACGTAAAATGCAGTCGAAAGTAAAACGCAGAAAGTTTAAATGGCTTTGAACATAAATTTGGCATGGAAGATAAATTTCAAGAAACTGTAAAGGCATGGAAAGTAAACATGCTGAAGATAAATTAGATTAATGAAGACAATGGTGTTACATTACGTACATTCTCACGAACTCGTTTCTCTACACGCGGGTACTTTGAGTTTCTTAGAGTAACTTGTACAAAAATATGAACACCCCATTTACATAGAACCAACTCCTATTTATAGTGCTAAGAAATAACTACTCAGTGGTGGTTACTGCTTCGAACGTGTGGATTTTGGCGCCTTCCCCTCGATCTCAACTGTTCCCACGTCCACAACTACTCTTATTTAAATTTCAAATATTGGAAACTCCCTCCAATCTTAATATAACCACTACAGCGCTACATTCTCATGGTCGAAGAACCTTTTCCATACTTAGCCATTTTTTAAGGTTTCTCCACATTTATTCGACTCAGGCCTCTCAAAAGTTAGGTCGAAGCCTTCTTTACATTAAAAATAATTTTTTAACCTTAACATAACTTTGATTTTGTCTGGCGTCGAAATTGAGGGTTAACAAATTGCCCCCAAGGAATGTCCTTTCGCCAGACTTGGTAGGAAGGCCATTTCTTGACATAATTCTTATTTCGACGCCTATTATTTCATTCTCATTATCTCCACTTATGTTCTTCAGGCATCCATCATCAACAATCCGGATCCTCGACCAACTCCAAGCAACTTCGCCGCCGCCACACTTGACGAATCCGTTCCTCACCCAACTTTAGAAAGCCTCACCACCACGCTTCTCAACAGCCAAGGTGAGCCAACTTATCACCCATCTTCTGATATTGGCTCTGGTTTGAGTGAGATTAATCAACCTATTCCACATGTTACAGCAGCTACTGCAGCACCAGTTCAAACCCCAACTCAACACGCACAAGCAGAGGGAGCTAACTCTGATGAGGATGACGCTTCAAGCCCACCACTTATCAATCCGGGTACCTCCATGGATAAGGGCCAGATGATTAAAGATGAAAGGCGTGAACCTAAAATCCAAACACACAACGCCACTCTTGATCAAACCACACCGGCTGATCAGCAGGAGAATGTGCAACCAGCTGCTGATGAATCTGATGAGGAAATGGGAGGAGAAGAAGATGAAGAGGAAGAGGAATCATCAGAGGAGGAAGAAGAACAAGCTGAGCCTCGCCCCCACCATACTCCTTCGCCTATGGTCGCTCCACTATCTGGGGACTCGCTGATAGCGCTCAAGTGGTCGAACCCACGTGAGTTTGCCAAATTAATTCTTAAGCAAAGGCATGGTTCTTCCTCTGTTTCTTCGACCTCAACACCAGATGACTTCGCCCAATCAATTCTCAAAGCCATCAAGAAAAAATTCCTCAAAGGGGATATTTACAAAATTCTGGCCTCAGATCCAACTGCAACTGCTTACCTGAAGGACACCCTTGCAAAGATTGAGCTCACTACCCTCAATCCAGATGTCTCTGGTTTTCTGATAGAGCTAACTGCTGTGGTAAACCAAATAGCTGCATAAATAAAACTGCTTCCCTCGATCAAGGATACCATCGAGAGAACATCTGGCTGTGAGAGTGCAGCCTGGTGTAGTGCACAAGAGGTGTACGAAGAGATCCAATGTATGGAGGCTGATCAAAAGAAAAAGCAAGACGAGATAGCCTCCAACACGAAGGACATTGAAGCATGGAAGCAACAGATCACAGAGCTACAAACTAAAATTGCAAATGCTGAAAACCGCAACCGTGATCTGCGCCAACTCAACGACACTGAGATAGCTAAAGAGACGAAGCATGCTATTGATCGTATTGAGGCGGCCCAAAGATATGAGAAAGAGCTCGCAGAAGCAAAACTTGACGAATCTTTGTGCAATGCTCGCCTCAAACATCACATAGAATCTTTTTCTCAGTTGGCGTCGAGGCTTCCCTTCTGATACCTTCGACACCTTTATTTCATTTGTCTAATCATCACTTGTTTCTTGGCCTTTTCAGGCTTTTTATGTAATGACAATTTTATGCTTGTTGGCACTGATTTAATTTATCATTATTATTCTTCCTTTAACTGCTTTCGACCTATATTGCATGATGATGCTCTCTATTGTTATTTTTACCAGTCAAATTCGCAATTAAAGCGTTCTATATTTTTCTTGGAAAGTCACCCTTCCAGCTTTAAATTCCAAGGCATAAGCCTCTAGCTTTAAAGTGACACTTATAGCATAGCCCTCAGGCCTATTTCCAAGAATCGCTCACCTATTTCCACCGTTTGGCTGGCCAATCCAATCAGCCCTTAGCCTTTATAAATCTCTTCCATCTGACCATGTTTTGCGTAGAAGCAACCATGAATACTTCAGAGAAACCTCCAACCAAGAAGATGGCTGGAAAGGCCAAGGCAACTGAGGAAACAAAGAAAGTAGAGGCGCCCCAACAACCCAATGCCTCCATTGGAGCAGCCTCTTTAGCCAAGAAGAAGGAAACCAAAATGAAGATCTCCAAGAAAGGGCGCTCCAGCACCCAAGATTCTGATGATGAGCCAGATGCAGATTATATGGAATTCCTCAAATCCATAGATTGGAGAGATTATGAATAACCTTTCCTTGAGAAAGAAAAATGTTGTACTATTTTCTCTTCGCTTTGTATGCCATATTAGCCTGACTTGGCCTATTTTGGCTTTCTTTTATCAAATAAAGCTTATGTTTTTATATGAATCTCCTGCAGCATAGGCTTATATTTTTTCAAATACTTGCCATTTACTTTCAAGATTCTTTTATCTCTGTCTAACTCTTCCACTTCATAAGCTCCATTAGAGAACACTTGTATGACTTGGAATGGTCCTTCCCACTTAGGGGACCACTTGCCCAATGTTCTATCTTTTCGATCCATGGGCAAAATCACCTTCCAAACCAATTCCCCACATGCAAAAGATTTAGATTTAACCTTTTTGTTGTAGGATTCTTCGACCCTCTTCTTTTGTCTTCTCAACAACTCCAAGGCTCTAAGCCTTTCTTCATCCAAATCCACTAATTCATTCATCATCATTTCCCAATAATTCTCAGAGGGAATTTCATGATGTCTTTGAACTCTTACAGACTGTAGATAAATCTCAACAGGTAATACTGCATCATGATCAAAAGTGAGTCGAAATGGGGTAGTGTTGGTAGCCTCTTTGGGGGATGTTCGACACGCCCAAAGAACTTGGTCTAACGTCTTGTGCCAATTTCTAGGCCTTTTTCCCACATGTTTCTTGATTAGTCCAATCACTACCTTATTGGCCGCTTCGACTTGCCCATTGGCCTGAGCATAATAAGGTGTAGAAGTTAATAACTTAAAACCTATTTCTTTAGCAAATTCCTGCATCTTTCGACCAGTGAACACGAATCCCTGATCTGTAGTAATTGTTTCAGGAATACCAAATCTATAAATAATGTGATTTTGGATGAACTCAATAACATCTTCCTGACCTATATTCACCAGTGGTATTGCCTCAATCCACTTGGTGAAATAATCAATTCCCACCAAAATATATCTCTGGTTCTTTGAAGATGCTGGTCGAATCTCTCCCACTATATCCAAAGCCCATCCTCTGAAAGGCCATGGTTTCACTATAGAATGTAATTCACTTGCAGGGATGTGCTGTATGCCAGCATGAATTTGACATTCTTGGCACCCTTTAGCAAATTCTATGCAATCCTTCAGCATAGTGGGCCAATACATGCCTTGTCGAAACAACAACCATTTCATCTTCTGGCCAACTTGGTGTGCTCCACATGCCCCACTATGTACTGTCGAAAGTGCCAAATACGCCTCTGCCTCACTAAGGCATTTCAATAAGACTCCCTCAGGGGTCTTTTTAAACAATTCATTACCCATCAGCACATAGCTCAAAGCTTGATACCTGACTTTCCGTTCTGTCGAAGCCGCTGGGTTTCGCAAATACTCAACTATGGGCTTTCTCCAATCTTCATCTGTTAAATTATCTATGGCAAAAATTTCAAAATTTTCGCCATCTATACACCCAAGCTTAGTTGTTTCTAAGTCTGATGGACATAATCCAACATCCACTACCTTACCTCTTGCCTCAATTACTTCTTGAAGGTTCTCTTTCGACACCTTGTATCCAGAAGCAATTTGGGCCAAGTCGTTAGCAACTTGATTCTCTATTCTAGGTATGTGTTGAATGACCACTACCTCAAATTTCTTTAATAATCTATTGGCTATCACAAAGTACATAATGAGATTTTCTTTAACACATTTATACTCCTTTGTGATTTGTTTTATAACCAATTCTGAATCTCCCATTATTTCGACTCTAGTTGCCCCCAATTCTAACAAAATTTCAAGGCCAGCAATTAATGCTTCATATTCAGCCTCATTGTTAGAACAAGGACCTTCGACCTTGTACTTGAATTTTGTTGGAATTTTTTCAGGAGAAATAATGTATATTCCTACTCCTGTTCCATTTTTATGACTTGATCCGTCAAAGTATAATTTCCAAGATCTTAATTCGACGTAATTCAAATCATTTTCATTTATAGAATGGTCAACTATGAAGTCTGCAACTATTTGCCCTTTCACAGCTTTTAAAGGTTGATATGTTAAGGAAAATTCTGTCAATGTTAATGCCCATTTGCCAATTCGACTATGCAAAATGGGTTTAGATAACATATGTTTTACAACATCAAAGTGAGACGAAACATACACATCAACAGGTCTTATATATTGCTTTAGTTTAGTACAAGAGAAATACAAGCATAAACATAACTCTTCAATCATGCTATACCTAGTTTCTGCATCATTTAAAACTCGACTAAGGTAATAAATGGCTCTTTTGACTCCATTTTCATCCTCTTGAGCTAACATGTTCCCTAGAGTTTTATCTGCTGCAGCTATGTACAATCTCATACTTTTGTTTCTACAAGGTGGTGAAAGAATTTGAGGGTGGCTTAGGTACTCCTTGATCTTGTCAAAGGCTTCCTGCTGCAATTGCCCCCACTCGAAACCATCTTTGTTAAAATGAAGCAATGGCGAAAAAGCTTGTGTTTTGCCACTCAGGTTAGATATAAACCTTCTTAAGAAGTTGATTTTGCCCAACAACGACTGCAACTCCTTTTTGGTTGATGGCGCTTTCGCCTCCATTATGGCTTTGGTTTTATTCTGATTTATTTCAATCCCTTTCTTGTGGACCACAAAGCCTAAGAAATCCCCTGCCTGCACACAAAAAGCACATTTAAGAGGATTCATTTTAAGACCATATTTTCTCATCCTTTCAAAGGATTGTCGAAGATGGTCAATGTGACTATTCCCAGAAATAGATTTTATAACAATATCATCAATATAAATTTGCATGAATGTGTCTATAAAATCGTGGAAAATTGAATTCATTGCCCTTTGATAAGTAGCACCAGCATTCTTGAGACCAAAAGGCATCACTACCCACTCATAGGTGCCTAAGGCTCCAGGGCATCTGAAAGCAGTTTTATGAACATCTTCCTCAGCAATGAATATTTGGTTATAGCCAGAATATCCATCCAGCATACTAAGATATTCATGTCCTGCTGCAGAATCTATTAACATTTCTGCTACTGGCATTGAATATTCATCTTTGGGAGTTGCAGAGTTTAAATCCCTAAAATCGATGCACACTCTCAAAGACCCATTCTTTTTAATAACATGTACTATATTAGCCAACCATTCGACATACCTTGCAGTGCGAATGAATTTGCAACGAAGCAGTCTTTCGACTTCTTCTTTGATCTTTGACAGTATCTCTAGTGTAAACCGTCTTGGATTTTGCTTGACTGGTTTTTTCCCAGGCGTCACAGGCAACTTGTGTTCGACTAGCTCCCTGCTCAGACCAGGCATCTCATCATAATCCCAAGCGAAGCAGTCTTTGAATTCTTTCAACAGCTGGACTACTTCGACTTTCAACTGGGGATCATGATTGACACTGATGTAGGTAGGCCTTTTGGTTGCCCCCTCACTGAGGTCCACTTCTTCCAAAGGATCTTGTGCTTGCATTTTTATATTATTTGCCAACGGATCCTTTTCAAATCCCAAAGGCTCATCTTCATAGATGGCGTCGAGCCTCTGGCTTTGCCCTCCAGTTTCAACCTTATCTGGAGGTTTTGCGTCGAAGTCCTTGCCAGGACCTTCTTGATACACTTCAGAAATGGCTTCACCAGCCATATAATCATTGGCGGCTTCCAAAGTCGCTTGTAGTTTTGTTTCGGCCACATAGGCCGAAATTCTTTTCATAGCGTCGAACTCAGTCATGATCACTGAATTCATCTCCCCACCCTGTGGGCTCTATTGGAGGTGTGCCTAAGCATGGCAATCTTCCTCCTGGTACCTCCCTGTCCCATCTGAAACCTTCTACAGGGTGTAAGTACAACGAATAAAATGTTTCTTCGTCAGGTGTAAACTCAAAATCAACTGGACGACATGGATCAATGTTCGCCAGATGTTTCTCAAATTGCCTACTGTCCACATGATTAACAGGCACCTTGAAGTACCCTTGATCAGCTTCAATGTTTTCCACTATCCCATCCGGTCTCCAGATTGTGATTCTCTGGTGCATAGATGAGGGTACTGCCCCTATCCCATGAATCCACTCCCTTCCTGAAAGTAGATTATAGTTAGCCTTTGTTTCGACGACCATGAACACTGTTGGTCTGGTAATAGTTCCCACAGTGAGATCTACCTGAATCACTCCCAGAGTAGAACCAACTTTGCCTTCATAGTTCGACAGAACCATGTTGTGGGGTTTAGTATCAGTTTCAAACTTTCCAATCTTGCTCAACAAAAATCTTGGCATCAAATTAACCGTCGCACCACAGTCTACCAAAATCTTGTTGACAGGAACGTTTTCCACTTTTCCAGTAATATAAAGAGGCTTCAAGTGACCCTTCATTGCCTCCACGGGACGCTCAAAGAAAGCATTCTGTTCTTTGACGCACCCATTGTTCATGATGTAATAGCACACAGGCTTGTGTGCCATCATTTCCAACTCAGCAGTTTGGTCTAAGTCTTCGATCTCTGAGACTTGACCAAATTCTCTTGGCATCACTGACACCACATTTACCAAAATGTCTAGGGAAGCTGCTGACTCATTGTCGAAGTTATCAGTCATATCATCATCCTCTTCGACCTTCTTTTCTGGATGAATAGTAAACAACTTTCGTCGTATGGGCATCTTCTTCGTTGCCCCAACCACATTGGTGCTTGACTCCCCTTGCACCTGAGCCTCCTTAATAGCTTTTCGCCTGCGCTGCTCTCTTCGCCATTGCGATCTAGACATTGGGTTGTTACCCTTGTAATTCTGTGAAATGTATGCTGATTTATTTGTGGTGCGATTCTCTTTTCTGTACTCAAATGACGCACCTCTTTCCACATCGAACTTCTCCCACTTTTTCTTCCGTCCTCTCCCTTCGACAGGTTTGATCCAACTACCTGTTATTGCGTTCGCCGTTGGCTTGAACGTACCTGGCCTAATTCCTGGTGCTTGGTTTTTTAGCCCTGTCGAAAGTCGCCTATGGTCAAAACCTCGGTGCCCCTTGCTCACCTTCTGCCCCCAGCTTTCGCCAGCCTTCTTAACACCTTCAAGCTTGTGGGCAGCCTTTTCATCAAAAATGGCGCTGCACCTGGGACACAGCATTACTCCAGACTCTTTTTTCTGGCAATGATGCAAGAAGTCCACAATTGTCTCTTCCGGCTTAGGATAAGCCATTTTGTTGAGTTTCTCTTGCTCATCTACCTTACTCAATTGTTCATCCTTTCGATCCGTAATTTCGACCATGTTGACATCTATTCTGTCCTTCAGGCGCATCTCGGAGAAGCTGGCTTCCAGACTTTCAGTGGTCTTTGCCAAGCAGCCACCACCTACTGCTGCTTTTGCATCTCTTTGGGAAGCTTTTTCCCAAGCAGCTTTCTCAGCCTCCACCATCTCCTCAGCATTGACTCTCTCGACATCAGGAGATATCTTGAAAAAAGTTTCAGCAGCCATACAGATCCAATTTTCCACCAGACAACCATCCATGTCCAGCATCTCTCCAACCAAGAGCATGTCATCTTCAAATTCCTTAACAACTTGAACTTTGGGGGCATTTCTACCCATAGCCTCATTGGTGTTGATACTATCTAAACTAGAATCAGACTCCTCAGCCAACTCGACCATATTAATGCCTTCATTGACAGTTGTCTTCCACCCACTCACGGTTACATAAAAAACCTTAGCAGTATTATCCATTTCCACAAACTTATCAGCAGTTTCTTTGGTCACCAACATCAGACCGGTACCATCAACGTTTAGGCCACTTGTAGCCTTACTAGAACCTTCAATCATCACAGCACTGATGGCGAAGTCTTCAGTAACTTCTACCATGTTGACTGACTCATCGAATCCCCCTGTGGCTTCCACCATTTGAACCTCATGAGGCTCTGTATAGTTGGCCTCTACAACTTGCAACGGGTCAGAGTCAATCTTCATCTGGGCTTTGCCTTTTTCCCCAAACTTCAGCCTTCCTTCCTGGATAGCGTTTTGCACCAAATCCCTGAAAAGAAAACATTGAGAAGTTTTATGACCCAAAAAATTATGGTACTTACAAAAACCTCTTTTATTTCTTTGTTCTAAAGGTGGCGTTTTAGCACCAGCAGGCACTATCATTTGCCCATCTTTAACTAACAAATCAAAAATTTCATCACATTTAGTGACGTCGAAAGTATATGTTTTCTTAGGGAATTTGTCGTTAGATTCGACAGGATTTTTTCCTTCTGAAGGAGCTAATAATTTGCAAGCGTAAGGTGGACCTTGCTTTAACTCAGCAACGTCAACCTCATTTTCGTCGAAACAAGATGGCTCACCATACAGACTCTCCACATCTTCCTTGCATTCGACAAATGCTACTTTTTTACCCCTACTGAATTTGGCTTTTTCTTCTTTTAGCCTTTCTAGCTGTCGAACCCTATCAGCCAGCTGGGCCATATCTCTAAGATATTGAGTATCTAATTTCTTCCTAATGGAATAATCAAGACCCCCAGCAGCCATTTCGACCAACTCATGTTCTGGCACTTGTGTAAAGCACCTGACTTTAAGAAGTCGAAACCTATTCAGGTAATCATCAATTGGCTCAGTGACCTTGCGCTTGATGCTAGCCAATTCTTTCAAACTAATCTTAGTTTGCCCCATGTAGAACTGTTCATGAAACAAACGTTCTAATTGGGTCCAATTGTATATGGAATTTGGAGGCAACGTAGTAAACCATGTGAAGGCATTCTTGATAAGGGAACTTGGGAAGTATTTGATCCTAAGGCTTTCGTCAGCTGCAATCTCGCCCGCTTCGATCAAATATCTAGCCACATGTTCGACAGTAGACTCAGTAGTATCTCCTGAAAATTTGTTGAACTTTGGAACCTTCATCCTAGGGGAAGTTCTGCTTGGAGAATGTAGTCCACTATAGGTGATGTATAATTTGGCCTGGTGAAGCCAAAATTCATCCCATTCCTAGTCATTATCCTTTCGACCATGGCTGCAAGATTATTTTCTTTTGCTTGATTCTGGTGTCGAACCTGCCTAAGTAGTTGATCTGCGTTTTAGTTCCTGTTCACCATCACTACTGGTTCTTCCTCCATCTGGTATGTCATCTGGTTTCTTGGTGGTTCGACTCTGAAATGGTCAACCATCTCTTGATCCTCCAGGTTAGCATCAGGTATCTGACGTTGATGACGTCTTGGGATATCTTCGACCACCGTCGCTCTTCGATCCACTGCTGGTATTCCCATGAAATCAGCCATGCGTGCCACTTGTGCAGCCAGTTGTTGGTTAGTTTAGGTTGTATTTTGGATCAAAGGTTGAAAAACTTCTCCCATTGTCTGAGACAACGTATGTACCATTTGCATGTTACTTTCATCCATCTGCTGTCTCAAATAATTTATGGATGTATTTGTAAGGCTAGGTGTTTGAACAGAGTAACCAACGCCTATACTCTGGTTGTTTCGTCCTCCTGATCCTGACCCTTGTAGTGGCGAAGACACAACAGTTTCTGAAAATACAGGTGGAGCATTCTGCAGGTTTTGTATCATTGATGTAGGCATACCATAGGGTTGACTCCTTGACCCTGGATGTCGAAAACCTGGTGGAGGAACGTGCCTGTACATTGTATTTCCTCCTGGGGGTGTTGGCGAATTAGAACTTTGTGGTCCTATGTATTCCAACACAGGTTGAGTATATGATTTTGTATACGTTGATCCTGGCTCAGACACCACTAATGGAAGTGACGCCGGCCCTCCTTTCGAAGACACTGGTGATGGAGTGCTTTGAGTCCCAATACTGCTACTGGACTGAGTGTTTGAAATACTCCCTTGAGGATCAACTTGCTGATTAGCATTAGTTGCCATCTTCTTAGTATATCTTCTCTTTGGTATCCCTTCGTTTGCTGTGGCTAACTTCCCACTTCTCAATTACATGCAACGAAAATACTTCTTCACCAAGAGAGATGAGGCTGACAAAAAGGTTTGACTTAGCACTGGGTCCCACTGGGTGTGCCAATTTGTTTACTGTAAATTTTGGTAAACAACCTCTGATCTATCAATCTAAACGCAAATTGATTTAACTTGCAGGATCGATCACACAAATCCTAGGACATGTGCTAAGTTCGAGAGACAAGTGTAACTTAAAGAAAATGTAAACTGAACTCCACGTTCGACAATGCTGAAAATAAAATCTAACTGAACTCCACGTTCGACTACAGGCAATAAAGTAAAGTGAAAACTGGAAATTTAAAGTGATGCAAGTAAAGGGTGCAAAAATTAAAGGCGTCGAATGGGTAAAAGCTTTGAAATTAAAATGCAACGAACTCCACGTTCTTGAAAAGTAAAGGCTAGGATAGTAAAAGTGTTGTCGAAGGTAAGGTGCTGGAAAGTAAAAGGCTTTGAAAATAAATGCAATTGATTTAAAGGAGAACTTCACGTTCTTGAAAATGAAAGACTTTGAAAAGTAAAGGTTTGAAGATTAAATGCTTGAACGTAAAATGCAGTCGAAAGTAAAACGCAGAAAGTTTAAATGGCTTTGAACATAAATTTGGCATGGAAGATAAATTTCAAGAAACTGTAAAGGCATGGAAAGTAAACATGCTGAAGATAAATTAGATTAATGAAGACAATGGTGTTACATTACGTACATTCTCACGAACTCGTTTCTCTACACGCGGGTACTTTGAGCTTCTTAGAGTAACTTGTACAAAAATATGAACACCCCATTTACATAGAACTAACTCCTATTTATAGTGCTAAGAAATAACTACTCAGTGGTGGTTACTGCTTCGAACGTGTGGATTTTGGCGCCTTCCCCTCGATCTCAACTGTTCCCACGTCCATAACTGCTCTTATTTAAATTTCAAATATTGGAAACTCCCTCCAATCTTAATATAACCACTGCAGCACTACATTTTCATGGTCGAAGAACCTTTTCCATACTTAGCCATTTTTTAAGGTTTCTCCACATTTATTCGACTCAGGCCTCTCAAAAGTTAGGTCGAAGCCTTCTTTACATTAAAAATAATTTTTTAACCTTAACATAACTTTGATTTTGTCTGGCGTCGAAATTGAGGGTTAACAAGTCCATAAGGTTCCATGGAGCATTTTGGGTTATGCTTTGAAGCATTGGATCATGCCCAGGTGAAGATTCCTATCTGGAGGCCTTGGTCGACCAAAACCCTAATTTGGCAACACTGGCGATTTTGAGGCTTAATCCACTTGGAAAGTTGCAGCTTTGTGCTTAATCCTTGATGTGGGAGTCCTATTGATCCTTTGTGGATGTTTGAGAGGTTTAGACAAGTTGAAGATCATGTCATTCCTTGATTGATCCTTTGTCTAAGAGCTCTGAGAGGGCTTGAAACCCTAATTATTGTTTGTAGTGAATGCTCACCCATCTTTGGGGAGACTGATGAGGCATAATGGTTCATCCATATTGTGATGATGATTTTCCCAATGATGGGAGATCTTAGTGGTCAAAATTTGGGGTATGACAACTAGATAAATAACTTGTCAAGTGCCATCACTTAAGGAAGCACATCAAGCACCATCACATGATAAACAACTTGTCAAGCATTGTCACTTGAGAAAAACACATCAAGCACCATCACTTGATGAAGTTACTGAATTTAACACAACCAACATTACCACATATACGGACAAAACCATCCCCTCTAATTCTTTCAGAAGGAGAGCAAACATAATTAAAATCACCCATAACGCATCACACCTTCACACTAAGAATAACCTTACTCAATAAGAGATCACTCCAAACGAGCCTATTTTCTCTATGGCTACACCTGGATAAGATATTAACCATGAAATAGATGGTTTTAGCCATCTTAACTTAAGGCAAACACCCAGGTACTTAGGATTAATAAAGGAAAAGAGACATGACCCCTTATATCTACACCAAATAGAAAAGAGACCACCAATATTAACCATGGACGGGGGAAAAACTCCAATAACAAAAAGGATTTCCCCAAAGAGCATGAATAGGAGAATAAAAACCTCATAATTTTAGTCTCATAAATCGCTTGGAATTCCAAAGACTTAGCAACAATGAGATTTCTCACCTTATTCTGCTTAACCCTACTCCCTAACCCACAAATATTAAAAGACTCAATCTATATCAAACATAACTCATAGACAACCTTTTAGACCTCAACTACATCTCTCTCTCTCTTTTCTATACCCATTATTTTCTCAACCTTAGCCTCACAACCTAATTGCTTGGAAATTCTAACCACCTTGTCTGCTTTCTTACTAACTAAAAATTCCAAATCCTCACATGATATAGGAATAAGTTGTAAGTGACATGAAACACGTGAAAGAGGAGTACAATCCAGACTAATAGATAAGTTAAGCCATTGGAAACCCAAGAGTTCTTCAAGAATATACTAGGAAACACAATCTTGTATGCAAAAACTAATTGAACCTAGAAGACTAAAATTACCTGAACCAATTGTCATACCCCAAATTTTGACCACCAAGATTTCCCATCATTGTTCAAATCATCAGCACAATATAAATGTACTTTCATGCCTCATCAATCTCCTTATAGATGGTTGAGCATTCACCACAATCAAGAATTAGGGTTTCAAGCCCTCTTAGAGCACTTAGACAAAGGATCAATCAAGAAATGACATGATCTTCAACTTTTCTAACCTCTCAAACACCTATAAAGGATCAATAGGACTCCCACATCAAGAATCAAGCACAAGGTTGCAACATTCCAAGTGGATCAAGCCTCAAGATCGCCAGTGTCACCAAATTAGAGTTTTGGTCGACTGAGGCCTCCAGATGAAGATTTTCATCTGGGCATGAGCCAATGCTTCAAAACACAACCCAATATACTCCAAGGGACCTCATGGACCCAATTATCAAGTCAATTTAGCCTCATGGGATGCATTTACCAAAAATCAGGAATTAGGGTTTCTTGACCTAATTCACCCCTAAGTTGACTTTTGAGATAAAGCATGAGCCAAGACCTCAAGACATGATTTGAGGGCCTCCAATACACCACATTTATCCATTTGCAACATTGGATTAGCCCAAGAAACTTGATTCACACGTTTCAATTTCATCTGGACCACAATTAGGGTTTCGAGGAAAAAAGTCAACTGTACCTTTGACTTTTGACCAAGACATGCTCCCAAACCATGGGACATGATTCAATACACCCTATAACACCTATGGAATCCATCCATTAGGTTTGATTTAGGTTAAGGACTTGATTTCACAAAGGATCACACAGTTTGGATTTCATCCGATAAAAAGTCAACTGTGCACAAAATTAAGTTTGAATTTTTGGGATTTTCCACAAATATGATTCGCTTAAGTCAAAAATAATGTTAATGTATTATATTGATCATCATCCATCAAGAAAAATCAAGAAAAGTGAGGTTTCTTGCAAAAGGGGCAACCTTGAGAAACCAAAATTTTTCTAAGTTATGGAGCAAAAGTGATTTTGGTACCAACTTCTAAGGATCATAACTTGAGATCTAAGCAACCATTTTGGGTGATCCAAAGCTGGATTTGTAGGTCTTGCTACACTCTACAAAAGCTTCAACTACCTCCAACTCCAATTCTTTATGGATTTTAAGTTATGGAGTGATCAAAATGACAAAAACATGAAAATGACACTTTTTCCAACACTTAGTGAAAATCTGCCTAAGTTACCAGCCTTGAACATCAATGTTCATGAGGATTTTTCAGTTGGATCCAAATAGTTTAAAAACAAACTATGATCATACCTGTTTTGTATCATATGAGGGTTTTCTAAAAAGCACAAGAGCCTCCCATAACTCAACCTGAGGAGGGAGATATGAATCCCTCAAAATCACCATTTCCAACTGTCTTGGACAAGGCAGATTTTGGCAGATTTTGGCATTTTGCTCGATTTGGCAAAACTGAACAACTCCAAGCCTTGTCATCCATTTAGACATATCTGAGGATAAAACAAAATAAGAATGATCTGATCCCCAAGCCTCCAAAGTCCAGGAATCTACATTAGCCATAACAAACCTAAAAAAGCTAAAATGGTGCCAAGACTCCAATTTTGTTTCAATGCATTTAATGGATACACCAAGGTGGCATGGACTGACACATTCCTAACTGAATGAGTCAAGGATCAACACTTAATCAAAGGATCATAGTCCTGTGCCCTAACCTCAAGTCAATGGCTAGAGGAGACTTGTACCTAAACAACCCACCATTTGCTTGTATAGAGTGCTATCAACAACCTTTTCATCTTCATCTTTTCCTTAATTTGGATTTGCTTTTGTAAGAGTACACGATATACTTCCATTGGTGAATCAACAAACATTTTATGGTTGAAGAAAATTTAAGGCCAAGAAAGTAACTTAGGCCTCAAAAGTCAGACATATCAAATTTAGTGTTTATGCTAAATTTGAGATTATCAATATCATTATGATTACTTCATATAATAAACATATCATTCATATATTGACACACTATTATGAAAATGTATTGATTTTGTCCTTTCACCTATACTCCATATTCAAATATACACTTAGAATAGTCAATTTACTTTAGAAACTCATCAATCCTCTTGTTTTATAATTTTATTGCTTGTTTTAGTCCTTAAAGAGCGATATTAAGCTTCAAGACCTTATCTTCATCCCCTTTGACAAAGAACCTATGAGGTCACTAAAATTAAACTTCCTTCTCAAATAAATCATTGAGAAATACAAATTTTAAATATAGTTGAACAATATTCCATTACAAGAAGTTATCCACATCTAGCATTAATATAACACTCTTAATTCTTGCAATTGGTGCAAAGCGTTCGATGAAGTCGAGGCCAATATTTTGTAAGAATCTTTTTCCAACAAGGCTTGTCTAATGTCAAGCAATGGAACGCTATAGAAGGTTTAGTCAAACCCTTTGGGCCTATATAAGGACCCATCTATTTCTTGTATTTTTCAATATGTTGAATAATAAATTTTCTTCTATTTTCCTTTATCATGTTTCCCTGCATTCCTTTAACACTACTGTCTTTTTATCACGGCTAGCAGCTCGTGGTTGTAAAGAGGGCACACACAACCACAAGCTACCGTACCACTGACCACCATCCGTAGTAGAATCTTTGTTCCAACCATTGTTATATGTATTTTGCGTAGTAGTGAAAAATAATTTGGTGTATATTACACTTCACATTCACTTATAATTGTGTATATTTGAAAATATACACTTGTAAATCAATGATAGTTATTTATACAATACTATTTGAACTTAAATAGACTAACAAGGTCCAACAACCTAACGAACTTATACCCAGTTTGTTTTCGCGTTAGATTAACCATAAACGCACGTTTTTCCAACACACCAGTTTGATGTTTCACAACATTCACGTTTACAACTCATTGGATGCGAAAATTACCTTTCTAATTTATTCCCAAACACTCATTTAGTTTTTTTTTTAATAAATGCCTGATATATTGATAAACCAAAAAGATACAATGGGTAGATGCTCAAAAGCCAACTCAATGAAAATAGGAAAATCTAAAGAAGGGCATTCCTAGCCAAATATGAACAAAATCTTTCCTAATGCCCAATGGGATGGAATAAAAAATGGTTATGGAATTACAAGTGAGACCTATATTAGCCAAAAAAACAGCACAAGTATTCCCTTCTCTAATGATGTGAGAAATGTAGATGTGTTTATGTGCAAAGTGAGCTAGACACCCGAACCATTTGTTTCTAATCTACCAAGGAACTGAAGATGGTTTGTGAAAGGCTTGAACCACAATTAGAGAATTCGTCTCAATCCAAACCTTGGACTAGCCCTTGTCCAAAGTTATCTCCATTTCATTAAGAACAGGCTCAAACTCAATAAAATGGGAAGAGGACCAAAAAACCTGCTATGCAAAAGCGAGAAGATAATCTCCATTCTTGTTTCAAAAGATACCCCCACATCCAGCTGGAAGAAGGTTGTGATTATAAGCATTGTCACAGTTACACTTTATTCAGTCAAGGGGAGGGGGATGCCAGATAACCTCGGTAATTTGAGGAGCTCTAGGAGGCTTCAAGTTGATGTTGAAACCCTTGATTATTTGGAATTCCTCCAAGGAGGAGGAAACAATAGCCTTGGAGTTGTTACCTGTTAACAGAAGGTGAGATTAGATTTTATGAATTGTGTTATTGCAATTTGGGGTCACATTCTTGAATATTTCCCAATTTCTAGCTTCCCAAAGATTACACAAAATGAAAACTACTGACGCTTTCAAAACAAGGGAGCATTGCTTAGATCTATTGATAGTGAAGCATGTCCACCAATCTTCAAGATTTGAAGTAGGATTGAATTTTTTTCGTTGTTTTATAGAATTAAAACCAGACTTCCTTGGCAAAGGGACAATCAAAGAAAAGATGGTGTGGTGTTTCTTGTGTTTTTTTTTTTACATAAAATGCATATAGTAACTATGTAACAACCTCTAAGCTTCAATTGATCACCAGTTGGGATCTTATCCAAAATAATCCTTCAAACAGTCGTAGACTTTTTAGGAGGGATATCAATTTTCCAAATACTGTTGGCCCAGGACTGATAAATAAAATGGGCTTTGAAGTGATGAGCTTGCTTCAAGTCGAAAGAACCACAATGAGAGTGAGGCCAAATTACAATATCATCAGAAAAAAAAGTTTTCCATCTGATTATGGTGAGTTCTATGTTGTAGAAAAGGGAAAAGGTTGTGCCAATTAGGAGGAGAATACCAAGAATCATCTGATATAAAATCAGCAACTTTGGATGTATAAGAAATTCCATTTTGTTGGAAAAATTGTTGGCTAGTATCTTGTAGAATAGGATCACCACATCAAGCATCCTTCCACAATCTAATGCAGATACCATTGCCAAGAGAATAATTGATGTTAGAGGAAAGAGTGCTCCATTCAATTTCGATGTTATACCACAAGGATAAGAAGATATGGTATTTTATTGTGCCATGAGGCCTAAGAACTTTGCCTTTAATTATGGTGGCCCAGGGCTCCTTATTTTGAGGAGATCCCATCCCAGCTTTAAGTTGGCGGCAGCATTAAGCGACATCAAAGATAATAGACTAAGGCTTCCATGAGACAGGGGACAACACATTTTTTTCCAAGAAACGGTAACAAGCTTCTTCTTCGCAACTAAGCCAGTCCAAATAAAGTTCCTAGAGGGTTTTTCAATCTTTTTTAGAAGAGAAGAAAGCCATTTATAACAAGTGATATTGTGAGTAAGCATGCTTTGGATGATTAGTTTTACTAACATAATTCTACCAGCCATGGATAAAGATGATCTTTGCATCAAGGGTCTTGGGCCAGTTCGATCAAATGGTCGAAACCTCAGCAAATAAGCATCGTGCCCTCTCATTGAGCTTCAACACTCTCAACCGAAGTGTCCTTGGTCTGTGTGAACGTCTGGACGCTTAAGGACCAAATCAAGATCAATTATTCTGAGGGAGAGGTCAACGTCATAGGGGTCGAAGACCATAGTTATTTGAGTTGTTGTCTTGTCTTGCATCTCATGTTGCATTTTGTTTTGTTTTGTTTTGTCTTTTTGTTTTTTCTCAAGACTTGTATTGAACTATGTGTCGCAACTGCGAAAAAAATAACCGGCGAAAACATAACAGAAGAGTCGCCACTGAACGTTATTTATCCCGACGCAGGGAAAGGAAACGATCGAAGAAAACCTAGAAGAGGGAGAAGACATGGTCATCGCAACCATAGTCCGGGTTCGGGAGTCGGTTACGCGAGGGGGAAGGTATTAGCACCCCCACGCGTCCATCGTACTCGATGGGATCCACGCTTGTTGTCTAAATAAAGGGTGAGTTATCCAAAAGTCTACGGCTAAACAGAAACGAAACGGGGAAAGAAAAGAAAAAAAAATGACTCGGCAGGACATCGCCGTCTTAGGCCTACGTATTCCCTTGTGCAATGGGAAAGTTAGAGTCAATGTAGTTCGACGGAATACACACTAAGGGGGGAGGTTGCTCGCCAAGACATCACCGTCTTATGCCTACGTATCCCTAATCTAAACAGAGAGAGGAAATCAGAGCAGTCGTAGTTCGACCTAACAAGGTCTTTGCGTATTTTTATGAGCGACGTTAAGTTCGCGTCCGGAAGTTAGGGTCGATGCTTGTTTGCGACAGAACGGAAAATAACGTGCTCTTTTTCTGAAAATGATTTGAAACTTAACAATCCCGAAGGATGAAAAAGATTTGAATTTGTTTTTGTGTTTTTTAGACAGAAGTGAGTTAAGTTAGTTTGCAACTTGCATTGCACCCAAGTCTATAACATAGGAACGAATGCGTCGCATGGTCGCCCCCAATGGGACGTATGCTTAACACTCTAGAAGGATGAAGGGAGACCCCTCATTCCTCACTTCCCACATACAAGGCTCATGCGCAATACACGTTAACTTTATTACGTATTTTAGAATCGTTATGAGATGAGAAGAGAAGACTCAAGTTGAAAAGAAAACACTAAGGGAATTCTAACCTAATGTTGTCATGCAAAAGATGGCCCTAAGGTTGAGGTAAAAGGGGAAGATTCTACTTAATGTTAGCATGCATGGTTTGAATCCTAATGTCTATCCTACTCCAAGCTTAATCAAAGATTAAGTTGGACTAGGCAATCCTAAGGGAACAATCGAAAGCAAGGCAAAAACCAAGGAAATAAACCAAAAACAGCGGCTACAACAGCGCTCCAGCACCTGCACAGCGGTAAATTCCAGCCAATACACCAAACAGCATTCAACAGTTCACATTTTAGCACAAAAATGGGTGTAAAAGGCAGCAGGCAGCAAGGATATACAATTGACAGCACATAAACAACTCAGAACAGCAGCTGTAAAAAGCAGGGCAGCATGCATCCAAACAAATACTCATGCAAGCAATGATTGCAAATGAACACACATAGCAAAGCAAACCAAGCATAGAGGTTGCAAACATCAAGAATGAACCACAATGATCATGTTAACAACTCAAGAATAAGTATGCTCAACAAAATTGCACGACTTAATTGCCTACCAAAACATCATGCATAAACAATATAGGACACAAGCAACAATCATACATCACAAGTTCAGCAAGTCAAGCATTAATCAACAATCAACATAATCCAAATGTGTGTGCAACATGTTCATCACATCAAGAAAGCAACAACACAATCATGGATATTCATCAACAAAACTGAAAGCCACGTGTCGAAAAATCGTATTCATGCAAAGGTGTGAGGTGAAACAGCTCATATGATTAATCCACAAATCATCAACATATCAATCCATGAAGTTTAGACATGCAAAGGATCTCAAACAAACAAGAAATTGCAAGAAAATCACATTTTGCAGCAGTGGTAACCGGTTATCACATATGCTGTAACCGGTTACCCAGTTTAAAATAGCCAAAATACGCTGAAAAACAACAGGGTAACCGGTTATCAGTTATGCTGTAACCGGTTACTCTGCAACAGAATTAAAAAAAACAGCTTCTAAAATCACTTTTTAGCAGCTTATCATTTTTCTAAACATCCAAAGGATCATGCAATCAATTAATCACGAAATTCACATCAAATATCAGTAATCAAACATCAATTAGATCCAACCATCATCAACATCAAGAATCAAATTCAAGAAAAATGGATCCAAATCAACAACAACCAAAGATCTACATTGAATAAGTTGTAAATAAGCTAAATCAAGTATAGATCTAAGGAAAACCAGCCTACAAAGCTGAGAATTGCTTTGGTGATTGTTGCAAATGAAAATTGATGAATCCAAACAAGAAATCCAAGATCTATGGAAGAAACTTCAAGATCCTAGCAAGAAACTTCAAGTTCCAAACAATGTGATGATTTTGCTTCAAGCTTCTCCAAAAATCACTTCCAAGAACTTAAATCCAGAAGCAAAACAGTAGCAAGTGCAGAATTCCTTCAAGAAATAGTGAATGGATGAAGGTTTAGTTCCAAGATCAACAAATTTCAATGCAAAATTTGTTGAACTTTGATGACGGAACTTTGAGTGAGGGTTTTGGAATGAGAGAAAAGTTGAGAGAAAATGGAGTGAGATGTGTAGAAAATTTAGAAAATGGATCAAAGTTATGTGAGGTTTGGAATGAATTTATTTAAATAGAAGCTAGGTTAGGAATTCAAGTGTGGTTTGGAGTGTGGGTTAATGAGTGGAATGGAGATTAGGAATGGAATTTGAAAAAAAGAGTGGGGAATTAGAGTGGAAAATGTTGGAAAGAATTTGAATTTTGGGTGGAAAATGATGAAAATAAATCAATTCTAGATCCTTCCCACACATGCACAAGCCAAGCACATGATCACAAATGCTGAAATTTGGATTTTTTTCAAACTTTGCCCAGAGTAACCGGTTACAGCATATATGCTAACCGGTTACTTAGTTAAAAATCTTGAAAATACGCAGAAAAACAAAGGAGTAACCGGTTATCAGATATGCTGTAACCGGTTACTCAGTTGAAAATTTGAATTTTGGCGCCTTTTGGAGGGAAACTTGGAAAAGTGGCCTCTGACAGCTGTTTTGAACCCCGTTAAGCCTCCGAAACTCAAAACTTGATATTGCTGCTGAGTAACACCTGAAAAGAAATACAAATTCTTGCTGACACCTCAGAATATCCTGCTGAATTAATAATGTCTGATACCAGATCGCTTGACCAAAATGACTGCCGGAGCTTCTGATTATCAAAACATCTAATGAGCTAAATAAAAGCTCAAAAAGACCTTGAAAGCTATCTGCTTGGCTCTGAACACTATTGAAAATAATATTGGAACTGATGACACCATGAGCTGTTGGAAAATACCTTGATCCCATGCCCAAAAGAAACATGCAAATGCAAAATGACCATGCAGAATGAAATGAAACATAAGCCAGTTAGTGTTAGAAACATGAGGGCAAATTTTGAGGTGTTACACTATGTATGTTGGGTAATGCATTACTATTTCTCTATGGTTCTTGAGTTATTTATTTCTCTATTGTTTGCATTGACAACATTATATGTGGATGCTTATTAATGTCGTATTTGTTGTAATCACACATGTTTGTGTTGTTATGTGTATGGTATGTTTACAAATGAATGGTTGTTTGACTCTTTTTGATGTTGTCAATGGGGGAGAAAGCAAACACGAGTTCACAAATTCATAATTCTATGGAAGTGCATATAGTCAAGGGGAGAATATCCTTCAAGTACTCAATGTTTTGGGAAGGTTTGGCAAGGTTTTGCCATCATAAAAAAGGGGGAGTATGTGAGGGCAGGGTTCCTTCTTATTACTGTATACATGTATTTAGACATATATGATCATACACTAAGTCAAAAAATGAGTTTTGAGTCATTTCTTGAGCCTTAGGTCGACTCACACTGTAGAGAAAATGTTTTGAAATTCTCTGCCTTGCTTGCACCGACCTTGGGTCGACACATGGTATCATACAGATCGACGCATACTGTAAGAAACATGTTTGGATTTTTCTTCCTTGCATGCGTCGACGCATGACTCTCTTGTAGGTCGGCGCATGGACTCCTTTTATGTGCAGTTTTTATTTTTATCTTGCTCAGGTCGACTCACAGCTCCTACAGGCCGACCTCTCGTGCGTATTCACCCATTATTCTGTGTCTTTGTGTTCCCAAACTCTTTTTTTTTTCTGTTACTCTTTCATGTACATATATATTCTCATATGCATCACTTTGAAAAAGAGAAGAAAATTAAAAGATACATTGCATTGCTCTTCATCTTCACTCTCATAATTGCATTCATCAATAATCACACATAATCATCTTTATTGATTGTGCTTTGCCAAGAGTGATAACGTCCAGACGTAGGATTGGTATATCAAGTTTGGGTAGAGATTCAGTAGGAGTTTCTTTTACAAAACCATTGGGGTTTTTTCCCCAAAGATCTTGAGAGATTTGGGGCCAAAGATCTTGCGATCGAAATCAGCCGAGTGAAATACTGGAAGCACGGAAGGTTTGGTCAAGTGAGTAGCGGTAACCGGAGGTTTGTTCGAAGTGTTTGATGTTCTTGATTCAGCTGGAATCGAGGGTAGAGTAGTGGTTAGATTCAACCTCAACAATTGGGTTAGATTGTTGGTTAGTTAGGACTTCTCTTGTACTAAATATTGCATACAGATATTATACATATCTCAATTCTATTTTTAGAATTGGGGACAGACGTACCCCGAAGCGAGGACGAAAGGGGGACTGCCTAAACAAATTGGGTGTCGTTCTCTCTCTCTCTCTCTCTCTCTACTTTACACTGTTTAAGTTTGTGTGAAATCAATTGGTTGAAATATTTTGATTGAATTTGTAGTGTTTCAAACAGCTTTATAAAACCACTATAATCACTTTGATTGCAAGTGTGAAATATTCTGCACTACAAATTCAAAGGAAATCTAACTTGGTGTGTTTCGTACGCCAAGTGTTTGACATATTGATAACACACAAACTGTTTGTTAAATTGTTAATTCAAATTTTATCCTCTATTAAGCATTGGAAACTTGTTCACTTTAAGTGTTCTTTATTTGAATTATTGATTGGGATCCTTATCGATTCTACCATCTCATAAATATTATTCCATTCGGTTTCGCATATCCGATTTTTCCAACAACGGTGTGTTTAGGCGAGTTTTAATCTAAGGCCTCTTTCGCATATTTTAAAACAAATTTTTAAGTGCAAATTGTTATTAAAAATTAGTGATTTATTCAACCCCCCCTTCTAGATCAGTGCCATCGTCTAACAGATAATTGTTGATCTTGTTACTCTTTCTTCTGGTTGATCCTTGTTAAAGATTCAGTTTGAAACTTCAGCTACTTATATAGCATTTGTAGAAGACTAGCCGTTGAAGAGATAACTTGATCAAGTGTCTTTGCTTTCTCCATAGTACAAGAGACGTTGAAAATAAATACATCAAAAGATCTTGATCCATTGGGTATCGTGTTTAACCATTGAGTCTTCAAAGAGATCCTGTACTATAGAGCCGTTGAGAGTAGATATATGTAAAGCATGCTAACTTTTCTTGAGCCTTGTGAACTAAGACTCTAGCTGATAAACTGATTTGACAATGCAACTTGCTTTTTGCAATACAGATAGTTTCAGCTTTATCACTAACTTTGAATGATCACCAGAAGCCAATTTACATTCACCAAGTGTAGAGATAATAATGTTGCTTCTTCTGATGCTGAGACCTTCAACTTCACAGTATACGCCAGAGATCACTTAGAGAATGTTCTTCAAATTCTACACCACCAAGAGCTAGTAATTCAGCTTCTCTCAAGTGTGCCTTTGTATATCATATTCTGAATGTATATATTTACAAGTATTAGAACATGCATACATGAAACACACATCAAATATAACCATTATTCTTTTAATACTTTGTTATCATCAAAACCAAAAGAATATATGTCATGAACAAATCTTGTTCTAACATATTCTTCCTTGGTCCGAAAACTGTCTCCTACTTTTAATTCACCATCTGACTGCGTATACAGGTTGTAAAAAATATATGAGGACCTCTCTTCATCATGCAAGTCCAAGTTTGTCATATGTTGAGGCGAACAATATACATGACTTGGAGGTAATGAAGCTTGATGATCGTCATATTCAGTGTTGTTGTTCAACAGATGATTAATATGTGTCTCATTTTCTTCTTCTTCTTCTTTGTTAACGACGTCGACTTCTACTTTGGCTTCATCTAAGTCTTCTGTTTCATATTCATCAGAGTCTGATTTATCAATTATATGAGATTGTTGAGATGGTAGAACTAGTTGGAGAGTAATATATAACTCAATAAAGTTGAAACCAGAATGTTCGTGACTAACAAACATATACTCAACATCTTCATCGTCTCATACCTTTAGCGGGTAAAATTTAACTTGATTGTTTTTTAAATGAATTTAATTTTAGTATGTGATTTGTGACACAGGACAAGACCCTAGATAGGTTTCTATTCTTTTTTTCAAATGCAAGAAATTTGAATTTCTATTCATATGAAATTAGACGGTTTCGGTGTTTCGAAAACCAAACTCAGATACATCAGAAGTCTAGGATTCTCACTTTATAGCTCCTATGATGTCACCAGTCAACTTGGTGCTTCCTATGGAAATTTGAATATGGTCGCCAATTTAGATGATGCCACATTTAATGCATGCTTTACTCCTTGTTCCCTATAAATATACAATGCTTTGTATCCATTTTGATCCGCAACACTAAATATTTCTCATATTTATATCACTAACCAACACTTTACTTCATATTTCTCTTTGTGTAAAAAATGTCTATACTACCTATTGGTGAATTGCATAGAGGAACTGTCGCCAACATTGCGACTTACGTAAGTTTTTATGAAAAAACATACTTTCTTATTTTTTCGAACACATTTTTTATGAAAAACTTATTTTATTATTATTTTTGTTGGATTTTTCTAGGTTTCTTACTTGTGTCCACGAAGTTGTTGCCATCGACGAGTTGATTCAACTTTATGTCGACCTCGCTGATTTTGAACATGTTACCAAAATCATGTCTTCGTCGATTGATAATAAGTTTATATTATCTTTATGTGAAAGATGGAAACCCGAGACACCCATTTTCTGGTTTCCAACCGTTGAATTTACCGTAACGTTAGAAGACATGTACATATTATTCGGGCTACCTATCGAGGGTAAGGAGGTAAATGGAAAAACCAACTACGCAAATTCAATTTGCATGGAACTCTTGGGTGCCGACTTGTTAAATGATAACCCAATAGGCCAAGGTATATTGCTTTCGCGCCTTAAGGTATGTTACAACAGTTTAGTGTTAAATGAAAATTCTACTGAAGAACATCGAATAATAAAAACTAGGTGTTATATTATGTTTTTAGCTTATTTATTTTTATTTCTTGAAGGTAGTGGTTCTAGTATGCATATTATGTATTTACCTTTATTAAGACATGTAGATAAAATAAGAAGTTATAGTTAGGGGTCCGCTTATTTGGCTTATCTGTATAGCTCTTTGTGTAAAAATGCACACAAAGACACATCTACATTTTTTGGACGCGCTGTTTTGCTCCAAGCATGGGGTTGGTCCAGACTACCGTCCCTAGCGCTTGTCAACCGCAACTTGTTCACATTGCCGTACGCACAAAAGTAAGTTCTTAACATTAATTATATTTGGTTACTTTACCAATTATCATCGCTAAATAATATATTTACTTTTTTGGTGCAGATGGTCGGCTCGTGGTATGACTTACAACAGATGTCCTAGACACTATATTACCCAGTATCGCAATCTCTTGGATCACCTTAGACTAGCAAATGTAATGCCACTAATCGAATTTATTCATAATAGTATATTCAATATCACCCATTTTATAATCTAATATATTTTTCCTCTTCAGTTCATTTGGCGTCCATATCTAAACATGGATCATGAACATGAAATCAACGAACAAGATGCATCTGTTTGGACTGCATGCACACCGATCACCAGGTTCACCACTGCAGTTTGGCATGCTTTAACATATCCCACATCCCCCGACAAACCTTGGAGAATGGTATCTACGAAGAGTAAACGGCCAATGGAACTTTAACCCTTGGCAAGGCTTCCCTAGATCTGAGTGTCAAAAATGGAAGCACCGACATGACCATGTCTTAAGTGACGCTATGATGCCAACCGAAGAAAACCCAACTCGTAATTATAGGCTTGGTACAGATCAATTGAGTTTGAGTTTCTCGCCGAGGATATGTACCTATACGACCCACGCCAAGTCACATACACACAGAAGGTTCAACATCTAATCCCTCATAAAATTATCAGACCAGTTTCTTAGAACCCCCTACCCAACAAAATTATTGGTCCATAAACAGACAAACCTACGACCTTAACATGCCAAACACACAACCACAATACCAAGAGCATATTCCGCACCACCGCCAACAAGATGGTCAATATCAGGGCACCCAACATCGATATGCCTCCAACACATCATCCTACCATAACCTCCATAGCCAAAAGACTCAGCGATCATTTAACACCAATCATCCCTCATACTATATCCAAGAAGCCCAAACATCATAAAACTAAAACATTCAACAACCAGATGGCTACCAAACACCACAACAACCATATCAATCTTTTCCTAACGAATCATACACACCTCAACTACTCTGGCATGGGTCACAGACTCAGTTACGGCCTTGACACGTCATTGCACACACTGGACTTTGTGGAATTGACTGAAATCTTAGGGAAATGTTGTAGGTGGTAATGATGTTCTTGTGTCTTCAAATCCTCAAACATCTGGGGTGAATCAACAGTGTGGGCTAGGGCCACTCGTTAGGGTAGTTAGGGGATGTGGAACCGATGGTCGGTTGGGTCATCCCAGTCAACGACATTAGTATTTTTGGTTTTCGTAAGTAAACTTAACCTAATATTAATATTAATATTTCCGACTCTTACTTTTATATAAAATGTCAAAAAAAAAATACAATACACACTGGTGCTAGGTCAAATGGCATCATCACTTAAACTTTACACACAGGCGTCAATTGGATTGACAACACTAGGTGCAGTCTCCAATCCAATTAGCGCCACCTCTTAATTTTTACGTGCAGTCGCCAATTGGATTGGCACCAATGTTCTGCTGATTTTGTTTGGAATGTGCGGTATTTTGAATTTTTTTCTAAAATATAGATAATTTTGAGAATATATTTTAGAAAAGTGAATTATTTGAATAAAAAATTCTCAAAAGATGGATATTTTCTTCCTTTATTTTAAAGAAAAGATGGTAAGTCTTAAAATATCTTCATATACATTTATGGTAAAAGTTATAGAATTATATTATTGTGTAAAAAATATTAAAAAAAAAATTAAAAAAAAAATTAAAATCACTTTTTAAATATGGATATATTATTTTCAAAAGATGGTATTTTCTTTCTTTATTTTAAAGAAAAGATGCTAAATCTTAAAATATCTTTTTTTATTTCTTTATTTTATTTATAGATTATATAATTTTTTGAAAAATATTAAAAGTGATTTTATAAATAAATTAAAATTATTTAGTAAATATGGGGATATACTATTTTTAAAAGATGGGTATTTTATTACTTAAAAAAGGTCCAATTATTTATATATTTTTCGATGTATAATATATTCCATTTCATGCCTATAAATTAAACACAAAAGCTGTTTCCATTATATGAGTAAAGCAGTGTAATCTTTTCTTTTTCTTTTCCAATAGTCTTGTAGGAGAAACTCAGAATAGTGTGGCCTCTATAATATGGAAACAAGAAAAATGAAAAGTGAGGAGTATAACAAAATGAGAGACAAGGTAACATTGGTGACAATTCTAGTTTTGGTGGCAGTTTATATGGCGTTGCCATTCTGTGTGACATCAATACCTCTAACTGCTGTCATTCTCTGGTTTTGCATTCTCCCTTTTGGTATCATCTCCTATTCTATTTATCTTGCAATTTTCGTTTGGGATGAAAAATTAAAGTTCTAATGGCGGGTTTAGCAATAATACATGGGATGTTTTTTTTTTATATTTAATTCCTAGCTTGTACAAAAGCATGGAAAAAAATTACAATGTAATCTTGTCTTTTGAAGTTCTTCATTTTTATGTTGAAAAACATATTTTTATTGAAGGATATAATTACATCAAAATTGTTCCTGTTACTTATTGTTAATGTCATGGTGTTCTTTTTCTCATTTTGCGGAAGATGAATTAAGCTTTTTAATATAACACATCTTACAATATTCATTAACTATAAACTTAACATAATTTTTTTTTTTTTTTGGAATAAGGATAATATTATTACCAAAAAACAAGTCAATACAAGCCGATCAAACGATCCAGGCACACAAAGACAAACAAGATCAAGAAAAGCTAAAACCTATTACAATAAGTTCTAAGCCTCCTATCCAATCTACCTTTACACAAAACCATATCCACTATAGTTTCAGAGTTTAATTCCACATTAGGGCTATTCTGGAAAATAGTTTTGTTTCTAGTAGTCCATACATGATAAATCACTTCCGCACATACCATTTTAAGCAGCTTCACTTTACTCCCTTTTCCTTTGGTGTGTTGAATAATCCATTGAATTTCCGTTTCCCAGGCACACGATTTCCGCTTCCAACCAAATCTGTTTAACACATTATGCCATACACGTTTTGTAGTATTACAATCAAAAAACAAATGTGATCGACTTTCAGCCTGTTGACAGAACACACAATCCTCATCAATTTGCGCCCCATGCTTTCTTAATCTATCCTTGGTTGGCAGTCTGTTTAAACAAGCCAACCACAAACTGAAAACAGCCTTGGGTCTAGCATAGTTACCATATATCAAATTTCTCCACTCCACACTATTTTTCTCACCTCTCAACTCCTTATACATTTTTACCAATATCATAGTTACCACTAGCTTTGAACTCCTGCCAAGCATTGGTATTAACCAAACTAACACTATGCTTAAATAGACTTTTTATAAGATGGGAACTATGTATAGGCGGGATGTATTGAGAACTGTTACCTTTTTTCATATAATATGTGTGAATCCATTGAATCCAAAGCCGGTCTTTCTTCGCGAACAGATCCCATAAACGTTTCCCCACAGCTGCTAAGTTCCAATCTCTAAGTGATGTTATATTCCAACCGCCAACTGCAACCGTATCACAAATGTGATCCCACGCCACGTGAGCTCTCATGCTATCATATAAGGATCCAGACCAAACAAATTTACTGCACAAACTTTCAATTTGCCTGACTACCTTTTTTGGAAGATAAAAAACCTGCAACCAATAGTTAGCAATTGCATTTATGACACTTCTCACCAATTGAAGGCGACCTGCATACGATAGTAATTTGCTACACTAGTGTCTCAGTCTCTTCGTCATTTTCTCAATCAACGGTTGGCAATTAGAAACAGTTAATTTCCTACTGTCCAATGGAACGCCCAAATACTTAAAGGGAAGCGATCCAATATTAAAACCAGTAGTCTACTGAATTAGATTTCTAGTATCAGGGTCCACACCTCCATGATACAGGAAACTCTTAGGGATACTCATGTGCAGCCCTGTCGACTCTGCAAAGCCCTCAATTTTCCTCATTGTCAACTGAATAGTCCCAATATCACCTCTTACAAACAGTAATATATCATCAGCAAAACATAACTCAATTAACTTTAACTTTTCACATTTTGGATGAAAATTAAAGTTAGGATTCTTACTAAGATTTTGGAGAAGCCTATGCAAGTACTCCATAATAATGAAAAACAACAAGGGTGAGATAGGGTCTCCCTGCCTCAACCCTCTTTTAGCAACCAGAATTTTGGAAAGGGAACCGTTAATAGCAAACCTGTAGGAGACAGAAGACACACAAGCCATAATCCAGTTAGAGAAAATTTGAGGTATCCCCATCTCCTGCATAATCTGGGCCAAAGAGCACCATTCCACCGTATCATACGCCTTTTGAATATCCATTTGGATTAAGCATCTTGGGGAGATATTCTTCCTACTGTAACCTCTTACCAGCTCCTGGGCCAGAATGATATTATCATGAATTTTCCTGCCCTGCACAAAACCAGCTTGAGACTTATCAATGATCTTGCCTAAAACCGCACCAAGCCTATGTGTGAGAATTTTTGAAATAATCTTATATAAGGTACTACAACACGAAATAGGCCTTAAATCCTTGACCGTCTTGGCTGAAGGAGATTTAGGAATAAGGGATATGAGAGAGCAGTTGAAAGCTTTATAGATCTGACTTTCATGAAAGAATTCCATCACAGCCTCAATGACATCCTTTTTCACAATCTTCCAAGCACTTTTGAAAAAATACGCATTGTAACCATCAAGACCAGGAGCCTTTGAGTTACCAATATTGCAAAGAGCTTTCCAAATCTCATTCTCCTCTATTGGTCTAATCAAATTTTGAGCTTCATCCCATGTCAAAGTTTCACCACTTCTCACAGTAGGAACATCAATACTCTTCAGTACACTAGCCTGGGTACCAACTAAGGACTTATAGAACCCATAAATCTCATTCTCAATATCCCCATGTCTACTAAGAACAACACCAGTCAGAGACTCCAATGTGCCTAGAATTTTTTGCTTATTTCTTTCCTTAACATAAGCATGGAAATAAGCTGAATTATAGTCCCCCATCTGTAACCACTTGACTTTAGCTTTTTACCTCATCATAGACTCTTCAATCTGTCTAAGAGCCAATAAGTTCTCAGTACTAGTTTTCTCTTGCTCAATACAAGTCACATCAAACATATTATTTTGAAGTCTATTCTGTACTTGGGCCAGATCATTCTGCGCTTGAATAACTTGTGTATGGATCTCAGAATATTTTTTCCCCATCTGCCTAAGGACAGGTTGCAACCTCTTCAACTTAATCCACAGTCTGTACATAGGCCTCCCCTGCACCTCCTCACACCAGCTATTGGCAACATTCTGCAAAAAGGAAGGTTCCTGAGAAATGCAGTTAGTAAACTTGAACATAGAATGCTTAGCCCTGTATTGAGTAATCTTACCAATCTTAACAGGAGTATGGTCAGATATATTAGGAGTCAGGTTTTCCACCACATGGTCATGATATATCTGAAACCAAAACATATTAGCTAGCACCCTATCAATTCTAGAATAAATAACCCCATTGTTATGCTTATTATTCCAGGTGTAGTAGTTCCCTTTAGACTCCACCTCAGTTAAACCAGTCACATACATCATATCTTCTAGGTCTCTAAACTCAGCAGCAATGACAGGATTACCACCTATTCTGTCCGGCGAATTCAGAACATTATTCATGTCTCCCATGACAATCCAAGGAGTATTCATATTCCTGCCCAGCTTTTCAATCTCTTTCCATAAAATCTTCCTTTTCTCTAACTGATTAAAAGCATAAACCACTGTAACAACATACTGCAGATTTTTGTCCAAACCATAAACCTCCAAGTGCATGAATTGCTCATTGGTTTGTACTATATTGATATCCATCAAATTTTGATTCCACAAGATCCAAATCCTCCCATTATCATGATTTGAGTAGTTATCAGCAAACCTCCACTTATTGCCAAATTTATTCCTTATATTCACTGCTTTATTCATTTTAACCCTAGTCTCTAATAAAGCAACAACAGAGACATTAAAAGTAGAAACATAGCTACAAACCTCCATATGTTTAGCTACTTTATTGATACCTCAAAATTTCCATGTGACGATCATTGACCTACACTCTGGTTCCCCTCAGGACATTATCCAATCCTTAAGGGTGTAAAAGAGTTTTGGAAAGCCACAAAAGAGCTTCTAGGTGTCTGCACCACTGGTCTTTTTCCTCTGTCTCTATTGACTTCAGTCCATTCCTCCACTGTGGGATTCTCTTCTTGAACTTTGATTTCCTCCACTTCCTTTTCTATTTCCTTCTCAACATTTGCTCTACTTGTCTCCACTTTAGGCTGTTCACCTACTATAGGTTTGTTTGTGACTGGCTTCCACACTTTATGCTGGGCAGGTTTCTTGTTAGCACAATTGTGTCCTATCTTCAAACATTTTTGACAATAAACCGACATCCATTCATATTCTACCCTTTGTTCAATCAATTTTCCTTTTGGATCTCTTATGCTTATAAACTCTTTAGGCTTTTGTGTTACATCAACCTCTATCAATATTCGAGCATAAGAAATTCTGAGCTTCTTAGCAGTACACTCATCAGTGGTTATTGGTTTTCCCAGGGCACTAGCAATTTTGGAGAGGCTTTTCTCCCCCCATAACTGAAGAGGCAGATTAGGCAGAATAACCCACAGTGGTAAAATCCTCAGAAGGTCTTCTTTCATCTCAAAGTCTGGACTTCATTCCTTGATGAAAACAGGTTTTCCAAAGATGAAGTATGGCCCCTGAGACATGACACTAACTCCATCTTCTTGATTTCTAAATCTCACAATGAAAAATCCTTCATCATTATAGAATAATTCTGGAAGGGAAACAAAATTCCATGCTTTTTCCATAAATTTGTTCACCGCATTCATAGATAACGGACTTCCAAGGGCAAACAGAATCATGGCATTTTCCCAATACCCTAATTCATCTTCTACATTCTCCTCATCAATAACAACTTCAATATTTCCATTGACAACATTAGGGGCGATAAATTCAACACTCATACCTCGATTTAGCTTGCGATTTCCATGAATGATTTCTACCCAAGGTTTCTTTCGAACCTCCTGCTGCTCTTCAACTTTCGTATGTTCTTCCTCCTCTAATTCTTGTTCCACGCTCGTCGATTTTGATGTTGATCCTACTATGCTGTTCGGAGGACCCTCTACCTCTTGTTCCACAGTCGACAATTTTGACGCTATGGTGTTATTCTCTGGTTCATCTTCCAACATTTCCTCTGTTGGTACAGTCTCCACAGTTGCATGTGTTGTAATGGTCCTTTCAACCCCTTTCTGGCGTGCCGCCACCGCTAGTTTTGGCCGGCCAACACCCCTTTTGCCCATGGTTCGCAAACCCTAGCAGAGCATGGACCTTTTTTTGTTAGAAGAAAATGTTTATTTTTAGAATTTAAACTTAACATAATTAATCATTTTTAATTATCATGATTATGGGTGGAAATAGGTCAGGCAAATAACAGGGACTTATGGGTCTAGCCTACACAGACTCAACTCAGACCTAACTTTTTTTAAATAAAAAATACTTAGATTTTTTTATAAGTCTATTTAGTTAAAAAGACTATGTCTCAGGCCATGAAAAAAACCTTTTAAGTTTATCAGGCGGATCTATTTAAATAAATATAAATAATTTTCTTATTATCATTATGTTATGTTTTGTACTTTAAATTAAAACACATAAATAAAAATTGATTATTTTGGAGAACTTATAAAAATAAGATGAAAACACCTTATAAACAATATTATAAGTTATTTTTATAAATTATCTTAAGCATATAGTCTCACAAAACTTATGTAAATAGGTAAGTTAAAATAAATCAATGTACACAAATTTTTTGTTTTATTGATTTTTTTTGCGTTTGTTAGTCTACTTAAAATAACAGGCTTTTATGTAAGCTAACATGCTAACAAAGTCTTAGAAAATGTTAGACTCAGGCTTAAAAATAAGTCTATGACAGATTACAAACTAAACTTAGCCTTCAATTTTTTTGATAGAGCAGACTTAAGCTTGTCAAAAACTTAGATCGGCTCAACCTGTTTTCATCCCGACTAATGATGATTATTTGTCTAGTAGTAAGGCGAGAGTTGTATCTATATCTCTATTAGATTTTCTAAAAATATAAAAAGTATAAGTAAAATAATGTTGAATTTTGCATAGTACAATTTTGTATAGTACATTGTGTACGGTATGTCTATTGGATCTTCTTAATTGAGTTTATTAGAAATTGTTTTAAAAATGGTAATTTACTTATAAAAACAATTTAATATTATTTAAATGTACCTCATTTGATTTAGGGCTTCATACATTTAATGGAATTGGATATTTAAAGAAATTAAAAAGAAAGATTCATAGTATTCAATATTATTTCTTTTTTATATTTGAAATGATAAAAATGAAAGAGAATTTGCATATTGAAAAGAAAGATAATATTTGTGAGCTAGTATATTTAGTATTAAAATAAGTTAAGTGATTATCATAATATTATGTCGTAGCATATCAAACTAGCACATACCGTTGGTACTGCATAAAGAATCTCAATATATAATATTGGCAATACACTTAAGATATTTAGATAAGTTTTAAAGATTAAAGTAGTGCCATAAAAATAAATTTAGACATGAAAATTCGCGGTTTATAATAGAAAAAATATTGTTTAATATTTTAAGAGTTTAATTGATATATATTAATAGTATAAAATATTTTACACTGTCATTCAATAAAAATTTATCATTTTATCATGTTATATTAATAAATTAAAATTTACAGTTTGATATGATGAAATACATAAGAATGATTGATTAATAGTGTAAAATAATTTTGAATTGTCAGTACATACGAATTAAATTCATAAAATATTTTTTTTTTAAAAGTAGAGTATATGGCTGTTATCTAGTTTTTTTTTATGAACAATAAACTTATATTATAGAAGTATAAGAGATATTCAACCTGTAAAACAAAGAAACAACGAACCGAAAAAACAAGAAATAGATCATATTAATATAAATAAATCGTCAAAATTAATAAAATAGGGCTCAGTGAGTTGGTTTAGACTACGGTTTAAGTTGAGCCACAAATCTATACGTGGCCAAATGAACACAATTTTAAAAAATTGATTATATTGTCTAAACAACTTTTAAGAGAAGTTAAACATGTAATAACACATCAAAATAAAAGCTTTAATTATAGCCACATACTCTTACCGACTAAAATATTTAACTCATGTTGTATATATGGTAACCGTCAAAAAATTCATTACAACATTATTTCATCGTAATTCAAAAGTTACAGAGGAAAATATACAAAGTAAAGTAAAAATATTGAAATAATCAAAACCAATTCAAAAACACCATGATGCCAATGCACATACACAAAAAGACAAGCCACAAAACGGCAAATAATTGACTCACCCTCTCCTAATAGTTAGTCACTTCAAATGTCATGGTGAGTCTGCCATATGTCAATCTCAAATCAGGTTTTCACCTAAGGATATGTAAAGAGGTACCGACCGTTGGCCGGAAATGGTCTTTAGAGATGTCTAATAAACTTTGAGTACGAAGTCGAAATTTTTTTTTTTGAGTTCGAGAGAATTGAATCTATGACAAAATTAACACCATAAATCAGGTAAAATATAAGTAAGCGATAAACTAAAACATATGTATATATTATAGGACAAAAACAACAAAGATTCATTCACTCTCAAGCGCTCTGGTAAAAAAAGAGGAGAAAAAACACACTAGTCCTCCAAAGAGACTACCTTCTCGTCCTCAATAGTGTGACTAAGACAAAACCGATCTCGGAAAGTCAGCACAGTAGGATACAAATATTTCACCTGCTTTAAGGCACTTTAAAAGGCATCCTCCGAAACGGATAAACCTTCTTGCAATGGCTTGGACAACTCCTTAGAGAGATTGAGATTCTCTTGGTGCATCACACAAAGGTTGTCATCAACCTTCTAAATTTCTTGAGACTTCTCTAGTTCCTCTATCTTTTTTTAGCAGGATCTAAGGATAAGTTCGCTTCACCTAGAGCGGTCTACGCCTTGGAGAAAGATGATTGGACAGAAGCCAAAGCCCTGTTCTTCTGAATTATCTCCTACACAAGCAGCTTCATCTTTTCAACCAGAATTTCAGGATACTTAAAAGGATCCACGACAGCCTCCATAGCTAGAAAAAAAATTTGAAGCATCCCGAATATCCTCTAGGTACTGGTTCTGTGAAGAAAAGTTCTTCCTGACCTTGGTTAAAGTTTTGATAAAGACAAACACATCAATAAAAAGAAGGCAAAGCTTTAAGGCTAGCACAATCAAGTTCAAGTGATAATAAGCTTTGGAAATTAAAGGAAAGAATCAAGCTAGTTAAAGTATGCATCATAATTCATATTATATATCTTAATGGCTCAAACAAATTGCATTTTTCATATCTAATCATCCATACATGTTTTTAAAAGATTTGGAAAGAAACTATGATATTACAAAGCTGATTTTTACATTTTCAAATAGCTGTAACCGATTAAATAAAACATGTAACCGGTTACAGGTGCGAATTTTTTAACAACCATGTTTTATTTTTTTAACAGCTATGTTTTATTTTTTTCAACAACTACAACTGTAATGGTTACACAAAACATGTATGGTTATAGACACGAAATTTTCAAATTTACTTTTAACAACTACAGTTGTAACCGATTACAACATTATGGTAATTGGTTACCAGTGAAGCAGAATGAGTTTATCTGAACCAACATGAATCTAAACGGTTGCAAACCTTCATGGAATTATTTCCAAACATATGCATCAATTCATAGAGGTATTTTATGATGTATATAAAGGTTCATACATCTTGCATACATCATTTTTACATAATTCAAACAAGTTTTTCAAGTGTTCATATATCCATTAAAAATAAAACTTTGTGAATAACTTTCATTTTATTGAAAAGAGTTTCATTCATATTTTTCTGAGCACTTAAGTATATATGTTTGGATTATGATCAAGAGATAGAGAATATCAATTTATATATAATTGATTCAAGAGAAAAAACTTCTACATACTGTTGGGGGAGTTCACTAGGGAGCATTGATACATAGTGTAGGACTATGCACCTTTGTGAGAGACACACCATTTGTCCACCTAAAACCTTAAGGTGATAGGTTAGTGGGTTCTCTCACTTATAAATGTTCAAGTCACCACATTCCTATCCAATGTGGGACTATTTCCCTACTTACTCACACTTACTTATATTATTCCAATACTCCCCCTCAAGTGTGAGTCCACAATGTTCCCCCTTTTTTATACTTGTACCGTCGTTGACACCTTTTTCAAGGGTCTTTCAAGGGCATTCCGATACACCTCTTCCTGGGCATCGATTTCAACGGAACACCACTTCCTGGGCATTTCGATACAAGTAAGTCGGTCCCTTTCTCAAACCAAAGGCTCATGATACCATTTGTTGGGAGAAGTTTACTAGGGAGTGTAACGTGCGATTTTGGTCGGTGACGCGACCACCTTATCGCCATGGGTTTCTCCTCACCGCAATGGTAGGAGTGGGGTGCTACTTTCTGATTTCTTATTTATCCTATGAAGCTGGAAAGGAAAGGGAAGCTATCTAAAACTAACCTTGAGCGCAAATATTTAACTGAACAAATGCTTAAAGAGATTCGGGGAGTTCGGGTTCAGGTTATACAATGGGGAGTTGTCAATTACCCATCCTATATGTGGTTATCCACAGGTTGTTAGCAATTTTCCTTACTGCTTTCTACTTACTGGTGTTAGTCTGTTGTGGGTTGGGAAAGTTCCTTCTTTGGGAGTGTTTTTGAGAGAGAGAGAGAGAGGGAAAGGGTTTTTGTTGGTTTCGGGCTTGCCGATGTTTTTGATGAATGTGTGAAGGTACTGGACCTAGAGTTTGATATGTGGTGTGAAGGTACTGGACCTAAAGTTTTTTATTTGGTATGATCGCTAAGATTTCGCAATCTTATGCCTACGTATTCCCGTTAAAGATAAACAGGGAAATCAGAGCAATCGTAATGATGTTTTGGTGTCTTATTCAAGGCTCAAGATTGAAGCTAAATGAGTATTTGTGTCTTGTTCAAAGCCCAAGATTGAAGCTAAAGATTTGACTGAGAGAGAATTTGTCATCTCTAAAGGGAGACATATCGTCTATTTATCACAACTGTTGGGTGACTGATTATAAAGGAGGATTACTTTAACTGGGATATGTGAATCCAGCAATGCCATAATTTCCTTTATAGGGGATTTGTCCTGAAGGAGAAAACTTTAACTCAGGGTTGAACAATGCCATTTTTTCCTTAGGAGCCTTTCATGCTAAGAGAGGGGCAATGACGTGGATGTAAATAATCCAGAGGCTTGCCACTTACAGCAATTAGATGAAAGAGGATGTTTACCAGAATAAGAGATGGAGTACAGCTTGGATATTTGAATCAACAAGTGTGCCTCTTATAGCAGTTATCTGAGATTTAGGGTTTGTTTTGAATGCTTATTTTGATATGTGATATACAGAGAAATATCTTCCTACAGATAGATTTTGATTTTCTCCGAGGGGATGTTGGTTTTTGTGTGCCTTGATCAAAGCCCAAGGTTGAAGCTAAGAGATTGATTGACTCCACTGGGGAAGTCCTTATACAAAGCCTAAGAGGAGGCTGGAAAAGACTAACTTAACGAGAGAGTGTTTATCTGTCTTGTTGTTGAAGCGGTAAAGCGGCAAGCAACAAACATTTTGGAAGTATTTTTCCGGGAATTTATCGTGTCCACAGAGACCGGTTTGAGGGAAATAATGTCGTTCAACAATCTCAATGTTAATGAGTTTGGGTTTAAATTAAATGCGAGAATTAAAACTTATGAACATAAAAAGAATTCATTCTTTAGAGAGTAGAGAACTCCCGAGTTTACATTTCATCAACCCTATCAAATACTCAAACTTACTACTCAGTTGCACGCAACCTAAATCACTCGTCAACATTATCACGTATCGCTCACAACAAAGGTTATGTCTAACGCAAAGTTGAGAGAACAACCGCATCGCCTCATCGATGATGTCTCACGCAACTCGACCACACGGAAGCATTAAGAATCGATACTCAAGTGAATATTAAGCCTAAATCTATCTTTAGAGTCTAGAACCTAATAGATGTTCATCCTAAATCCGGATTCAACGAGGATATGTCTACCGCAACTCAAACCCAAATAAAGAAATCATTCATCAACATTAATTTGTAAAATGAGTTTTATACAACACCATGAGCAATAAATATACATATAGTCAAGGTAAACTTACATACAAACTCACAACAAATGGAAACTACAAAGGGAAGAGAGAAGAGGAATCAAAACCTCTCGCGGTGTCAATCACGATCCAAGAATCATCCACCCCCAATCGTCGAGTTGCAACCTCCATTGATGCTTTTCTAAGCTCTAAACTAACGAAGAATGAAGATTTGATGAATTGGGAACAAATACCCCAAAACATCCTCTAAAAAATGACTGAAAATGAACTTATAGTATTACAAAATCTGTCACGTTCACTAAGCGAGCCTCAAAAAATGGCACTTAAGTGCCTCTGAAATGCTAAACCGCCTTTGCAAAATTTCAGAAGTTCGCAGTGCGAACGATTTATTCGCAAAGCGAATGCTCGCTACACAATTTGCAAAGCGAACTTTGGTCTCTTTCTCCCCTGTCCAATTCTGGGAGCCTTCGCTGAGAACTCGCCAGGCATTCGCAAAGCGAACAATCGCTGGCACACTCGCAAAGCGAACATGACAGCAAACCAGCTCTTATTTGGACCACAACTTCTGCACCGTAACTCTGATTTACGCACGGTCGGAAGCGCTGGAAATCTTATTAAATGCTCTTTACAAAAATGGCAAGATATACTTGATTGAATACCTGCAAAAATGAGAGAAAATCAATTAAAATCATTGATATTTACACGATACGCAATATATACACTGAAATGTAAAGTAAATGTATTTATAAACAAATCGGGGTTTATTCTAACGATATTAACCAAAAAGTATCGATAAGTGCAACAAAACTTATATACAAAAATAGTTACATTTTGCACTTATCAAACTCTCCCCAACTTAAACTTGTTTGTCCGCAAACAAGAATCGAGCAAACTTAAAAACACAAAAGCAATAACCAAAGAATCACGAATCAACAGGTTTTGAAAAACGAAAACAAATGTATGGTTCAAATGAAAAATGGTACACACAAAGTAAATACTTACCACTAAACTATGATGACAACATAGTCACGAAACAATTGCAAAATACAAAAATCATGCCAAACATCCTAAAACAACACAAGTTCAAACGTGAATCACACCTAGCAAAAACAATCATCGGTAGATGAAAAACACAAAATGGGGTACTTTTCACTCACACAACAATCATGCAAACAATAGACTAAATTATGCAACCATCCAAAAATTCACATTGAACATACAAAGGCAAGAATCACAAGGGCTTTCAAGGTTGTAGCGTGGACGGGCAAACAACAAAGGGTAATTTCTAAAGGTAATTGAAACAAAAACTTGCCTAAACCTAAGGGAGTGATCAACTCACAAAGACTCAAACACAAAATTTCAATCAAATTCTTCCAAAATCCCAAGTGTTACACAAAACACAATACTTATTTAGCACAATTATTTGAATTCTTTTTGTTTCCTTTCTCAAGGATTTTCTTTTTCTTTATTTTTTTTTCTTTTTCATATTTTTCTCTTTTTTCTTTTCTTTTTCATCCTCATAGAAACCAAACAATGAGTAAACAATTATTCTCTCCCCAACTTGAATTCAACCACATCATCATGTGAATACTCCCTACTTTCTAAGGCAAGGCAAAAATTCATACAACAACACAAAGTTGAGGGTTAAAAAAAAACAAAATCCATTCAAAAATAAGTGAACTAAACACTCTTAGACAAGCATTAACTTCAAATAAAACATGGATAAAAAAGCTCAAAGGGGTTACAAATGATCACACACTCACAAGGTGAATGACTATTTGGCTAGGTAGTTGTGCTCAAAATGAAATAAAATGCCTTGATCATTTTCATGCTTTCATATAATCAACACAAACAACAGATTAAGCATAATAAAATCTTGTTAGAACAAGAATGTTGGTACTCCGCGCGTATATGAACAATGGAAAGCTACCTCACAAAAAGGGTGGGAACTAAAGTGATTCACAACAAGAACAAGTATACAAAAGAATGAATGACATGGAAGTTTGTAAAATGCCTAAGTATCATGTATATGCTAAAGTCAAGAAAGCGATAAACGCATACCTAGGACGTGTACAAAACTTAACAATATCATTACCATACATCCGCAAGTTGAAATGATCAAACTTGGAAAATCACAAAATGCATACTCAAATTAGCCAACCAAAATTTACGTCCAGACAACAAACAAAAACATTAGAAACTAAAAACAATAAAACATGCTTGTTTTACGTTGTAAGCTCGACGCCTTTACAGTGCTTAGCTAGTGTTGGCTGCGGAATAACGGCAAGCAGCAAAAATATTTATTTTCGGAAGAATTCCCTTCGGGATTTATGTCGTGTCCACGGAGATCGGTTCGAGGGAAAGAATGTTGTTCGACAATCTCTCGCGTTTATGATTTTGGATTATAATAGTTTCAAACAAGAAAACCGAAAAGTAAATGTCAACATAAAAAGAATTCATTCTTCAGAGAGAAGAAACTTATCTGGCATGCACACAATTCACTCCTCACAAACTTAAACTTACCGACCAGTTATACTCAACCTATAATACTCCTCAATATCACCCAGCATCGCTCACAACAAAGGTTATGTCTAACGCAAAGTTGAGAGAACAACCGTGCTACCATCGTTGACACTCTCGCACTCGACTCAAGACACGGAGGCATTAAGCTTCGACGCCTATTGACGATTGTTAGCTCTAAATCTATCTCTAGAGTCCAGAAACTAATAGATAATCATCCCTAATCGAAGTTTGAGATGTTTATCTCTAACACAACCCAAACTCCGGGCATAAAGCAAAAATCAAGGACAATCGCCAATAAAGATTTGTAAAGCAAATTTCATACAACGCCATGGGCGACAAATATACATGAGATCATAGTAAATACATACACACAACCCAACAAAGAAGAAAAACACTAAGAAGAAAAGAAATGAACCAAACATCTCGCGTATTGTCAGAACCGATCGACGATCAATCCACTCTGGTTCATCCGTGTGCAGGCTTCCAAGTTATTTTCTAGCTATCTCTACCAAAGAATGAGGTTGATGAAGTTGGGAGAGAAAAAATCACCCCCAAACAACATAACCTAACAAAAATGAAGTAAAATAAACTAAATACAAAATTCTATCTCAGACGCACCGCCCGGCGGAATAATGGCTTCGCCCGGCCGAGCACTTTATTACTCACACACCAGCTGCGTACTTGGACAGTTTGGCAACAAATATCTAGTTTCACCCGGCGGCAAAAGCATCGCCCGACGAAAGCTCAAAAACTTGGAATGCTACTGGAATTTCCTTATTTCCTTACGCCCCTGCTTCGCCCAGCGAAAGGCAGTATCGCCCGACGGAAAAAGCATCGCCCGGCGGAGCATGACAGGCTGTAATTCTTCTGGTGCAACTCGCCCGACGGAAGGTAGTATCGCCTAGCGACACTAGCTTCGCCCAACGAAATCAGGCTGACTGCACTTCTTTATTATGGCTTCCAGCTTCTATACAATGGCTTTCTTTCTTTGTCTTCTTCTTTTTATTGATCCAAATGGTACATCCTGGAGCTTTTATTACTCATTGCTCCAACAATGCTTAATTACCTAAAAATGAATGCAAAACTATTAATCGTTACATAAATGAATCAAAAACACTAGTATACACTAAAATGTAAAGTAAACGTATTTATAAACAAATCGGGGTTTATTCGAACGATATTAACCAAAAAGTATCGATAAGTGCAACAAAACTTATATACAAAAATAGTTACATTTTGCACTTATCAAACTCTCCCCAACTTAAACTTGTTTGTCCGCAAACAAGAATCAAGCAAACTTAAAAACACAAAAACAATAACCAAAGAATCACGAATCAACAGGTTTTGAAAAACGAAAACAAATGTATGGTTCAAATGAAAAACGGTACACATAAAGTAAATACTTACCACTAAACTATGACGACAACATAGTCACGAAACAATTGCAAAATACAAAAATCATGCCAAACATCCTAAAACAACACAAGTTCAAACGTGAATCACACATAGCAAAAACAATCATCGGTAGATGAAAAACACAAAATGGGGTACTTTTCACTCATACAACAATCATGCAAACAATAGACTAAATTATGCAACCATCCAAAAATTTACATTGAACATACAAAGGCAAGAACCACAAGGGCTTTCAAGGTTGTAGCGTGGCTGTGCAAACAACAAAGGGAAATTTGTAAAGGTAATTGAAACAAAAACTTGCCTAAACCTAAGGGGGTGATCAACTCACAAAGACTCAAACACAAAATTCCAATCAACTTCTTCCAAAATCCCAAGTGTTACACAAAACACAATACTTATTTAGCACAATTATTTGAATTCTTTTTGTTTCCTTTCTCAAGGATTTTCTTTTTCTTTATTTTTTTTTCTTTTTAATATTTTTCTCTTTTTTCTTTTCTTTTTCATCCTCATAGAAACCAACCAATGAGTAAACAATCATTCTCTCCCCAACTTGAATTCAACCACATCATCATGTGAATACTCCCTACTTTCTAAGGCAAGGCAAAAATTCATACAACAACACAAAGTTGTGGGTTAAAAAAAAAACAAAAATCCATTCAAAAATAAGTGAACTAAACACTCATAGACAAGCATTAACTTCAAATAAAACATGGATAAAAAACTCAAAGGGGTTACAAATGATCACACACTCACAAGGTGAATGACTATTTGGCTAGGTAGTTGTGCTCAAAATGAAATAAAATGCCTTGATCTTTTTCATGCTTTCATATAATCAACACAAACAACAGATTAAGCATAATAAAATTCTGTTAGAACAAGAATGTTGGTACTACGTGCATATATGAACAATGGAAAGCTACCTCACAAAAAGGGTGGGAATTAAAGTGATTCACAACAAAAACAAGTATACAAAAGAATGAATGACATGGAAGTTTGTAAAATGCCTAAGTATCATGAATATGCTAAAGTCAAGAAAGCGATAAACACATACCTAGGACGTGTACAAAACTTAACAATATCATTACATACATCCGCAAGTTGAAATGATCAAACTTGGAAAATCACAAAATGCATACTCAAATTAGCCAACCAAAATTTACGTCCAAACAACAAACAAAAACATTAGAAACTTAAAACAATAAAACATGATTGTCTTACGTCGTATGCTCGACGCCTTTACAATGCTTATCTAGTGTTGGCTGCGGAATAGTGGCAAGCAGCAAAAATATTTATTTTTGGAAGAATTCCCTCCGGGATTTATGTCATGTCCACAGAGATCGGTTCGAGGGAAAGAATTTCGTTCGACAATCTCTCGCGTTTATGAGTTTGGATTATAATGGTTTCAAACAAGAAAACCGAAAAGTAAATATCAACATAAAAAGAATTCATTCTTCAGAGAGAAGAAACTTATCTGGCATGCACACAATTCACTCCTCACAAACTTAAACTTACCGACCAGTTATACTCAACCTACAATACTCCTCAATATCACCCAGCATCGTTCACAACAAAGGTTATATCTAACGCAAAGTTAAGAGAACAACTGTGCTACCATCTTCGATACTCTCGCACTCAACTCAAGACACGGAGGTGTCATACCCCAAATTTTGATCACTAAGATTTCCCATCATTGTGCAAATTATCATCACAATATGGATGTACCTTTATGCCTCATTAGTCTCCCCAAAGATGGGTGAGCATCCACTACTATAAAAAATTAGAGTTTCAAGCCGTCTTTGTACCTTAGACAAAGGATCAATCAAGGAATGACATGATCTTTAACTTGTCTAGCCTCTCAAACATCCCCAATGAATCAAGAGGACTCCCACAGCAAGAATCAAGCATAATGTTGCAGCATTCCAGGTGGATTAAGCCTTAAGATCGCCAGTGTCACCAAATTAGGGCTTGGTTGACCAGGGCCTCCAAGTGGAAATTTTCCTCTGGGCATGAGCCAATGCTTCAAAGAATAACCTAAGATACTCCATGGAACCTCATGGACCCAATCATCAAGTCAATTTATCCTTAGGTGATGCATTCACTAAAAATCAGGAATTAGGGTTTCTGGACCTAATTCATCCTTAAGTTGACTTTTGGGATAAATCATGAGCTAAGACCTCCAGACGTGATTTGAGGGTCTCTAATAAGCTACATTGATCCATTTGCAACAATGGATTGATCCAAGAAGCTTGATCACCAAGTTTCAGTTTCATCTGAACCACAATTAGGGTTTTGATGAAAAAGTCAACTGCACCTTTGACTTTTGACCAGGACATGCTCCCAAACCCTAGGACATAATTAAATACACCCTATAACACATATGAAATCAATCCATCAAGTTTGATTTAGGTCAAGGACTTGATTTCATAGAGGATCGCACAGTTTGGAATTCATCTGACAAAAAGTCAACTATGCACAAAAGTCAACTTTGACTTTTTGAGATTTTTCACAATTATGGTTCCTTAACCCTAAAATGATGTTAATGTGTGATTGGAATCATCATTCATCAAGAAAAATCAAGAAAAGTGTGATAACTTGTAAAACGGGTAACCATAAAAACTTAGAAATTTTTCTAAGTTATGGAACAAAGTGGCTAGGGTACCAACTTTGGAGGATCATAACTCCTAAACCACAAGGTCATTTTCCCCCATTCAAAGCTGGATTTGTAGCTCTCATGGCCCTCTACAAAAGCTTCAACTACAACTCATTCCAATTCCTCATGGATTTTAAGTTATGGAATGATCAAAATCACAAAAAGTGAAAATTTCACTTTTTTCCAACACTTAGTGAAATTTTCACTAAGTCAGAATCTGTCTTACTTTTTTCAAAATGTAAGGGCATTTTTCACTTGGATCCAAAAAGTATCAAAACCAATTATGATCAAACAGTTGTTGTATCATATGAGGGCTTTCCAAAATGACCAAGAACTTCACCAAACTCAACTTGAGCCATAAGATATAATGATGGCAATATGCCTTGCTGAAAACTGTCAAAGCAAGGCAGATTTGTGCATTTTGCTCGATTTTCCAAATTTGTGCAAATGATAAACACACTTATCCATCTGAACACCTCAAGGGGAGACCAAGTAGGAACCAACTCTGATCCCAAGCCTCCCAAGTCCTTGGAACTAAAAATAGCATGCCAAACCTAGAAATTCCTAAAGCGGGGACAAGACTCCAATTTTGTTTTGGAGCATTCAATGGATGCACCAAGGTGGCATGAACTGAGCCATTTCCAACCGAATTCAGTCAAGACTTATCCAAGACCAAGGGAACCAACAGCCTGTGCCCTAACCTCTAGTCAATGGTTAGAGGAGACTTGGATTCTCATTGATCAACATTGGCTAAACCTATGCAGCACTTGCCATTCACTATTCCTTGCAAAACAAACTTGCTCTACTATAAATAGAGCTCATTTGTGATCAGTTTGAGTACACCAAAGCCATCAAACATATGCTTTTCTCAAAATCTCTTCCTTCACTCCAAAATTGCCTTCCAAAGCAAGTCACTATCGGGTTTTGAGTTTGAGAGCTATTCCAACCAAACCAATCACACACACACACACCTCATAAACATCATATAGAGGTGATCCAAACACTCACATAACATCTGGAACACCAGATTCTCAAAATCACCAGCCATCTGCACAAGCCTTTGACAGATTTGCAGTTGAGGTGCCAAATCAAGTTCCAGCTCAATTCAATCTACTCCAAGCACCCAGACACACTCCATAGAACCTAAGGAAGTTGTCCATATCCTTGGAACCAAGTTGTAACACCTCTAACACAAAACACGATCACCAGCTGCAAGAGGTAAGCATGAGCTCTTCTAACTCTATGATCCATGCATATTTTGCTACATAATAATTTTGCCATATGTTCATAATCATTCATAGAGTATTTACCCTCAATCAATTGCTTTGTTTGAATCGTGTATGGAATTTATGAGCCTTCATGCAAGTTTTAGGTTTCTTGAGGTTTCTCTTTGATTTCGTATTCCATGCTTAAAATAAATGAAATTAAAGACCATAGACATGATCGTGAGGTGAAAACGAGTAGATTGATATGTAGATTGCATGTTATCATCAAGTATTCAGTGAGATTGGATAGAAAACGCAAATCTGCAGAAACAGAGGGTGGCGCGTGTTCTTGCCATGTTCTTGGCGCCCTTTTTGAAAATTCAAATATTTGAATTTTGTTATTTTATTTAATTGATTCAAAAATTAATTTCTCTCTGAATTTTAATGATTTTGAGTTGATTCTTTTTTTAATAATTCACAAAAATGTTAAAATATTTTATTTTCCCAAAAAATCCGAAAAATATTATTTATTTCATATACTTGATATTTTTGTAAAGAATTAATATTTTAATTGGTTTTTTTGACATTTAAAATATTTTCTCCCTCTTGATTTTCAAATTTTCGTGATTTCCAATCATTTTGTGGATAGAAACATGATTTTTGAAAAATTAATCCAAGATCACAATTTGTTTCCACACATGTTTAACAATTTTGATCATTTTAATTGAATTTTTATTCAATTAAAATACATTTTGAAAACAAATTAGGGTTTTTGATTAATTCTACCCTCATCAAACTTTGTCAAACTCTTTGGGCCTCTATTAGAGTGTAAGACCCATCTCCATTGTAAATACACCACTGTTTGGGTCTCTCCTTGAGCTGTAAGCCCCACCACTTGTACAAAAATAAATCATTGGGCCTCTATTAAAGTGTAAGACCCAACCCCCTTTTAACCAAAACTTTTTTTGGACCTCAATGCATTGTATAAGACCCAGTACGGTAAAAAAATCTCGGGGCGATCGCCAATTCATAAAACAAATCATCTGGGCCTACCCTCGTGTTATAAGCCCCATTCTTTTTCTTTAAACACCTTTGGGCCTCTTGAGAGAGTGTAAGACCCATCCCTTTGTACAGAAAACCTTTTTGGACCTCAGTCACTTGTATAAGTCCCTGTACAATTTCAAAACAACAGTGTAATCACTGATAAATCCCTTGGGCCTCTCCTTGAGCTGTAAGCCCCAACAATATTTTCAAAACACTTTCTTCTTTGATTTTGAATATAATAATGTTATCAAAGCTTTCTTTGTTGAACAAACTAACCAAACAACATGGAAGTTCTACAATCGAGTAAGTATTTACCCGCTTTCTTTAGCCGCTTTCATATATATAACTGTATTGTGGGGCTGCTCACTGTAAGTCTTCTTTCACAAACGTTTATATACTTGTCAAATATCAACTGTGTAATACTAGTATAGTTATTTAGAGTTTTCCCCGACAACTACGTCTTGCACTAGGTAAAGCCCTATTGGTCACTCTTAAATACAAACAAAACTAGATCCCCATAGGATTACCAGACACATTCTTCCCTCCTCTGGGGGTTAAACAATATGAAGACGTGAAAGGCAACATTCTCAGTGAACCCTTTCTCAGACTGTCACCCTTAGAAATCGTCAAAGAGACTCTACTCCCCAGAAATGATATTTTCTCCGTGAATGGCATCTCTTGAGTTTCATCCAAATTCTCGGACTTTCCTGGCTTGATCTATTCTCGGTGAATGACATGTCTTTCTCGGGGTTTGGGGACCCACAGGCTTCTTAAAAGCATCCCCGCCTCCTCTTGGGCGTTGTACAAGGACCCTTCGGCTTCTTAAAAGCTCTCATGTCTTCTCTTGGGCTTAGTACAAGGACCCAGAGACCTCTACAGGTATATGAACAAAACCTAGCCATCAATTTGCTAGAGCTGTGTTTCTGAGTCAAGTGCCAGGCCTGTTAATAGGTTGACCTTCATCCCTTAACATACCAGCCTTCTCTTGGGCATTATACAAAGATCATTCACTATCCGAGAATCGATTTCTCCAAAACACCAGTAGACTTGGACAGTCTCAATACCCTTTGGATTTCCCGTTTCCTTAAAGAACAGGCAATAACCCTGATCCTCTGATCAGTACCAAAGCACAACCTTACCTTTAATCGTTCCTTTTATAAGAACTGATTTTCTCTTTTATCCAACATACTGGACCTGTCACTAAACTGAAACAGTCACCAGCATAATAGTCTCCTCTTGGGCTTTGTACAAATGATTCTCCCCGGCGGAGCTAACCTTTTCAGACTCTCTTGTTGAGTCAATCACCTTTAGCCTCCATCTCGGGCTGCGTACGAGATAAAAATCACTCTCTTGTTGAGTATAAAAGACTCTCTTGTTGAGTTAATCCCTTTCAGCCTCCATCTCGGGCTTCGTACGAGATACAAAACCACTCTCTTGTTGAGTATAAAAGACCCTCATGTGGAGTCAAAACCTTTTAGCCTCCGTCTTGGGCTTCGTACAAGACACATATAAAAGCACTCTCTTGTTGAGTCAGTCACTTGTTAGCACTCTCTTGTTGAGTCAACCCCTTTTAGCCTCTATCTCGGGCTTCGTACGAGACAGATAAAAAACACCCTCTTGTTGGGTCAATAGCCTCCTATTACGCTTTATATAAGAAAACCCCGGTTGAGTCAATCAACCTTTTAGCATTAAAATCTGTGCCTCGTTCACAGTATACAAACATCAACAACTCCTTTTCCTTCATCTAATTGTTGTAAGAGGCAAGGCTCTGGATTATTTACATCCACGCCACTGTCCCTCTGTTAGCATGAGAAATTCCTAAGGAAAGATGACATTACTCTAAACTGAGTTAAAGTCTTCTCCTTCAGGTTAAAAATCCCCTATAAAGGAAATTATGGCAGTGTTGGGTTCACATATCCCAGTTAAAGTAATTCTCCTTTATGATCAGTCACCCAACAGTTGTGACAACCAGACCCCCTTTAGAGATGACAAATTCTCTCTAAAGTCAAAACCCTTTATATTCAAATCTTGGGCTTCGAACAAGATACAAATAGACCCTTCAGCTTCACATCTTGGGCTTTAAACAAGATACAAACCACATTTAGCTTCACGTCTTGGGCTTTGAACAAGACACCAAAACAACCGTTTTTTTTCCTTTGATTTCCCTATTTCGTTAAACGGGAATACGTAGGCATAAGATTGAAAAATCTTAGCGAGCATACTAATCAAAAACCCAAAATCCCGTACCTTCATACATCAATCGAAAAGCATCAGTCCTAACATCTTACCAATAGCCTAGATAATTTTTAAGCAAATAACCCTAAGGGAGAACCCCCTATTTTGATAGCATCTGTAAACCAACAGTTTTGACTGTTTAACCTTAGTTTGCAAGCAGGGTTGATTGGAGACATCTATTTACCTTACTTAATCAGCTCAATAAGATAAAAAATAAATCAAACTGTAGTACCAAAGCGATAGTGATTCGAAACCACAAAAATTGCGCTACAGAAGAATGGCGACCACTGTGGGAGGCATTCTTTCTTGCCTTCTCAAGGGATGAAACCCTAAATTCATGTCACAGAAATGACAACTCTGCTGGGGAGTCATTGTCTCTATAGGATCATAAGACTAGAGGTCTAGGATGATTAAGACAAATATATATACTGCTTTTCCTAATTGATATATATGTTTATTTTTCTGCTAATGGGAATGCGTGTGATGCCGCATGTGGAAAGATTGATGTATACACCTAGATAGGTGATGGCAATATGGGTAATCTTACTGGGAGTGAATTCCAGTTAAGAGCCCCCGATCGACCATCAAACTCAGTGGAGACTCCCTTTGCAGATACATTGCCTATATGACTTCGGTTGTTGAAAGTAGTGTGGTCGACTGGGTTATCTGAGAAGTTGAGGTTTTTAGTAGACTTAAGCCATTTTGTAGTGCGGAAGCTTTCGGAAATAGTTGTCACACGATACTACCCTCATCTAAGATCACTCTAGGATACATCAGCTCACTGGCGATCCGTTTTCTGTTGTCATCCCAGAGGGGTCAATGATTTTGCGGACAGGTACAAAAAATCACCAGTATAAACCTTTGGGGGGGGGGGGGTAGAGCCTTGACTTCATGACACCGACCCTTTGACCCCATGTTTTTTCTATGTTTTTGTGTGCTGCATTCATGCGTTCATTTAAAAAACATTAAAACAAAAAAAAAATCTTCTCTTCTAGTCTCTCTTTTTCAAATTAAACTGAGACCATGATTGCAAATGTCAGAGAAAGGAGATCGCGCTAATGGATTTCGGTAGAAGGAAAACTTATAAGTACACCTTCAAGGTTCCAAAACTAGAGGATTTGAGAGGTCTGGCTGGGATGATAACCAACCACTAGGCTTTCAGAGCCAAGTATGGAGGACTGCTGTCTCTATTAAGGGTCTATGTAATTGAAGGAATCTTGTCCACACTAATCTAGTTCTACGATCCGGTCTATCACTGTTTCACATTCCCGGATTATCAGCTTGCACCAACGCTGGAGGAGTATTCGCACCTGACTGATCTGCACATTACTAATCAAGCTCCCTTTTCTGGATTGGAAGAAATTCCAAAGGATCAGACTATTGCAAGAGCAATTTATTTGGACGAGTCAGAAGTCAGGACTCACATGACCACTAAGGGTGGCATCCAGGGTTTGCCAGCCCAATTCTTGATAAAGAAGGCTCTATACTTTGCTAGTATAGGGAACGTGGCCGTTTTCGAGAGCATATTTGTTTTGCTTACCTACGGGTTATTTTTGTTTCCCAACATCGATAACTTTGTAGATATCAACGCCATTAAGATTTTCCTGATTGGAAACCCCGTACCAACCTTACTCGCAGATGCGTATCATTCGGTACATTTAACGAATTTATACAGCGGAGGAATGATCACTTGTTGTGTACCCTTGCTTTATAAATGTTTCACTTCCCACTTACCCAAGTCTGCTGCATTTTGGGATCAAAAGAATACTTTACGTTGGTAGCAGAGAATCATGTCTCTTACCAACTCTGACATCGATTAGTACAATCGAATCTATGACGGGATCAGAATCATTAACCGTTGTGGAAATTTCCCAAATGTACCCCTTGTTGGAACAAAGGGAGGAATCAATTATCATCCAGTGTTAGTTCGTCGTCAATTTGGATACCCGATGAGGCATGTCCCGTGTAACGCTCATCTGGAAGGTCTTTTCTTCAAGGAAGGAGAAAATGACAGGGCACTAAAGACAGAAATAGTGCAGGCTTGGAAACACGTTCACAAGAAAGGACGAGAGTCTCTAGGAAAACCAGACTGTGTCTCAGGGGAGCCTTATCTCCACTGGGTACAAACTAGAGCTCTCAAGCTGAGGATGCCTTACCCTCGTCAGGAAGTTCTTCCATTAAGGGACCCTGCCCTTTATTTCATGTCTGAGATGGAAAAACTTCAGGTTACTCTCAGCAAAGTTCAGCAGGAGAAGAGGTCTTGGAGGAACAAGTACCGTATTGTCAATGTGGAGTGTAAGAAAATACAACAGCTATTAAGAGAAAAAGATGCTCTGATTGAGATTTTAGAGCAACATGTTGTAGAAAATCAGGATGACCAAAGGAATTTGCTCACTCCTTTCACTTGTCAAAGGAATGACAACCCGACAATGGCTCAAGAGTCTCGGTCAAAGAAAAGGAAAGTGCCCGAACCAGCACCTGAGCTCTCTTCAGAGGGGACTCAGGATCCATTAGTTTAGATTTCCTTTTTCAGCACTTTGTAATCTACTATATTTCCATTTCTGCAATCCTTTGAATTCAATAAAACGGGGTTTCCCCACTGTTTGATATTCGCAATCCAATTGTCGAAGTTTACATTAAATAAACAAAAATAATTAATAATCATTGCATTCATCATTCTCATAAACACATTCTTCTTACCTACGAATCTCACGTTTGCGTCTCGATTCTAGAGTCAAACTGTCTTATTCGTACAATACTCGGGCCAATCGTCAGAAAAAGATGGATGATCTCGAGGAAGAGAACAGAGAGTTGAGGGAAGAGATCGACACTCTGAAAGAGGATTTGAGAAAGCTTCATAACGACATGCAAGCTCTAGCAGAAGCTCAAATGCAACAACAAAGGACTGTGATCTCGGAGATCACATCTATGCCCATAGTGGAGAAGTATGATCCTAGGTACAAAATGCCGAAAGATCGTCCCTGGGGCATACCTATTAACTATATTCCAGAAGGATATGTTTCGCCGATCGCTGAGGATCAGGGAACCGCAACAGGAACCGCTGGGCCTGAAGGTTAAAAACTTCGGGAAAGCAAAGATGCCAGGGGCACGACAGCAACTCCTGAAGGTTACAAACTTCGGGAGGCACCGAGAGTCTCGGCCATAATGACTATACCACCGCCCGTGGTACACATTGTCCCGGAAGGACAGATTCCACAGATACCTTCTGGTGGAAACGACAGCATGTTCGACAGAATGAATGAGTTCCAGGAATAATTCCTGGAGATGCAGAAAGAACTGCAGGCCCTCCATGGCCAGGATCTATTTGGAAAGGACGCCGTGGACCTTTGCTTGGTCCCCAATGTGAAAGTTCCCCACAAGTTCCAGGTACCCGACTTTGAAAAGTACAAGGGTGATTCTTGCCCTCAAAGCCATTTGGTGATGTATGCTTGGCGAATGTCAGCTCAGACAAAGAACCAGTTGCTACTAATTCACTACTTTTAGGATAGTTTAACCGGTGCCGCATTAAAATGGTACATGGGTTTAAACCGCGCTATGATTGCACGTTCAGAAATCTTGGCGCTGCTTTCGTTCAACAATATAAATACAATTTGGACATGGCACCGGACAGAGATCAACTCAGATCAATGCCACAAAAGGACAAGGAAACCTTTAAGGAATACGCTCAGAGATGGCGTGAAATTGCCACTCAGATTTCTCCACCTCTTGAGGAAAAAGAGATGACAAAGATCTTCTTAAAAACCTTGAGCTCATTTTACTACGATAGAATGGTCGCCAGTGCACCCAGTGACTTCACTGAGATGGTGGGCATGGGAGTTCTTCTTAAGGAAGCCGTCCGAGAAGGATGTTTAGTAAAAGACGCTGGATCGTCAAGCAGTACCAAACGATATGGTAGTGCTCTCCCTAAGAAAAAAGAGCAAGATATTGGGAATATCTCTCTCAGAAAGCAAAGGCGACGTTACCAACCAGTAGCAGCTGTAACTCCTGTTATCAATCCTGCGCCTATTCCTACGTATCAACCTCAGGTTGCTCAGAGCCAACCTAATCAACAGCAACTTCAGCAAAGGACACAACAGTCTCTTCAACAGACTCGTCCTCCGTACAACAACAACCGTGCAATGCGACCACCAGGGTTTGAACCTATACCCATGTTGTACGTGGAGCTGCTTCCGTTACTACTGGTCAAGGGGCACGTCCAAACCAAGTCTCCTCTTACAGTACCAGAAAATCTGCCTTTTTGGTTCAAAACGGATCAGACTTGCCCTTACCATCAAGAAGGACCAGGGCATAACATAGAAAACTATCTCAGTTTCAAATCCGATGTGCAAAAGCTTGTTAGGAGCGGGGTCTTATCTTTCAAGGATACGAATCCTAACGTTCTCACAAACCCGCTGCCTCAACACGAGAAAGCTGCGGTAAATTTGATAGAAGGAGAGTCTAACAATATCTATCAAATTCATGATGTACTCTTATTAAGGGCCAACTTGGTCAAGATGCATTGTAGACAGAGTGGATATGGCCATGTGCCACCTCATAACTATCACCAGTGTGATATCTGCTCTAAAAATAATCAAGGATATTCTGTGGTGCAATCAGCTCTACAGGAACAATTGGATCTCGGATGGATCCAAGAGCATCGAGTTCGTGGAGTCAACATGACCTATACGAATTCCAACATAATTAAGAACCACGACGTCCGTGCAATGAAGCTCAACTTGGTGGCATTGCACTCAAGGCAAAGCCAGTATCATAATCTGCCGCGGCACGATTATAATTCCTGTCCGACTTGCTCGGTAAACAAACAGGGATGCTCTTTTGTACAAGAGGCCCTCCAGCGTCAAATGGATCTTGGATGGATCCAGGACTACCATGATAGAAATCCTTATCAGATCAACATGATTCAAATCTTTGATTTTCGTCTGATGAATACCAGCTTGGTGGAGTTACACGCCAAGCAAGTCCAACTCGGTTTTCTCACTTCACATGATTATCAAAGCTGTAAAGGATGTTGTGAGAGTAACCAAGGGTGCGCTCTCATTTAGAGAACTTTACAACACTTGTTAAACCACTGGTGGCTTCTAATATATCTGGATGAAGACACGCAACAAATCAGTATGCTTAATGGAAACCCTACTCGGCGTCAAAGTCAGGATGTCCGATCTATGGAAACAGATCTCGTGAGGTTACACTGCATACAGAGCAGGCGTGGCTAGGTGCCACTACACAACTATGAACGTTGTAGAGTCTGCTCGGAGAATAACCAAGGATGCTACCTTGTGCGGGCATCCCTTCAAGGTCAGTTGGATCGTAAAGAGATTCAGCCGTGTCCGAGTCCCGAGCCAATCAATTGGATGCCAGACTACTTCGTTGATTAAATCAGAGACGTTGTCATAATCTTTGATCATCAACAGAACAAGGATGTTTGTACCATCATCCCTCTACTGGACGAATCAAAGGTTCTTATCCAGGAACTGATTGAAGTTACGTACGACAGTCAGAAAAATCAGAAGGCTCCTATAGTTGTTTATCTACCGGGACCGCTACCGTATGATTCAGCTAAGGCAATCCCTTACAAATATGGTGCAACAATAGTTGAGAATGGAAAGGAAATTCCATTACCCTCCGTCGTGAATATTGCAGACATCAGTCGAGTAACACGGAGCGGTCGAATCTTCAACTGAGGGGTTGTTGAACCTAACAAAGAAAAGGAACTTCCGACAGAAGCTCCTGATCCACCAGTCGGTCAATCTAGTAATCCCGACCTTTCAAAGAATGACGATGAGATGCTGAAGCTCATCCAAAGGAGTGAATACAACATTGTTGATCAGCTGTTACAAACCCTTTCAAAGATCTCAGTGCTATCACTTTTACTCAGTTCCGAAGCCCACAGAGAGGCTCTACAGAAAGTCTTAGAGCAGGCCTTTGTGGAATAGAATGTGTCAATACGAGAGTTTGATAGCATCATCTCTAACATTGTTTCCTGCAACAACTTAGGATTCAGTGATGAGGATTTTCCAGAGGGGGGCAAAAGTCACATCATAGCGCTCAATATCACAGTTAACTGTCAGGACGATGCTTTAGCTAGCGTACTGGTAGACACGGGATTGGCCATCAACGTTATGCCAAAGTCCACTTTAATGCGACTATCATTCAAATGGACCCCGATGAGGGGAAGTGATCTTATCGTCAAAGCCTTTGATGGATCTCAGAAAGCAGTTATCGGCGAAGTCGACCTTCCCATAACCATCGGTCCTCACACTTTCCTAATCACTTTCCAGGTCATGGACGTCCGGGCAGCGTAAAACTGTTTATTAGGAAGACCTTGGATACACCAGGCTGGGGCAGTCACTTCGACACTGCACCAGAAACTGAAGTTCGTCAAGAACGATCAACTCGTCATGGTCTGTGGAGAATAAGCCTTGATCGTGAGTAACCTGTCATTATCTACTTGTGTAGAACCCGAGGAGGTTGTTGGGACTCAGTTCCAAGCACTTTCGGTGAGCAATGAGAATCAATCAGAGAAAGGAACCTCGATTTCCTCATACAGAGATGCTCTCGAAGTGATCGAGAATAACAATACAAAAGGATGGGGACAACTTGTCATTCCTACTGATAACAAAACAAAGAAGGGTCTTGGTTTTTCTGTAACCTGCACCGAGACAGCTGCTAATGATGAAAGTCTTTATCCTATACAGGACTTCTTCCACAGTGGAGGTTTCCTTCACCCAGTGCCTTAAACAGTCCATACCATTAACGAGGGAGATCCCTTCGATACGGATGAGGAATGGAAGTCCTATCTCAACGAGGACAGTTATATGTCTCAGGAAGAGGTGCCTACGCCCTTTTACTATCCCGCACAGAGTCCGAGATTTATACCGAGGTCAGATGTCAAAATGATATACGGAGATTGTGATTCGGAAGGTGTCGGGCTCCACCAAACTCATTAGAGGAAGACACCCTGATGAAGGACAACTTTGACCACGACTATTATGGCCTAATGGATGGCCTGTCTATCTGGCAGCCGTACCCAGGAGACTTGGGGCAAGAAAATCAGCTGAGCATCATTGACCAGAATACCTGCGTCCCCACCATGTCATGGGATCATTACTCAGGGCATTCAGAAAATATCCAGTACGACGATGAATTGACAAAGCTTGCCAGACTAGAATTCATCAACTATACTTTTTCCGAGGTCAACGTCATCGAAAGAGATGACTCCTCCAGTTCCAAAGAAGTGTGCGACACCTTAGGACAACTAAGTGGAAAATTTGACTACTTGGTCAAGTACACAGCTCCTGAAAGCTCTCGTATCAGGCTCGAAGACATCCAGCCAACTAGATGGAGAGATATACCAGAGAGCACAAATCCTATGCAAAATATAACTGAGGAATCCTCCTACGACAACTCTGCCTGGGAGACAGATTCCAATGATCCTGCTCCGCCAGAAATCAGCGTTATTTCTAAAGACAAATCAAGAAAAGTACCAGACTTTGTGATTCACTGAGGAGTTCACCGCCAATGGGTTGCTGTCAATGTTTCGAAGATTGTTCATAAGTCGAAGTAATTGCCGTCTTTATCTTGACCTTTCACCCTGCCCAGGTGTAACAGATGTTTTGATAAGGCTCACTTTCTGTAAATTTCCCTCTTCGCTTCGCCCAAAGCGACAGAGTTTTGTTTTATAGGGCTATAATTTCAAGAATCAACTAGTTCATAAATAAAATAATGTCGTTCTGTGATCTCTGCATTAATTGTTGTTTTCTCTTTTTGCTTTTCTCAGAAAATGGTAATCCTAAAAAATAATTCAAAATAAACAAGCAGTTTTTCAAAAAAAATACACTGCACACACTTACATTTTCTCTATCTCTTCTAAACACAAATCATCACATCATGCAGATTGCTTGTTTAAAACCCCGTTGAAACATACGATCCAATGCCTTCTCCCGACTTTGAGTTCCCGGTATTTGGGGTTGAAGAAGAAGTTGACAACGAAATTCCAGAAGAGATCTCCCGATTACTCCGACAAGAGGAAAGGTCCATTGAACCTCACAAAGAGGCATTGGAAACGATCAACGTGGGTTCAGAAAAAGAGAGAAAAGAACTCAGGATTGGGGCACTGCTCAGTCTAACTATCAAAGAAAGTTTGATAAAGCTTCTCAAAGAGTTTCCCGATGTATTCGCTTGGTCCTATCAGGATATGCCAGGATTGGATACTAGCACCGTGGAACATCATCTACCGTTAAGGTCGTAATGTCCGCCAGTAAAACAGAGGTTGAGACGGACTCATCCAGACATGGCCATCAAAATCAAAGAGGAAGTACAGAAACCGATTGACGCGGGTTTCCTCGCCACATCAGAATATCCTCAATGGTTGTCAACATAGTACCAGTTCCAAAAAAGGACGGAAAGGTCAGAATGTGTGTAGACTAAAGGGATCTGAACAAGGCTAGTCCAAAGGATGACTTTTCTTTACCACACATTGACATGCTGGTTGACAGTACAGCAAAGTTCAAAGTTTTCTCCTTCATGGATGGATTCTCGGGCTATAATCAAATCAAAATGGCGCCGAAAGATGGAGAAAACTTCGTTCATTACCCCATGGGGTACCTTTTGTTACAAGGTAATGTCGTTCGGTTTGAAGAACGTCGGGGCAACCTATCAAAGGGCCATGACTACTCTATTTCATGACATGATACACAAGGAAATCAAGGTATATGTCGATGATATGATTGCCAAATCTAAGACAGAAGAGGAGCATGTGACCCACCTGTCAAAACTATTCGAGCGGTTGAGAAAGTACAAACTCCGCTTGAATCCCAACAAGTGCACCTTCGGTGTCCGTTCAGGGAAACTTTTAGGGTTCATCGTCAACCAAAAAGGAATTGAGGTTGATCCTGACAAGGTCAAGGCCATTCAAGAAATGCCTTCTCCGAAAACTGAAAAACAAGTTAGAGGATTCTTGGGACGTCTGAATTACATTTCCAGATTCATATTCCTCATGACCGGAACATGTGCGCCAATCTTCAAATTACTCAAAAAGAAGCAGGACTGTGTTTGGACAAAGGACTGCCAAACCGCCTTCGACAGTATTAAGGAATACTTATTAAACTCACCGATTCTATCACCTCCAGTGGAAGGAAGACCACTGATCATCTACCTCACAGTCCTAAAGGACTCAATGGGTTGTGTACTTGGCCAACAAGACAAAACAAAAAGGAAAGAGTCTGCCATTTACTATCTGAGAAAGAAATTCACCGACTGCGAGACTCGGTACACTATGCTTGAGAAAACTTGTTGCGCTTTGGCTTGGGCAGCCAAACGCCTTCGCCAGTACATGATTCGTCACACTAATTGGTTAATCTTAGAAATAGATCCAATCAAGTACGTCTTTGAAAAACCTGCTCTCACGGGAAGGATTGCCCGTTGGCAGATGTTGTTATCAGAATACGACATCGAGTACCACGCTCAGAAAGCCGTTAAGGGAAGTATTTTAGCCGATCATTTGGCTCATCAACCGATTGACGATCAGGAATCAATCGGGTTTGACTTCCCAGACGAAGATGTCATGTATCTAAAAATGAAAGATTGCGATGAACCGCTACCCAGTGAAGGGCCAGAACCAGGTTCCCAATGGGGACTTATCTTTGATGGAGCTGTCAATCATTACGGAAACAGAATTTGGGCAATCATCATAACACCTCAGGGTACCCACATTCCTTTCACCGCCAGACTTACATTCAAGTGTACAAACAACGAGGCCGAATACGAAGCTTGTATTATGGGTCTCGAAGCAGCGATTGATTTGAGGATTAAGAACTTGGATGTATATGGCGAATCACCCCTGGTTATCAATCAAATCAAAGGAGATTGGAACACATACCAATCAGGATTGATTCCTTACAAGAATTATGCAAGAAGGTTGTTACCTTTCTTCAACAGAATCGAGTTTCATCATATCCCTCGTGAAGAAAATCACATGGCCGATGCCTTAGCCATCCTTTCTTCCATGATTAGTGTAGGTCAATGGAACGACTTACCTAAGATCGACATAATGCGCCTTGAAAGGCCCGCTTACATCTTCACGATTGAAGCAGTCATAGATGACAAACCTTGGTATCATGATATCAAATGCTTCCTTCAGAAACAAGAGTACCCACCTGGGGCACTAAGGAAAGACAGAAAGACCCTTAGAAGGCTGGCAGGCAGTTTCTTCCTGAGCGGCGATACACTCTATAAGAGGAACTTTGACATGGCCTTGCTCCGATGTGTAGACAGGCCGGAAGCAAACATGCTGATAAAAGAAATTCATGAAGGATTTGATATCAAGTACATAAGGAGGTGTCACAAGTGTCAGATATACTCTGACAAAATCCATGTACCGCCAAGACATCTCAAAGTTCTCTCTTCCCCATGGCCTTTTTCCATATGGGGAATTGACATTATCGAACCCAAGGCTTCAAACGGACATCGGTTCATCCTGGTAGCCATTGATCACTTCACCAAGTGGATCGAATCAGCGTCATATGCTAATGTAACCCACAAGTGGTGGTCCGATTTATCAAAAACAATATCATTTGTCGTTATGGTGTTCCAAGCCAGATCATTACGGATAATGGATCTAACTTGAACAATAAGATGATGAAGGAGTTGTGCGCAAAGTTCAAAATCGAACACCATAACTCATCTTCCTACCGACCCAAGATGAACGGAGCGGTAGAAGTGGCTAACAAGAACATCAAGAAAATTGTTCAGAAGATGGTTGTAACCTACAAAGATTGGCACGAGATGCTACCCTTTGCTCTTCATGGTTATCGCACATTTGTCTGCACTTCAATAGGGGCAACCCCTTTCTCTCTAGTGTATGGCATGGAAGCAGTGCTCCCCATAGAAGTAGAGATCCCATTAATCCGGGTATTGATGGAAGCTAAGCTAACAGAGGCTGAATGGTGTCAAAGCATACACAACGAATTAAACCTGATTGAAGAGAAGCGAATAAAGGCACTATGCCACGATCAGTTGTATCAACAGAGAATGAAGAGGGCGTTTGACAAAAAGGTTCGACCTCGCGTCTTCAGGAAAGGAGACCTTGTGCTCAAAAAGATACAATCCTTTCTCACTGACTCTCAGGGCAAATGGACTCCGAATTATGACGGCCCCCATGTGGTCAAGAAAACTTTCTCCGGCGGTGCCTTGAGACTTGCAACCATGGACGGAGAGGAATTTGCCTACCCCATAAATGTTGATGTAGTCAAGAAATGCTTCGCCTAAAAAAACGTCTCGGTGGATTGAAAACCCGAAAGGGCGGTCCAGGCAAAAATTAGAGGCATAATAAAAAAATCATCCCGGTGGATTGAAAATATCAAAGTACAATCCAGGAAAAAGTTAGGGATAATGGCAAGTAACTACGTTCAACAGGGGCAAATCCCCTAGCAGCAGTTATGCCATCCATTAGAAAACTCCAGTTAAGGTCATCTTCGACAGAAGCTCAGGATGTCCCGAGTTCAAAGTTGGTAGAAGGATAATGGTCGTTATGTTTCAATGTAGCCCTTTTCCCTTAAATTACCATTTTCTAGACTTTGTAGATACTCTATGGAATCACACGTTTGGCTGATTTCGATCCTATCAATAAAATTTGAGCCCTTGTGCTTTTGTTTGCAATTCTTATTTGTTTTAGCTTTACAGAACGACATTTTAACATGATCAACGATTCTTGAAACGAAACAAAAACGAATTTACTTGTCATAATTTTTTGCTTTTAAAATAAAGATGGTAATTTCTTTTGACTGTTGAACATCAAAAGAACATCGATCGCTTCGCCAGAAGTAATCGAGCTTCAAAGTGCAGAATCAAAGTACTCCTTCTAAACCAGTGCGCCTGAACGAAGGATCAGTTATGTTAGATGCGAATACTCCATCTGACATCTTCAGCCGAGTTCTCATCTCCTAAGCCCGACCAACGGTTGTTCCCCTACAGGGACTACTTCTCCTAAGCAAGGCAAAATTTCTATCTTGAACCAGCGATACTCTTTATCTCCCACTGTGGTCGAGTATCCAGTCGTGTTCATCTACTAGTCTGTATGTCGTGTCAGTTTTGTCAGCATATACATACATGCATCATGCATTATTGATTTACATTTATATTCATATTGCATCACTATCACTTTAGTCGATCTTGTCCCCTAGTGATAAAAGTCTTCACAATCGAGTTGTCAGTGCTTTCCTCGTCAGGAAATGTTGCTTCTGAGCAATCTCTCTCCTCCAGTTTATCTCTGGATTAGACTTGGCCCTTGACCACTTTGATAACTTGAACCTCTGAAAGGCAAGAAAGCTTTCGACAAACGTCACTCTTAGCCATTGAAGATGATATTTTTGCTTTCCCGGATTAAGGAAAATCCCCAGAGAAAGCCTCTTAATCAAAGATTCGACAATACGACAGTTTTTCTCTGAAAAATCCGCTGACAAAAAGGTCATCAGCACCTCAAAATTGACTTACATCACATGGCATTTCCTCCGAGAAGATATCGAGGAAAAGTATGATGTAATATCCCCAAGCGAAAGCAGTCTCTCAAGAGACTCGTTTTCCCCAATAGAATCGACAAATGGCATCTCCCCAGGAAAATTCGGCGAGAAGTTTGAGGAAAACCGCTACACATAGCGTCCCTTGTCAATAAAGTTTATTGACGAAAGAAACTTAGACCAGTTCCTTGGTTAGAAACCAGGATCGAGGGGAAGTTTATATCAGAAACTTAGACCAGTTCCTTGGTAGGAAACCATGATCGAGGGGAAGTTTATATCAGAAACTTAGAACAGTTACTTGGTAGGAAACCAGGATCGAGGGGAAGTTTATATCAGAAACTTAGACCAGTTCCTTGGTAGGAAACCAGGATCGAGGGGAAGTTTATATCAGAAACTTAGACCAGTTCCTTGGTAGGAAACCAGGATCGAGGGGAAGTTTATTTCAGAAACTGAGACCATTTCCTTGGCTGAAGACCAGGATCGAGGGGAAGTTTTTACCTTTTCTAAGCATCATTGCTTAGCAAAATAAGAAGTATGTGTGAGCTACCATTCATAACCACCATCAAAATTTCGGGTATTCGGATATTTAATCCTCTTGCAACCCGAATGCCCGAATACCTTCGTCATTCACACCTTCGGGTCCAAGAAGATTAAATAGGGGCATTTGTCATACCCTAAATATTGACCACTAAGATTTCCCATCATTGTGCAAATTAACATCACAATATGGATGTACCTTTATGCCTCATTAGTCTCCCCAAAGATGGGTGAGCATCCACTACTATAAAAAATTAGGGTTTCGAGCCCTCTTTGAGCCTTAGACAAAGGATCAATCAAGGAATGACATGATCTTCAACTTGTCTAGCCTCTCAAACATCCCCAATGAATCAAGAGGACTTCCACAGCAAGAATCAAGCACAATGTTGCAGCATTCCAGGTGGATTAAGTCTTAAGATCGCTAGTGTCACCAAATTAGGGTTTGGTCGACCAGGGCCTCCAGATGGAAATTTTCCTCTGTGCATGAGCCAATGCTTCAAATCATAACCTAAGATACTCAATGGAACCTCATGAACCCAATCATCAAGTCAATTTAGCCTCAGGGGATGCATTCAGTAAAAATCAGGAATTAGGGTTTCTGGACCTATTTCATCCTTAAGTTGACTTTTGGGACAAATCATGAGCCAAGACCTCAAGACATGATTTGAGGGTCTCTAATAAGCTACATTGATCCATTTGCAACAATGGATTGATCCAAGAAGCTTGATCACCAAGTTTCATTTTCATTTGAACCACAATTAGGGTTTTGATGAAAAAGTCAACTGCACCTTTGACTTTTGACCAGGACATGCTCCCAAACCCTAGGACATGATTCAATACACCCTATAACACCTATGAAATCAATTTATAAAGTTTGATTTAGGTCAAGGACTTGATTTCATAGAGGATCACACAGTTTGGAATTCATCTGACAAAAAGTCAACTGTGCACAAAAGTCAACTTTGACTTTTTGAGATTTTTCACAATTATGGTTCCTTAACCCTAAAATGATGTTAATGTGTGATTGGAATCATCATTCATCAAGAAAAATCAAGAAAAGTGGGATAACTTGTAAAAGGGGTAACCATAAAAACTTAGAATTTTTCTAAGTTATGGAACAAAGTGGCTAGGGTACCAACTTTGGAGGATCATAACTCCTAAACCACAAGGCCATTTTTCCCCATTCAAAGCTGGATTTGTAGCTCTCATGGCCCTCTACAAATTCTTCAACTACAACTCATTCCAATTCCTCATGGATTTTAAGTTATGGAATGATCAAAATCACAAAAAGTGAAAATGTCACTATTTTCCAACACTTAGTGAAATTTTCACTAAGTCAAAATCTGTCTTACTTTTTTCAAAATGTAAGGGCATTTTTCACTTGGATTCAAAAAGTATCAAAACCAATTATGATCAAACAGTTGTTGTATCATATGAGAGCTTTCCAAAATGACCAAGAACTTCACCAAACTCAACTTGAGCCATGAGATATGACAATGGCAATATGCCTTGCTGAAAACTGTCAAAGCAAGGCAGATATGTGCATTTTGCTCAATTTTCCAAATTTGTGCAAATGACAAACACACTTATCCATTTGAACACCTCAAGGGGGGACCAAGGAGGAACCAACTCTGATCCCAAGCCTCCCAAGTCCTTGGAACTAAAAATAGCATGCCAAACCTAGAAATTCCTAAAGAGGGGACAATACTCCAATTTTGTTTTGGAGCATTCAATGGATGCACCAAGGTGGCATGGACTGAGCCATTTCCAACTGAATTCAGTCAAGACTTATCCAAGACCAAGGGAACCAGCAGCCTGTGCCCTAACCTCTAGTCAATGGCTAGAGGAGACTTGGATTCTCATTGATCAACATTGGCCAAACCTATGCAGCACTTGCCATTCACTATTCCTTGCAAAACAAACTTGCTCTACTATAAATAGAGCTCATTTGTGATCAGTTTGAGTACACCACAGCCATCAAACAGATGCTTTTCTCAAAATCTCTTCCTTCACTCCAAAATTGCCTTCCAAAGCAAGTCACTATCGGGTTTTGAGTTTGAGAGCTATTGCAACCAAACCAATCACACACACACACCTCATAAACATCATATAGAGGTGATCCAAACACTCACATAACATCTGGAACACCAGATTCTCAAAATCACCAGCCATCTGCACAAACCTTTGATAGATTTGCAGTTGAGGTGCCAAATCAAGTTCCAGCTCAATTCAATCCACTCCAAGCACCCAGACACACTCCATAGAACCTAAGGAAGTTGTCCATATCCTTGGAACCAAGTTGTAACACCTCTAACACAAAACACGATCACCAGCTGCAAGAGGTAAGCATGAGTTCTTCTAACTCTATGATCCATGCATATTTTGCTGCATACTAATTTTGCCATATGTTCATAATCATTCATAGAGTATTTACCCTCAATCAATTGCTTTGTTTGAATCGTGTATGGAATTTATGAGCCTTCATGCAAGTTTTAGGTTTCTTGAGGTTTCTCTTTGATTTCGTATTCCATGCTTAAAATAAATGAAATTAAAGACCATAGACATGATCGTGAGGTGAAAACGAGTAGATTGATATGTAGATTGCATGTTATCATCAAGTATTAAGTGAGATTGGATAGAAAACGCAAATCTGCAGAAACAGAGGGTGGCGTGTGTTCTTGCCATGTTCTTGGCGCCCTTTTTGAAAATTCAAATATTTGAATTTTGTGATTTTATTTAATTGATTCAAAAATTAATTTCTCTCTGAATTTTAATGATTTTGAGTTGATTCTTTTTTTAATAATTCACAAAAATGTTAAAATATTTTATTTTCCCAAAAATATTATTTATTTCATATACTTGATTTTTTGTAAAGAATTAATATTTTTACTATTTTTTTTTTACATTTAAAATATTTTCTCCCTCTTGATTTTTCAAATTTTAGTGATTTCCAATCATTTTGTTGATAGAAACATGATTTTTGAAACATTAATCCAAGATCACAATTTGTTTCCACACATGTTTAACAATTTTGATAATTTTAATTGAATTTTTATTCAATTAAAATACATTTTGAAAACAAATTAGGATTTTTGATTAATTCAACCCTCATCAAACTATTTCAAACTCTTTGGGCCTCTATTAGAGTGTAAGACCCATCCCCATTGTAAATACACCACTGTTTGGGCCTCTCCTTGAGCTGTAAGCCCTACCACTTGTACAAAAATAAATCATTGGGCCTCTATTAGAGTGTAAGAACCAACCCCCTTTTAACCAAAACTTTTTTGGGCCTCAATGCATTGTATAAGACCCAGTACGGTAAAAAAAATCTCGACGCGATCGCCAAATTATAAAAACAAATCATCTGGGCCTACCCTCGTGTTATAAGCCCCATTCTTTTTCTTTAAACACCTTTGGGCCTCTTGAGAGAGTGTAAGACCCATCCCTTTGTACAAAAAACCTTTTTGGGCCTCAGTCACTTATATAAGTCCCTGTACAATTTCAAAACAACAGTGCAATCACTGATAAATCCTTGGGTCTCTCCTTGAGCTGTAAGCCCCAATAATCTTTTCAAAACACTTTCTCCTTTGATTTTGAATATAATATTGTTATCAAAGCTTTCTTTGTTGAACAAACTAACCAAACAGCATGGAAGCTCTACAACCGAGTAAGTGTTTACCCGCTTTCTTTATCCGCTTTCATATATATAACTGTATTGTGGGGCTGCTCACTGTAAGTCTTCTTTCACAAACTTTTATATACTTGTCAAATATCAACTGTGTAATACTAGTATAGTTATTTAGAGTTTTCCCCTGGAACTACGTCTAACACTAGGTAAAGCCCTGTTGGTCACTCTTAAATACAAACAAAACTAGATCCCAATAGGATTACCAGACACAGTCTTCCCTCCTCTTGGGGTTAAACAATATGGAGACGTGAAAGACAACATTCTTAGTGAACCCTTTCTCAAACTGTCACCCTTAGAAATCGTCAAAGAGACTCTACTTCCCAGAGATGATCTTTTCTCCGTGAATGGCATCCTTGAGTTTCTTCCAAATTCTCGGACTTTCCTGGCTTGATCTATTCTCGGTGAATGGCATGTCTTGAACTTCTCAGGGTTTGGGGACCCACATGCTTCTTAAAAGCATCCCCGCCTCCTCTTGGGCGTTGTACAAGGACCCTTCGGCTTCTTAAAAGCTCTCATTCCTTCTCTTGGGCTTAGTACAAGGACCCAGAGACCTCTATAGGTATAGGAACAAAACCTAGTCATCAATTTGCTAGAGCTGTCTTTCTGAGTCAAGTGTCAGGCCTGTTAATAGGTTGACCTTCATCCCTTAACATACCAGCCTTCTCTTGGGCATTATACAAAGATCATTCACTATCCGAGAATCGATTTCTCCAAAACACCAGTAGACTTGGACAGTCTCAATACCCTTTGGATTTCCCGTTTCCTTAAAGAACAGGCAATAACCCTGATCCTCTGATCAGTACCAAAGCACAGCCTTACCTTTAATCGTTCCCTTTATAAGAACTGATTTTCTCTTTTATCCAACATACTGGACCTGTCACTAAACTGAAACAGTCACCAGCATAATAGCCTCCTCTTGGGCGTTGTACAAATGATTCTCCCCGGCGGAGCTAACCTTTTCAGACTCTCTTGTTGAGTCAATCCCTTTCGGCCTCAATCTCGGGCTTCGTACGAGGTACAAAACCACTCTCTTGTTGAGTATAAAAGACCCTCATGTGGAGTCAAAACCTTTTAGCCTTCGTCTTGGGCTTCGTACAAGACATATATAAAAGCACTCTCTTGTTGAGTCAGTCACTTGTTAGCATTCTCTTGTTGAGTCAACCCCTTTTAGCCTCTATCTCGGGCTTCGTACGAGACAGATAAAAAACACCCTCTTGTTGGGTCAATAGCCTCCTCTTAGGCTTTGTATAAGAAAACCCCGGTTGAGTCAATCAACCTTTTAGCATCAAAATCTATGCCTCGTTCATACTATACAAACATCAACAACTCCTTTTCCTTCATCTAATTGCTGTAAGCGGCAAACCTCTGGATTATTTACATCCACGCCATTGTCACTTTGTTAGCATGAGAAATTCCTAAGGAAAGATGACATTGCTCTAAACTGAGTTAAAGTCTTCTCCTTCAGGTTAAAAATCCCCTATAAAGGAAATTATGGCATTGCTGGGTTCACATATCCCAGTTAAAGTAATTCTCCTTTATAATCAGTCACCCAACAGTTGTGACAAACAAACCCCCTTTAGAGATGACAAATTCTCTCTAAAGTCAAAACCCTTTAGCTTCACATGTTGGGCTTCGAACAAGATACAAATAGACCCTTCAGCTTCACATCTTGGGCTTTGAACAAGATACAAACTACATTTAGCTTCACGTCTTGGGCTTTGAACAAGACACCAAAACAACCTTTTTTTTCCTCCCATAGAATAGGAGGAACTACGAATTCTCTGATTTCCCTGTTTCGTTAAACGGGAATACGTAGGCATAAGATTGAAAAAATCTTAGCGAGCATACTAATCAAAAACCCAAAATCTCGTACCTTCATACATCAATCGAAAAGCATCAGTCCTAACATCTTACCAATAGCCTAGACAGTTTTTAAGCAAATAACCCTAAGGGAGAACCCCCCTATTTTGATAGCATCTGTAAACCAATAGTTTTGACTGTTTAACCTTAGTTTGCAAGCAGGGTTAATTGGAGACATCTATTTCCCTTCCTTAATCAGCTCAATAGGATAAAAAATGAATCGAACTATAGTACCAAAGCGATAGTGATTCGAAACCACAAAAATTGCGCTACAGGAGGCATTAAGCTTCGACGCCTATTGACGATTGCTAGCTCTAAATCTATCTCTAGCATCCAGAAACTAATAGATAATCATCCCTAATTGAAGTTTGAGATGTTTATCTCTAACACAACCCAAACTTCGGGCATAAAGCAAAAATCAAGGATAATCACCAATAAAGATTTGTAAAGCAAGTTACATACAACGCCATGGGCGACAAATATACATGAGATCATAGTAAATACATATACACAACCCAACAAAGAAGAAAAACACAAAGAAGAAAAGAAATTAACCAACCATCTCGCGTATTGTTAGAACCGATCGATGATCAATCCACTCTGGTTCATCCGTGTGCAAGCTTCCAAGTTGTTTTCTAGCTATCTCTACCAAAGAATGAGGTTGATGAAGTTGGGAGAGCAAAAATACCCCCAAACAACATAACCTAACAAAAATGAAGTAAAATTAACTAAATACAAAATTCTGTCTCAGAGGCACCGCCCGGCGGAAGAATGGCTTCGCCCGGCCGAGCACTTTATTACTCACGCACCAGCTGCGTACTTGGATAGCCTAGCAAAAAATATCTAGTTTCGCCCGGCGGCAAAAGCATCGCCCGACGAAAGCTCAAAAACTTGGAATGCTACTGGAATTTCCTTATTTCCTTACGCCCCTGCTTCGCCCATCGAAAGGCAGTATAGCCCGGCGGAAAAAGCATCGCCCGACAGAGCATGACAGTCAGTAATTCTTCTGGTGCAACTCGCCCGGCGGAAGGTAGTATCGCCCAGTGACACTAGATTAGCCCAGCGAAATCAGGCTGACTGCACTTCTTTATTATGGTTTCCAGCTTCTATACAATGGCTTTCTTTCTTTGCCTTCTTCCTTTTATTGATCCAAATGGTACATCCTGGAGCTTTTATTACTCATTGCTCCAACAATGCTTAATTACCTACAAAATGAATGGAAAACTACTAATCGTTACATAAATGAATCAAAACACACAAGTATACACTAAAATGTAAAGTAAACGTATTTATAAACAAATTGGGGTTTACTTGAACGATATTAACCAAAAAGTATCGATAAGTGCAACAAAACTTATATACAAAAATAGTTACATTTTGCACTTATCAGCTAGCAACTTCCTTCGTTCATGCCATGGTGATGCCTCACCGTACAAACCAAAAGCAAGTGCCCTAACCAAACATTTAAACAAACGTTACGGGAACAAAATGTTTACAACACTTGAACAAACATAATGGAAATAGACAATATATATGATATATACAAAACTCAAAAACAAATAAACTATCGCAATGCGATTCAATATCAAAACCGATCCCCGGCAACGACACCATTTTGTTGAAGCGGTAAAGCGGCAAGCAACAAACATTTTGGAAGTTTTTTTCCGGGAATTTATCGTGTCCACGGAGATCGGTTCGAGGGAAAGAATGTCGTTCGACAATCTCAATGTTAATGAGTTTGGGTTTAAATTAAATGCGAGAATTAAAACTTATGAACATAAAAAGAATTCATTCTTTGGAGAGTAGAGAACTCTCGAGTTTACATTTCATCTACCCTATCAAATACTCAAACTTACTACTCAGTTGCACGCAACCTAAATCACTCGTCAACATTATCACGTATCGCTCACAACAAAGGTTATGTCTTACGTAAAGTTGAGAGAACAACCGCATCGCCTCATCGATGATGTCTCACGCAACTCGACCACGCGAAAGCATTAAGAATCGATACACAAGTGATTATTAAGCCTAAATCTATCTCTAGAGTCTAGAAGTTAATAGATGTTCATCCTAAATATGGATTCAACAAGGACATGTCTACCGCAACTCAAACCCAAATAAAGAAATCATTCATCAACATTAATTTGTAAAATGAGTTTTATACAACACCATGTGCAATAAATATACATATAATCAAGGTAAACTTACATACAAACTCACAACAAATGGAAACTACAAAGGGAAAAGAGAAGAGGAATCAAAATCTCTCGCGGTGTCACTCACGATCCAAGAATCATCCACCCCAATCGTCGAGTTGCAACCTCCATTGATGTTATTCTAAGCTCTAAACTAACAAAGAATGAAGATTTGATGAATTGGGAACAAATACCCCAAAACATCCTCTAAAAAATGACTGAAAATGAACTTATAGTATTACAAAATCTGTCAGGTTCGCTAAGCGAATGTTTTACTCGCAAAATGAGCCTAAAAAAATGGCACTTAAGTGCCTCTGAAATGCTAAACCGCCTTTGCAAAATTCCAGAAGTTCGCAGTGCAAAAAATTATTCGCAAAGCGAATGCTCGCTGCACAGTTCGCAAAGCAAACTTTGGTCTCTTTCTCCCCTGTCCAATTCTGGGAGCCTTCGCTGGGAACTCGCCAGGCATTCGCAAAACGAACATTCGCTGGCACACTCGCAAAGCGAACATGACTGCAAACCAGCTCTTATTTGGACCACAACTTCTGCACCGTAACTCTGATTTACACACAGTCGGAAGCGCTGGAAAGCGTATTAAATGCTCTTTACGACAATGGCAAGATATCCTTGATTGAATACCTGCAAAAATAAGAGAAAATAAATTAAAATCATTGATATTTACACGATACGTAATATAACACTGAAATGTAAAGTAAACATATTTATAATCAAATCGGGGTTTATTCAAACGATATTAACCAATAAGTATCGATAAGTACAACAAAACATATACAAAAATAGTTACATTTTATACTTATCACTTGTACAAAGCCCAATATGGAGGCTAAAAATACTGACTCTTTGGGGGATATCATTATACAAAGCCTAAGAGGAGGCTAAAAGTTAACTTTCCGGGGAAATATTTTGTCTGTCTTGTACTAAGCCCAAGATTGAGGCTAAAAGGAATTTTTGACTCTACTGGTGAGAGGTTTTATCTGTCTTGTACAAAGCCCAAGATTGTGGCTGAAAGAAGATTGACTCTGTTGGAGAGTATGATTTGTCTTGTACAAAACCCAAGATTGAGGCTGAAAAGAGGATTGACTCTACTTAGGGAGATTTATATGGTGTCTTGTACAAAGCCCAAGATTGAGACTGAAAAGATATTTGACTGACTCAGCTGAAGATATTTATATGGTGTCTTGTACAAAGCCCAAGATTGAGGCTGACTTTTGCTGAGGGCAAGAAGGATTATTATACAAAGCCTAAGAGGAGGCTAAAAGATGATTGACTCAACAAGAGAGTACTGAAAAGGTGATTGACTCAACAAGAGAGTGTTTTTATCTGTGATTGACTCAACAAGAGAGTGCTTTAAGAAATAAGATTGACTCAACAAGATAGTACTTTGTTTGTCTTGTACAAAACCCAAGATTGAGGCTGAAAGGGGTGACTCAACAAGAGAGTGGGAAAAATCTTTATACAAAGTCTAAGAGGATGCTAGAAAAGGCTTGACTCAACAAGAGAGTGCTGGACTCAACAAGAGAGTGGTGAAAAAGTGATGGTCTCAACAAGAGAGTGCTTTTGAGGCTAACTCTGTTGAGGAAAGTCATTGTACAAAGCCTAAGAGGAGGCTGGCTTCTGCTGAGGATTATTGAGATCTAGAGGCAGGTCCAAAATGGGGAATCAACTCTTGCTGAGGGTTACATAATAGTTGAGGTATCAGATGCCTTGAGGTTCTGATGATAAGTTGACCCTAGCTGGGGAAATTTAAGATGAAAGACTGAGTTTTAGAACCTGTGAGGGTTTTAACTCTACTGGAGATTGATTTAATGACCAGGGTTTTTTCCTGTGTTTGTAGGGAAATTGAGAATGTCTTGGAGGCCCAAGAGGAGATTAGACTGTCCAAGTCTACTGGTATGGAAAAGTTTATCTTTGTATTATGCCCAAGAGGAGGCAGGTGTTTTAAGGGATGAGAATCAACCCTAAAATGGTTTGATGTTTTGACACTTTGGAAAGACTGCTCTAGCAAAGGATGACTAAGTTATGTCTTATACCTTTAAGAGGTCTTCAGGGTCCTTGTATTAAGCCCAAGAGAAGGCATGAGAACTTTTAAGAAGCTGGAGGGTCCTTGTACAAAGCCCAAGAGGAGGCGGGGATGCTTTTAGGAAGCCTGTGGGTCCAAACTTAAGAAAAGTTCAAGAAAAGCTTCACCGGGAATAATCTTTTCTTTAATGAACAGTTCTAGGGTTTGAAGAAATTCAATAGAGGTTTCACCGGGAATTAATCCTCTCTGGGGGAATGAATTTCTTTGACAATTTCTAATAGTGAGAGTCTGAGAAAAGTTTCACCGGGAATAACGCCTTTCTCTTTGTTCCATATTCAATAAGCCCAAGAGAAGGCAAGACTATATCTGGAATTTCTATGGGGAACTAGTTTTGACTGTTGAAAGAGTGACCACTGGCTTTATCTAGTTCTAGACCTAATTGCCGGGGAAAACTCTAAGTAGATAATATACATGCATATATACAGATGAAATATATATTCTATTTAAAAGAGGGTAGGAGGACTTATAGGTGAGCAAGCTTCCAACACAAACAAATATACATATATGTGCAAGTATGTAAAAGAAAGTTGTTTAAAACTTACAGGTGAGCAAGCTTCCATTGTAACAACTGTATGGTTAGTTGTTCAAGAAATTAAAGAAAGTTTTGACAACAACTATGAGTTTGAACCTAAATCAAAAGGGAAGTTATTTGTAAAAGGAAATTAAGGCTTATACTCAAAGAGAGGCCCAGATGAAGAACCGTAATTGTACTGTTGATCTGAGAACTGTGCTGGGACTTATACAATGACTGGGGCATAAAAAAGGTTTTCTGTACAAAGGGATGGGTCTTACAACTCAAGGAGAGGCCCAAAGGTTTGAAAAAAAGAAAAGAAATGGGACTTACAACACAAGGGTAGGCCCAGTTGAAAATTGTTTTAAAACTGGCGATCGCGCCGAGATTCTTGAAAACACAGTGGGACTTATACAATGACTGAGGCCCAAAAAGGTTTATATTTACAAGGGATGGGTCTTACACTCTATTAGAGGCCCATGAGTGTTTTGAAAAAGATTTGTGAGGGTGAAAATAATTAAAACCCTAATTTGATTTTAGAAAAGTATTTTAATTAAATAAAAATTCAATTAAAATGATCAAGATTATCAAACATGTGTGAAAAACAAGTTGTGATCTAGGATTAATGTTTGAAAAATCATGTTTCATTCATAGAATAATTTGAAAATTATTTGAATTTGCAAAATCAAGAGAAAGAAATATTTTTAAATGTTTAAAAACAAATAAAACATAATTCTTTGCAAAAATACTAAATATATGAAATAAATAATATTTTTGTGAAATTTTTATGGAATAAAATATTTTAACATTTTTGGGAATTTTCAAAAAAAGGAATCAATAAAAAATAATTAAAATTGAGAGAGACATTAATTTTGGAATTAATTAAACAAAAACCATAAAAAAATGAAAAATAGCAAAACATGGCAAAATGATAAAATGGTCTGGGTGGGTGTTGAACCCACAACCTCAACAATAAACACACATGCGCGCTACCACTGGGGTGGTGATACATCCGTGTATCAAAACCACCCCATGAACATATATGGGGTGCCAAGTTCTAGGCCTGGCCAAGGCGCCATAGCCTGGCCCTTGCCCAAGGCAAGGCCTAGTTTTGGCAATTTGCATGAAAGCTTTAACTTTCTCATTTCTCCAAGGATTGGGACAAAATTTAGGTGCATTTGACCTAGAATTTCATGAGGAATCCAATGGTGCCCTTGGAATTTTCAGAAAATGTTCCCATTTTAAAATCCGATAGTGATTTCAAAATAGGCCAAATTTTACATGTTCTATGTTATCTCATGGTACAGGCATTAATAGCATGATAAATTAGTTCAAACACAACACATATGATATGTATGAGAGGTCCATGATCAATAGACCTCAAAACAATGCATGATTTAGAGAGTTCAAGTTACGATGCACTTACCTCTTGGAGCTTCCTGAGCTATCTGCCAAATTCCTTGTGCCATAAGTAATTCAATGCTTTGAACACTCTTAATTGATCCCTTAGAAGCTTTTAGGATGATCAAAACCAGCTGGAATCCTCAGGAGCAAGTATAGGCCTTTTCTTGCAAAAGGGGCAAAAGTGACCAAGATAGTAACTCTCTCAAATGGTGTTCCAGATGAGGGAAACCAATTGGGACAGTTTAAGGATGATATTTGGAGTGTGTTTGAGGCCTGGTTTGGTTTTGGAAGTGACTGAATCAAGACATGGTTTGACGTTTTGGAGGTTGACTTTCTGATTTTGGTGTTTCAGATCACAAATGCGTGTTTGAACAACTTAGATATGACATATTGGATGTGTTTGGATCATGAGCTGTGGTGGAATTGCTCTCTAACTCAAAAACTCAGAGATGACTTGCAAAAGAAGTCATTTTGGCCTAAAGAGAGAGATTTAGAGGAAAACATCAGTTGTAGTGCTTTGGTGTACTCAAACTGAGTACAAATGAGCTCTACTTATAGTGCAACTAGTTTGTTTTGCAAGCAAAGTGAATGGCAGCTGGTACAGGCCTTTGGCCAATGTTGATCCAAGGGAATCTTTAGTCTCCTCTAGCCATTGACTTGAGGTTAGGCACAGGCCTATGGTTCTTTGATTCAGAGCTGAGTCCTGACTCATTCAGTTAGGAATGTGTCAGTCCATGCCACCTTGATGCATCCATTAAATGCTTGGAAACAAAATTGGAGTATTTTGCACTTTTTAGCCATTTTAGGTTTGTTATGGCTATGTGTAGATCCTTGGACTTGGGAGGCTTGGGGATCAGATCATTCCCCTTGGATTTTATCCTCTGATATGTCCAAATGGATGACAAGGCTTGGAGTTGTCCAAATTTTCCAAATCGTGCAAAATGCAAAATCTGCCTTGTACAAGACAGTTGGAAATTGTGATTTTGAGGGAATCATATCTCCTTGCTCAGGTTGAGTTATAAGAGGCTCTTGTCCTTTTTAGAAAGCCCCCATATGATACAATACATGTGTGATCATAGTTTGTCTTGAAACTATTTGAATCCAACTGAAAAATCCTCATGAATATTGATGTCCAAGGCTGGTAACTTAGGCAGATTTTCACTAAGTGTTGGAAAAGTGTCATTTTCTTCATTTTTGTCATTTTGATCAGTCCATAACCCAAAATCCATGAGGAATTAGAGTTTGAGGTAGTTGAAGCTTTTGTAGAGTGTAGGAAGATCTACAAATCAGGCTTTGGATCACTCAAAATGGTTGCTTGGATCAGAAGTTATGGTCCTTGGAAGTTGGTACCAAAACCATTTTTGTTCCATAACTTAGAAAAATTTTGGTTTCTCATGGTTGCCCATTTTGCAAGAAACCTCACTTTTCTTGATTTTTCTTAATGAATGATGATCAATACCATACATTAACGTTATTTTTTACTTAGGGGAACCATATTTGTGAAAAAAAATTCCAAAAAGTCAAACTTGATTTTGTGCACAATTGACTTTTTATCGGATGAAATCCAAACTGTGCGATCCTTTGTGAAATCAAGTCTTTGACCTAAATCAAACCTAATGGATGGATTCCATAGGTGTTATAGGGTGTATTGAATCATGTCCCAAGGTTTGGGAGCATGTCCTGGTCAAAAGTCAAAGGTACAGTTGACTTTTTTCTTCAAAACCCTAATTGTGGTCCAGATGAAATTGAAACTTGTGAATCAAGCTTCTTGGATCAATACATTGTTGTAAATGGATCAATTGGTGTATTTGAGGCCCTCAAATTATGTCTTGAGGTCTTGGCTCATGTATTGTATCAAAAGTCATCTTAGGAGTGAATTAGGTCAAGAAACCCTAATTCCTGATTTTTGGTAAATGCATCCCCTGAGGTTAAATTAACTTGATGATTGGGTCCATGAGGTCCCTTGGAGTATCTTGGGTTGTGCTTTGAAGCATTGGCTCATGCCCAGATGAAAATTTTCATCTGGAGGCCTTGGTCGACCAAAACCCTAATTTGGTGACACTGTTGATATTGAGGCTTGATCCACTTGGAATGTTGCAACCTTGTGCTTTATTCTTAATGTGGGAGTCCTCTTGATCCCTTATGGGTGTTTAAGAGGCTTGTACAAGTTGAAGATCATGTCATTTCTTGATTGATCATTTGTCTAAGTGCTCTAAGAGGGCTTGAAACCCTAAGTCTTGATTATAGTGAATGCTCAACCATCTTTGAGGAGATTGATAAGGCATAAAGGTACATCCATATTGTGGTGATGATCTTCACAATGATGGGAAATCTTGGTGGTCAAAATTTGGGGTATGACAGGAAGCATTGATACATAGCGTATGACTAGGCACCTTTGTGAGAGACACACCACTTTCCCACCTAAAATCTTAAGGTAATAGGTGAGTGGGTTCTCCCACTTATAAATGTTCAAGTCACCTTATTCCTATCCAATGTGGGACTATTTCCCCACTTACTCACACTTGCTTGTATTATTCCAATACATACATTATCAAAATTTTGTTATTGATTAGAAAGTGTTAAGTGATCATTGTTTGGCATAGAAAGTGGTGTGTTTTCTATTCAAGTGTAAATTAAAGTGGTGTGCTTTCTTGTTTATGTTAGTAAAGTGTATGAGTAGCCTTGGTGTGAGGTTTGTACAGATTCTAACATAGTGAAAATCTATCAACGGGTGTGAGGGGGACTGGAGTACTCTTGTTTGAAAATAGGGACCAGGATATATCGTTGTGTTCTTTATTTCTATACTTTAACTTTTTGTTATTCATCATTCAAAACAGCGACTACATCTTATTCTAAACTAGAAAATTAAAAAGAAAAGAAACTTACATAAATATTAAGAAAAATATAACAAGTCTAATTCACCCCTCCCCCCTCTTAGATTGCGTACTCTATACTTACAGGTTGTGCTCAAATGTAAGGTTGTCGACGTGTTCTTTGAGCTTCTCCCTTTCTTAATGGAGACGGGTAAGTAAGAAAGTTTATCCACAGCCAAAAACACCAAATGACAAAACACTTTACGCTCAATGGGTATGATAAGCCAATTCAACCAAATCCTTTTAGCGAGATTCCTTAGAGAGACTTGAGAAAAAAGTATAGTCTTAATTAGAAACTAAAGACCGACATTTACGACCAGTCCTTAGCTTAGGACTAGCTGTAACGCCCCAGACTGCTTTCATGATTACCAACTGACCCCACAACCAACACGGGTCTTTTCATCATGTTTGTTCTCACTCACATGCTTTCTAGAAAATTTTCCAACTGTAACACCCTATATAATATATACCTAAAATAATACTATACAAGTGTTTTATTTGGTACTGACACCATCATAAGTGCCTAATGGTGTAATTCACATACTTGACCATTCTAAAAACATAATACAATCTAGGGGTAATAGTCATTTACCCCCTTGCAATATAGGCGAGTTTTGATTTACCCCCCTTTAAAAAAAATTTTTTTGATTACCTCCCTGAAATTTTAAAATTCTAAGTCTTTTGCCCCCTAGGTAGAAAAATTACCCCCCTGTAAATTTTTTTTTTTATTTACCCCCCTGGTTTTTACACGCTTAGGGGGGTACCCCAAAATTTCAGGGGGGTAATCCAAAATTATTTTTTTAAAGGGGGGTAAATCAAAACTTGCCTATATTGCAGGGGGTAAATGACTATTAACCCTACAATCTATGGTACAAGATATGGAAACTAGCCAAAATAAGAAAACTAGGATTAATATACAATATCCTCAATTGTATACAACAAATTACACAGCGGAAAACTAAAGCTAAGCTTCTCTTGAAACATCCAAGCATAACTCCATTTGAAAATCAAACCTGCAAACAATGCCTGAAAAATAACAATAATAATGGGGTGAGATATTAAATCTTAGTGAGTTCCCTATCTTATGGATCCTCTCGGCTTTACAAGGTTCTATCAATCCTAACTCAAGTCAAAGGGAAGGGAAATGACCTTGAGTTCACCATCTCACACTATATGGAAACATGTTCATGAGTCCGTTAACTCAAAATATCATTAATCGGTTACCTCATCAAGGCATCCCCTTTTCCCGTCCTCTTCTATGTCTAGAAGTCGGCACAAGTCATGAATCCTCTTAGATTACTTGGCATACGGAATTGATTCAGATTTAAGGGACACATTATCACCTTACTCGTCACTTCACACGGTTCATACACTGTCACAAGTCTCTTTACCTTATAGGCTTCATTCGTACTATAAACAGGAATCAAACCTACCAAGTAATCATGCATACATTCCAGAGGAGCTCGTTACTCATGGAACGACATATATCAGGGAAATGGTTATGATTACGTGATTTCACATACAACCGTGATTATATTCGACAATTACTAGGCCACGTTCGCCTTAAGACCCATTCGCCTTTTCTTCATAAAACACAAAGGTTTACACACATGTTCCATACTAGTGTCTCACTCTCCTTTAGACCATTACTCGTCAAGGATGCACCTTTATACATCGAATGCACGAGCATCGTCATCTAGGTTCTCTACTCTAGACTATTACTCGTCAAGGATGCACATCTATACATCGACTGCACGAGCATCGCCATCTGGAGTTTCTATCACAATCCTAGTCATAACCTAGAATCGTATCATTTGGTTTTCGGGTAAAGTTTCCTCACTCTTCCTAATTCATTTTAAGCATGTATATTCTCTCAATCATACTTAACAACGATTAGTTAGACATGGTATAACACAATTTGCATAAGTAAAACATTTATCACAACATATCACATAAACATTATTTTCATTCAATTGCCACTAAATGATTAATCCCACATCATCATAGCTTTCCAACGATACCAAGAACACTTCGATCGGACACACGGATCAAAAGTTATGGATTTTAAAAGATTTTCCAAAAACAACACAGTGTTAACCGGTTAACAGGATGTGGTTAACCGGTTAACGGGCGACTTACAGTAGAAAAACAGAGTTAGAAATACAATCTGGTAACCGGTTAACCAGATCATGTTAATCGGGCCAATTTCCACGCAGAATGCCATTTTTCACGTGCGTTAACCGGTTAACCCCATTTGGTTAATCGGTTAACACTGAACAGAATGTCTAAAAACCTGCATTTTCTTGATCCAAAACTCATAGAAACTCATAGAATCCAAAGGATCATCATAGCAATTATTACAATTCATATTCACACATAACCCAAGCACGTTATGCATTTTATTGTGCATTTTAACCGTTAAAACATCAATCCACATAATTCTCACAATCTATTACTGTCTATGTCTAGGTTTTCAAAACCCTAACTTCTACTCTTAGAGTTCTACCTAGAACCCACCTGATAATCGAAGAGGAGTTTGAAGAAGATGATGAATAATGATGATCCAAGCTTCTTCTTCTTCCCAAGCTTTTCCTTCTTCTTCCATGTTCTTCTTTTCTCCTTTCTCTTCCTTTTTCTCTTCTTCTTACTAACTTCTTCTTTTTCCTTCTTTCTTTCTCTTTCTCTTACTATATATATATATATATAGTACCAATATTATATAATATAATCCAATAGAGTAAAATATCTCCAATTGATATTTTATCGTCTCACACCAATTGATCAATTATTAGAGTTACCATAAAATCCTCTCTCGGACTAATAACATTGATCTGTCTCTTCTAATAATTAATCGACCTCTCTCTAGAGTTCACTAGCTGCTCTGTTGATCCCAATTAACAATACTTAGAGCACTTAGGAAATTCCATTATTTCAATTCATCAAATATAGAGTATATAGAAGTTCATCTGATTTCATCTGATATCCAATTGAGCATTTAGATAATATGGGGTATTACATAACCCATCCAAATACTACTCCAAGTCAAGCACGTTTAACTATGAAGTTCTTATTTGTTAGTCTACCGAAAAGAAGATGCATCTTGTTGGTATAGGTAGTATCAATCAATCCTTATAAGCCTTCCTTCAACCATGTAGTATCATCCTTGCACTACCTCGGGATCCTTCTCATTCCAATGTGAATTCGGCGACCACTCTCTGCCTTCTTTGACCTCGAGTGTTACATCCACTATCCGCCCTCTTAGGCCTTGGGTGTTACACTAGCTAGCAACACACGGTTTGACTCCACCTGAAATAAAACTTTCCCTCTTCTAGATCTAAGTTAATAATGCTTATGAACAAGTCTGTTGACCTGAATCTCTTCGGATTCCAAGATGAAGGACATCATTTCCTCACTACCCTTCCATGGAGACAATAAGGATTCATCACCCACGACTCGATCAGGGGAAACCCGAATCTCATTTGAGCGGGAGGAGGGTAGATTGATTGATATGCCCAATAATTGGACCAAAATGCATCCCAATGAACATATGTGTAGTATAATCTCCTCTAGCGGAAGCCATACTCTGAATTTTGAGCATATAACCAGCATCCCGAATCTCCTTTCTTAATTTCCACATAGAATCCTTGCTCTTCATCACATCTACACGGTCAAGAAAAGAGACATCAGAAGAGATTCTAGAAAATGAAAGAGGGAAAACAAGGCCCTAAGGAAACTTACCAAATATTATCTTCCTTCCATCTTTGATTTGGCATCCACCACCCAACAGGTTTGAATGAGCCTTTTAAACCGGTTTCTAGATGTCGTGAATGAAGGGACGACTCCACCAACGTAACTAAGATCATGATAGAAGACTACCAACTAGTTCTTCAAGTATAACCACTCTTGGGGAAGGCCCCCTATCTATAGTGATACATTCCTGCTCCTTTCAAGAAGTGGGTTTAAGTCCAATACTTGCGAAAGACATATGTACACGCCGGAGAAGGACCATGCTCTAAGTGGCATATATTTGCATGAGACTCCTCACTAAGAGGAGTGACTAGGAAAAGTGATCCTCAAAATATTACACGTTATCGACGTAAGCCTCAAAATATTTGATACTTTTCCTTAAAGAGAGCAAACCAAATCCATTCGCGTAATTTGGGCTATTTTGAGTTTAAAAATATGAAAGAACAACAGCATAGTCGTCTTTCTCCCCTTATATTTACACCAGTGTTATAAAAATTTAATAAATTCCCAATTCACTAAATGTAAGTGTGAAAGGGGTAATAAGAGAAAACTTGCATTCATGAAAAGGGATTACAAACCCATCATATTGATTGTTGATCCTCTTATCTTCATCTAGGACAAACATTCCCCAATCACTCGCAGAACCCACGTGAGTCAAATCTTTGTTAAAGACATCTTCACCAACAAAAGAAAAAACAAACCCTAGTATATTTGGATCCACCCAGTCGCCTGAATATCCTTCTTGGACTTCTTGGTTGAATTAGACACAATCACCATAATTGATATATGTTGTGAAAGAATGAAGGCACAATCTATATGTATCACTTGAGGGACTCGACTATATATGTCTCAATTAAGGAACTCGACTATCTAAGTCTCGTCAAAGAGATTCACCTAAATAAGCACCAAAGTCTAAAGGATTCATTATCGTCCTAAAAGGCGTACATGCATGAACTTTATAGAGTACCATCTAAGACTGTCCTATGAGGTATACAATTTTCTTCTCTATTGATGAACGAAAATAACACCAAAAAGATTAAATATCTAGTCATGAAGAATTGAACACATCGCTTATCCCAGGGGATGGAAAATCAGTAGAGCGCAATCTATATATCCGATAATACCCCGCCTCAAGCTTCACGCCTATGGACTTCTTCCAAGTTTTATATGAGGAAATCACCCCATGCTTTGCGTTTAAGGGATTCTTCCCCAATAAATGTTTGAAATAATCATGACATGAAACTCTATCTTGAACCAATAAATCATTTCTCCCTTTCCAAGGCCTCGTGCTTGAGGGACTGTGTAATAGGATAAATTTATCGAGCCTTAAGAAGGAAGGTCCATGAATATACGATATTAGCCAATTGTCTTAACATTGAATGAGCACCCTAAATAGGGCTTAAGTTCACCCTAAATTGGGCATGAGATCACTCAGAATTGGGAGAAAATTCGCCTAAGTTCATCCATCTACTCACCCTGCACGATTGGTGAGGAGTCAAAATTTTGACCGGTTCGAGGAATGATTCAAACGATAAAATTTGTAACGCCCCGTTTTATTTTAAATTATTTTTCGTAATTTAATTACGTGAAGTTGTGTGTATAATTGTGATTATGTGTGTTTTGTTGTGTTTAGGGATGCCCTTGGTGTGGGGTAGTAACCTTAAGAGTAGACCTTGAGGGTGGAGGAGTGTGTGAGAATTTGAATAGAGATTGATGGCGTGAGAAGTAAAACTAAATATAATATATAAGTGATAATTAGTTAATTATTTAATATAAGGTGAATATTAATTTAATTAAATAATTGCTGAGAATTATTATTATTATTATTATTATTATTATTATTATTATTATTTTAATTAAATGGGATAAAAAATAATAATAATAAGAGAATGAAATAAAAGAAAATGAGATATTAAGTGTGTAGAGAATTGAAGGGCAAGATTGTAATTGCACGAGGATGAGTAAGGGTAAAAGAGGAAAACCATAGTTGAGGGATTTTATAAAGGAGTTTGAAAAGATTGGAATCAGTTTCTGATCGTACGTGTATTTGGAACTGAAAGTGAAAGACTCTAGGGCAAGAAAGAGGAAGACTCCATTAGAGAAGGGAAAAGCTCATCAAATCTAAAGTAAGGGTGGGATTTTGATCTTGTAAGGGTTAGTATGTTGAATGATGGGTAAAAGTTAGGTTTTGTCTTATGGGTGGAATGGTGTTCTACGTTATGATTGCTATGAATAATTGATAAATGATGAAACTGTTAGTTGATTTGTGATAAACGATGTTTTGTTAACTAATATGTGATGGGTTCTTTACCTATATGTGTGTGTGGTGTTTCTGTTTTAGAAATGGTTGAAAGTTCCTCCATTGTTGAGTTTTGGAGTTTCGAGTCGGAAGTATGAAATTGATGATGATTTGTTGTTAATCCATGAGTAAAACATAGTATAATTGAGTTTTAGGATGTTATTTTGGTATAAAATCGAGTCTATGATGATGGGTTTTCGGAACATAGGCTCTGGTGTGAAATAACTTTTAAAAAAAGTGATTTTTGGGGTTCAGAATAGCGTGCGTCGACCTCCAGGATCCCCTGGGTCGACCTGAGGCCATTCGAATAGAAAATTGTAGAAATTTGAACAGTATACGTCGACGCATAGGCCTTGCGTCGACCGGTGCACCCTACGCATCGATCCATGTGTCGACTCATAGGCAGAAAAAACGCCATAAACGGTTTCGATCATAACTTTTAAACCGTTAATCCAAATGACGAACCGTTCGAAGCGTTAGAAAACTAATAACTAGAACTTTAACATGATATAATTAGATGAATCATTTTCCTAATATTTTTATGTCTAATATCTTGAAGAATGTGACTGTTGCTTGTTGTGTACCTTAAGAAGTCGTGTTGTAAGCGACGAATCTTGAGTGTTATTGTAAAGATGTTAATGATGTTGTTGTGATGTTAATGATGGTAAAATGAGCATGTTTTAATGATGTTGTGGTGAGTGCATAATATATATATATATATATATATATATATATATATATATATATATATATATATATAATGTATGAATTATATTTTGTGGTCTCTATAATATGGAGACAAGAAAAATGAAAAGTGAGGAGTATAACAAAATGAGAGACAAGGTAATATTGGTGACAATTCTAGTTTTGGTGGCAGTTTATATGGCGTTGCCATTCTATGTGACATCAATACCTCTAACTGCTGTCATTCTCTGGTTTTGCATTCTCCCTTTTGGTGTCATCTCCTGTTCTATTTATCTTGCAATTTTCGTTTGGGATGAAAAGTTAAAGTTTTAATGGTGGGTTTAGCAAATAATACTTGGGAGGTTTTTTTGTATATTTAGTTCCAGGCTTGTACAAAAGCATGGAAAAATATTACAATGTAATCTTGTTTTTCGAGGTTCCTTATTTTTATGTTGAAAAACATATTTTTAATGAAGGATATTTTTATGTTATTTATTGTTATTGTTATGTTGTTTTTTCAGATTTTGTTTTTACATTTTTTTCCTTCTAATTCTTTTGATTTTGCTGAAGATATGATTTAGGCTTATCTCCTCTATGGTTAATTAATATTAACACATCTCACAACTCATAAACAATAAACTTAACATAATTAAGCATTTTTTAATTCTCATGATGATCATTTGTCTAGTAATGTGTGAGTTATATCTCTATATCTCTATATCTCTATTGTTTTTAGTTATAATATAAAATAATATAAATAAAATAACGTATAATTGCGTATAGTACATTGTGAATTGTATCTCTACTGAACTTTTTAATGGAATTTTTTTAGGGGTAGTTTCACAAAAAAAAATTTAATTATAAAAAACAAAAAAAGATTATTTTAATGTACATAATGTGGTTTCGGACTTGATACATTTAATGGAATTTTCATATTTAAAGAAATTAAAAAAAAAGTTATAGCATTAAATATATATTTTTTTATATTTATCGAAAAAGAAAGATACTATTTGTGAGTTGATATATTTAACAGTAATAGATTTATTAAAAAATTTAAGTAATTATATATATATATATATATTAAAGGTATTCTTAATTTCCCTTAAGATGGAAATGGGCTACCAATCAACTATCAACCCATTAAAAATCAATTGCATTAATTCTCTAAATTACCCTTGCATAATAAAATTTGTACACTAATAAAAGGACAATTAAGTAATCAACTAATGTTTACATTTTATCATTCTCATCCCTTATTAGATCATGTCATATGTCCAATTTCAAATCATTCATTTCTTACTTTTTACTTTTAACTTTCTCACTCTTCATTTTCTTTTCTTCATTCAAATTTTAAATTTCTCCCACTTTTTTTTTTTTTTTTTACACTTCTCACTATCATTTTAATTTTTTCTCTCCATTTTCTTTGCTTAAAAAATTAATGAAGAAGAACACAAATTTTGAGAGAGTTCATGCAATTGATTTTTAATGAGTTGATAGTTGATAACAAATTATGAACCTCTTTTAATTTAATGAAGAAGAACACAAAAAAATGTTTAATGTTTAAAACACAAAATTTATTTAAAATAAAAGCATAATTATTTTATAATTATTATATATAAAAAATATTCATAATTTATCTGATTATTGGATAGCATTCAATAAGAGTGCACACAACTAACTTTTCATTTCACGAATCATTATCAGGACAGTATCTATTTTATTTTAATCAACAATTGTCTTTATTTAAGAGCGAAATTTTTTAAATTTTCAAATGTGAATTTTTTTCTTTCTGCATCTCACGGGTCTCTTTTTTATATGATTATTTAATACAATTGAGTTTGTATGATCATTGTTCATTTTACAATTAAGCAACACATTATAAATTGATATATGTTTTTAAATATATTTTATATTATAACAAATTGAATATCACTCAATAATTGTGCTTGACACTAACTTTTTATTTCACGGGTCATTATCAGAACAATATCTATTTTATTTTAACCGCCTTTAATTGTGAGATAAATTTTTATTTTTAAATGTGAAAATTTTATTTTTTTTCAAATTCCTTTATTTTTATTTCAAATTTACACTAATATCTAAATATATTTTATACCGTCTTAAATAAATTTACCCGTGCGGACGCACGGGTATCTTGCTAGTATGTTATAAAAGTCTAACAACTTTGTGTCCTAAATAGTACAGAATAATTTGGTCACTCATAATATTTTGTTTTACTTATAATATATAAATATATATTCACTATATTATATAATATGTGTAATAATATACTATATTATGCACATACATATATTATTAATATTTTTATTTAATAGTAGAATAAATAAAATATATTATTTATAGACCCAGAGTTTATTAGGAGACTTTAATCCCTCCTTTGTGATGATGTTGGAGTTATGTTTGATTAGTTTCGATCGGTTTGTTTCTCTTAAAGTTTTTTTTTTTTTCATATTTTGTAACCTTGATGGTAAAGGTTGATTCTCATACTCACTTGGGGACTTTTGACCTTTTTTTTAAGGTCTCTTTATAAGTTTCTTGCCAAAGTCTTTGTGGGTAGGCTCTCTAGTGTTATAGAGAAGTTTCTCCTAACTAGATAGTTTTTCTCAAAGGTGGGCTTTTGATGGATGAGGTGGTTCCTGGGAATGAGACGGTGGACCCGGCTAAGAAGAGCAAATAATCTTGTCTCATTTTTCAATTGGGGTTATAATTTGGTTAGCTGGTTCTTTCTGGTTTATATGCTTTCTATATTTGGATATAATGATAAGTGGAGAGGTTAGATTCATGGTTGTGTCTTTTATAATAATCTTACTGTCTTGGTTAATGGTTGTCTGACCTAAAAATTTAGTACCCAAATGGAGGTTAAACAAGGTAACCTCCCAGCTCCTTTCCTTTTTATCTTTGTGGCATAAGGTCTCAGTGGGATGCTCTCTAGGGTTGTGGATATGTATCTGTTTTCGGGTTTCAGATTGGGATCCTCATATTTGGTGGTCTCCCATCTTCAGTATGCAGATGATACAATTATTCTGGCAGATGCTTCCATTGAAAATCTCTGGTCCATCATGGCTATTTTCTGAGGGTTTGAGTTATCCTCAAGCCTCTGGGAGAATTTTTCCAAGAGTACTCTCATTGGGGTGAATTCTGACCCTGTCTTCTTAGATCTAGGTTATAACTCCATTGCAACCAAGAGTCTCTCTCGTTAGCATACCTTGGCCTACCCCTAGGGGAAATCCTCATTTGTCTTCTACTTGGGAACCTTAAGTTAATCTCATGACTAGGCGGATCCTCTCATAGGGACATAGGTATATGTCCCTATGAGGGATATTGATTCTTCTTAATTTTGTTCTTTTATTTTTGTCTTTTTTAAAGATGTTTGTTAAGGTGTGAAAGAAGATTGTGAAAAATCAAAGGAGGTTTTTTTTAGGTGAAGTTAAAGGGATTTCTAAGATTGCCTAAGTTAGATGGTCTGACGTATGCAAGTTTAAGAAGTTTAGAGGCCTTGGTATCCAAGATATTCGCATGGTTAACTTGGCTCTTTTGGGTAAGAGGTGGTAGTGGTTAATTTCTAGTGCTTGAGGCATCTGGTGTGAAATTCTATCCGCTAGAAATGGAGTTACTATGATTTCTTCGGTCTTGGGTGGTAGAGTTAATTGTCTTAGATCTGTGTCTCCTTGGTGGAGAGGGGTGTCAAAACCCCTTAGATTGGTTTTAGGATAGTCTCATTAAGAAAGTTGTATCTGGTCTCCTCACTTATTTTTAGAGAGATCCCTAGGTTGGGAATACTTCTCTTATAGTTAAGTTCCTTATGCCATTTTCTATTTGTGAGCAGGTTAATCTATCCATGGGGGAGGTTGGTAGGTGGGAGGGTCAGACTTTGGTATAGGATCTTAAGTGGAGAAGAACCCCCTTGTTGATCATGAGTTGGTTTTGATTTCTAGACTTCTCTTATTGATTATCAATTTTATCCCTTCCCTATAGATTGATAAGTGACAGTGGCATCATTATAAAGGATTCTCTTATTATGTGGCATTCGTGTACTCATGCCTTCTCGCTCGTGAATTTCATAGTGATTTACATATCACTTAAGTTGAGTTAGTTCTCCTTAGTATCTGGAATAACTAGCCTCCCTCTAAAGTAATTGTGTTCTCCAAGAAGCTCCTTCAGGATAAGATCTTTCCAGAGAGAACTTACTTAAGATGTGGATTTATGGGTTTGGGATGTCTCTTGTTTAATTTGTTTGGGAGTTTTTGAGTCGTCCTCCCTTTTTTTGTGACCTATGAGGCATTTGTTACTATTTGATATATGATCTTCAATTGGTTGGTTTGATGTGTTGTTTTACATAGAGACCTTCTAACTCTTTTTCAGGTGTTTTTTTTCGCTTGGTGGATCATCTAGGGCTATAGGGGATAATTTATGATTTGGCAGGAAGTGGTTTGGTTGATTTGAAAATTTAGAAATTATATTACGTTCTCAAGTAGTGAGAGCAAAGGACATGGAAGATTACAACATCCTCTTGGCTTGGAAATGGAATATGAAGGTGAGAAAAAGTACACAAGAAAGGGGATTAAATTTTGTTTTTAGTTTTCTTAATTTGCTTCTGATCAGAGTTCAGAATCTAAACTGATGTTCAAATTCTGATTATACTTAGTAGAGAAATGTTAACAGAAGGAAATAAATAATAACAAAAGACACAAAGATTTATAGCGGTTTCTCCCAACTGAGAGTAGTCCAGTACCCTTGCTTCACAAGAGATTTTCACTATAACCAAATCATGATTACAATCGCTTATGCATTCTGCATAAGACTTTTACAATGCTCAGACCCTAAGTCCAAGACTTTTTGCTTAAACCCCTAAGCTTCAATTCAAGGCTTCCTTGCTCAAGTCCTACAGACCCAAGACTTCTTTGGTTAGACCCCTAGCCTAATACTTTTCTGCTCAGGTCTCTCATATCCAAGACTTCCTGCTCAAGCCACTCTGACCCAAAACTTTTGCTCAGGTTCTACGAACCGAGACTTCCTGCTCAAGCCACTCTGGCCCAAGACTTCTGCTCAGGTTCCATGAACCAAGACTTCCTGCTCAAGCCACTATGGCCCAAAACTTCTGCTCAAACCCCTCAGGCTCAAGACTTTTACTCAATTTCCACGAACTGAGACTTCCTTGCTTAGGTTTCCCGAACCCAAGACATCCGCTCAATCAATCCACTTGATTAAGACTTTCGATGCTCTAGCACATAGCAGGAGACCTACATGGATCAAGCATCTTGGCAAGAGACTTGGATTTTCTCAATCAAGCCACTTGATTAAGACTTTCATTGATGTAGCACATAGCAGAAGACTTACATAGCTCAAGCATCTTGGCGAGAAACTTTACTCTAAGCTGCTAAACAACATGTTCAGCAGAATAGAGAACAAGGTGTACTTGATACAAATATTAGAGGTACGTGGAAATCACCATAACAAAGACCTAAAGCTCTTAAGATTTCTAAGATATTCAATGTGTAAGAAATCTTAAGGCTTTTACAATTACAACCTACAACAAAAATTCTGCATAACCATTTCTGTTGATAATTGGTGATCTTGTTACTCCTCCATCAGGTTTATCCTTGTTGAAGATTCAGTTTGAACCTTCAGCTACTTATATAGCATTTGTACAAGACTATCCGTTGGAGAGATAACTTGATCAAGTGTCTTTACTTTTTTAATAGTACAAGAGACGTTGAAGATAAATACACCAAAAGATCTTGATCAATTATGTATCATGTTTAACCACTGAATCTCCATACTTTCAAAGAGATATTGGAGCAATTTTGGGATGGGTGACCTTTGGGGAAGTTTACTGGAAAGCATGTGAGTGAGGACAAAGCATGCTAAAATGACCCGTGTTGGTTTGTTGGGTTAGTCGGTAATCTTGAAAGTAGTCTGGGCGTTACACCAGTCTGGGGTTTTACAAATGTTATCACAGCGGACCTTTCCCAGTACGATGTGGTTCGGAGACGAACCAAGCAGAAGCTGGTGGACATGTAACACCTGAGGCCGAAGAGGGAGGAGAGTGGTTACATGCAACACCCGAGGGCGAGGGAGTGGTTATTGGTGCATGAGGCATGGCAATGAGACACTCTTGGCAGCTTCTAGGGAAAAACCGATTTAACATCGGAATAAAAGGGATCTTGAAGCTGTGCAGATGGGTGACCTTCTGGGAAGTTTTCTATAAAGCGTGTGAGTGAGGAAAAAACATGTTGAAAAGACACGTGTTGGTTTGTGTGGTCAGTCAGTAATCTTGAAAGTAGTCTGGGGCATTACAAATGGTATAAGAGCCATACCTCTTCTAGTACAATGTAGTTCATGGACGAACCAAGTGGAAGTTGGTGGGTATGTAACACTCGAGGCCGAAGAGGGCGGAGAGTGACTACATGTAACACTCGAGGGCGAGGGAGTGGTTGTCGGTGCATGAGGTATGACAATGAGACACTTTTAGCAGCTTCTAGGAAAAAACTGAATTCACATCAGAATGAGAGGGATCTTGAAGATGTGCAGGTATGAGACTGCATGGTTGAAGGAAAACTTATAAGGATTAATTGGTATTATCTATACCAACTGTAGCAAGCGATTTTTGTCGGTGACGCGACCACCTTATCGTTGGGTTTTCCTCACCGCAATGGTAGGAGGAGGTGCTACTTTCTGATTTCTTATTTATCCCATGAAGCTAAAAGGGAAACAGAAGCTATCTAAAACTAACCTTGCACGCGAATGTTTAACTGAACAAACGCTTAAAAAAGATTGGGGGGTCCGGGGTCAGGTTATACAATGGGGAGTTGTCAATTACCCATCCTATATGTGGTTATCCACAGGATGTTAGCTTTAGGCATCGCTTTGTACTTGATGGTGTTTATCCGTTAATGGGTTGGAAAGTTTCTTGGGAAGTATGAGTGAGTGAGTGAGTTGATGTTGATGTTGATGTTCGGGTTTTCCCGATGTTTTTGGTAAGGTATTGGACCTAAGTTTTTGATTAGTATGAAGGTATTGGACCTAGAGTTTTTTATTAGTATGCTCGCTAAAATTTCGCAATCTTATGCCTGCGTATTCCCGTTTAAATGAAATAGGGAAATCAGAGCAATCGTAGTTCCTCCTATTCTAAGGGAGGAAAAAGATATTTTGTGTCTTGTTCAAAGCCCAAGATTGAAGCTAAAAGGTTTATTTGTGTCTTGTTCAAAGCCCAAGATTGAAGCTAAAAGGTTTGACTGAGAGAGAACTTGTTATCTCTAAAAAATGATTGTTGATTTTTGTGTGCCTTGATCAAAGCCCAAGGTTGAAGCTAAGAGGTTGATTGACTCCACTGGGGAAGTCCTCATACAAAGCCTAAGAGGAGGCTGAAAATGACCGACTTAACCAGAGAGTGTTTTTATCTGTCTCGTACAAAGCCCCAGATTGAGGCAAAAAAGAGACTGACTCTTAGGGGATATCATTATACAAAGCCTAAGAGGAGGCTAAAAGCTTGACTTTTCCGGGGAAAATGTTGTATTTGTCTTGTACAATGTCCAAGATTGAGGCTAAAAGGGATTTTGACTCCGCCGGGGAGATTTGTATGTGTCTTGTACAAAGCCCAAGATTAAGGCTGAAATGGGTTTGACTCTTGCTGAAGAGTATTATCTGTCTTGTACAAAGCCCAAGATTGAGGCTGAAAATAGTTTGAATCCGCTTAGGAAATCATTCCTAAAAGCCTAAAAGAAGGCTGGGAGGAAATGACTTTATTGGGGAAGATATATGTTTCAAGCTTAAGAGATGAAGATTTATGTCTTGTACAAAGCCCAAGATTGAGGCTAAAAGGGTTTGACTCAACAAGAGAGTGCTTTTATCTGTCTCGTACAAAGCCCGAGATTGAGGCTAAAAAAGGTTGACTCAACAAGAGAGCCTGAAAAGGTGATTGACTCAACGAGAGAGTCTGAAAGTTGATTGACTCAACAAGAGAGTCTGAAAGGGTGAGTGATTGACTCAACAAGAGAGTCTGAAAGGGTTAGCTCCGCTGGGGAGAATCATTGTACAAAGCCAAATAGGAGGCTGGCTATGCTGAGGAACGGAAGAATGATTATACAAAGCCTAAGAGGAGGCTATCTTCTGCTGGGAATTATTGAGATCCCGAGGCAGGTCCAAATGGGGAATCAACTCTTGCTGAGGATTACAGAAGAGTTGAGGTTCCAGATGCCTTGAGGTTCTAATTTGGGATTTTTAGGAGAGTGACTGGGTTTCAGCTCTGCTGGAGATTGATCCAGGGTGGCCGGGATTTCTCCTATGTTTGCAGGGAACTTGAGAATGTCTTTGAGACTCAAGGGGGTTAGACTGTCCAAGTCTACTGGTGTGGAAGAGTTTTATCTTTTGTATGATGCCTTCAAGAGGAGGTGGGTGTTTTAAGGGATGAGCATCAACCCTAAATTGGTATGTGATATGACACTGGAAAGACTGCTCTAGCAAAGGATGACTAAGTTATGTCTTATACTTTTAAGAGGTCATCAGGGTCCTTGTATTAAGCCCAAGAGAAGGCATGAGAACTTCTAAGAAGCCGGAGGGTCCTTGTACAAAGCCCAAGAGGAGGCAGGGATGCTTTTAGGAAGCCTGTGGGTCCCAAACCAAGAAAAGTTCAAGAAATGCTATTCACCGAGAATAGATAATTTAGTGAAAGTTCTGAGGTTTGAAGAAACTCAAGAGATGCTATTCACCGAGAATAGATAAACTCTGGGGAGTAGAATTTCTTTAACAATTTCTAGGGATGACAGTCTGAGAAAAGGTTCCTGAAGAATACTGCCTCTCTCTTTGTTCCATATTGTTTAACCCCAAGAGAAGGCAAGACTGTATCTGGAAATCCTATGGGGATCTAGTTTTGTCTGTATTTAAGAGTGACCAACATGGCTTTACTTAGTTCTAGACCTAGTTGCCGGGGAAAACTCTAAATAACTATACTAGTATATATATACAGTTGATATATGACAAGTATTTAAAAGGATATGAAAGAAGACTAACCGTGCGCAACTTCCCACAATACAGTTATATTTATATGAAAACGAGTAAATGAAAACTATTAAAACTTACAGGTGAGCAAGCTTACATGCTGTATTGTTAGTTGTTCAAAGAAATTAAAGAAAGTGAACATGTATATTTGAATCTAAATCAAAATGAAAGTTCTTTTGAAAAGATTGTTGGGGCTTATACTCAATAAGAGGCCCAAGTTTTAACAGTGATCGTACTGTTGTTTTGAAGACCGTATCGGGACTTATACAACGACTGAGGCCCAAAAAAGATTTTTGTACAATAAGGGTTGGGTCTTACACTCTAATAGAGGCCCAAAGAGTATTTAAAGAAAAGAAATGGGACTTACAACACAAGGGTAGGCCCAGTTGAAAATAGTTTGAAAACGACGATCGCGTCGAAATTTCTGAAACTGTATTGGGACGTATACAATACACTGAGGCCCAAAATGGTTTTGGTTAAAAGGGGATTGGGTCTTACACTCTATTAGAGGCCCAAAAGTGTTTTGAGAAAGATTGATAAAGGTGAAATCAATCAAAACCCTAATTTTGTTAAAAATAGAATTAATTTTGATTAAAAATTAATAAAGTCATTGAAAACATGTGAGAAATGAGTTGTGATTTTGGGTCAATGTTTCAAAAATCATGTTTTTATCCACAAAATGATTGAAAACCATTTAAGTTTGGAAAATCAAGAGAAAGAAATTTTTTAAAATGTTAAAAACAAATAAAAATTAATTCTTTGAAAAAATATCAAATATATGAAATAAATAATATTTTTTGGGAAATTTTTGTAAAATAAAATATTTTAACATTTTTGTGAATTTTGAAAAAAATAATCAACTCAAAATCATTAAACTTCAGAGAGAAATAAATTTTTGAATCAATTAAATAAAATCACAAAATTCAAATATTTGAATATTTAAAAAAAGGCGCCAAGAACAACCAAGAACACGCGCGTGTTCTGAGTTTTTGCATATTTGCGTTTTCTCACTAATCTCACTGAATACTTGACGAAATTACAAAATTCACATATCAATCTGCTCGTTTTCAACTCACGATCATGTCTATGGTCTTTAATTTCATTTATTTTAAGTATGGAATTAGAAATCAAAGAGAAACCTCAATAACCTAAATTTCTGCATGAAGGCTAGGAAATTCCATACACGATTCATACAAAGCAATCAATTGAGGGGAAACACTCCATACATGATTATGAACATATGGAAAAATTATTGTGCGAGGAAATATGCATGAATCATGAGATGACCAAGTTTAGGCTTACCTCTTGCAGCTGGTGATCGAGTTCTAGGTTGGAGGTGTTACAACTTGGTTCCAATGATGTGGACAGCTTCCTTAGGTGCTATGGAGTGTGTCTGGATGCTTGGAGTGGATTGAATTGAGCTGGAACTTGATTTGGCACCTCAACTGCAAATCTGTCAAAGGCTTGTGCAGATGGCTGGTGATTTTGAGAAATTGGTGTTCCAGATGTTATGTAAGAGTTTGGATCACTTCTATATGTAATATGTGAGGTGTGTGTGTGATTGGTTTGGTTGGAATTGCTCTCAAACTCAAAACCCGATAGTGACTTGAGTTAGAAGGAAAAATTGGAGTGAAAGAGGTGATTTTGAGGAAATCATCAGTTTGGGTGCTTTGGTGCACTCAAACTTATCACAAATGAGGTTTATTTATAGTGCAACAAGTTTGTTTTGGCTGCAATAGTGTATGGCAACTGGTACGGGTCTGTGGCCAATTGTGATCAAATGGAATCTCAAGTCTCCTCTAGCCATTGACTTGAGGTTAGAGCACAGGCCTATGGTTCTTTGGTTCAAGGATAAGTCTTGACTGAACTTGGATAACATTGTCTTGATGAATGCCACCTCTATGCATCATTTAAATGCTTTGAAACAAAATTGAATATTTGAAGCATCTTTGAATTTAGGAGTGTCATGCCTAAACATAGCTCCATGGACTTGTGAGGCTGGTAGATCAGTCATTGTCCCTTGGTTGTTCCCCCTTGAGGTGTGCAGATGGATAACCATGCTTGTTGTTGCACAATTTGATCAAATCGAGCTCTTATGCACAAATCTGCCTTGCCAAGACAGTTTGCAGCAAGGCATGTTGCAGCTGTCATAACTCCTAGCCCAGGTGGAGTTTTCTCATGTTTTTGGGCTCATTGGAAAGCCCTCATATGATACAACACATGTGTGATCATAGTTTGTCTTGAAACTATTTGGATCCAATTGAAAAATCATCATGAACATTGATGTTCAAGACTGCCAACTTAGGCAGATTTTCACTAAGTGTTGGAAAAGTGTCATTTTCATGTTTTTTTTGCCATTTTGATCACTCCATAACTAAAAATCCATGAGGAATTGGAATGAGCTGTAGTTGAAGCTTTTGTAGAGTGTAATGAGAGCTATAAATCCAGCTTTAGATCATCCAAAATGGTTGCTTGGATCTCAAGTTATGGTCCTTGGAAGTTGGTACCCTAGCCACTTAGTTTCATAACTTAGAAAATTTCTAAGTTTTTTACGGTTACTCCTTTTACAAGTTAACTCACTTTCTTTGATTTTTCTTGATGAATGATGATTAAAATCACATATTAACATTGTTTTAGGGTCAAAGAACCATAATTGTGAAAAATCCCAAAAAGTCAAACTTGATTTTGTGCATAGTTGACTTTTTATCGGATGAAATCCAAATTGTGCGATCCTTTGTGAAATCAAGCCCTTGACCTAAATTAAACATAATGGATGGATTCCATAGGTGTTATAGGGTGTATTGAATCATTTCCCAAAGTTTGGGAGCATGTCCTGGTCAAAAGTCAAAGACACAGTTGATTTTTTCCTTGAAACCCTAATTGTGGTCCTGATGAAATTGAAGCTTGTAGATCAAGCTTCTTGGATCAATCCCTTGTTGTAAATGGATCAATGTAGTGTATTGGAGACCCTCAAATCATGTCTTGATGTCTTGGCTCATGTGTTGTCCCAAAAGTCAACTTAGGGGTGAATTAGGTCAAGAAACCCTAATTCTTGATTTTTGATAAATGCATCCCCTGAGGTTAAATTGACTTGCTGATTGGGTCCATGAGGTCCCTTAGAGTATCTTGGGTTGTGCTTTGAAGCATTGGCTCATGCCCAGATGAAAATTTCCATCTGGAGGCCTTGGTCGACCAAAACCCTAATTTGGTGACACTGGCGATCTCGAGGCTTGATCCACTTGGAATACTGCAACCTTGTGCTTAATTCTTGATGTGGGAGTCCTCTTGATCCTTTATGGAGGTTTGAGAGGTTAGACAAGTTGAAGATCATGTCATTCTTTGATTGATTCTTTGTCTAAGTGCTCTGAGAGAGCCTGAAACCCTAATTTCTGATTATGGTGAATGCTCAACCATCTTTGAGGAGATTTGTGAGACATGTAAATACATCCATATTGTGATGATGAGTTGCACAATGATGGGAAATCTTGGTGGTCAAAATTTGGGGTATGACACCAACAAGGTGCATCTTCTTTTCGGTAGTCCATTCTATAATAACTCCACAGTTAAGCGTGCTTGACTTGGAGTAATTTTGGGATGGATGTCCTTCTGGGAATTTCCCAGAAAGAATGTGAGTGAGAGCAAAGCATGCTAAAAAGACCCGTGATGATTTGTGAGGTTAGTCGGTAATCATGAAAGCAGTCTGGGGCGTTACACCCTCACTCTCTGTGAGAGATTTTACACTATGTCAGATCTTTGTACAATTCTTTCACCAAGACCAATCCTACTATCTTTTAACATATGCAACACAAGTCAAAAAAGAAAATAATTCTTTCTTTTTCACTATCTTGTTTCCAACAATCCTGGACAACAAGATATACACAAATCTGAGTTTGTAACAGAAGTTATAACTCTTAAATCAATTATATATTAATTGATTTCCTCTTTGTATTAATCACAAACAAAACATATAGACCTAAGTGCTCAAAATAATATGAACGAAACTTTAATGAATATGTATGAAATTTCCTGCAGAAAGTTTCATATTTGAACGTTTAGAAACTTGTTTTGATTATGAGATGTGAAAGTTGTATGTAAATCTCTTTTGATATATGAAAGTTTTGTGTCTAAGAGTCTCTTTTTGAAAAATTTAAACCACAGGTATATATAGATCCAATATACCCTTTTGAAAGAGTGTGTATTCATGAAACATTGCCATATTTGATGTATGAAAGATGCAAAATGTTGGAATCAGTTTTTTCTTGAAAAATTGGCACTACTTCAGTGGTAACTAGTCAACACAATCATCGTAACCGGTTACACCCGATACTTATTCAAAAAATAAGGTATTTTTACGTCTATGTAATCCGTGCAAATTATGACGGTCTTAAAGTGGCATTAATGTTGTTTCAAACGCCATACTTTACCAAAAACAGAAGGTTTGAAACAATCTTCTAAAAAACCATTTTATTAGGATGCTGCTTTTTGCATAGTGTTATTCCATGGTGTCAAATATGGTAGACTCTCTTAAATTATGAATAGCCTTTCTACTAAGAATTATGAATTATGCTAGTGCACCAGATTATAAACATTGTTGAGCAGGTCAATAACTCCCTGTACTCTATGATTGACCTTTAACAGCTGAAGGACATGGAACATTTCGTGTCCAAGTATAACAGTCAGTGGAGGAGGATTTTGTTTGAACATAATCCATGCGGAAGAAAGAGGGCTAACCAACAATGTTAGTACTCCAACGTCCAAGTTAGTAAAAAATATTAAATAATGTGAGTGAGAGAGAATTTTGAATACTTAGAATTGCACGTTTACTCTCTTAAATAGTAGGAGCATTTATAAAACCATCTATGAGGAGTGTGACATGTACTGTGGACAATTGTCTAATTGATCTGGACGATTGACAATGTCTTAAGAGGCAGAGTAATTTGCTTTAGATGAGAATGAAGTTATTTGCACTCATTCTCCTTTGAATTTGTGAGCGGCCTTAAACATAATTGCTCCTAAAATAGCATTTTGGTTAAAAAATTGTTTTATTTTTTTTAGTTTGGTTTAACTCACATTTACTATTTTTTTTCTAAATAGATTTACTTAGAATATCACAATCATTAATAAATAAAAATATAACTTTTATTTATAGATGATAATATGAAAAAATTAATTTTAAAAATATTATTGATTAAAATTAAATATTTAAAATTAAAAATAATATTGTAAAATTAAATATTAAATGTATTGCTTTCTACTATTTTGTTTATACTTAAAAAAAAATATATAGCGCTCCTAGGATATATTCCCTCGATTTTTAAATGTTCAAAATGAAAGTTTCGTCGTGAAAGTTCTTATTTATTGTAGTGAGAATAATTTAACAGCTAAAATTGACTAATAATGCAAAAGAATTCTACGTTAAAAATAATATGTATTAATTAAATGGCTTAAATAGTGTTTTGGTCCCTGTAAGTTAGCGCGTTTTTGAATTTGGCCCCTGTATCTTTTTATTTGTCTGAGTCCTCAACATTTGATTTTTTTTTTTGCGAATAGTCTCTGACGTTAAACTTCCATTACAAAAATGATGATGTGGCCAACGTTGCTGATGTGACAAGTTTTTTTTATCATTTTCCATTTATTTTAATCTTCAATAATTCTACATAAGCGTTGTTTTGTTTATTGAGTGTTAAAAGAGAAATGTGAAATCTTTCAAAAAATGGCCCTATGTAGTTAACCCAGGACTTTTTGGTTTCAACAACAACAAGTTTCCACCAAGCCCTTTACTTCCTTTAGTTTATATTTATAATGCATATACTAATATACTAATATTCCTGCATATAATAGAATAAATATTTAATAAACTAAATAATTGAAATATTTTATAAACTATTTAATAGGCTAATTATTAAATATTTAATAGATTAATTATTAAATAGATTATTTAATATTTAATAAAATAATTATTAGAGAAAAAATATTATACATCGACAGTGTAAAATATTTTTACACCGTCAACTAATCACGGACTTGTATCCCGCTAAATCACAAGTTTAATTTTAAAATACTGATATGACATGGCGAAATGTTATAATTCTATTGGATGATGGTGTAAAATAAGTTTACACTGTCAGTGCACTACCTTTGCTCTCTAATTATTAATAGACTAAATATTTAAAATTTAATAAATTAATTATATAATAGAATAATTATTTAATAAACTAAATAATTGAAATATTTTATAAACTATTTAATAATATTAATATTATTTCATAGTGTCAATAAAAATAAAATTAAAATATAATATTAAATATTTACTAAATATTAAATAGTAACATTAATATTATTGAATCTATTAATAAAATACATTTTATTGTAAAATATTTTTTTAATAGTTTATTAAATAGTTTTTAAAATACTGATAAAATAGACTAGTTATTAATTAATATTTCAACTATTAATTAATGATAAAATAGTTTATTTAATATTTATATTTCAACTATTTTGTTAAATATTAATATAACTAGTTATTAGACTAATTATTAAATAGATTATTTAATATTTAATAAAATAATTATTAATTGACTAAATATTTAATATTTAATAAAGTAATTATATAATAGAATAAATATTTAATAAACTAAATAATTGAAATATTTTATAAACTATATAATAGAATAATGAATCTAGAATTATCTAAATAGTTTATTAAATAGTATATTATTAAATAATTTACTTAGTATTTCAACTATTTAATATTTCAATTATTAATATTTCAACTATTTAATATTTCAACAATTAATATTTCAACTATTTAATATTTTAACTAATAATTAGTTTAATATATATTTCAACTATTAAATAGTTTAAATAATAATTAGTTTATTAAATATTTAATTAATATTTACCAATATTGCTGCTACTTACTTATTTAAATAGTTAAAATATTGAATAAATTATTTATTTAATAAATTAAATAAGTTAGTTTAAACTATTTAATATAATAGTTGAAATAGTTATGTAAACAGTTATTTAATGACATTAATATTTTATTAAATATTTAATAAAATTGTTAAAATATAAATATTAAATAAACTATTTTATCTATTTAATAAAAATTAAAATATAAATTAATTAATAACCTATTTAATATTAAAAAAAATTATTTATCAAGTATTTTATTAATGTTAATTAATGTTAATTAACTAGTTGAAATTAACTAAATAGTTAAAATAAAAAAGTATTTTCTAAAAAAGTATTGTTAATGTTAATTAACTAAATAGTTGAAATTAACTAAATAGTTGAAATAAAAAAGTAGAAAACGTATAAAACTATTTAATAATATAATATGCAGTAATATATTTAATAGTATTAAAATAGTATTATATATGCAGTATGTAGTAAATATTACTAAATATTTTAACTATTTAGTAAATATTTCAACTATTTAGTAAATATTTCAACTATTTTATAAACTATCTAGATAATTCTAGTTTCATTTATGTAATATATATTTGTTGCAATGAATTAAACAAATGTGTTGGTTGGTTTAGTGGTTTTGTACTAGCACGTGAATCTAACACAAAAAGTAATAATAAAAAAATACTGACGAGTAATTAAAAAATAAAAAGAAAAAAACACTGTCACATCAGCGATAGAAGCCACATCAGCAATTCCACATTATCACCGTTAGTCCAGTCAGTTTTTTTTTAACAGATTTCTGACGTCAGAGATTAAAAGCAACACAAAAGTCAAATATAAGGACTCTGACCAAAAAAATAAAAATAAAAAGATACAGAGATTAAATTTAAAAACTCGCTAACTTACAAAGAGAAAAAGACTATTTAAGCCTAATTAAATTTATATTTATATATGAATATATAAAAAAATCAAAATGTATTTGAGATCAGATTTGTTAGATAGTCAAGAAGTGTCTAGTATGTATCTGACTATTGTGAACGGTTATAGAATCATGGAGTTTCCTTTTTATTAGTTAGATGGTACAAATGAACATTTTACAATGTTGTTGAACTCGGTAGTTGAGATTACCATGTTTTCAATAAAATATTTATGTTTTGCAGCAATGATATCAGTTACATTACTCTCCATATCAGTTTTATTCTGTGTTATCTTTTCTGTATCTTTTGAATAAATCATGGAGAAACTTCAAAGTCCATGTGTGACTTGCTTAACCCCTTTCCTAGAATTTAAACAGAAGACATGTGTAGAAGTGATGAGATCTCTAAATCCTACAAAATGTAAAACTAAAATAGGATTGGAAGAAATTACTGTGAGTGTTTTGAGATAAGCAAGTAGAAAGGGGAGAAAATATCACACTTATCATGTTAATTTATTACTTTCTAAAATTTAGAATGCTAAGACAGAAGTCTCAAATTAGTGTATACAAGATATATTAAATATAATGATGTAATAAGTAGAAAGCAAAAGCCATAACAATACCATGTGAAAATATATTAGAGAATGGAGAAACACACTCAAAACACCTTAACAATAATAATAATTGAAAACGTGCACACAAAATTAATCTAACTGATCAAACAAGAATGATCAAGCTTATTTTAAACAGAATTTAAAACTTACAAAGTAGAAAAAATAATCACAAGAATAAAACTATGACATTTGTATCATCTGATTCATGGTTGAACCATTGGCTCTCCTCACTCTTGTTCTTCTTTTCACTCTTCTCTTAGGCTTCCCACCAAATATCATCACAAGCCATCTTGGCTTTCCAACTAAAAACATGCAATATCCAAGGCCTATTCCAAACACAAATCCACATCCATATCCAATTGCCACTGCTTTCCATCCAAATCCAAATTTCTCTTCACTCCAAAACTTGTTGGCCGAAGGTGGAGAATATTGCTCAGGTCCACATTTCTTTGACAATGGAAATCCGCATAACCCCGAGTTTCCATCATATGACTCATTCGAAAATGTATTGAGTTGGTTTCCTTGAGGTATCTCTCCCACGAGAAGGTTATTAGAAAGACCCAACAATTCAAGAAAATTCAAATTGGATAATTCTGGAGGAATAACACCGGTGAGTATATTTGATGAGAGATCCAATGATTCTAAATTTGTCAAGTTTCCGATGGATCGAGAAATAATACCAGTGAGTCTGTTATGTGAAAGGTTAAGTCCTATAAGTGCATGAAGCTCTCCAACAACATTTGGAATCTCTCCTTCAAATTTATTTCTTGACATATCAATAGTTGCAAAGTTGGTTGAAATTTTCACCAATGTGGAATTGATCCCTTTTATCCTCAGTGACAGAATAGTAGTACCATATATTACTAAGTTGACTATAAAAATTCAATGCATCTTCCATATATGTTTGGAAGGCTAAAAATTGATTTTGGAATATTGTCTTGTAGCATATTTTCGCATAGATAAAGCTCTTCCAAAGAATACAATGAGATTTTCCTGATAGGTCCTGTAAGTCGATTGTTTGCTAGATGTAACACTTTTAAACGAGGCAAGGATAACACGGAGGAAGGAATTGTTCCATTTAATAAGTTGTCATGTAAAATAAAATATGCTAGTTTTTGAAAACCTGAAATTTTGTTGATTAGTGGCCCCACTAATTTATTATTAGAACAATCTAATCTCACAAGTTGATTCAAGGTAAATAATGAAGAAGGAATTTGTCCTTCTAAATTGTTTAAATATAGATAGAGTTCTCTTAGTTTGGTCATCCCACCAAACACATCTGGAATCTGACCATTAAAAGAATTCGATGAAAGGTATAAACTGGTGAGATGTTGAAGGTTTGAAAGTGATACTGGAAGGTCACCTATAAATTTGTTATAACTCAAATCTAATTTGTGAAACCTATTTGATGGGAGAAATACATCTGGGATTTGACCACTAAGATCATTTAAAGAGAGATCTAAATGAGTTAAGTATGAAAAAGTTAAAAGTGAAGATGGAATTGAACTGTTAAGAGAGTTTCCCATTAAACTTAGAAAAGTAAGATAGGTGAGGTTAGAAAATGATGGAGGAATGGGTCCTTGAAAACCATTTAGTGAAAAATCCAAAATTCTAACTGAGTTACTGCAGCTCAATTTTGGAAGTTGGCCGGTAAGGTTATTACCTGACATATCTAATTCATAAATAGCTGGTAAGCAGAGAATGCCTTGTTTGAAGTTACCCCTTAATCTTGTGTTTCTAAGATTAAGAGTAACCAAAAGGGAAGAATGATTGAAGAGAAAACTAATGGAGTTTGGTCTTATTGAAGACATATTTGTGTCATCCAAAAACATCTCTCTTAAATTTGTTGCATTTTTCACAAGTCTATTCAAAGTGGTCTCTTTCCAAATTAAGTCACTATTTTGAGAGAGATGAAGTGATGTTAATTTAGAAAGATGTGATATTTGAGGAGGAACTTCACCTTGAAAATCACAGTTAGAGAGATCAAGATGTGTGAGACTTTGGAATCCACCAAACTTAGAATGAAATTTGGAGCCAAAATAAAGATTGGAGAAATAATTGGAAGAAAGATTGAGTGTTTGGAGATGAGCAAGATGGAAAATGGTACTGTTAGAATGTAATATACCTGTAAGGCCTTCACAGCCAAGGTTGAGGCCAATCACATGACTAGAGATGGTGTCACATGTGACACCTTGCCATGAGCAACAATCAGTCTCATTTTTCCATGTTGTTGTTTTCATAGGAGATTCATTACAAGGATAATAAGCAGTACTTATAGTGAATGAAGACTTGAAATGAAGCAAAGCATGATTCTCATAAGGATGACATGAGAAGTTGAAAGAAGAGAAAGATGGAAAATGAAAGAAAAGATGTAAACACAGAAGAAACCACTTCATGGATAAAGGAGTTTGTGGAAACTTAATAGTTTATTTGAAACAAAGGAAACCAAAAGAAAATAAAGTGTGCGTGGAAATGGTAAGAAAGTAACTTAAATATTTATACCCAAAATTCAAATACAAAATAGCTCAAAATTAATTTTCAAATAGAAGCTTCACAATTAGAAGAGTCTCTTTCAATAGATGCTTCACAATTTTCTATAGTTGCAAGCCAATTTAGGCATGTACGACGTCTATAAAATAAATCTGAGTTGAAAAATACCAAAGACATTGACATGTAAAAACATTACCAGTAGATCCATTTTGTGTGTGGTAAAGTATCATAATTTAATGGTAAAGTGTCATAATTTAATATGGACAAATTTATTCTATATTTTATGTATACAATGATTCAATTTCGATTTTTTATTATAAAATTGGTGAGTTTTTCAAAGGAATAATTTTATTATATGCAAAGATTTAGAAAAACATTAATCATAAGGTTTTTATTATATATAAAAAAAAAGATTTCATTTGAGAAATAGTAACTCTTTATATTTATACTCATACAACTTGAGATAATACATGTGTGTTGCACATAATTATTTTTATTTAAAATTTAACAGATATTTTAGAACAAAAAAGAATAACAGTTAGAAATTGGAAATTACATAAACATATATAAAAATTTTAAAAATGAAGATTGATTTTGATATCTCATGAATCAGACTTTATATTTATTCTATAAGAAATTTAATCGTTCACATATATGAAACGGAACATACTATTAGTTATTCGGTGATTTTTTTAATATTTAACTGATTTTTTTTTAAATGTCAATAGAATCTAATCAAATTTAATCTAATATTTTAACATACCCCCCATAATCCAAGTTGTCGAACCTATGCTAATCATAGTCGATCTGAACTATTTTTAATTTTTTTCTCAAATTCAGGAATCTGTCGATCTTTAATCCTATGGTGAAAATGTCGGTCTAGTGTGCTTCACTTGAGCAGTGTCTAACTTCAAGTTCACCTCGATATACCTTTTCCCTTAAGAAGTGAAATCTAGCTTCGATATGCTTACTTCTTCCATGCATAACTTGATTCTTCGCCAGATTTATGGCTGACTTTTTGTCGATCTGCAGTACCAGAGGTTCTTCACTTCGACCTACATTTCTTCAAGCACATATCTGATCTAAATTACTTGACAAGCATCAAAGGATCCTGCTATATATTCAGCTTTACATGATGATAATGCCACCACTGGTTGCTTTCTCGAGCACCATGAAATTGGAGCACCAAATACTTGAAAGAAATATCCAGTAGTGCTTCTTCGATCTTCCTTATCTCCGCACCAGTCAGCATCTGAATAATAAGTAACCATAGCTTCTTTGCTTTCAGAGTCTCGTCGAAATAAAATTCCATAGTTTGTCGATCCTTTTAAGTATCCCAGGATTCTTCTTGTAGCCTTCATGTGTGATACCCTTGGTTCATTCATGTATCTACTCACTAATCCGACTGAGAAACATATACCAGGTCGACTGTTGCACACATATCTTAGAGATCCGACAATCTGTTTGAACAAAGTTGCATCGACTTTGTCTTTCTCTCCATACTTCTCCAACTTTAAATTTGGTTCGATAGGAGAAGATGCAGGAGTCAAATCATCCATTCTGAATCTCTTGAATAGCTCTTTGACATACTTTCTTTGATGTAGCACTATGTCTTGCTTCAACATTTGAAATTTCATGCCTAGGAAGTATGCCAACTTTCTCAGATCCGAAATTTCAAATTCCTTCTTCATCAACTCTTTGAACTTCGACAAGTTCTTCAGGCTATTTCCAGTTACTAGCAAGTCATCGACATATAAGCAGATTATTGTTATATCTTGTGGAACAACTTGAACATAGACACCATACTCAGATTTGCATTTTACGAATCCCAATTCAACCAAGTATGAGTCGATCTTCTTTTTCCATGCTCTAGGTGCCTGGTTGAGGCAATAAAGCGCTTTGTGCAACTTGTATATTTTACTTGCTTCCTCCTGAATCACAAATCCAGGAGGTTGTGTAACATATACCTCTTCTTCTAAAGGTCCATTCAAAAATGTTGATTTCACATCTAAGTGAAATGTTAACCAGCCTTGCTTGCATGCCAAGGCCACCACTAGTCCAACAGTTTCCAATCTTGCGACAGGTGCAAATACTTCAGAGTAGTCGAGTCCTGCTCTCTGGAGAAATCCTTGAGCTACTAATCTCGCCTTATGCCTTGCTATCGACCCATCAGCATTGTGCTTCAACTTGAACACCCACTTTATTTCGATAGCTTTTGTATGAGCTGGCAATTCGACTAACTCCCATGTGTTGTTTCTTTTAATTGCTTGTAACTCTTCGACCATAGCAGACTTCCATTTTTTATCTTTGAAGGCTTCGCTATAGTTGATTGGTTCAGCACCTACAAGTAAAGCAAAATGGACTAGTTCTCCATCTATTGTGACTTCATCATCACCAACCACTTCATAGTCTTGAAATCTTGCTGGGCGAGCTCTAGTATTTTGAGGTCTCTGACTTGTGCCATCCATATCCCCTTCGACTTCGATTGTGTCGAGAATGTCAGTAATTGTTTCGACTTCTTCTTCGACTAGAGTATCAACAATGTCTTCGACTTCGACATCATTACTTGCTTCGTTGAAATCATAGCTCATCAGTGGCTTGTCAATTGCATTACTAGAATTCCAATCCCAGGCAGAATTTTCATCAATCAAAATGTCTCGACTCATCACAACCTTCTGATTATTTGGATTGAACATCTTGTATGCTCCAGTCTTATGATATCCTACCAGAATCATAGGTTCACTCTTATCATCAAGTTTCCTTCTCCTAGCATCAGGAATATGCTTGTAGCAAATAGAGCCAAACACCTTCAGATGACTCACTGATGGTCGTTTGCCACTCTACACTTCTTCAGGAACCTTGTTCTTCAGCTTCTTGGTAGAGCATCTGTTCAGAATATAAACAACAGTCGAAACAACTTCTCCCCATAACGATTTTGGCAAATTCTTCTGCTTCAGCATGCATCTCGCCATGTCCAATATGGTCCTGTTTCTTCTTTCTGCTATTCCATTATGTTGAGGAGTATAGGGAGCAGTTATCTCATGATCAATACCATGTTCTGCACAGAATGCTTCAAATATCTTGGATGTGTATTCACCACCTCCATCTGTTCGCAGAACTTTAATTTTCTTTTCATCCTAGTTTTCGACAAGTATCTTGAATCTCTTAAAGATTTCAAATACTTCGTCCTTTCGTTTGATCACATAGATCCAGAGCTTTCGACTGTACTCATCGATAAATGAGAAGAAATACATGTTTCCACCAATGGTATGCTCTTCGAAAGGACCACATACATCTGAATGTACAACTTCGAGTATGCAGGATGATCTCATTGACATAGTCGAAACAAAAGACTTCCTAGACTGCTTTCTGACTAGACAACCTTCGCAGAATTTGTCGGCCATCTCAAGAATTGGTATACCAGTTACCATATCTTGAGTGATTAGTTGATTTAGCGACCTAAAGTTCAGATGGCCAAACCTCAGATGCCACAACCAACTATTCTTGTGGTCGATAACTGTTTTTCAGACATTGTACCTCAGTCGAACTGAACATGGTCGTAAATGTTATATTCTTCGACAGAGGAGATTTCAAGACCAAGTTATTTTAAATCTCAAAAAGTTCTAACGCTTCGTCTTTCATAACCACTGAGAACCCATTTTCGATAATCTTGCCTGATTCTAATGGCAATAGTTTTGGTTCTTCGAGCCGTTAACTTTTCTCTATATTTTATTTTTCAAAAAAGAAGACTAGATTTAATTTGTTAATGTGAATTTAAAAAATATATATATACTGCAAAACGTTTTTGTTATATACAATTGTAAAATTCTTTTCTATTGCTAATCATGTAATTATATTTTAAACATGTCATACAATAACTGTATTTCAAAGCACGACATAAATCTGGAGATGAAAATTCAAATCAAATAGGTCATGCGATGCGATGCATGTGGAATGATAATAACGGTCGCAATGACTTGTTGAAAATCTTCCCATTTGATTAGTCTCCAGCATGCTCTTAAAGAGAGGACTTGTGAAAATTATACCTATGCGAAAAGATAAACACATGAGAATTTTCTATCTTTGAAGAAGACTTAATGGAATCAATGACTTTGTAAACATTGAACAAGATATATGGAACCATCTTAATAATGGTTTGAATGAACTGGGAAATTAATAATAATTCGGTATATTTAATAAATTATTGAAGTTGTGATCAATGGGGTTAACTCCAGCAAATATGACCGACTCTTCAATTTAATTGATCAAAATTGAATATTAATTAGGAGATATATTTATATTTAGTGTCTAATAATATTTCTCGAATACTATTGGGAGAGTTCGAGAGCGTCAATGAGCTTAATAACAGGAATTTTAAAATTTGTTTGAAAGTTTTCGAAGGAAAATAGAAATGGATTTAAAAAAAAACAGAGATTGAGTGAAAAGGACAGAAGAGTTTAGATGGACAACGTTTTGAGAGTATTATCTTCATAATACAAAATCTTCTTAATTTAGAAAAATTAAAATATATATATTGCAAGAGGAGTTTGAGGGTTTTGGATGCCTTAAATAAATTGTTCAAATATAAGTTATATTGTTATAATAATCCAAAAAAAATTGTTACTGATTAACATTTGTTGCGGTGAAAATCGGATAACAAGCTATTAATTAACTTGCATCGCATTTCTTTTACAACCGACTTTGATTTATCCAAAAGAAAGGTTCAAGATCGAAGAAAACCTAAAAGGGGGGAGATCTAAGGTTCGGGGGTTGGTTATACAAAGGGAAGGTATTAGCACCCTAAGTATCTGTAGTATTCTACAGGAACCTCTTGTTAATGTTTGTGTGAAGTTATGTTTGTTTGCTAAGGTAAAGTAAAGACCTAGGTATGTACACTAAGTTTGCTCGCCAAGACGTCGCGTCTTGTGCCTACGTATCTGACTAATGAATCAGAGCAACCGTAGTTCACCTAACTAAGGGTGAAAGAAAAGGAAACATTGACTATGGCCAACGTTCCAAAGGGAATGAGCATAAGCTCACGTAGAGTCCACGATAACTCTCTAAGTCTACGTTATGAAGGGAGGAAGTGAATTCTCATGATAGTGAGAACCACACAGAGTTCATGATAACTCTGTAAGTCTGAGTAAAAGGTAAAGTGAGTTCTCATGATAGTGAGAATCACATGGAGTTCATGATAACTCCATCCTATTACTAAACTATGAGGGACACGGCTCTTATGAGGCCAAGGATGAAACGGGAGTAGTTTATGGACTTAGGAGTCAAAGTAGGAACTTTCCTTTGGAAGGAGGGTCAAGAATCAAGCATGAATATGATATATACAGTATGAATATGAACAAAAGTATAATCAAGATAGTATGAACAAAGTAATATGAACATGGTAATAATCAAAACATCAAAATCAAATGATAATAAATCAAAGAATGATGGTAACCACATAGTATCATGTTTATCATGCTAACATGCTAAGAAACAATGTCAAGCAAACATATATATAAGTATCAAGAAAAGCAGACATCAAGCAAAAGTAAATGAGTGCTTCAATGTAAATAGCAAGAGATAGAAATATCTAACCAGAATAGTGCATAAACACTTCCCCCTGATGGGCCACTGGCAAGCCAAGATCAAGAGTCAAAACCTCCACTCCAAGAGCATAGGGCAAAGGGTCCTAAATCTAAGTCCTCAGTCCCAAAACTCGAGATGGTAACCACAGTCCGGTCATTGAGTTTTTTAAGGTTTCGATATTTATTAGTGCGTTTTAAAGAATGTATGAGTAAATAAAATGTGCAATAAAAATAAGATATAAATATGAACAGTGATAATATTAACAAGGATAATAATCGACATAAAGAATAAATCAAGATATATATATATATATATATATATATATATATATTGACTGAAAGTAAATTTAGTGATTGTTGATTAATTTATTGGATCGATGAATCGGGTCCAATGTAGTGCTGATCCGTCGTAGTACGGTCCATGAGGAAGACCATACTATAGGAGGATGCACAATTTGATCTTTGTGTTAAGACACGATAGAGAAATGATATAGAAGATCATTCTCCGATGAAATCGTGCCACACGAAAAGAAAAGGTGGAGACCTCGTCTTGAGTCACAAACTCTCATTGATTAGTCGAAGGTAACCTATCACGATCTCAAAGTATAGAAAGAAATCTCAATGATCACTCACTACAGATTTGAAATAATGAAGGTTCGTCGCTTCGCTAACAACGTTCGTGAATAGAAAGACTTCATCGGTCAAAAATGAAAATGAAGATATAAGAACATACAAAATGAAGTAGAAATAAAGTCGGTCTCGTCTTAATCATGATTTAATCGAGAAACAGATAATCTATGATATTCGACTTTCATCGACCGATTAAAATAATGAAGGTGGCCTCATACATATCACGACTTTTAGTAATTTGATAAATCGACTAAGTCGTGATTTCTGTAATATCATCGGCCCAAAAATAAAGAAACGGGCTCGAAATGAAAATAAAATCGGTCTCATCTAAATAAGGATTTAGATCGATAAATCGAATACCTTTCTATTAGATTTTCATTGACCAATAAAAATAAATTGAAAAATGGCCTCATATGAATCATGATATTTGTGACTTGAATAAATCAACAAAATCAAGAAGTTTTTTATGTCATAGGCCCAAAAATAAAGAAAAATAATGGAATGGTAATCAAAAGGCAAATGAATTAGAAATTAAAACAAGAGAAAACAACATAATAGATTAAGAGAATTAGTATAAAAAATATAAATATTATTTGAAAAAGTTAATATAATAAAGGAAAAGAAAAGCATAGAAAATAGGAGGAGAGGCGCCAGATTCATTGATAGGGTGTCAATAGGAAATTGCGTATGGGCCTGAGCTCAAGATCACGCAGTATTGCGTCTTTACTAAGCCAAGATACAACGACATTCTCCATTTTTGACAAAACCATTGCGTTAGGTTCACCATCATCCTCCATTTCTTTCTTTTTTTAAAATGAAATAGACAGAGAAATTCACGGACAACATCACAGATGGGTGGATCAACAGAGTCGAAGTGAATCTCTTCCTAGTCTCAAGTTTTCCATCGTTGTTCAACTCAGATCTTCCTCAAGCTCAGGTTTGTGACTTTGATTTCACTTGTCTCGCTCTCTTCTCATCTATCTCTTGGGGATTCGATTGGGAAGTATTGGATGGTTTGAAGATTGAAGTTGTTGTTGCTGAGAATTTGATGGGGGGTAGGGTTGTGAGAGGGTTGAAGAAGATTTGGGATGTTGGTGAGCGGCGGTGGTGGAGAAAATCTGGTGAGATAATCGTTCAGAGGTTTGACTCGGAAGCCGAAGAAGAAGGTTGAATTTTTCTGTTGGATTTGAGTGAGGTTGTTGCTGGTTTGGTTTGAAAAGAGTTTGCGGCTGGGTTCTGTTTGGGTTGTTTGAATGATGAAGGAAACGGTTTCCAGAAATGGCGAAGGGAAAAGAGGAAAACGATTGTTGCTGATAAGGTTGAAGGTTTTACATGGTTCGTATTTGAGGTTGAAAGAAAGGAGGTTTTCCACTGCTGTGATCTTAAAGAAGTGATAAAAATAAAATAGAATAAAAAGTTATAGAAAAGGAGGGTGACGATGTTTGAATGGAGTACAATGATTCTTGGAGAAGTGAAGTCAACAGAAGTGAGGTGATGTTGTGAAATGTTGAAGGTGGAGAGGTCTGTGAAAAAGTGTCGAAGAAGTTCTCCTCCCTGTGAGTTTTCTACGCGTTTGGTTTTATGGTTGTCATTGGCAAGTGGTGTTGCGTATTTCCGTTGTAGAGTCGTACGAAGGCTTGCGTAAGGCAGGACTTGCGTACGGTGTAAGCTGGCACAGTAACAGTGCTCTGCTCTTCTTTTCAGGTTTTACAAATCGAAGTTTGTCTATGAAGGTTTTTGGAATAGCAGTGTTTGGCGTGTTATTACTTTCCTTGTGCAGACATTGTAATTGTGCAATCCTTGTCATCCTGTGGAATTGGTGTAGGTGTTGTAGCATGCTTTTGAGTACTCTGTGAGGTAGCAGGAGTGTGAAGCAGTGGTGTGTAGTGATGGCTGCAGAGGTAGCATTGACTTGTTGTTGTTCAAGTTGAAGCACGATAGCAGTGTGATGTACGTACCGCAGGCTGCTAGTAGCAATGGTTTGAGGCACATGCTGATTTTGTCCTTAGATGTGTTGTTGAGGCTGTATGTGTGAATCATGGTTTTTTTTTAATAAAAGAAAACAAATAATGAAAATTAATGAAGTTAAACTAAGAGTAAAATGAACTAAAAAAACTTAAATTAAAATTCAATTTATATTACCTAAAATTAAACTAAATTAATAAATTAAACTAATTAAAATAAATTTAGACTAAGATATAAAATGAACTAACTTAAAATTAAAACTTAATTAAAAATATAACCTAAGCTAAAAAAACAAAATTAACCAACTTAATTCTAAACAATTCAAGATAAATATCAAGGACGACGCAGAATAAAAAGAATGCATGATTAATGATTAAAGGACTACATGACTGCAAATGCTAAGACAGATGACCTAAACATGATATGATGATGATCAGAGGATCTGAGGGTAAGATTTCGTGTGCAACAGTTGCCCCTATTTAAATATCTTCACCGGATGACAAGGGATATGGAAAGATGGTGAAAGATATTTAAATATAGATAACCAAAAATTTTTCCCTTAGATACGCTGATATGCAATGATATGAACCAAACTAGTCTAGGATGCGGACGTGCCATGAGCTTCTGGTATGATGGTATGATGCCATGATGGTGCAAAAATGCAATCAACAACGAAAGCAAACACACACAGGTGGATAACACCGGGGAAGGATGAAGGTTAGTATCCATGAGGTAAACTCACTGGGGATACAAGCTAACCGACAAAAGAGACTTACTGGGGAGACTCCAAGGAAACACTGGGGATAGAAAAACTGAGGGGAAACCCTACAAGTTCTTACTGGAGATAGGACACCAAAGAGGTGTTTTCAACTGGGGAAAGATCCTGGGAGGTAGACGACGCGGTTCAAAAGTAACCGGACGATACTGGGGAAAAGACACATTCTTACTGGACATGAAACCAGAAAGAAGACATGATCACCACAGGGGATCAGTTTTAAATAAAAGGATAGACATCCTACAAAGATTTTCTGGGGATTTCCTATAACGAAGAGTTCAAACGGGATCTTCAAGAAAAGCCAGAAAAGACAGAGGTAAACTCTGCGTCAGATGATGAAAGGTGACTGGACCTTTTGGCTGTGAATGAGGTTAATGAATAAAAAATATACCAGAACTGGTTGAGATAACAAATATGATTCCGTTTATGGAGGATGCCAGCGATGACTGGACTTTAGGTTCAAGCTTGACACGATTCAAGCAGGAACAAACTGAAATAAAAGCCTAAGGTGACTCGATTCAAACCAAAGACGGTGCCAACGATAATTGGACTTTTGGTTCAAGTTTGACACGATTCAAACAGGAACGGGATCTTAAGACAAGAGACAATGTTCGACACGATTCGAACAAGGACTCGGTTCAAGTTTGACACGATTCAAACAAGAACAAGATCCTAAAACAAGAGACAATGTTCGACACGATTCGAACAAGGACTCGGTTCAAGTTTGACACGATTCAAATAAGAACAAGATCTTAAAACAAGAGACAATGTCTGACACGATTCGAACAAGGACTCGGTTCAGGTTTGACACGATTCAAACAAGAACAAGATCTTAAAAGCCTAAGGTGACTCGATTCAAACCAAAGACGGTGCCAACGATAATTGGACTTTGGGTTCAAGTTTGACACGATTCAAACAGGAACGGGATCTTGAGACAAGAGACAATGTTCGACACGATTCGAACAAGGACTCGGTTCAAGTTTGACACGATTCAAACAAGAACAAGATCCTAAAATAAGAGACAATATCCGACACGATTCGAACAAGGACTTGGTTCAGGTTTGACACGATTCAAACAAGAACAAGATCTTAAAACAAGAGACAATGTCTGACACGATTCGAACAAGGACTCGGTTCAGGTTTGACACGATTCAAACAAGAATAAGATCTTAAAAGCCTAAGGTGACTCGATTCAAACCAAAGACGGTGCCAACGATAATTGGACTTTGGGTTCAAGTTTGACACGATTCAAACAGGAACGGGATCTTAAGACAAGAGACAATGTTCGACACGATTCGAACAAGGACTCGGTTCAAGTTTGACACGATTCAAACAAGAACAAAATCCTAAAACAAAAGACAATGTTCGACACGATTCGAACAAGGACTCAGAAATAAGAACAAGATCTTAAAACAAGAGACAATGTCCAACACGATTCGAACAAGGACTCAGTTCAGGTTTGACACGATTCAAACAAGAACAAGATCTTAAAACAAGAGATAATGTCCGACACGATTCGAACAAGGACTCAGTTCAGGTTTGACACGATTCAAACAAGAACAAGATCTTAAAAGCCTAAGGTGACTCGATTCAAACCAAAGACGGTGCCAACGATAATTGGACTTTGGGTTCAAGTTTGACACGATTTAAACAGGAACGGGATCTTAAGACAAGAGACAATGTTTGATATGATTCGAACAAGGACTCGGTTCAAGTTTGACACGATTCAAACAAGAACAAGATCCTAAAACAAGAGACAATGTTCGACATAATTCGAACAAGGACTCGGTTCAAGTTTGACACGATTCAAACAAGAACAAGATCTTAAAACAAGAGACAATGCCCGACACGATTCGAACAAGGACTCGGTTCAGGTTTGACACGATTCAAACAAGAACAAGATCTTAAAAGCCTAAGGTGACTCGATTCAAACCAAAGACGGTGCCAATGATAATTGGACTTTAGGTTCAAGCTTGACACGATTCAAGCAGGAATAGTTTTAAACAACAGGAAAGATGCCAGCGATGACTGGACTTAAGGTTAGACTTCTTGGGGAATACTGCACAAAGAATCAAGATCTGACACTCAAAGGTGAAGATCGGACATAAGTCTAGCTTAGCCAAAGGTTTAAGATAAACCGGGAATGTCTTCACTTTACTGGTGAAATAAAGGCTCACATTGTCAAAGAGTATGAAGACAGGAAGAAGACATGATCTCCACTTGGGGATCAATGTGAAACAAAAGGATAAACAGATTTCCTGGAGATTCTTATAATGAAGAGTTCAAACGGGATCTTCAAGAGAAACCAGAAAAGGCAGAAACAACTCTGCGTACCAGTATAAGCTGGACTTTTGAACACTTTATCAAAAAGATTGACGGACACAAAAACACCTTAACTAGGGATCACGTCAAACGGGTTGATGGAAAATGATTGATTGAAGGTGAAATCAAGGACGGATAAGCTTCTCGTGAGATAGATGATCACTTATCGTTGTAGAGGTAATGATAGCAAAACAAACTTCTCAAGATGATTGAAATTTGTCGTTGGGCATAGCTTCCAAAAAGATATTGGTATTACAACACTGTTGGAGAAAATAAACATGTCTTTAATGGGGATCTGTAAAAAGATTCTTCTTGTGAGACATAGTACAAAATAAATGCACGCTCAAAAGTGAGTTCAGGAACTGCACTTGTCGGGGACCAAAGTTCAATCTAGGAACAAGCTAGAAAGAAACGGCCAAACAAGACTTCAATTGAGGAATGAACTCAACTGGGGGATTTATCTTATCCAAATGTGGAAAAAGATAACTGAAGCAACCATCATCCACGAGGCTTAAACTCTGTGGGGAATTCAGAATGAATGGGCACTTTATGCCTAGGGCTGACAACGCTATTGGAGAGAAAAGACAAACCCAGTCACTTGGGGAGACAAACGCCAAAGTGAACGAAACAGGTAAACACCAGAAACATGTAGCAAAAATGATAATATGCTATGCATATGAGTGCTTATGCCATGCTTAAGCTTATGCTGACAAAACAGACAAGAAGCGAAACTGGAGATGAAATAAACATCTCGATGAGGATACCCAGTCAAACTCAAAAGGTTGGACCATCACTGGGGGTGAAGTAGCTTTACTTCAAGGTTATGTCCTTCTCTAGGGGAAAGAGTACTCCACTTGATATAGCATCTTAACTTCATTAGGAATACCATCATGAGTTTAATTTCTTCATTGGAGAGAAGAGATCCATTGGGAAGTGCCAAGATTAGCTGAAGAGACAACTTACTGGGAGCTGGCAGAGATGCCACAAAAGCCGAGTAGTTCTGCATAACTCATCTTCCCCAGGGTACATGGTCTGTCAGAAGAATACATCAAGAGGATTTTATAGAAGAATTGGCATACAAGGTGTTTCAATATCTTCAAACTCTTGGAGAGATTTACTGAATCTCGACATAACTGCCCCTGATTGACTGCTTTGCACGACAGAGCCCGTGAACTAGTTATGTGTCTTGATCGAAACCCCAGGTTGAAACTGAGATATTGATTGGGCTCCGCTAGGGAAAATCATTATACAAAGCCTAAGAAGAGGCTGGATTCTACTTGGGGAAAAATCATTATACAAAGCCTAAGAGGAGGCTATCTGATAGTTTATACTCATCCCGGAGTGTCTTGTACAAAGCCTAGATTAACAGCGTCTGCACAACAAAATCCTTGAGTTAATTATCCAGTCTGATTGTTGACAACTGGGGAATAAACTTGCCCCTGTCAGCTTGGTTAATCTGTGAAGAAGATGTCCCAGACTAGTTGACCTTTGAGAGGTTTTTCGAATCTCGACTTGACTGCTTCTGATTAACTGGTCTTGTGATGATAAGTCACCAAGAGGATTTTACAGAAGAATTGAAATGCCAGATGCTTCAATGTCTTCAAACTCTTGAAGAGATTCATGAGTCTTGACATAACTGCCCTAGTTCAACTGTATTCGCAATACAAAGTCCTTTAAACTGTGGTAGAAACAACTGGGGAACAAACTTGCCCCTGTTGATGGGTCATCGGAGTCCAAACTTGTCATGAAATGACCTCAAGAAGGCTTGCCCCAATATTCTGAACTTTGAAGAATTCTGCCCCTGATTCAACAATTCTTGAAATGATGGATCGGTAGAACCTTCCGCTTAGTTGCCCCTTGACTGAGCTTCCTTTATCAAATCAAATTCCCTAGCTGACTGCATTTGTCGGGATTCCTTTGATGTTGAATCATTTTACAAACAAGTATTGTTCATTTAAAATTGGCAATTTCAGTGCAAAAATTCATGCAAGCTTTTGAAAATAAATTTTATTGATGAAACACACACAGTGGAATAATTAAGCAATCAAAAACAAAGTGGATCTGGTCATTCATAGAATGACAAATGAAGTGATCAACACACACAACTAGCAAAGATCATTAGGAGTCAGGTTAATCAACCTTGTTGTAGTATGCTTTCAAAACAACCTTACCTCAATTAGGTCTTTTAAGGGTTGTAACGTGGCTTGGTTCACGGTTTTATGAAACAAAGATAAAGGCTCAAAGTTTGTTCGGTACCCACCCCATCTTCGTGATGAACTCCAATCCTAAGCCCGGTTAACTTAAACTATACATTCAGGTTCCTACAGACTAGGAACGAGCTGATGATCATTGATGATGATTTAGACCCCTTGGATAGTCAGTACTCCCTCGCAGAATTTGGTTAATCTTTGAGACTTTGAGACTTCTCCTTGTCTTTGCTGGTTGAGGTCACGATACCTCTTCTTTTGATTTGATTGAGGTCACGATACCTCTCTTTGTTTGCGGTTAGGACCTCATTTTTGTTTGATTGTTGCTTTAAAACTCCTTTTTTGGCTATTGTACAAGTTCTTTTTGTATAAGGCAAAGTTCTGGGCTTCCTATCTTTCTTGGCTTTTTCCTTGAAAGGGACTCAGCTCATCCTTTGATTAAGGATTTTTTAGTTATTCTTCCTTATTGTTGCTTGGATGAACAACTTATACAACGCTAACTCATTTGATTTGAGAGAGCTGACTGGTGTCTTGCATGAAGCGCTTGCATTCGAATGCATAACCAAGTTAAACTGAGAACTACCCTGCCCCAAGGTTGAGATTTTAAGGGTTTTTTGTATAAAGAAAGAAAACTCCTACTTCTAGGCTCGAAGGGTTAACGAGGGATTATCTTCCTTATTTCTCCAGTGTTTGGGGATTGAACAATGCCTTACATCCTCGGCGAGGTTTAATTGAAAGCATACCACAACAATTATGGATAATATTTTCATCATCCTCCCCAATCTTTGCTTGAACAAAAGGATTGATATGGGAAAAAAAAGTTTGTCAGTTTTTTTGTTTTTTTTTGTCTTTATGAACACAAAAGTACATGAGTGAAACGAATGGACTTAATCAAAAGATGCACAAACATTTCATTAATCTTGCCAATTTGAAAGTACAACAATGCTTATAAGCAAATATAATTCAAACATGCAAAGAAAGATACAACAAAAATGCTAAACAGCCAAATGATTGCCAGCTTTAGGGAATTGAAATTTCCTTTTTAATCTGCCAAGCTGAGATAGTCATCTTCAGAGTTGATTGTCGAGATCCGCTTGAGAATCATCTTCACACATACTCTCAGAAAATTCTTCCACCTCAGAGTCTGATGAACCTGCCTGATTAGGCGAAGGTTTGCTGATTTGGACGCCTTGAGGCGTGAATGAGAACATATTAGAGTCAAACAAAGTCTGAACCTGGCTTCTGAGTACCCTAAGTCTTCAGCTGAATGCCTCTGTGCCCCAGCATGGTGGTCACAATGAACGAGTCTGAAAAAGACAACTTCAAAAGCTACTTCAAGTCCAATGATGGCTTCAGGAAGCCGCCTGGGTTACAGACAAAGGACGGACAAGACTCAAGGCTGAGAAATGCAAATGCAATGCAAATGACATGCAATGAGAATGCAATGCTAATGCAAACCAAATGGTTTCAAGGAACTCAAAGGCCAACTGCGAACATTTTGGAAACTGAAGAGTTTTGTTTTAAAATCCATGATCTCTAAGGATCTTCACAAAGAAAAGAACTTCTGAGTTCTTTGAAATCATTAATGGATGCGAGGAGATGTATGCAATGCACAAACACGGGCACACAAAACATAGATATATGCACACGCAAAAGCACACAAGCACAAACATATGTACACTGGTATTCACAGATATGCACCAACAAACATATACAGATAGTCACAGATATGCACACACAAACAAGAGAGGACCTAAGTTTGAAGATCACAAGCATGGAGCCATGGTCTACCCGCCCCAAAAGGTGTGTACTATGGGTTTTCATCTGCAGAACAGGGTTCTAAAAAGTTCCCAGAGTCGACAATCCATCTTTCGGATATTATCGACTTCCCAATTAACTTGGTAATCAACAATATTCTCAAGAGAATCTCGTCTGAGTGTAGTATCACGTTACAACCATTTCAGAAATAGACTCCCTCATGGTCACCGCACTACATCCTAAAAAGGCCAAGTAGGGGTAAGGGTAACTAAAGGTCATCAGTATCCCTGGCACCCAGGTCGAAAGTAGTAACGCATTCACGATTGCTCGTTCAACATATACCACTTCTGAGAGGGCCTCAACTGAGTGTGGACTTCAAGTTCACTCCTTTGAGATTTCTCCCTCGAAGTTTCCTTGACTATGTCCACGATCCTAATCAAATGTACTCTCAAGTCCGGGTTAGGACTTATCTCACCACTTAATAATGGCACCCTGCACACAGAAGATCCCAAGTAAACAGATATACAGATATATACAAATATGTACAAGTATAGCAGGCAAACATAAATAACATAAATAAAAATAAGGTGGGCTTAACCCTCTAAAGTTTTTTCTCCAGCGAAGTCGGCATTTCTGTTGCGGTGAAAATCGGATAATAAGCTATTAATTAACTTGCATCGCATTTCTTTTACAACCGACTTTGATTTATCCAAAGGAAAGGTTCAAGATCGAAGAAAACCTAAAAGGGGGGAGATCTAAGGTTCAGGGGTTGGTTATACAAAGGGAAGGTATTAGCACCCTAAGTATCTGTAGTACTCTACAAGAACCTCTTATTAATGTTTGTGTGAAGTTATGTTTATTTTCTAAAGTAAAGTAAAGACCTAGGTATGTACACTAAGTTTGCTCGCCAAGACGTCGCATCTTGTGCGTACGTATCTGACTAATGAATCAGAGCAACCGTAGTTCACCTAACTAAGGGTGAAAGAAAAGGAAACATTGACTATGGACAACATTCCAAAGGGAATGAGCATAAGCTCACGTAGAGTCCACGATAACTCTCTAAGTCTATGTTATGAAGGGAGGAAGTGAATTCTCATGATAGTGAGAACCACACAGAGTTCATGATAACTCTGTAAGTCTGAGTAAAAGGTAAAGTGAGTTCTCATGATAGTGAGAATCACATGGAGTTCATGATAACTCCATCCTATTACTAAACTATAAGGGACACAGCTCTTATAAGGCCAAGGATGAAACGGGAGTAGTTTATGGACTTAGGAGTCAAAGTAGGAACTTTCCTTTGGAAGGAGGGTCAAGAATCAAGCATGAATATGATATATACAGTATGAATATGAACAAAAGTATAATCAAGATAGTATGAACAAAGTAATATGAACATGGTAATAATCAAAACATCAAAATCAAATGATAATAAATCAAAGAATGATGATAACCACATAGTATCATGTTTATCATGCTAACATGCTAAGAAACAATGTCAAGCAAACATATATATAAGTATCAAGAAAAGCAGACATCAAGCAAAAGTAAATGAGTGCTTCAATGTAAATAGCAAGAGATAGAAAGATCTAACCAGGATCAAGAGTCAAAACCTTCACTCCAAGAGCATAGGGCAAAGGGTCCTAAATCTAAGTCCTCAGTCCCAAAACTCGAGATGGTAACCACTGTCCGGTCATTGAGTTTTTTAAGGTTTCGATATTTATTAGTGTGTTTTAAAGAATGTATGAGTAAATAAAATGTGCAATAAAAATAAGATATAAATATGAACAGTGATAATATTAACAAGGATAATAATCGACATAAAGAATAAATCAAGATATATATATATATATATATCTAATTTGACTGAAAGTAAATTTAGTGATTGTTGATTAATTTATTGGATCGATGAATCGGGTCCAATGTAGTGCTGATCCGTCGTAGTACGGTCCATGAGGAAGACCATACTATAGGAGGATGCACAATTTGATCTTTGTGTTAAGACACGATAGAGAAATGATATAGAAGATCATTCTCCGATGAAATCGTGCCACACGAAAAGAAAAGGTGGAGACCTCGTCTTGAGTCACAAACTCTCATTGATTAGTCGAAGGTAACCTATCACGATCTCAAAGTATAGAAAGAAATCTCAATGATCACTCACTACAGATTTGAAATAATGAAGGTTCGTCGCTTCGCTAACAACGTTCGTGAATAGAAAGACTTCATCGGTCAAAAATGAAAATGAAGATATACGAAAATACAGAATGAAGTAGAAATAAAGTCGGTCTCGTCTTAATCATGATTTAAGCGAGAAACAGATAATCTATGATATTCGACTTTCATCGACCGATTAAAATAATGAAGGTGGCGTCATACATATCACGACTTTTAGTAATTTGATAAATCGACTAAGTCGTGATTTCTGTAATATCATCGGCCCAAAAATAAAGAAACGGGCTCGAAATGAAAATAAAATCGGTCTCATCTAAATAAGGATTTAGATCGATAAATCGAATACCTTTCTATTAGATTTTCATTGACCAATAAAAATAAATTGAAAAATGGCCTCATATGAATCATGATATTTGTGACTTAAATAAATCAACAAAATCAAGAAGTTTTTTATGTCATAGGCCCAAAAATAAAGAAAAATAATGGAATGGTAATCAAAAGGCAAATGAATTAGAAATTAAAACAAGAGAAAACAACATAATAGATTAAGAGAATTAGTATAAAAAATATAAATATTATTTGAAAAAGTTAATATAATAAAGGAAAAGAAAAGCATAGAAAATAGGAGGAGAGGCGCCAGATTCATTGATAGGGTGTCAATAGGAAATTGCGTATGGGCCTGAGCCCAAGATCACGCAGTATTGCGTCTTTACTAAGCCAAGATACAACGACATTCTCCATTTTTGACAAAACCATTGCGTTAGGTTCACCATCATCCTCCATTTCTTTCTTTTTTTAAAATGAAATAGACAGAGAAATTCACGGACAACATCACAGATGGGTGGATCAACAGAGTCGAAGTGAATCTCTTCCTAGTCTCAAGTTTTCCATCGTTGTTCAACTCAGATCTTCCTCAAGCTCAGGTTTGTGACTTTGATTTCACTTGTCTCGCTTTCTTCTCATCTATCTCTTGGGGATTCGATTGGGAAGTATTGGATGGTTTGAAGATTGAAGTTGTTGTTGCTGAGAATTTGATGGGGGGTAGGGTTGTGAGAGGGTTGAAGAAGATTTGGGATGTTGGTGAGCGGCGGTGGTGGAGAAAATCTGGTGAGATAATCGTTCAGAGGTTTGACTCGGAAGCCGAAGAAGAAGGTTGAATTTTTCTGTTGGATTTGAGTGAGGTTGTTGCTGGTTTGGTTTGAAAATAGTTTGCGGCTGGGTTCTGTTTGGGTTGTTTGAATGATGAAGGTAACGGTTTCCAGAAATGGCGAAGGGAAAAGAGGAAAATGATTGTTGCTGATAAGGTTGAAGGTTTTACATGGTTCGTATTTGAGGTTGAAAGAAAGGAGGTTTTCCACTGCTGTGATCTTAAAGAAGTGATAAAAATAAAATAGAATAAAAAGTTATAGAAAAGGAGGGTGACGGTGTTTGAATGGAGTACAATGATTCTTGGAGAAGTGAAGTCAACAGAAGTGAGGTGATGTTGTGAAATGTTGAAGGTGGAGAGGTCTGTGAAAAAGTGTCAAAGAGGTTCTCCTCCCTGTGAGTTTTCTACGCATTTGGTTTTATGGTTGTCATTGGCAAGTGGTGTTGCGTATTTCCGTTGTAGAGTCGTACGAAGGCTTGCGTAAGGCAGGACTTGCGTACGGTGTAAGCTGGCACAGTAACAGTGCTCTGCTATTCTTTTCAGGTTTTACAAATCGAAGTTTGTCTATGAAGGTTTTTGGAATAGCAGCGTTTGGTGTGTTGTTACTTTCCTTGTGCAGGCATTGTAATTGTGCAATCCTTGTCATCCCGTGGAATTGGTGTAGGTGTTGTAGCATGCTTTTGAGTACTCTGTGAGGTAGCAGGAGTGTGAAGCAGTGGCGTGTAGTGATGACTGCAGAGGTAGCATTGAATTGTTGTTGTTCAAGTTGCAACACGATAGCAGTGTGATGTACGTACCGCAAGCTGCTAGTAGCAATGGTTTAAGGCACATGCTGATTTTGTCCTTAGATGTGTTATTGAGGCTGTATGTGTGAATCATGATTTTTTTTAAATAAAAGAAAACAGATAATGAAAATTAATGAAGTTAAACTAAGAGTAAAATGAACTAAAAAAACTTAAATTAAAATTCAATTTATATTACCTAAAATTAAACTAAATTAATAAATTAAACTAATTAAAATAAATTTAGACTAAGATATAAAATGAACTAACTTAAAATTGAAACTTAATTAAAAATATAACCTAAGCTAAAAAAACAAAATTAACCAACTTAATTCTAAATAATTCAAGATAAATATCAAGGACGACGCAGAATAAAAAGAATGCATGATTAATGATTAAAGGACTATATGACTGCAAATGCTAAGACAGATGACCTAAACATGATATGATGATGATCACAGGATCTGAGGATAAAATTTAGGGTGCAACAACATTCATTCATCATTCTATACAAAATAATTTTTTAAAAATTATAAATTTTTTTTTATATTTTCTTCAAAGTTTATTTTTCCTAAGCTCCTCCTAAGTCAAAAACATGTCCTAAGGTACCTTGACATGACATAACCACTCAAAATATTAGGTTTATGGCTTACTTCTCTTCTATACTAGTGGGAGGCCCGTGCATTCGCACGAGTACTAGTATGGTACGCGCATTTTTTTCAAATTAAAATAAAAAATCAAAATTAATATTAAATTTTTCAAGCAAATAAGTTATTATTTTTAAAAGATATAATAATTGAGTGGCTATAATAAACAACGAATTTGACCCCATATATAAATGTTAAATTAATTTTTTACATGACTTATTTTTCCATTTTTAAAAATATTATAATTATTTTTATATATCTACCGTTTAAAATTTTTGTTAAATTAAAAAAAAGGCTTAATAGTTTTTAGTTCCGTAAAAATATTAAAGACTGTGGATTTAAAAAATAGAGTAACAGTTACTTTAACGACAACTAAAAGTGTTATAAAAGTTTAAAATATTAGAAAATTCAAAAACACATAAGAGATGTGAAAATATTTTGTTTCTTTATTTAAATAAAATAATATTCTATATTTTTAAAAACATAGTTAAAATGCATGAAATAAATAGTTATTCATAACTGTTAATATCTGTGTGTCTGCACGGGTACCAACGTGGACCGCGGAATTGACACCAGTTAGATTATGAAATTCAAATAAAATAAAAAATATTTAAATTTGATTTATAAAAAAAAGAAAAATAACATAAAGTAGTAAAAGATAAATATATAAGTGAATCAAAAATAAATATTTAAATGAAATACATATTTTTAAAATAAAAACAATATCGTATCAATTTTCCAATTTTTAAAAGAAAGACATAAATAATAATGATTCATATATTATCTTAAAAAATTGTATGTTAAATTAAATAAAATTTCAAAAAAACAATATTAGATACCAGTGCGTTCATACCGATTTTGGCCCGGTCGCCAGTGCGTTTACACGGTACTCGTGTACTACCCGTGCGTTCACAATAATTTTGGACTGGCTACGCGTGTATTCACACAGTACTGTGTGTTACCCGTGAGTTCACACGGTACTGATGTGTTACCCGTGCATTCGCCAGCGGATTACCCGTGCGTCCGCATGGGTACTGGTCTGGTACGCACGCTTTTATTTTCAAAATGTAATAAAGTAATAAGAAAAATTGAATGAAAAAAAAAACAAAATTGCCTAATTGAAATAGTTGATTATATTAAAAAAATGATATATTGGTTTCAATATGTTAATCAACAATATAATAATATTAAAATATAATAAAAATGTAAATCAGAAAAAAAAAATTGTTTTATCCAAAAAAACTATTATTTTTAAAAGAAAGACATATTTTTAAAAGATAAATAAAGTTGTTTTACCAATTTTGTTTACATCAATAATAATTATAGTAATAAAAAAATTAATAATAATAATAATAGCACTATTTATTAGTTTTTACTTATTTTTTATTTGACTGCATCTTAATGTTGTTGTTTTTTTTTCCATTATTTTATATATTCAAAATCAAACAACTGTAAGTGACTTGAATAGTAATCAAAATTTAGATCAATAAAACTATAAACTAAGAACACCAAAAAATATCAAACTTGATACCTTGAGGGAACACCAAGTTCATTTGTTATAAGTAAATAATTTGAGATCGTTCATGTCGATTATTCTCTAACTTATAAATCAAATATCATTATCGCTCACCCTTCTAGAAGTAGAAATTACATTTATGCTAATAATCCAAATAATGATAAAAATTCAAATGAAAGGGAATATGAAGTTGGAATGCCTAGGCAAGATGCGTTGTACCAAGGGCAACCAAGGAGTTACTACTCTTTTCTATCTGCATGTAAAGATGATTGAGCACTCCATGTTGAGGTCTTGGCATAGGATGTTGGATTTCCATGTTTGTTGTTCGCACATTTAGCAGTGTAGTTGCAAAGTGGGGAGGAACTAATGGTGGTTCCTTTGCGTAATCTTCAGAACAAAGTTGGTAATTATCATAACTTGAGGTTGGTGATTGAGGGGCTTCAAAACCAGAAATGCTTCTAATGTCTTTTGGAACATAATTCTACATATATCAGAAAAGCATTAGTGTCAATTTAGATGTCAAGAATGGCTTCTAGCAGTAAAAGAATGCAGATTTATTGACTACCAAATATCACGAGAGTATTTGAAATCTATATAATGTAGTAGAAGAGGAGCCTTGGTGGAACAGTTCAAGTTGCAAGATCAAGCCATGAAATTAGCATGTCACAAATGCAACATTAACGTCTTACAATGTTACAGTGAACTTATCAGTCCAAACCTTTCTGTTGCTAGTTGTTACTATCAATTATCATGGCTGCTGCTACTACTCAAACAGAGGAACATGTGTCCTTGAAGCTTGTGTTGAATGAAAAGGGTAACAAAGTCTTGTTTGCTGAAGCTGGTAAGGACGTCGTAGACATTCTCTGTAGCTTCTCTGTAGCTGACAAACAAATGGAAATACAACCTGATTGGGATTAGCACTACTTGATTCAGAAAATTGATCAGCATGAAACCAATATCAATGTCTAACCGAACTTGGATATGGAAAATGAGATAAAAGAAAAATAAATCATTTAGGATAGATAGCTTTTTTTTTTACTAATGGAAATGCACACATCAATGTATAAAGAATTTGAAATCCAACTCAAATAATAAAAGCATAAAACTCAATGGTAAATAATTTGCCATCATATAAGGTTTAAACTGTAGCCAGAATTCATATACTACCATAACAATATACTTCTCAGAGTACAAGTTAAATCATGTTACTTCTCAAGTAACTTGAAAATCTAGGCTTCCAAACTTGTGCACAAACAGGATTTAAATCGGTTTGGATCTGGTTCACCACCGATTTTAATTATAAGCAAAACTCTTCAGACAAAGCATCCACAAAAATGATTGAGAAACACATTGAAGTTCATTCACATAAAACCATTGAAAAACACAGTCAATTACAGAGATTTATAGAAAATTTTGGTGTTTGCAATCATTCAAAAACGATTGTAAATGGGGACTGAATCAGACAGAATCTGGTTTGTAAATCTATTCACGAAATGAAGATACAGGAAATGGTAATCGGTTCATTGCTTTTGTGCTTAATTGGATCCAAAACAAATTGTAAGCCTAAAATCAAATTGTAATCAAAACACGACTAAACTAATAGCTCACAAGCTTGTTGAAATTGTTCAGTAGGCCATTGGACTTTGAGAGGAAGGTCCAACAATTTCTGCCAAATGATTCTAAGAGATTGATGTCTGTATCAATTGCAGTAACGACATGCTGCATAGTTAGAACTAGCCTTCAGCTATAACAAAATCAAAATTCATAATGTAATAGGTGCAACCACAACTTCAATTTAAAAAAAAAAAAAACAACAGACCAATTGGATGACCTGTTGTTGCTGGTCTGGTGGCAGGAAACTCAATTGTTCCAGTCTTAGATTCAATATTTTTTGCAGCAAAACAGACTCACATCAGATGGAAGCAGAAACAACCTATATATATTAAGAATGTCATAAAAATGATCAGAATAACAACATTAGACAGATAGTGATAGAAAAATCATGTTTGAGAAATTTATACATGTGAAACTTGTTACAAAAATCATTAAAAACTTGTTTGAGAAATTAATTTTCGAATTATTGCAAGTGGCCAGTTGTTGGAAAGTAAAATCACCCAGTTAAGTATCAGGGGCAGGGCCAGCATATGAAGCTCCGAAATGGAATGCAAACTTGTAGTTGGGTGTACTAACCTGAACAAAACGAATCTTGCATAAGATCTACATGACTTTATACCAAGTTCACACTTCATTTATTTATCATCTACTGTAGGAGTATCCTATAAATGATAATCCTATCACTGCAAGGATTTCATCTCTTTGAATCAGAAAATAAACATCAGATTCTCTAAAATTCTTTCAATAGATTTTGTTCCACTTCCTCATATTTTCTTCAATTCTTACCTTGAAAATATCAAAGAGGTAAAAGGATCAAAGTAGTGAATGAACAAAATAGGGATTGGAACTCTAAATATCTGATGGTGATAGAATGTCTAAACCATTTCTAAATATCATTCATGTGCAGAGTTAAATTCTTTTATACATTTTATAGTAATTGATTAGAAAATGAAGAATGGATGAAACAAATATTACACTGCTTAATTAATATGGAAATGGGAGAATCAAAAAACCAGTTCTGAGCATACTATAATCCAATATTTCTTCCTTCCACTGGCACTGCATCTACTCCATATTTAAACATGAAAAGTGTTATCATCCAGGGCCATACATACCATTCATGTCGGGATGATTGTAGCGACAATAGGCACCGAACTTGCAGCTGATTAATACAATAACAGGTAAAGAATAGTAAGGAAATTTAATCCATAAAATACTCCTGTTAACAACTTAAGCATTAACCAATTAAACAGAGATTAACATTTTCACTTCGAGAGAAAGAACCATCAATAATTACCTTTCAGTTTTCATGTAAAATTAAAGCTTATTTTCCACAGAGGGATTGACTTCCAGCACTAACTCATTGTGTACCTAAACGTAGCTTGAAAACATGAAGCAACAATAGCCATAGACAACAATCTGCTGCTGCTGCACATAACACTACAACCAGATCAGGCCGAAAAAAGATATTTGTCGACATAAAATTCAGATGTGGTCACAAACTATAAGACTTGAATAAATGTGACATGGAAGGAAAAGTAACAAACCTGCCACAATTATATTTATTATCCTTATCCAGGATTTCAGGCGTTGTAAACTGTTGAAGATCCTCCTCCAAAGTTTCAATATTCCCACCAATCTCAAAAGTAAGATCCATCATTCTCTCATAAATCTCAGACTTCCCCAGGCACCTTAAGCATTTTATCTGCATTTTGTAGTAAAAAGATTCAATGTATGAAAGCTATTCTTTTTTCCAGCTCAACAAAAGTTAAATACACAACACTATAAAATAGATTGTTAGATTGAAAAATACCTTAGATCGTAGATGACCTCCAAAAGTATATCCAATGAGAGTTGTTTCTTTTGTCAAAGGACTCGAAACATCGGCTTCCTTGAGGCAAATAGATTGCATTGTATCAACTGCGCCCCTGCTAGTAGATCAATAAGTCATATCGACAAAATATATAAGTTATTTATGAGGGGGACACTCATCAATGACAGGCATGAATATTGTTTCATCTATGCCGCAATCTCAAATATCTTGAATAGGGACATCACCGACACCAGTTAGCATTCATGCGTCTTTTAACTCCTTACCTGCAAAATCAAAATAGTATTGTTACTACAAGTTTATGATTATCATATATAATGTGAACCACATATAACCCATGCCATTAACAAAATAGTCATCTACCTTAATTTTTAACTAATAAACCTTAAAACCTCAAAACCAATTAATCAAATTACTACCAATACAAAAAAAAGGGACTTCAAAATGTTTTAGTTTGAAATGAAAGACATTTCATCAAAAAATAAACTTCAGTTTCATTTTAATTAACACAACCTTCTTGGGAGCCGCCGAATCCTTCTTATCCTTTAATCTGCTATGTATATGGCAGAGCCACATCTGCAAGTGTTAAGAGTTTTATACTCATAATGTCACATGTCTTTCTATCTGCAACCAATTTCCATAGCTGGTTAGTGATACCAGTCAGCTTGTGTCTATCTTCCTCCACTCTATTCTGAAATTCCAAACACACACATGTTTAATCTGCCACAAAATGTTACAGAAAACAACCAAAAAGTCCACAACAGCTAAATAAAATAAGATATTAAGCAATTATACCTTGACCGAAACAATCTGTTTGCCAGTAACTCGTTTCTTCAAATATCACCTGCTAACTCAAACCTGCAAGCGCCGAGTTGAACCAAATGAAAAAGATGTATGTTCCATCATCAAATTTAATAATATTACAATTTTTGTTGCATCACATTACCTTATAACGACCTTTATAATCAAAGGGGGCAAGTTATGTCTGTATGGTCGCGTCATCTAATCTGTCAACCATTTGAAATAAATTATATATCATCAGTAAGATCTCGTTATAATACAATAATCACTTCCATTGTGAAGGTTCTAAGGTTTCAACAGTAGTTGTAACATACCTGCATATAGGCCACTGCTTCAAACACAAAGAATAGTTTGTTGAGAAACTCCCATCGAATCTCTTATCGCAGGTCTAGCAGTTTTGTGCCGTACATCTCACTTCCATTATTTCTCTATTTATAAATGAAACAACACTTAAAATTGTAACAGAAAATACTGAAAGCGCATAAATTGAAGGATTCCAGTGATAGATAAATAAGCAAATGACAGCAGACAGTGATAGATAAATAAGCAAATGATAGCAGACGCAGATTACGTCAAGTATGAACGTTTCGAAAATGTTTATAAAATTTTGAATATATACAACAATGAGTATACTCAAACATGTAAAATCCAATCTTATGCTTATAAAATCAATTTTGTCTTCTCCTAAAATAGAATTAACCATACACAAAGGAATATGATGTACCTTATAAAAACCCTCATGTTACAGCACCGGAAACCATAAAAGGTAAAACATGTGATTCAAAATAATAACAATGTTTGTTAATATTCTTTTCATTTCCATGAAGTATGTTTGAAAAGGAAGAAATTAGTAATAAGAGCTAAAGAGTGAAGAACTAAAGACTGAAGAACATTAAAGTAAATTTCAAGATGGACAAGTGTGAGATTTGGGTCGAACTCATCTGTGTCAAACGAGAGCTTTCATGTATTTCGACAGAAGGCAAGCATGCCATCGAAGCGTATTCACATGCTGGTGCCTGTTAGTTACATCACTACTACAAAACGCTAAAACAACAACGCCAAGCTTACAACGCATCCTTTTATGCCGTTGTAATAGGTTAAAAATTTCGCGCCCATTTAAAAGCTGAGTCATTTAATGACGGTTGAATGAAACCACCGTAGTAATAAATAAAATGTATCAAGCTTCGATTCCCTGTAACTACATTTTTTCCATTTTTTAGAGTACATTTAGCGTGTGTCAATTAAGTCCATTATTTATAAAATAAATTGTAAATTATTTTACAGCTGTTAAGATGAGCAACCGTAGTAATAAATGAAATGTATCAAGCTTCGATTCCCTACAACTACATTTTTTTCATTTTTTAGAGTACATTTAGCGTGTGTCCATTAAGTCCATTATTTATAAAATAAATTGTAAATTATTTTACAACGGTTAAGATGAGCAACCGTAGTAATAAATGAAATGTATCAAGCTTCGATTCCCTACAACTACATTTTTTCCATTTTTTAGAGTACATTTAGCGTGTGTCAATTAAGTCCATTATTTATAAAATAAATTGTAAATTATTTTACAACGGTTAAGATGAACAACCGTAGTAATAAATGAAATGTAACAAGCTTCGATTCCCTGCAACTACATTTTTTCCATTTTGTAGAGTACATTTCACTTAAGATTCCACTACGGTTTGTTTCTCCACCGAGATTAAAAGGTTTACTGATAAATTAAAACAAAACTTAGTATGTATTTCTTTCATAAGACCCCCTAATCGAACAAGTGAGCCAGCGACGCCCTAACCTTTACACTCTTCAACATCTTCATTCCTTTTTTCTTGGTTTATGCTCAAATATTGACCGTCTTCATTCATTTGCTTCTTCAGCTTCGAAGTAAGGTTCTCTTCAACATCTTCATTCCTTTTTTCTTGGTTTATGCTCAAATATTGACCGTCTTCATTCATTTGCTTCTTCAGCTTCGAAGTAAGGTTCTCTTCAACATCTTCATTCCTTCTTTCTTGGTTTATGCTCAAATATTGACCGTCTTCATCATTCATTTGCTTCTTCAGCTTCGAAGTAAGGTTCTCTTCAACATCTTCATTCCTTCTTTCTTTGTTCATATTGTATATGCTCAAGTCAGAATGAGATGTTTCATATGCTTTATGTTTAGTATTAGAGTACATCTTCATTGATTTTTTCTTTGTTCATATTGTATATGCATATGCTTGAGTTTTTGGATTAGATTTTGGTGTGTCATTCACATTATTATACATGTATAAATTTCAGAAGTTGTAATGGATCATAGTTGGATGAAAGCCAATAGATTAGATCCGGTTTATGAGAACGGAGTTTGTGAATTCCTTGAATACGCTGATAAACATCTTCCCGGCAATGATGGTATCTTTTATTGTCCTTGTGTTGTTTGTGCTAATATCAAAAAGGGTACAAAGAAAGAAATACACAATCACCTTTGTTGTGATGGTATATGTCAAAATTATATAATATGGGCGTGGCATGGTGAGGTGGATAATAAGGAAAGTCGGGCGTCACAAAGTCAAAGAGTGGAGGAAGATGAATATATGGAAGATCACCTAGAGGATATGTTCCGTGATATTAGGGAATCTTCTTTTATGAATGCTCATATTTATGATAATTTATGTAGTGATAAAGACATTCCTTTATATAAGGGATGCAGAGAGTTCACACGATTGTCGGCGGTGTTAAAGTTGTTTAATCTGAAGGCAAAAAATGGATGGTCGGATAAAAGTTTCACGGAATTACTTGAATTTCTACAGCAAATGTTACCAGAAGATAACAAATTGCCGGATCGTTGCTATGAGGCCAAGAAGATATTGTGTCCACTGGGTCTGGAGTATATCAAGATACATGCTTGCCCTAATGATTGCATATTATTCTGAAAAGAGTATGAAGACTTGTTTCAATGTCCGAAATGTGGTGTGTCGCGTTACAAGCAGAAGGCTAGCAATGGAGATGACAATGATCACTATGACAATGTTAGTAGGAAGCATCCTCCTGCTAAAGTGTTATGGTACTTGCCAATACTTTCACGATTAAAAAGACTTTTTGCTAATTCGAATGACGCAAAGAATCTTAGATGGCATGCAGATGAAAGGATTCGTGATGGAAACATTCACCATGTAGCTGATTCTTTGCAATGGAAGAAAATTGATTCGTTGTTTCTGGATTTTGGAGTCGAGCCAAGAAATCTTAGGCTTGGGCTTGCCACCGATGGAATGAACCCCTTTGGTAATATGAGCACTAATCATACTTCGTGGCCTGTTCTTCTCACTATTTACAACCTATCTCCTTGGTTGTGCATGAAGCGCAAGTATATACTGCTAAGTATGATGATTTCTGGACCACGACAACCTGGTAACGACATAGATGTTTATCTTAGTCCATTAATTGATGATTTACGACTCTTGTGGGATGAAGGCGTTGAAGTTGATGATGCATATTCTGGGGAAAAGTTTAATATTCGTGCAATGTTATTTTGCATAATTAACGACGTTTCGGCTTACGGTAACTTGGCGGGATACAGTGTCAAAGGACATAAAGCGTGTCCTATATGTGAAGATGATACTTGTTATCACCAACTTGAGTTTGGAAAAAAGACCGTATACCTTGGGCATCGAAAATTTCTAAAACCGGGTCATCCTTATCGTAGATTGCGAAAGGCTTTTAATGGAGAGCAAGAGTTTGGTGAGGCTCCTAAACCTTTAACCGGTGATGAAGTTTATCAACGGCAGGAATACATTAATGTTGTCCTTGGGAAGAGAGAAAAAGAAAAAGGTGGGAAGAGAGAAAAAGAAAAAGGTGGGAAGAGAGGAAAAGAAAAAGGGGCAGTTGCAAAAAATATATGGAAAAAGAGGTTCATCTTCTTTGATCTTCCATATTGGTCAAGTCTTGATGTTAGACATTGTCTTGATGTGATGCACGTGGAGAAAAATGTGTGTGATAGTTTGATTGGCACACTTCTAAACATTCCGGAAAAGACTAAAGATAGTAAGACTTCCCGTCTTGATATGGAGAAGATGGGTATACGAAAACAGTTGGCTCCAGTAGAGAAAGGAAAAAGAACTTATCTGCCTCCAGCATGTCACACTCTATCTAAAAAGGAAAAGAAGATGTTCTGCCAGTGTTTGCAAGGTATTAAAGTTCCGCAAGGTTACTCATCAAACATCAAGAAACTTGTATCAATGAAAGATCTCAAGTTAATTGGTTTAAAATCTCATGATTGTCATGTATTGATGCAACAACTTCTACCAGTGGCTATCCGTGGGATCCTTCCAAAAAATGTGAGAGTAACTATAACGAGACTGTGTTTATTCTTCAATGCCATATGTAATAAAGTTCTTGATTTCAAAAAATTGGATGAATTAGAAGATGAGGCTACCATAATCTTGTGTCAATTGGAGATGTATTTTCCGCCATCATTTTTTGACATTATGGTTCACTTACTTGTTCATCTCGTAAGAGAAATCAGAATTTGTGGTCCAGTTTATTTAAGGTGGATGTATCCAATAGAGTGATATATGAAGATCTTTAAAGGATATACGAAGAATCATCACCGGCCGGAAGTTTCGGTTGTTGAAAGGTACATCACAGAAGAAGCTGTTGAGTTTTGTACAAACTATTTGTCGGATGCAAATTCTATAGGAATTCCAAAGTCTCGTCATGCTGACACAGACAGAAGAGGTATTCAAGGTCTAAATGTTAGGTCAATGGCTCGGGATGTAGTTATTCAATCACATTTCTATATTTTGAATAATATAGATAAGGTTCAACCTTTCATAGATACTCACAAAAGACTTATGAAGAAAAAATATCCCCGAATGAATGACAAGTTGTTGTTGATAGAGCATAACAATAGATTCATGGATTAGTTTAATAAAAGTGTATCTAATGATCCTAGTGCATCCGAGATACTTAGATGGTTGTCGTACGGACCAAAATTTTGTGTCATTACCTGGAGTGCATACGACATTGGTCATTATACCTTTTATACAAAATCAAAAGATGATCGTAGTACAATGCAAAATAGTGGGGTTATGGTTGAAGCCGAATCGATGTATTTCTCTAGTTCGAAAGATAAGAATCCGGTATTGGCAACTACTGCGTTTTATGGTGTCATTGATGAGATTTGGGAGATTGATTATGTTATTTTCAAAGTGGCTTTATTTAAATGCAAGTGGGTTCCCAATAATAGTAATGGTGTAGACATTGATGACTTAGGATTCACCCGGGTCGACCTTGGCAAGGCATCTTTTAATACAGAACCATTCATCATGGCTTCTCAAGCAAAACAAGTTTTCTATGTTTCCGATCCATCGGACAAATCGGGGAAATGGTCAATCGTTCTCCAAGGAAAATACATTCCTCTTAGTGATGAAAGTCTTGATATTCCGTCCACACCTTCTTACACAACACAAGTTCCTACCTCATATGATGAAGTTGATGGAGATGCCGTGCATGCTATACGACTCGATCATGAAGAAGGCATATGGGAAAATTAACAAGTACGTAATTTATTATTTATTCATAATATATTAATTGTATGTTATAGTTTAGAAGTATTTTTACTAACAAGTATAATTATTTGAAATCATAGGTATTTTGAGTCCAGACACCAGGCCAGGAGACAAGACACGAAGAGACAAGATACCAATACGCCAAGTTACAATTATGTGAAGTTATGTAATGTGTGTAAACTTTAATATGGTATATGTGATATTTTATTTATGTAGGTTGTTTGTTCTGATAAACTGTAAACTGGTATATGTGATATTATGAATATGCCACGATTAATATTATTATGAAAACTGTATCACAAAATGTGAATTGTATTTTTCTGCTGTACTGAGATATGGAGAACAATAATACAGGTAAAAAAATGGGATTAATTATAAAAGCAGGATGATATTTGTTAATTTTGCTGAAACTTTAGCGACGGTTATATTTCCGAACCATTGTAATATCTGGCGCGCTGGCCAGTAAAAAATAAATATCAAAACTGTGCTGCTGGGAATCGAACCGAGGACAATTTTATTTATTACAACGGTGTAATGTAAAACCGTTGTGATAGTTAGCGCACTTTCCTCATTATTACAACGCTACACAAGGCCGTCGTTGTAAGTATCATATATACAACAACAATCTACATAACAACGCCCTCGCCCGCGTCATTATATGTCATTCCCAACCGTTGTTAAATGGGTTTTTCGTAGTAGTGCATATAGTAGTCGAAGTCTGTTCTTATATGTATTCTGTCAAAATGTTTATATTCTGTCGAATTGGGCCTTGTGTTAAGGATCCAATTGTTTAGGTTTCTTGGGCTGCAAGTTACCTAGTTAGTCTATAAATAGACTAGCACACTCATTTGTGGAGTGTGGCAAATTGTGATATTCACTTGTAAGCATTTGTAAACATTAATGTGAAAGTGAATAGTAAACAGAATTATATTTGCCCAATATTTGTTGTTTTCTTCTTCTTCTTGGTTTCTTTTCCGTTAAACCCTAACCCTTGTTTTGGTTCTTGATCATCAAGAAACCATTTATACTTTGATTAAAGACATCGTTTTTCACAACAAATTGGTGCGGTGAGCGTGGAGAAGATGGCTTCAACAAAGTATGAGATTGAAAAGTTCACCGGAGTGAACGATTTCGGTCTGTGGCGCTTGAAGATGAAAGCCCTACTAGTGTAGCAGGGATGTTTGGATGCGTGTTCACATGCTGGTGCCTGTTAGTTACATATAGTTGTCGAAGTCTGTTCTTATATGTATTATGTCGAAATGTTTATATTCTGTCGAATTGGGCCTTGTGTTAAGGATCTAATTGTTTAGGTTTCTTGGGCTGCAAGTTACCTAGTTAGTCTATAAATAAACTAGCACACTCATTTGTGGAGTGTGGAAAATTGTGATATTCACTTGTAAGCATTTGTAAACATTAATGTGAAAGTGAATAGTAAACAGAATTATATTTGCCCAATAGTTGTTGTTCTCTTCTTCTTCTTGGTTTCTTTTCCGTTAAACCCTAACCCTTGTTTTGGTTCTTGATCATCAAGAAACCATTTATACTTTGATTAAAGACATCGTTTTTCACAAAAATTAGTGCGGTGAGCGTGGAGAAGATGGCTTCAACAAAGTATGAGATTGAAAAGTTCACCGGAGTGAACGATTTTGGTCTGTGGCACTTGAAGATGAAAGTCCTACTGGGGCAGCAGGGATGTTTGGAAGCGTTGAAGGGAATGGCAGCCATGGATGATGCGTTGACGGAAAAAGAAAAGACGGCAATGATCGAGAAAGCACACAGCACAATATTGTTGAGCCTTGGTGATAAGGTTCTCCGGCAGGTGTCAAAGGAGACGACGGCGTCGGGATTATGGGTGAAGCTTGAAAGCTTGTACATGACCAAGTCGTTGGTGAATCGGTCTTACCTGAAGCAAACCTTGTATTCGTTCAAGATGAATGAAGATAAAGCTTTGGCTGAGCAGTTGGATTCTTTCAACAAGCTGATTCTTGATCTTGAAAACATTGATGTGAAGATTGATGATGAAGATCAAGCATTGTTATTGTTGTGTGCTTTGCCAAGATCGCATGCTCATTTCAAAGAAATTCTCTTGTATGGAAGAGAGTCCCTGACCTTTGAAGAAGTTCAAGCAGCCTTGTATTCAAAGGACTTGAACGAAAAAAAGGAGCAGAAACCTTCATCAGTTGGCGAAGGGTTGTCCGTGAAAGGAAAATTGTCGAAGAAAGATGGTAGGTTTGACAAGAAGAAAGGAAAGGTTCAGCAGAAGTCTTATGGTGGTGATATGTCTGGTATCAAATGTTATCACTGTAAGAAGGAGGGTCACACAAGAAAGGTGTGCCCTAAGCGCCTGAATAATCATGGAGGTAAGGACAATGAGAATGCAGCTATTGTGCAAGATGGTTATGAATCATCTGATGTCCTTGTGGTGTCGAGCAGCAACTCTTACGAAGAGTGGATTATGGATTCTAGATGTACTTGGCATATGACTCCAAACAAGAATGTGTTTGAAGAATTGTGTGATCAAGATGGTGGATCAGTGCTGCTGGGGAACAATAAAGCTTGCAAGATTGCAGGTATTGGATCTGTTAGATTCAAGCTCCATGATGAGTCAATAAAGCTATTGGCTGGGGTTAGGTATGTACCTGATCTTAAGAGGAATTTAATTTCTCTTGGTGAATTCGACAGAAAGGGATATGTTTTCAAAGGAGAGCAAGGTATCCTGAAAGTCATGAAAGGGTTGAAGGAAGTCTTGAGAGGCGTGAAAAACCAAGGCTTGTATACCCTTGAGGCTGAGGTTGTAAGTGGTTTGACAAATTTTGTATCCACGAAACCTATGTCGAAGACAGAATTATGGCACATGAGATTGAGCCATGTCAGCGAAAGAGGCCTGGTCGAATTGGGGAAGCAGAACCTGCTAGGAGGTGACAAAGTCGAAAAGCTGGAGTTTTGTGAATCTTGTGTATTTGGTAAATCCTGTAGGGTGAAGTTTAACAAAGGCAAGCAAAGAACACATGGATCCCTTGATTACATTCATGCTGATCTTTGGGGGCCTGCAAGGAATCCTTCACACTCAGGTGCAAGGTATTTTCTATCCATCGTTGATGACTATTCCAGAAAGCTATGGGTATTCATTCAGAAGACGAAGGATGAAACTTTTGAGAATTTCAAAAGTTGGAAGGTTCTGGTCGAAACTCAAACTGGCAGAAAGGTTAAGAGGTTGAGAACCGACAATGGCCTTGAATTATGCAACGAAGTGTTTGACAGTTACTGTGTTGAGTCTGGGATTGCAAGGCATAAGACTGTAGCAGGTACTCCTCAACAAAATGGCTTAGCTGAGAGATTCAATCGAACAATCCTTGAAAAGGTTAGATGCCTGTTGGTTAGTGCTGGATTGAAGAAGGTGTTCTGGGCAGAGGCTGTTTCGACAGCAGCGTATCTGATAAATAGATGTCCCTCGACTGTGCTGGGAATGAAGACACCTGAAGAAGTTTGGTCGAATCATCCACCAGATCTCGACAAACTGAGAGTATTTGGCTGTTTAGCCTATGCTCATATTAGGCAAGACAAGGTCGAACCTAGAGCTCTGAGATGCATGTTCCTTGGATATCCTGAGGGAGTCAAGGGTTATAGGCTGTGGTGCCTAGAACCAGGTCACAGAAGATGTATCACAAGTCATGATGTAGTTTTCAATAAGGTCGAAATGGCTTTCAAGAAAATTGGTGATGTTGGTCGAAGTGCAGAAATCTCTGAAGAGAAGCTGGAACAGGTAGAGATGCCTGTTGAGGTGGAGCATAGTGATGCTGAAGTGCATAGCCCTGATGAAGTCGAAGAGCAAGATGCTGAAGAGGCTGAGGAAACTGTTGATGACTACCTACTGGCAAGAGATAGGCCAAGAAGAGTCATCAAGCCACCTCAGAGACTTGGTTATGCAGATCTTATAGCTTTTGCCTTAATCTCTGCAAGTGAGGTACTTGACGAAGAACCTAGAGATTATAAGGAAGCTATAAGGAGTCGAAACAAGACTGAATGGCGAAAATCCATGGATGACGAGATGAAATCTCTTCATGATAATAACACTTGGGAGCTGATTGAGAAACCTGCAGGAGCAAGGTTAGTCAGTTGTAAGTGGATTTTCAAGGTCAAGGAAGGAATCGAATGAGTGATGTCGAAGCGCTTTAAGGCGAGGCTGGTTGCTAGGGGGTTCACTCAGAAAGAAGGAGTCGACTTCAATGATGTGTTCTCACCTGTTGTAAAGCATAGATCCATTCGAATGTTGTTGGCCATGGTGGCAAAGTTCGATTTGGAACTTGAGCAAATGGATGTGAAGACAACATTTCTGTATGGTGATCTAGATGAAACGATCCTGATGCGTCAACCTGAAGGGTATGCAGAAAAGGGTAAAGAAGACTATGTGTGCAAGCTGAATAGGTCTTTGTATGGCCTGAAACAATCTCCTCGACAGTGGAATAGGAGATTGGACAAGTTCATGGCACACATTGGTTTCACTAGAAGTCAGTTCGATCACTGTGTTTACTTCAGATTTTGACCTGGAAACTCACTTGTTATGTTGTTGTTGTATGTGGATGATATCCTCATAGCTAGCAACAGCGTTGAGGATGTAACGAAGGACTTTGGCATATTCTCAACTATTGCAGCATCTCCTTCAGTTGCAACTGGTACAGAAAAGGACTTTGGCTCCTCTCACTGGTAACCCTCCACCAGGCTATAATGCAAGAGCCCATTGTGACTTCCATTCTGGGGCACCAGGGCATACTGTGGAGAAGTGTAGGGCCCTTCAGCACACTGTCCAGGATCTGATTGATTCGAGGAAAATTGAATTCACACCAAGCGGCGTAAGCATACAAGGTGGTCCCACCCTAGCTGTTGAAAAAGAAGTGGGTATCCCCGTTGCTTCTCCCAAAGCCACATCAGGTCAGGGGAATTTCTTGCAGTCCTTGGTCTTAGAATCCCCACACCCACAAATTCTGCCTATGCCTCAACCAAGTCTGAAGAGAAAAGTGTCTGAAAAGATTATGCGCTCGAATCAGGGTCAACAAGAGAATTGCTCTGGAAAGAGACAACAAAGATCACGAAGGCCTGAGAGAAGGTTTGATCCACTCCCCGTTCCTCACAGCCATGTTCTTACCCGTCTACTTGAAAGTTCTTTGGTTCAACTAAGGGATGCCAAGCCTGTTCCCGACCCTATTCCTCCTGATTATGATCTGGATGCTAGATGTGAATATCACTCAGACACACTGGGTCATTCAATTGAAAACTGCAACGTGTTCAAGCACAAGGTGCAAGACCTGGTAGACTCAGAGATCATTGCATTCACTGAAGATGATATGTACATCAATTGAAGCCTCCTTTCTCAAATGAACACTCAGTCTGCAAGTACGTCCAGACAGAATCAAGCTTCCTCAGCAATGGCAATCTTCAGCTTCTTTACTGCATTTTCATTTGTAGTTTTTCATTTATTGTTAAAGCATTGTATGCATGTAAGACTTGTTTGTTTTTAATGATGATATTAATGCAATGAGCATGTTTTTCTTGAAGTAATCCATTCGTGTTCACTCTTAAATGTTTATATGCACTGCAATACCAATTTTCTTGTCTAGAACTCTCGGGGGAGGATGATGAGACGAAAACGCAAAATCTCTGGTTGTATGTTCAAGGATAGAACCCTGTTGAGGATGTACATGCATTGTTTCAAACCCCTAAACACTGGAGATATAAGGGAGATAGACCCTCGTTAACCCCCTTGAGCCTTGAAGTAGGAGTTTTTTTCGTACGAAAAAACCCACATACTTAACCCAGGGGCAGGGTAGGCGTCAGTTAGTTTGATCGAGCGTTCAAATTTCAAGGAGAGTGTGCATCTGAGAATCCATTAGCTTCTATCCCACTGACAAGAGGTCAAGAGATGTGAAACCACAATGGTTATCCATCAACAATCAAGGAGTGAGGCAGTCACAACCCTGTCAAGCAAGTAAGACAACCAGTGTCACACGCTTTGTTCAAAAGGGGAATAAAAAAAAAAGCCCGCTAAGTCGAAACTTGAAAACAAGCGACTTAGGCAAAAGTTAGGGCATCCCGCTGGACTTCAAGATCGAAAAAACTCAAAAGAGTCAGTCCAGGCAAAAATTAGGGATCAAAAAAGCAAAAGAAAGAAAAAGCGAAAAGGATTACAAAAGAAAATCCTCGATAAGAACAAATTCATGTGATTACAGATAAAAGGGATGACTGTCACCCCAAAACCCCCTTAGGTGCCAAACCATTAGTGGCATAGGTTCCTTAAAGATCATAAACCTTTTGAGAGATGAGCGTTTGGGTCAGATTAACTGAACATAGGACTGGAGAACATCACGAAGAGTGGGTGGGCACCGATAAATTTTGAGCCATAAATCCTTTTTCTGAAACCGTGAACCAGACCACGTTACAACCCTTAAAAGTCCTAATTGAAACAGGGTTTATTCCGAAAGCGTGCTTCAACAGGATAGCGTTCCTGACTCCTATAAGTTGTGCTAATAATATTTGTTGGTGTTGCATGTGTGCATGTTGGCGACGCATCTTCGATAAAAACTTCAAGGTTAACATATTTGTTGCATTAGAATTACCATTCTCATGATAAACTTGTTCTGCCTGCATACATGTGCCTAAGCATCAATGCAGCTTACACAGTGAACGTCAGTCAAGAAGCTTGATCCTGCCAAGTTGGGATGCTTGAAAATTTTGAAGGACAATCATATCAAAGGGCATGCTGCCAAGAGACTCAGTGTAGAGTGGGCTCTCCCCAGTAAGTCGTTTTAAGATGTAGCCAACCTGGAGCAGTCACGCTAAAAAAAAAACTCTCCCTAAAGCAGCCGAACAGGGGCAATCAGGTCGATTTGATAAATCTATGTAAGATCAGTCAGGGGAAAAGTCACTTCAAAGCTCATATTGGGGCAGGCCACCTCTAGAGCGTGGGAGATTGTCCACTCCTGAAAATGGTTAATTGAAAACACCTCCTCAAGGTTCAAGGTACTAAAATAGAGTATTTTCAAGTCATTACAATCCCTTTCAAGGTAATGTACTTCATGGATTATGAAGCCTGGGGCAGTTATGTCAAGATCTGATAAATCTCTCCAAGAGTTTGGAGACCCTGGGGCAGTGTGAATGCCCAGTCTTCTGTAAAATCCTCTTGAGACGATTTCTTCTATTAGATCTGGTGGTCTGGGGCAAGTGGAGAGTTCAAATGGCCGTTTATGAACACAGAAACAGGTCAGGTTGAGTGGCAACAGGATCGTACTTCCCCAGTAGGTTTGCTCTCCCCAGCATTGAGATTACACCTTTCCTCAGCGGAGCAGACCTTCCCCAGCAGGAGACTTGGGAAGTATTTTCTCCGGATCAAGACGTTATCTCCCCACAGAATCAGGGTGTGCACTTCCCCCATCCAGTCAGGAAGCGTGCTTTCGCTGACAATGTCATATTCTAGTCCCCAGCAGGGTGGGAGTAAAGTCATTCTCCCCATCAGCAGGTTAAGTTCAGCAGTATCCCCAAGCAGGATGATATCATGGGCTGGCATCTCCCAGCAGGTCCTAAGCCTATCTGTTATTGGCAATCCTCAGTAACAGACTTCCGGTTCCGTTATTGGCATTCATTCTCAACTCCCCCAGCAGAGGAGGAATCTCAGGTTCGATGTCACCTTCAGTAAAGGACGTGTGTAATCCTCGGTAGAGCGTATATTGTAACACCCCAATTCCCATCGCGAAATAAATAACACATAATAAATATCAGAGTAACTAAAATTTTATTTTTCCGACAGAAACAGGGATGCCACATTTAAAGAAATAAAATACAATCCCTGTTCAACATCTTTGATACATAACACAAAGGGAAACTTTTCCTTACAAAAGGATGGTCAATTATGGAATAAAGCGGAAAGATCCATAACTGACTTGCTTTACAAATAAATGGTTTTTGAACATCAAAATATAAATACAAAATACATTCAACAATTATATACATATAACAAAACGTTCCCCGACTCCCGTGCTACGTATCAGAGCAGACACCACGAACGACAACGGAACGGAGGACTAATCTCCACAAAAGCCTCCAAGCCTCTAAAGCTGACAATCTGCACTATGCCATAAAAAGCATATTCCAGCAGAAGGGTGAGAAATAACAACTATAGCAAGATTGCATAATAATATGCAAAAACACATAAAATCACATACACAGTTATTCTCACCTCACACATCACACTTAAAAACATAACTACACATTTGCACATAAAGCATACCAAGTCATAGCATGTATCACATATGCACATCCAATTACCAAGGCCATCACAACCTCAACACATAACAAATCAATGCACAATTTCCACACATAGTCATCAAATCATGATTTTCCACCAATCATGCATCCATTCACAATCACATATGTCAAACAAACATATACCATTCAATACAATTGCACATATTTCATCTCATCAATCACAATCACAATTTCATGCACAAATGACTCATGATTTATGCAATGCACATAGATCGACACTACGACTCTATGCACATGCCATGCGGTACCGACTTCCAACCTTGTAATTCATTAGTTCCCCAGGAACTCTTGGAATCATCGCTCGTTACTGAGACTTAGTCAGTAACTCCCCGTCGGGCCTACGATGTTCACCCGTCGCTTTAAGTCCTCAGGCATCGCCTCGTATTTTCGAGGCCCACGACGTTAAGGATTGCTTTAAGTCTCCAAAGGAGCCCACAATCGTCTATAACCACCGCTTTAAGTCCTCAGGCAGCGCCTCATATTTTCGAGGCCCACGGTGTTATAGCAGATTCCCTCTGGAATCAAACCGTCACTCAGGACGTTCAACAATGCATATTATGATGTTTGGCATACAATGACTCATGACATTCACATTGCACCCACATACACATCCATAATCATGCATATATAATCAAATACCACACATTGCATATTCTTGCCCTTAGGCCACAAATCAACAACACATTCATGCATTGCAACACAATTCAAACAATGCATTTCAAACCATAAAGGCCACCACACCACATACATTGAATTTCACATGACAATGCATTTCATCACAAACCACAAACCACAACATCGCATCACAACACCATATCACAACAACTCATCATGTATATTCACATCATATAGCAACACACCAGCTACACATTACATATCAAAAGCTTATAGCATAATAGCACATCAATCGCACGCGATTAACGCGATAAAAACCCGACAACTTGACTATTTTTCCAAAAACACGAATTAATTAAATCATCTTTTACCCTCCAAACCATTTTTAATAGAAAGAGCTTTTCATTAGCTTTCCAACGGTATAAAGAACGTCCCAATCCGAGCTACGGATCAAAAGATATGAATTTCCGAAGTTTCCCCGAAAAACAGAATTTTCTGGTGCAGCACATTAGGCATCGATCCCTAACTCGCATGTATCGATCCCTGCTGTAGTAAAATTCCATTTTTCCCAATTTTCACAGTAGGGATCGATCCCTGGGATTAGGTATCGATCCCTAACCCTGTTTTTCACAAAAAACCAGATTTTCTCCATTACACCTATGCTGTCCTTTTCCGAAACACCCAAAAACTCGACTAAATCGAACATTTTCACCGAAACAAACATATACTCATAAACACCAAATACATAAGAACAATTTAGAACACTTAAACGAAATTTCTACGACGTTCGATTTTTCGATTAAATTTCAACCGTTTAAAAACCAGAATTTTCGAACGTCACCAAATCGAATGAAAAGCACGCTATACGACGACCTAACCTTCCTCGATACAACTACGTAATTTATTTCGAAATTCATCCGTGAAAACATCGATTTCTATCGATTTCCTACAATCGACCTAAACAAAAAAAAACAACGGAACCATAACGAAAACTAACCGAAACCTAACCAAACGTCATGAAACTTTAAACAGCAGCTCGCATACATATAATTAACCAACACATGTATTTACACGACTTTCCGACCGTAGAAACATCGGTTTCTATCGATTTCGCCCAATACGGCATAAACGGAAACATATGGAAAACAAACCAAAACATTCACCACAAACAACACATATACATACACAAGCAAGATATAATTGAAACTTCTCACCCTTACCCGATTATTCGCGCTTTAGACGGAGTTTTCTCGACTTTCCTCTCTTTTCCTCTTCTCCCTTCTTTCCTTCTCTTTTCTCTTCTCTTCTCTTTCTATTTTTCTGTTTTCTTCTTTTCTCTCTTTTTCTCTCAACTTTTCTATTTAAACAAAATATCTACCCAAATGACCAAAATACCCCTACACTCAAATATCTCGCAAACGCTCTCAAAACGCGACAAAATATCACAACATTGAAAAATAACATTTTTCCAAATAAAAGTCAAAAATAAAATAATATAATAATAAAATAATCAACTAAACTCGATTAAATAAAACTCACAAAAACTGGGGCGTTACATATATGCTTTTGGATCTCATCCCCGGCAGAAGTTGTGGATCCAAAGAGTCGGTCAGTGTGATCTTTCTCAGTGGAACTCTTGGATTCAGAGGACAATTTATTTTTGTCATCCCCAGCTAACTTGGTCTTTTCTCTCCAGCATTTATTTTGCTGGAGGGACCCCTTTTGCATATCATAAGCATTTGCATTGCATCCTCAAACGCGTAGCATTTCCACTTTGTGTGGAGCATTACGGAAAAATTTAAACATTTGCATTCGAAGCATAAGCCAGGTTTGATACTTTCCTTGCCAGTTCTCTTTCTCAGCAGAGGTGGCATAACTCAGGAGATTTTGGAGGGATGCGTTCCTCATACTTGTGCTCCCCGGCAGAGTCTTTTATTTAGACTTCTCATTTCCCCAGCGGAGTCATCTTGCCTATGAATTATGAGTCGGTTAGAAGTTTTCCTTTGTTTGTCCCTTCTCTTTTGTAAAATCCAGCTCTCACCTGGTATTCACTTCTCGCTTGACATATTTTGTTTGCCAGTTTCCTTTTCTCAGTAGGTGTGGTTTAAACCAGAAGTTTTGTTTCACGTTATCCCCAGCGAAATCCACTTTATGTTGGTTATCCTTTGCGGATACAATTGAGGTTGTATTCATTTTGTGGGTGCGATTGAGGTCGTATTCATGTTTTCTTTGTGGGTAGAGTGATTGAGTTCAGTCTTCCTTTGCGGGTACAATTGAGGTTGTATTCGTTTTGTGGGTGCGATTGAGGTCGTATTCATATTTTCTTTGTGGGTAGAGTGGTTGAGGTCAGTCTTCCTTTGCAGGTATAATCGAGGTTGTATTCGTTTTGTGGGTGCGATTGAGGTCGTATTCATATTTTCTTTGTGGGTAGAGTGATTGAGGTCAGTCTTCCTTTGCGGGTATAATTGAGGTTGTGTTCGTTTTGTGGGTGCGATTGAGGTCGTATTCATTTTTTCTTTGTGGGTAGAGTGATTGAGGTCAGTCTTCCTTTGCGGGTATAATTGAGGTTGTATTCGTTTTGTGGGTGCGATTGAGGTCGTATTCATATTTTCTTTGTGGGTAGAGTGATTGAGGTCAGTCTTCCTTTGAGGGTATAATTGAGGTTGTATTCGTTTTGTGGGTGCGATTGAGGTCGTATTCATATTTTCTTTTTGGGTAGAGTGATTGAGGTCAGTCTTCCTTTGCGGGTACAATTGAGGTTGTGTTCGTTTTGTGGGTGCGATTGAGGTCGTATTCATTTTTTCTTTGTGCGTAGAGTGATTGAGGTCAGTCTTCCTTTATGGGTACGATTGAGGTCGTATTCGTCTTTTTTCTTTGTGGGAGTGATTGAGGCCAGTCTTCCTTTGCGGGTACGATTGAGGTCGTATTCGTCTTATTTTTGTGGGTATGGTTGAGGTCATACTCCTTATTTTTCAGCGCGCTCCATTTCGTTATTCTCACCATTAGCAAATTTCCGGGTTCTTTCGGTATTCAATCCCCGTGTATCCTGGAATGTCTAAAAGCCGCCGCTATCATACCTTCAGGACCAAGTTGATTGAATAGGGGCAGTTGTAGCACCCCAAAATTTGCCCTCCTTACTTTAGTATTAACTGGCTTATGTTTCATTTCATTTTTGCATTATCATGTGTGCATATCATGGGTTCTTAGCATGGGGTTAAGATGCCTGAGGCAGTTCAAGAGGAGAAGATGTTCTTCAAAGGGTCAAGCAAGAGTCCTTGTATTGTCCAAGAGAGCTCAAGTGGATCACTCTCTCCTAACCAGTGCAGAAATTAGGGTTTTGAAGTTCTTGGGTTTATTGCTCCAATGGGCAAGCTTCTTGGGTTTTTATCATCACCAAATGGCATATCTTATCTTTGTTGGAGAAGATACACATCATATTCAGAGGAATTTGGATTTGGAGACTGTGTTATTTCCTCCTAGACTGAGGGTACCAAAATTAGGGTTTGCTATAAAGTCAGTTTATTTCTGATTTTTTGGGCAAGACTTGATTCCATGGTATTACTTGGGTCCCTAAGTATCTAGGAATGGAAGATTGTCCATCAGTTTAGTTCATGAGAAGTTCAATTGGCCAATGGATTGGGAATCAGGAGAATTGGGGAAAAGTCAACAGTGAGAGGGGAAGTCAACTGTGAAAGTTTTGAGGTTCTCTCCAAGGTTTTCAAGGTCTCACATCCTCATATGGCATTCAAGGGTCAATTTTCATACCATTTATCAAGGATCAAGGGTTGGTACAAGAGTTACTAAATATGGAAATGACCTATAATTTGAAAGTTTCCATTTTGGGCAAGTTCTTACACTACTTTCAACTTGACTTTTCATCATCTAGAAAGCTTCAAATGAATTTTTCTCAAACATGAAAGTTGAAGATCTTTTTCTCCCCTTTCCAACAAGTACTAGATGGTCTCCATATCATTTGTGAAACTCAAGTTATGATCAAAAGAAGGCAAGGTGGTTTTTAGGGTTTCCTTATGGTTCCATTTTCACAACTTTTGCATTTTGGGACATGGTGACCTATATTTGGTTCCATTTCTTCAAGGCACATTATAACATCAAATTACATTCCATAAGGATCATTTTTGGCCTTTGAATCAAGAGATTTCATGACTTGTACATCACTTATTTCACATTATGCAAAATCGCAAGATTATTGAAAACTCATGAACCAAGACATCTCAAGGCCCAAATCTAATTTAGGTGTGATTAGCAATTGAAACATAAGTGATCCATCATGAAAGGCTTGGGTGTGCATGCATGGAGGAGGGTGTATTTCACATTATGCAAATTTGTCAAATGGCCCAAAACTCATTAACCAAGGAGTGATTAAGACCTAAATGATCAGATGTGGAATAACCCTAGATATTTAAGCAAAAAATCATAGACTCATGGAAGAACACACGTGATTTTGGAGAGTTTTCAAGGGTGAGCCCTAAAACTTTTCTTCATCGAATCTCTCAATCCTTTAGAGTTTTTCCAAAACTTCATTCACCATCTGAACCCTTGGGATCCCTAGAGCACGAAGCAATCATCATTTGCAGCTAACAACAAGGATATAGTATGCATAATCTCAGGTTGGTGCAATTTTTCATGATCTTAAAACTCCTTTTTTAAACGTGCATAATGATATTTGATACCCACTGATAATTCTGATGTGTTTTATGTTGAGTTTAGACGTGTAATATGGATGCATCGTGAGTTTTAAAGTTTTGGATCCATCTTTGTTTCGTTCGTTTTGACTTATATATTGGTTGTTTGTGATTTTGAGTTGCATATTTGAGATCATGTGTTGTACCCCAAATTTTACCCTCATCTTTTTGCTTGTTGCTTTGTGTTTTTATTTTTCTCTGTTTATCTTAAATCTCTATTTATCTATTTTTGCCTTGATTCATTTAGTTTTTTATTTCATTTATCCTATCTTGATTTAACTTTAACATATTCTTGTTTTTTTTTATTGATTAGTAGCCTAATTAATTAATTTAATTGATGATTTAATTTTAGCCTAATTTGTTTGATTTTTGAATTAATTACCTTAATTTCTAATTTCAAGATAATTTATCAATTAAATTGGGCTAGATTTTATTAACAATTAATTTAATTATAATTAGTTTTTAAAAAATATAACATTAAGTTTAAATTTATGTGATGAGTTAATTGTCATTTAAGTGCTTAAGAGAACCATACGTTTGATTTTTCCTACTTGGTCTTTGATTGGAGAATGAGTAGTACCATTGGCCAATCAGAATGCACCTTGTTCCTTTGACTCTTCAACCCACCTTCTTGGCCAATGGGAAGCTGGCATGTGGCGTGCGAGATGCCAAAAATAACTGTTTGTCCTCCTTCCTCGTTTTGATTTGGGAAACACAAAAAGGGCGAGGATTTCAAACGCAACAATTGAATCAATTCCAAACCGTCTCTAATACAATTCTTGGCGCGACAACGTTTCGTTTGAATTCTCTCAAAAACTTGCCTGTTCAAGCTTCCAAGGTTTAGCTTCGTCTAAAGCAATTCTGAGCCTTCCATTCTCAGCTCTCCTCTACACACCTTACGAACCGGCCAGAGTGATGTCGTTGTCAACTTTCCTTCCTCATGCCTACCTCATTCGCCACAGAAGGGATCCAAAGAAGCAATGATGTTTTGGGCTGTTTCGACTCTGTAGCCATCTGCCAAGATTCAGAGAGGAGGAGCGTATGTTTGAAACCAATTTCAAAACCCTAGCATTTTGAAGGGAGGAGTTTTATTGACCCGACCCATAACATCAACCCATATCCGTGCCTATATAAGGAGGTCGAGGTTCAGCTCCTCATCATCAACTTTTCTTGCCAAAATACCAAAATAGTCTAAGTCTCGAGTGAATTCAAGAAGCATCAAGTTTGTGAAGGGCTGTGAGAGGAAGACTTCAATTGGTATCATTTTTGTTTCCCTTCTATTTTAACATGCTCATTTAGTACTTATCTCGCCCATGATCATTCTAAATAACATGAACATATGCTTGGAGTTACTTAACTGATGTTGTCACTCTGAATATTATCACTATTGTCACTACTCTTGCTTATGAACATTTATAATGTTGCCTTGCCTGAATGTGGTTATGTTGACAAATAATCTCATACTTCTGTTGTGTTGAACATCTGTTGTGCAACTGATGTGTTTATGCTTTCATGAGCTTTTGTTTATGTTCTTTCATCCTGCTGATTAAGGTTTTGATTTATCTGCATTCATACTTTGTGTAGCATATCAATACTTTTGAATCCATGACAGTTATTTTGATGTGTGTGAATGGGAGCTAAATGCTCAAATGAATATTGTGTTTTGTTCTGATTTGTATTCCATCTATGTTTTGTGTATCCTTACACTGAGGTATGCTCTGAAATGTGTCCTGTTTTTCTTGGCATCTGAATTGCTTTAGTTTTGAATTTTTCTTTGATATGGTGTATTCACTTTACTACTGTGATCAGTCACGCATGTCCTGATAAATCATATGTGTTAGTATACGTGTTGAACTCTTTTAACTTGAACTATCATTGATGTTTTGATCTCAGTCCACATGTCTGAAACTTGAGTCTTCTATGATATATTTGAAGGGGTTGATTTATTGTCATATTCATACTGTCATAAAACCAACTCTTGACAGCAATTTTCTGTTAAACTTCTTGATCATGTTACTTTCTGCACACTCCTATTGATGATGTTTCTTATTTCATAATCGTTTATAATGCTTTAATCCTGCCCCTGGTTGATTGAATGTCAGCTGTATCCATGTTTAGACATATTTAGGCTTGTCAAAATGATATGTATTTGTTTATAGATAGCTTGAATCTTTCAGTCATACTACCTGTAGATTTTTGCATACAAACTGTTATAGATCACACTCAATGTGTTTTTTTTCTTTCCAAGCTGATCTGGTTTACATTTGGAAATCCATGAATGTATGCTTAGGCCTTTTTATGAACTTTGAGAATTCCACATGATTTGCATAGCAAGATAATGAATTTGATGCAATGTTATTTTGAACTTTGTGACTGGTTTGTTTTAACACATACCATTGTTTACCTCTGTTTAGACCTATTCATGCAAACTTATATGTTATGTCACTAACTACACACATGTACCTCATTTGCATATGGATCTTCATTATAAGTGTTGTCACATTTAGTCCTTAGCTTGATCTATCACAACTGCTCATTCTTTGCTAAATCCTTGTGTGTGTGCTGGCCTAATGCTTATCTAATACTTTAATTTAGTTCATATGCATATCTTGTTCTCTGCCATACCATGCTCACCATGCTATTCTGTTAAATCAAATAAGCTATCACCATCTGTCTATGTGTTTGATGTTTGATTTGTGGCTGCTCTCTTTAAAACACCATTCCTGTTGTGTACTTGTCTAAATTACTTTTATTTCTGGTTTTCCATTTTTGCATTGTTGAGTAATTTACTTTTGGTATTTGTATGTGTATGTTCATCCTGGTGTGCATAAACCTGACTGTGGTATTGATCCTTGCTTTATTTCAAGATTTGAACTATATATGCCTAGGATAGTAAGTTGATATGTTATGATGCACCTGTCTAGAGTTTGAAAGACTGATCCACCACATTCACTATTGTTGCTCTGTTCCATTAAAACACACACATTGATAGCAACCTTTCACATGCCAATATCCTGCTGAGTTTACAATATATTGATGTCTTTAATTATTGATCAATCAATTGAGGTTTATGTGTACAATCAGTTTTGCCAATGCTATCATGTTATGTTATGAATCTCAACTGCCATTCCATGTTAATTTCTGACTATGAATGCTTTTGTTTGACTATGATGTTTGAGCTTCCCCATGTGTTTGTGGAGGTACACTTTATATTAGTTACAAGCATGCCAACTTCTATAGATCCTAGTCTTTTGTTATGAATTGTTTTGATTGTGATCCTACTTTGGTATATGATTTTGCTTCCCTTTGATGAATTGTTTTGATTGTGATCCTACTTTGGTATATGATTTTGCTTCCCTTTGTGTTAAGTGATGTGGTTGAGGTTTGACAACCTATTATTTGAGTTAGTATGGTTTTGTGGTTTGAACATAAACATGTTTTGAGTTATGTTGTAATCAGTATGTTGACATGAACCTGAGGTACTTATCTGCTTGTTTGATGCCCCCAATAACCTATGATGTTAGCTGTTATCTTATTTTCTCAAATGTTTTGAAGAATTATATATGGACTGTCGTGTGCCTAGCATTTGGTTTCGTATGCCATCCTCAGGGAATTTGTTTGCTGCAATAAATCTTGACTGCCTGAGCCTTGTGTGTGTTAACATTGATTGTTGTATGTCCAACCTTGCCTGCTATCACTTTGGCTTTTGTCTTCTTATTTTGCATTGCACCCTGCCTGCTATTGCTTTGGTTTTTTTGTTTTGCCTTGTTGGTGCCTGTCCAATGCTAGCATTTGTTTTGTTTTATCACTCACTTAAAGTTTGTCATGCTTTGATGTATACTTCTCCTTGCCTTGATTCGATAGCTGGTTAGGTTACATGCCTTGATTGTTTGAAAATTCCTCTGATATTATAACGTGTGTGGATGGATGGGTGATATGTTATGGCTGTTGTACGTTTTGCTAATGAGAACCAGAACATGCGCATGTTTGTTTTGGTTATTTGGGATTTACGGAACTTGATTGCCTTATATATTTATTGAGTCATATTATAACCGGATGAGGGCGTAGCACCGCTGGTCCAGGAGGAGGGTTATGAGGATTTGTTCATGCTGAGGACGGGGGTTCGATCCCCTCGCCCAACCTTTTTTCTTTATTTTCCTGATTTGTACTTGTTTTATATATATATATATATATATATGCATTCTACCTTTCTCTTGTCAAAGCGCGCACACAACTCAGTTGGTATTGGTTTGCTTGTTTGGTTCAAGGGGCGTGGGTTCAATCCCCCGTGGCTGCAATTCTTCCTTTTTTATCACTTAGTTTTTTTCATTTCACTATTTTCTTCTAAAATATTTTATTTTGTTTATTTCTTTTTTTTCTTTTGCTTCTTTTTCTTTGTTAAGACTTTTTCTATATAAAAGAAAATTATCAAAATATGTAATTTTTGAGACTTTATTCTTGATTAAGTTTAAAAATACTCATTAATGTTTTATTGCATTTTTCTTTTTCATTATGCCATGTTATACCTAATGTGTTTGATCATTATGTGTTTAATTCACACTTTGCTTTGACATCTTGATTTTCATCTTAGTCACATGTTTGTATTCATGTCTTCATATTATCTTATTATCTCTTTAATATTTTATCAACTTTTCCCCCCTATTCCAAAGGAAGGTGAATAGTGTTGACTCTTAAAGTCATTTCCCCCATCATAACCTAAGTAACTTCTTAGGAAGAAACCTTGTTTCTTGGCCTCATCAGAGCCATAGAAATCATAACTAGCTTTAGAAAGAGTTCTTCAACTCTTAGTGATATTCATCATAATGAATTTATCACTTTCCCCTCCTAACTAAACTTCAACATAGGTCCATTACAACTAGACTTAGAGAGTTCTTAAACTCTACAATGAGCTTGTACTCATTTCCCCTCTGAATATTGGCCATAGTCAATAATTCAGTAGAAGTAGAACTACGCATACTCTGATTCTATTCCCGAGGATACGTAGGCGTAAAGTGCGATGCTTTATCGAGTATACTTAGATACTAACCCCTAGGGTTTTCAACCTTTAGCATAGAACCTTTAGTAAACATAACATTAAACAAGAGGCTCCCGTAGAGTACTACGGACGTTTAGGATGCTAATACCTTCCCTAGGCGTAACCAACCCCCGAACCTTAGATCTTCTCCC